>OX457039.1:45275598-45390598 GCA_949752735.1 Lumbricus terrestris
GTAGTTGGTCTATTCATGCTGCAACTATTAGACAACAGATTACTTTCAAAATCGGCCAATAGCCTAGTTCTTCTTTCTTAACATTCCTTTCACATAACTGATTCGTTTAGGAGAGATATCAATTTCATAAACCTTAATTAGCCTACTTGTGCTCTGTTTGAATGCGCCGAGCAGAGATTTGATAAGGGATGCAGCCTTATAATTTTATTGGATTTTTTAAAATTTTCCACACTGCAATGGTAGCAATTTAACAGCATTTCATTGCTGATAGTAGTGTTTTGGACTTAAAAAGTATCCTCCTCCACTGTTTAAATTTTTTTATATCCACACTGCAATGATCGCAATTTTATCTATTATCTCAACAAAATTTCTCATAATTTCAGTACTGAAAGACATGGTTAAAAACTTCAGTAAATGTACCCTCCCCATTGTTAAGTTATTTTAATTTGCACACTATTGGTAGCACTTTAGGACAGCTTTTCATCTGAACAAAAGTACTCATGATTTCAGTCCTGACAATTTTTTATTTACACACGGTAAATATATATTTTAACCAGTCATCTTAGCAAAAAGATGGTCATTAGGCCCTATTGATAACTGGCGGATAACTCTGTAGAAATTTATAATGATATCCAAAAAATATTTCCGAAATATTAGGGATTATAAGCAGCTCAGTCCCAACCACAAACTTCGGGGACCAATCCTCTCTGTCTCCAACGTCTCTTCCCATAAATAGGCCTGACGATAGCAGACTGCATATAGATTCTTTGAGCAAACCGGATATTGTTTTATATTTTAGAAGAATGCAAAAAGAGGAATTTACATTTTAAAGCTAAAAATTAATGGCAAAAAATTGAATTAGTTGCCTCAATCTATAGAATTAATCGTAACAAAGGAATAAGGAAAAAGTTATTTTAAGTTTCTATAGCATAGTGAATCGCGTTGAACTTGGCATTACACGTGTACATATTTTGAACATTTCTGAAGGGCCCAGGCGACCCCTGGCAAATCGTCAGGCGACCCCCGTGGGGGTCGCGACTCACAGGTTGAGAACCGCTGTTCTAAGCTCCTATACATGTAGTGTGCTGAACTCTCTATAGATAAACTTACTCCTTTGTGCTCCAGTGTTTAATCTAGACGTCTCTGGGGGGGGGGGGAAAGTTCCCTCCCAGGATTGACATTTCCCCCCCCCAGAAAAATTTGACGAAATGATATTGGTTTTTAGTTACTGTTTTCATCATTGTTTTACATGAAGTGTCATAATATACCGTGATATTATTTTATTGTTATATGATTAAAATGACATTATTTACTACTATAATATATGATACTATCATGTTAAGATGACACCTTAAAATGCAGTCAATGCAATGTGTAAATTCAAAAAGTTTCTAATTGGTCAATGAAAAAGTACAGCTATTTTGTTAAGATGACACCCTAAAATGCTGCCATTGCAATGAGGATAATTCAAAAGTTTCTAATGGGTCACTGAAAAAGTGCAACTAATTTGTTAAGATGACACCTTAAAATGCTGCCATTGCAATGTGGAAATTCAAAAAGTTTCTAATTGGTCAATGAAAAAGTACAGCTATTTTGTTAAGATGACACCCTAAAATGCTGCCATTGCAATGAGGATAATTCAAAAGTTTCTAATGGGTCACTGAAAAAGTGCAACTAATTTGTTAAGATGACACCTTAAAATGCTGCCATTGCAATGTGGAAATTCAAAAAGTTTCTGATGGGTCACTGAAAAAGTAAGGCTATTTTGTTAAGACGACACCTTAAAATGCTGCCATTGCAATGAGGATAATTCAAAAGTTTCTAATGGATCACTAAAAAAGTACAACTATTTTGTTAAGACGACACCTTAAAATGCTGCCATTGCAATGTGGAAATTCAAAAAGTTTCTGATGGGTCACTGAAAAAGTAAGGCTATTTTGTTAAGACGACACCTTAAAATGCTGCCATTGCAATGAGGATAATTCAAAAGTTTCTAATGGGTCACTGAAAAACTACAACTATTTTGTTAAGATGACACCTTAAAATGCTGCCATTGCAATGAGGATAATTCAAAAGTTTCTAATGGGTCACTGAAACAGTAAGGCTATTTTGTTAACACGACACCTTAAAATGCTGCCATTGCAATGTGGAAATTCAAAAAGTTTCTGATGGGTCACTGAAAAAGTATGGCTATTTTGTTAAAATGACACCTTAAATTACAGCCATTGCAATGGGGAAAATTCAAAAAGTTTCTAATTGGTCACTGAGAAAGTACAGCTATTTTGCTAAGATGACACCCTAAAATGCTGCCATTGCAATGTGGAAATTCAAAAAGTTTCTGATGAGGGTCTGAAAAAGTACAGGTATTTTATGAAGATTACAAGGTCTTAATTAAAATGCTTCCATTGCAATGTGGAAATTCAAAAAGTTTTTCATGGGGAGGGGGCACATCCCCCTCCCCATACCTCTCCCTCTCCCAGTCTCGGCGCTACGCGCCTCACGAGCGTCCTTCGGACGCTCAATTGTCTCCCCCCCCCAGAAACCTGAATTCCCCCCCCCAGAGGACGGGGACTAGATTAAACACTGTTTGTGCTCTCACCTTCGTCTGTATTCTGTGTCGGCCATTGTAGTCATCCTTGACTCGGCATTTTCTCTCAAACCTCAGACAACAGCCATCTCTCGGGCATGTTTCTTTCATCTAAGGAGAATCAGACAGCTCCGCGCAACGGCTAAGCATGAGAACTTCTGACCAATCATGCATACTATGTTTATTTATATGATAGTCTTTGATAGACTCATATGTAAGTGCATGCGGTTCGTGCTTGATTGGCTGCAGGAGCTGACATCCGGACCTTCGATGAGAACAAGCGCACCCGCACGGCATACACTCGCGCTCAGCTGTTGGAGCTGGAAAAGGAATTCCACTTCGACAAATACATCTCACGACCTCGTCGCATCGAGCTCGCCACCCTCCTCAGCCTCACCGAACGCCACATCAAAATCTGGTTCCAGAATCGACGAATGAAGTGGAAGAAGGGCGAGGTGAAGGACACGAAGACGACTTCCGGTTCCTCACTGGATGAGGCGAAAGCCACGTCGACCACTCCGACGACCAACAACAATACTTCCACCACCATCAAAGAATCCGCTACTCCGTCCCACGTTCCATCCGACGCTCTGTCCTCCTCGTCGTCCTCCTCTTCCTCATCCTCATTCCCGTCTCCAGTTGGCACTCGTGATGGAGCAGCGGCGGCTCTTTCCACCAGTCCTTCGTCCATTCGTCTTTCCAGTTCCACCTACGCCATCCATCCATCGGTCCAGCATCCGGAAAACGACATCAAAACTCCGAGCAATACTTCGGCGTCTCTTCGCTCGGCGGAAGCGGAGGAAGAATCATGAATTTATCTAGCGCAGTCGCATGGCTAATGGAATGTTTGAGACTGTAAGGGGTTGAACGAGTGCAAAGTTTTGGGACTTTGCTCGATTATAACTGACCCCCGATGAAAACAAATAATTATTAATTATTGATGTATTTTAATTTCAAGTGCGTATATATAGGATCAAACGAACATGCATGCGGCTGGATTTCGTTTCGAATGTGAAATGCGTCTAAAACACCAGCTGTATTTGGGCTTATATAGCCCATTGTATGAGCAGTATTAGACTTGCTTTAAAAGAACAGCTGCTGAAGCTTTCTGTACTCAAGTGCTTACTATATGTCTATAGGATTGTTTATACTTTATATGATCGACTTGTACAGCCTATAGGTCTTGACTGTTAAGTATAGGCTAGGTATTGTCATATAAATTCAAATTGCTTTGGTACTTGATAACTTGAATGAACATTGAATGGCAATTCGAAACACCAGGACGTCAAAATCCTTATACCAGGATTAAACTTTCTTATATATGTACGTCAGAAGCGATATATATTATGATCCTTGTTTGCAGAGATCAGATAATTTTGGTTCGATTAAACAAATCACGAAACGGAACAGCTCCAACTTATGGGTCACTGCGGCGATTTTATTCCGTTCATACAATTTGTTTGTTAGATTACATGTAAGTGATTTAATTTATTCGGAAGTATACAGTCATTCATATGCAATTTAACGACACGGTAACTCATAAAATGAAAATTCGATACCACAGTCGCAATATGCATAGACATAGGAATACAATAGGTCTATAGGTAGTATAGAGCTCAATTGTTATAGCCCAAATTGGGATAGAAACGTTCAGACTATGACAATGGAAGTTGGGATAAAAGCATGCATGCAGTCACTAAATTATATGACGACTTTTTAGTTAGTCTTTCGGTCGAAATCTCTGAAAAATATACCATTTTTAGCTGCTGAAGAAACTGATGACCTCCTTTTAGCTTTTCTGTAGTTTTAACCAAAATTCCATGTAGGCTACACATGACCTGGGGTAAATGGTGCGTGTTTGCATGCATGCAACAACTCGCGAGTTTTCCTGGGGAATTTATTTTTCTATAGAGCCGTCTAGATTAAACACACTGTTCAAATAGGCCTATAGATATAGGCTATATCTAACGATCGAAGTATACATGTGGCCTATCGAACGTTGAACTCACGAAGTTTCAAATTTCGTTTCGTATCGAAGTTGCGTTTGACTAGGCGTTTGTGCATATAATGTAAAATCATGAGCGCCTGCGCAAAGCTGCAGTAGGAGATTATAGGCATAATTATACTTAACCTCTGTACAATTGACACCTACTTTTAACTGCTACTTTGTGCTTTTAACAAATTTCTTCACACTAAAGCACCAATGATACTAATAATAATGATACTTTATCGATGAAGAAAGTGAAACTGAGAAATCTATATTTAGAAACCATATATAGGCCTAACGAAAAACTACGGATGTTCTTAATCGTTGCATTTTCAAGTTCTTGCTGACATTTGACCATTGTGTTTTGCTCCTCCTGCAAAGATATCCGCGGGTGTCCCTGCCCCATGCAAGGTCGTAGCCAGGATTTGGTTTCGGGGTGTTTCTTCGGTTTCCCGTCCGAAAAACTGATGACCTTTTTAGTCATCCGACCGAAATCTTCAGAAAAATGAAATGTCACCAATTTTCTTCGTCCGAAAAACTGATGACCTTTTCTTTAGTCATCCGACCGAAATCTTCAGAAAATGTCATCAATGTTTTACGATTTTCTTTTCGGGGGTGTTTTCATGGTTTTATTTCATGGTTTTTGCATCATGTGCTAATAGAAGCATTCTTTTATTTTTCACATTTTCCGTTTCGGGGGGTGTTCATTGTTCAAACACCCAAAGAAACATATAGCTACGGCCTTGGCCCCATGTGTGGAATAGAGCAAGGAATTGTTTGTTATGACTTTGACCTCATAGCCTGTTTTAAGATGCTCTGATTTCAACGATCCACATGGTTAGGCCTACTGAGTATAACTGAGAATCATAAACGATTCGTTGAAGCGCGAACAATCCTAAAGAATTCCGTGTGGAATTTATCTCACACAATGTAATAAACCACATTGAAGATGAATGGTTTATCTATAAAGATATGTTGAAAACCTCCATCAAGAAAAATAGAAGGCATATAATTTTATTTTCATGCCGAAGTGTTAGAATAAAGTGACTATTTTTTTATGCATTTGAATGCCTATCAGTAGCCTATACTAATATTGCAAATCTGAAGACGGCTCGTTTGGTGAATATCACGCCTTTTTTTGTGTAAACTTATTAGTTTTTCATGAACTGTTGAGACGATGACTATGCACGTGAGCCTATATTATAAAGCCACAGTTATTAACATTTAGGTCTACTCATTATGAGGTCTATGACGTCACTTTAATACAAAAAATAAAACCATATCCATGTTGTTTGGTCTGTACACTCGAGAGTCAACGTATACGACAGTGCATGCATATTTCTGTATCCTATATATCTATTATCAAAATGGAATGAAATTAAAGCCCAAGCTCGGAAATCGGCAGTTTCTCCGTAAACCAGACACGTGACCTTCAGTAGGCTTGTCTATATAGAGACGTGCCAGTCCATGCCCATGCAGGCTATAGAAGTTGAATGTATATAGTTATTCAGGTATACGCAAGACCAGACGTTTAAGTGCATGGCTTTGTATATCCAAGTAAACTATAGTTGACGTATACATTTCCTTCATTCTTCTGTTAATGGGGAACTTCTGGTAACCCGCACTATAGCACCTCAACTATAGGTAGCCTATAGCGTCGTGCATTTTCGATCGATGGCTTATTCGCTTGGAATGGACTTCCGTTAGGGATGCACCTACTCTCTATAGAAATAATGCCAATACTCTTGGCAAGCTGCTGAAATTTAATTTTTATATTGCCGCGGTTGGGTTGGGAGCGCCTCTGAGTGGATTTTCCTCAAGGGGCACTATAACATTTTTGAAATGAATGAATGAATTATTGAGTTGAGTCTATTTATGCATATTGTCAATTAGGACTAATGGACTATACCTCTGCGCAAAGTTCACTGCCGAAAATATAAGATGTAGCCTATACGCTATGATAGCAAGGTTGGTCTTCCATGCAGGAGTATATTATACGAATGCACCTTATACTCAGGAGTCAGGACAGAAGAGCCGCGTTGATCGAACAAAGGGATCGGTAACCACTCAAAGATCACTCGAAACACGGTTAGTCCCTCATCCATTTCAAAGGAAACGGACAAATATTTCATCTGACGCCGACTGGCCTTTGATTTCAAACAAGCAAACAACTAATGTATATATCTTCATACTTAACGCCAGACAGTGTCTATCTATATATATATAGCAACTGTATACATTCCACACGGTTATATATACCTTACCCCTTATCTGCTGCTAAAGAGGGATGTCCTCACGAATATCCTCTCAGACCGCTGTGTCACTATATACCGCCATCTGTACATGCCATCCGTAAACCATCCGGTCAGCTGACTAAGTGACTATCTATCTATAGCATTACACCTCGGCTCAAACCAGAAGAACCACTACACAACAGAGTGGCCCATACTGTGCTGCGAAAGACGATTTAAGATCAACCGAACCCTAGCTCTAACATATTTATTTTTGGTCCTAGAAACAAATGTCATATTCCAAACTTCTTTGCCTTTTAATTTGCCTTTTGCTCTTTCATATTTCTTTGTAGATGTGACGGTTCTTGAGTTATTGTCGAAACACCGAATTTAGGCCGCCATTTTCCAAGATGGCGGCACGATCACAGCTCGGATTTATAGGATCTTTTGAAGTTTTAGTATTTTCGTCAGTGTGGTGTAGGCCTACTTAACAATTCTGCCAAGTTTCTACTTTGTGATAATTTGTTGAGTCGATTTTCCTCAAATTCATCCACTAATATGCAAATAAACAAATCATACAGATTAAGTGAGTTCGTATGATTAGGTGGTGCATGACGAAATAACGCACGGTGGTTAGTAGAATTTTTCTATTGAAGAAAAACAATCGACTTTCAGGACATTAAAATAAAAAAATTAAGGCTTAGATCCGAAACAATATTTATATTAGGCCGAATGGCCTCCTAATTATTATTGATAGCGAGTTCATATAAATTAATAAGCTGTTAATAATTTATAGGTGGTCATAAATAAACCGTTCGTGGCTTAGGGTCTATAATAATTGAGGCTAATTCAAATTTCGAATTGAAAAGTGTGAAAGATAGAGCCTCTATTCTTCAGACTTTTTACGACAGAGTAGGCCTATAGTGGTCGTCCAACATGGTTAGAGGGAGGAATTCGGGTTTCTGGATGGGGGCAGAAAATTTCCGCTGTGGACGGGCAGTGGCGGCGCCAGGGGGGGCTGGAGGGGGCTAAGCCCCCCCTGAATGCGGCTCAGCCCCCCCAAAGCAAAATGCGGAAAATGTCTATAACGGTTTATTTCGTAATAAGAAAACTAGACAATTATCAATGGCATCGAAATCTACTTTGAGAATGAAGTTTGCGACTTCATTTCTTGGCCTCAGTCTATGAAAACGGGTGACAAGTTTGCACCCTTACCTTTTGACCATACAACGGCACAGGGTTGTCGAAATTGTCGAAGAAACAACATGGCTCTTAGACACCTCGTTTCAGATTGAAACCGTTTTATAAGTATTAGACGTATAGAAATATCGAAATTGCCTAGTTTTCAAAAAGTGGTGCAAAGCTGTATTTTCTCTTGATTTTTCGCATATTTTACAAAATTAATCATCGTCACAAAAGAATGTTTAGGGTTTTCTGCCTCCTGCAATCAACTATATAATCATAGCGTAGATGCTTGCGCCAGTGGCGTCGTCAGAGGGCTAGAGGTTATAGCCTCTAAATGCGGCTCAGCCCCCCCCGAGCAAAAAATAGAAAATATCCATTACGGCTTATTTCGTAATAAGAAAGCTAGACAATGGTCAATGGCATCGAAATCAACTATATACAATATATATATATATATATATATATATATATATATATATATATGAAATAATTGTGTGCATATATCTAAGGATGCATATTTTTGTATTAAGGAAATTTAAACTGTTTTCTGTCATTTGTAATATGCAGGCAGATAATTATAATAGTGTCCTGTGAATGCTGTTGGACACCTTTATTGTGATTTATTTTTATTTGTGATTTTTTTTATTTGAATGTCCAGGGTAACGGGCTCTGTTGTCACAGACCCTGGTCAAATCGGATCCACCCATTATTGTAATTACTTTTTTGTAAAATTTCTGAGTATTAATACTGTGTTGGACACCTTTATTGTGATAACTTGGAAGTCGAGTCCGTGTCCATGATTGACTTTTTATAGGATAATACTGAATTGCACACCATTTTATTGTAAAATTTCTGAATATTAGTGCTGTGTTGGACACCTTTATTTATTGTGATAACTTGGACCTCGAGACCGTGTCCATGGTCCACTTTTTATACGATAATACTGATTTTTATTGTAAAATTACTGAATATTAATTCTGTGTTGGACACCTTTTACTGTGACAACTTGGATCTTGAGTCTGTGTCCATGGTTGACTTTTTCATACGATAATACTGAATTGCACACCATTGTATTGTGGAATATCTGAATATTAATTCGCTGTTGGACACCTTTATTGTGATTTATTTTTATTTGTGATTATTTTAATTGAATGTCCAGGGTAACGGCCTCTGTTGTCATAGACCATGGTCAAATCGGATCCATCCATTATTGTGATTACGTTTCATTGTAAAATTTCTGAGTATTAATACTGTTGTGGACACCTTTATTGTGATAACTTGGAACTCGAGTCCGTGTCCATGACCGGCTTTTTATACGATAATACTGAATTGCACACCATTTTATTGTAAAATTTATGATTATTAATACTGTTTTGGACACCTCTATTGTGATATCTTGGAATTCGAGTCCGTGTCCATGACCGGCTTTTTATACGATAATACTGAATTGCACACCATTTTTTGATAAAATTTCTGAATATTAATACTGTTTTGGACACCTTTATTGTGATAACTTGGCACTCGAGTCCGTGTCCATGGTCGACTTTTTATACGATAATATGTAATTGCACACCTTTATATTTTAAAATTTCTGAATATTAAAGCTGTGTTGGACACCTTTTATTGTGACAACTTGGATCTCGAGCCTGTGTCCATGGTTGACTTTTTATACGATAATACTGAATTGCACACCATTGTATTGTGGAATTTCTGAATATTAATTCGGTGTTGGACACCTCTTATTGTGATAACTTGGAACTCTAGTCAACGTGGTTTTTGAGTGCTTGGATATCGGTTTGTCAGTCAATAGGGACTTTACATTAAAGATAAGATAAGAATATTCTTTATTGTACCAATTGCTATCCGCATTTTGGTGTACATGCAAAGTATAATAGACAAACGTACATAATTTCTATATTCAATCATTACCTCACTGTCCGCACCACATAGCTACTCGGGCTACTGTGCGCACACGCACTGTATATATACTGTATCACCTTTGCTCTGCTCGGTCACCAACTCGGCTCAGATGACTGAAATTTCGGGGTTTGGTACAGCGCGGGCACGGCATAGACAGTACGTGGACGCGTTTGAGGACCTTCCATTCTCTTTTGCTACCTTAGTTGGACACCTTTGTTTATGATAATTTGGAACTTAATTATTTAGGATTGCGGCCGGATACACCAAAAATCATAAACCTCAACAATTATTGCTGACTTCGTTTAAATAACCCACTCAATCTCCAACTACATCTTGCATTGTGGAGCGCGTTTGTGCCAGTGCACAGTTTCTTGTAAAACCCTTGGTCGGAATGTGCTTCGTTCATGCATTCGGCACTCGCAGCTTCGCGCGATTGCAATATGACCGCCCTGGGAAGAAAATGTTCTAATTGCGTCTCTGGGAGGGAGGAAGGCTTGGGGCTTCAGCCCCCCCAAACCTGAAATCCTGGCGCCGCCACTGTGGACGGGCCTTTCGGGTGGACGGATGAGTGACCGTCGGTTCAAATTTTCTGATTACATATTTTGGTCATTGGTAAAAATTTCCGAAAAATGAGACAATTCTGCTACTGAAAAAAGCGATGTAATAGGCCTACTGTTAGTTTTTCGGTCGAAATCTCGACACAGTATCCCATTTGCCCTGCTGAAATAACTCGGATTTCTCTGGGGGAGAAATTTGTAACACTTTCAGCCTTTCTGGGGGGAAATGGTGCACGTGTGCATGTATGCAACACCTCGCGATTTCTCATGCGGGAGGGGAATCCATTTATGGGCAATTCCCCCAGAGACGTCTAGACTCTAGAGTAAAACGCTGGTCGACCAATGTGCTATAGATTAATCTTGCGGTTAGACTCTCCTTAGTTGAACTCAGCCTTTAGTTTTGACTGACGCACTTTAGATTTTTAGCTTCGTTTACCAACGGAATTCTAAAGAACAACGATGCCTTGCTTCCTATAGGCTATTTCAGTTCACGTTTAAGATCTCCTCTAACATTTATGAATTTAAAAATGTATGATTTTCATCAAATTTTGTAGACCCGTATTGCTTGTCTCAAAGGACCGAACTCACGCCTGCCATCTTGCGACTTCAAGTGCAGAATACAAAGCATACGCTGCGGTCGGTTTTAGAAAATAGGCCTACAGCTTCAAGTCAACTGGATCTACTTTGCCGATGCCTCAGAATGAAAAAGTTGCCTCAGAATGAAAATGTTATGCCTTCCAACAAGAAATCTGAGATAACCACAACTATTTTGTTCACATAATTGATGTTCTAAAAGTCTGTGTTTTTATGTTAGAAATTTGGTAACGAGAACCTCGTTATAGCCTATAATTCCAGCAGGTTGCGTCAGGGTCATGAGAGTTCAGAAATTCAGCAGGTCGAAGAAATTAGATAGGCCCCTATGTCACGAAGAAATAAAAAATCAAAAAAATTTGCTGCGGGTCTTAAAACAAACCAATAGCAAAATAGAGGCTATAGGCTAGGCAGTGGTCAAATGACCTGTCGCAACCTATGTGGCACCGGTGTCACACTAATTTTGGCCGTGTTTCGACATAACGGCGAGTAGGGCCTAACACGGGCAGCGTTGCCACTCTAAAAAGTGTAAAACCAAGTTGGAGGGGCGAAAAAAGCACACACAAAAACAAATTCTGCAAATCTTTCGAAAATGTCCAGAATTTCCCGTCCGAAAATTCGGATGACCTTTTTTGGGTCATCCAGCACAAAACTTCCTAAAATGACTGAAATTTTCCGAAAATGTCTAAAATCTCCCGAAAATATAAAAATTACCCTTTTTGGGTCGAAAAAACCCAAGCAAAAAATCCAAGTTCGTCCCAAAAAAAACCATTTCCCAAGTTCGGATCGAAAAATCCAAGATCTTGGGAAAAACCCAAGGAGTGGTAACGCTGAAAAAGGGTTGCAAGGGCGGCATATGCATGAACTTTGCTATCGATATCATGATTCTAAAATTATTGCTGAAAAGCGCTTCCGATGAGCCACAGGGTGACTTCCGCCGATATCTAAACCCCCGGAAAAGCACTACCGAGTTTTTCACCACTTCAACCACTAAAATTTCCTAGATCCTCGTATTCGGATACTCTTTTCACGATTGAGAATTTGAGACTCGCTCCAATTGGAGTCAGAACCGAATGATCATACCGTGAGGCAAAAGACATCATATCCGATTATCCATCCTATGTGACTAAAGAATTTGTGGAGTCATTCAAAGAAGTTCTGCATTCAGAAATCAGGAAAAGAAGCAATATGTTCTGCAATGGTCAAGCACCATCATAAGAAATTCTCAAAAGGGACAGAGGGAATAGACTTTGAAAAAATAAGTGACGGAATATCTTTCAATTTTGCCTCATATCTGATGTTTACGCGTTGAAATTTGCTTGAATCTTTTAAAAGTACGCTGGGTATACCAGTGTTGCCTGGGTGGCATTTCTTCCGATTCTTTGAGCAAGTTCTAAATCTAGTCCTATTATCATCTAATTTAGCAGGTGATAACGTTTCTCAAGGTGGAACACAAGACCAACAAGGCCAGTGTTAATCTTTGAAAATTCAATTTTTAGACACACCCTGAACTACATGTTGTGAGACGAAGCTTGCACATAAAACAGCAATAATATGCCTTGATTGCCTTCCATGTTACATGACACGTGATATCTCGACTGCCGCTGCATAGGTAGGCCTAGTGTTTGCAGCTTTGCCTATGAGCGAACTTAGTTGTCGCGCGAAAGACTTTGAGCCATTTTGAATGACTGGAGTTCGTAGATTTTTTGGTCAAATATTATTTAGGCCATTTCGGAGTGAGATATTTTGTAGCGTTTCACACTTTTTCTTCTGACGATTGCAAGGACAAAAGCCAGTCGTCCGGTTGAAAGTTCCATTCGCACATGGTGGATTAGAACAGTTGTTGTGTTCGATACACCTGCAATACATAAGTAAATATATAAGCAGATGAATTCTCCTATATGCATAGGCTATGCTATAGCAGAAAGTATGCAAAATACTCAGAGGCTTCGCAAGGATATTTTCCCTCTCGTCCAACTATAGCTATGATATTTCTTCTGTGTTGTCCACTAAAGATTAATACCATTAATGAAAACAATGAAATCGATGTCTTATAATAATAATAATTATTAGATATTGACTTCATTTTATTTATTTCACATTTTCAAAATAGGCCCATAGGCTACATCGAATTCATATTTTAGCACAAAAAATATAATCAATATTTTATATATATATATATATATTATAGGCCTACCTAAGTTCTGTAAATATACAGTAGATTGTAAACCTTGTGCTTAATAAAGTAAAAATTCAAATTATAAAAGGACTGTCGTATAGACTCGACCACATAGCCTATTAGGCATATTTACATGTACCTATACTCCTATAGTGTCTCCTACACAATTTACTTTCGAAGTATCGGTGTAGGAACTTACAGGTAGCTACAAAATCATGGTAGGCCTACCGGTGCAGCCTAAGTTAAGTTGGTTTACCGAATAAAATTCTAAAACTTTCCACCAGGAACAAAACATCATAAACTCTATGTTTTGTAAACCAACGACCTGGTGGAAAAGTCAACATAGGCCTAACCTCACCATTTGAAAAGGTCGGAGTTAAGTGTATTTTCTACTAAAGATTAATACCATTAACGAAAACAATTAAACCAATATCTTATTAGATACTGACTTCATTGTCGCAAATTAGCTAATACCTTAATAAAATGAAATATTGTGTTTCTTTATTTGCTGAGCTTAGATGCCCTATAGCAGGGGTTCTCAACCTTTTTCGTCCCGCGACACACTTAAACTTGCTATCCAATTTGGCGACACACCATTCAATCGTCATATGTAAATGTCGTAAAAATATAAAAAGTGTCAAAGTTAAACATGTCTATTTATTTCAAATTTGCTCTCAAACTTATTTAACCTTCTAAAATGCTAAAATGCTGACATTTTTAATAAATTAAAATAATTATATTGAATTTCTTTCCAATTTTTATGATTCTAAAATTCTAAATCTATAAGCTTAGTCGTTTCTACAACTCGACGTCAATTTAGTCACCTAATTACTAAGACCTTGTAGTCGTAACAGTTAATGGGATATTTGTTCTTGAATTTTTCTTTGGATCATGCGGTTCCACAGTTTTTGTAGATGCAACTCGTAAGCAGGCTGAGAGGGCACCTCCGACAAGTTTGTTCCGATTCTTGTTCTTTATGTTGACCATCTGAGAAAAGCCCTGTTCAGATAAGTAGGATCGAGCTAAGAAACGAAACCAGCTCCTTGATAGCTTTGCTTGCAAGTGATTTGTAATGTTCTTCCTTGTACGTCTTTGCCCAGAACTGAGTTCTTGATAATTGCTTATACATGTCCTTCATTCTGGAAGCACGTTGCAGCTTAACAAGTGTTTCCTGTTCATTGTTGTTCAATTCTGCTCCATTGATGTTTTCTCTGAGGAATGGGTTCATCATCCACCTTGTCTTCTTAATATCAGCGTCTGAAGAGGATGGCTAAATTTACTTTTTCTTACCCATAAATTTTTCTTTTTCGATTGCTGACTTAGCCTATAAGTTTCCTAACAGGTGCGATCGCAAACGTGTTTAGGCCTACATAGGCCCCATGTCATATCCGTTGAACATAAACGTCATAACTACCCCAGACCGCGGTAAAATAGACAGATAAATAGAGCGCAACAAATTCTCATTGCAGTCATCCGCTAAACTTCTAAATTACCTGTATAGGTAAAGTAAGTCAGTGTATAATGCAAGAACAACGGACGTGTGCTGTGAGAATTTAGTAGACTGATGTTATTTAGGATTATTTCGTGTAATCATTGGCCTACTGCGTTGTGTCAGTTTGGAAAAGAAACGAAGATAATTTATTATCATTATTATTAATTCGCGACACACCAACTCTTCGCGACACACCAGCGACACACCACTTTTACGCGACACACCGCCGGTCAAGTCGCGACACACCAGTGTGTCGCGACACACCGGTTGAGAACCCCTGCCCTATAGCGTTTGGAAGGGTTATACTTGAGCGGGAACGGACGGAGCCTTGATTGAAATAAAGAAACACCTTTTCTGAGTCTGACTATAGGCTGTATAAGTATATATCCTGTCATTTTTGATGGGTTTATGATGTCCTTATATAGCTTAGTCCTTAATGGGGCATCAAAATCATGCCTGACAACTTTTTTAAGCAAGGAAGACATAACTGGACATTTTGAAAGGTCAGAATTAAATCTGATTAATTTCACTGGTATAAGTCAGTGAAAAATTATATCAAAATCAAGAGTTTAATTACTAATTGTAACTTTCTGGGGTCATTCATTTGGCACTCCTTACTCTGTCGCGCGGAAATACATGCAGACTCCTAGCTATACGACTCTTTTGGGGTTTTTCATTTGGAAATGGTGGCACAGTAAGGCGTCGGCTTTGAAAAGTTGGTTTTTCAATTCGCTTACAATTTTTTTGAGAATCTATTTTCGGAGCTGAGCTCTTTATAAACCTCTTAAATACGCCTATGATTACTTATAGATTCCGTAACTTAAATTGCTCAGACTTTTTCATGTCCCTACCCAACACGAAGATTCCAGTTTAAGACTTAGCCTAAAAGGACTGCAACCGCTCTAGAGTACAATTGTTAAAGATGTCTCACTTGAGATCTGATTCTGTCAACCTTCGCATTCCTTGCGTCTCCGATAGGCAGAGTTTGTAGCTGTGAGATTCGAGGTCACAGTAGCACTCGCATCGGCCAGATTCACGCCGACGTCGCTGAAACGACTCCGGGCATTCCAAACAGTCACTGTTCAACCACAAACATTCCAAACAGTCACTGTTCAACCACAAACATTCCAAACAGTCACTGTTCAATCACAAACATTCAAAGCTCTCACTCAGATTCAACTACGAATCTTTGCTAATAGTCACAGCAAGCTGCATTCGTCTATAGGCAAGACTAGATTTACAGAACTGAATTGAACGGATTCATTAAGACAGCGGATAGTAGCTTGCAGCGTATTCATTATGCTTAAACTGATCATTGATTGCATGGTATGCCCTAAACTTTTTGAGTAATGAATGTATTTAATTTTCCCATCTACACGCGCCTTTTAATTAAAATAGATATCCAGAAAAGCTATATAGGGATGAAGTGAGTGGTCATGGCCTTGAGCCGACGAACAGGGAAAGAAACTCACCCACAGAAACGGTTTATTTAGTTATTTATCGCATTTGCTATAAGCTTAGCGTCCCTTGAAGCTCGCTACTCAGAGGCGCGGACACTGCATCAGAGTGTCCTGCCAAAGCGCAAGAGCAATTGCAAGTGAAGGACTTGCTCAAGGTCACTAAGCGCGGCGGCTTGAGGTTTTCCATAATCATGGAACCCTCCGGCTCCCAAGGCAGCGAACCTACCACTATACATGTATATAACCACAAACACACACAGCACCCCACGAATTATGCTACAATTCGTCAGTGAGCATCAGTGGCGGTGCCAGGATTTCAGTTTGGGGGGCTGAGCCCCGCGGCGAAAATTTTCCATTTTCGCCGCTAAAATTTCTGACGACCTTTTTTTAATTTTTTTATTTTTTTAGTCATCGACCGAAAATCTTGGATATTTCAATGTAAAAAACTCGGGTGGCCCTTTTTTTAGGGGGGCTTAACCTCTTGTAGGGGGGGGGGCTTAGCCCCCAGCCCTCCCTAGCGCCGCCACTGGTGAGCATCGCCATTAATTTTCTAACTGGAATAAAGAAGAAATTTTCGGTAGGTTTTCGGTAGTGAAACGACAACAACTCAGTGCTCGGTACTGACAAATCACAGCATTTCTCACGTTATTTTCGGTATTATGGCATGCATTCTGAACAGACATATCCTACATTCATATAATTATGACATAATTAGGCCTATACACACAATGTTACGCATATAATTATAATAATGGTTATCTGAAATAATTATACATACACACATATTAGAATCTATAATAGGCCTATATAATATATGACAAACATATTATAGGTTACGGTACATGCACACTAATCTTACTCATCGAAATCTGTGATAGGTTTGCAGGTGCAGTCGGTGTGATTCGTGAAACGAAAAAGTCGAATTTTCACCGAACTGGATTTCTCGACGTTCGATATTTCCTGTTAGCAAGACAAATTTATTATTCTGTACAATTGAATCTCTCGAATGCTTTACTAACGGGCAGTGTAGTCATCCTGCATATATAGGCCCTATTAGTGTTTCTCAGCATTCACGTTGCAATGGGGCCAAATGCACGACATGCATGACGCTGACTGAAATATTCATATAACGTTACACTTCTGAAAGACTCTTCTTGCTGCAAGATGCGCCTTTTAACGGTCAATTACAATATTCATTCATTCTTTCATTCATTCATTCATTCATTCATTCATTCATTCATTCTTCATTCATTCATTCATTCATTCATTCATTCATTCATTCATTCATTCATTCATTCACTCATTCATTCATTCATTCATTCATTCATTCATTCATTCATTCATTCATTCTTCATTCATTCACTCATTCATTCATTCATTCATTCATTCATTCATTCATTCACTCATTCATTCATTCATTCATTCATTCATTCATTCATTCATTCATTCATTCACTCATTCATTCATTCATTCATTCATTCATTCATTCATTCATTCATTCATTCTTCATTCATTCACTCATTCATTCATTCATTCACTCATTCATTCATTCATTCATTCACTCATTCATTCATTCATTCATTCATTCATTCATTCATTCATTCATTCATTCATTCATTCATTCATTCATTCATTCATTCATTCATTCATTCATGCATTCTTCATTCATTCACTCATTCATTCATTCATTTCATACATTTATATAGCGCTTCTAAAAGAGTATCTACTCAAAAGCGCTCCCGACTCAACCACGGCTATAGGGAAAACGGTTTTAAGAGCAGAATAGAACGTAGCCTCAAAGGCTCTATAGGCATTAGACGTATACTATAGTTCCACAAGGAGCCCATGCCAAGATGCAGGGCTAACGACAGAAAAGGCACGGCGCTGAGTAATAGAAGTGCGCGACCGGGGGACAAGTTTAAACGATTTTTGGGTTCCCGGACAATTCGTCCCCGGACAATTCGTCCCGGACAATTCGTCCCGGACAATTCGTCCCCGGACAATTCGTCCCGGACAATTCGTCCCGGACAATTCGTCCCCGGACAATTCGTCCCGGACACCATTACCGTATACAGATGTCGACCGGAGATACTGCTGCGCATTAAAATTCAATTCGAAATTGAAAATTATTTCATTGTTCTCAAAGCAAATGTAGGCCTAAACATAATATAACACGTTACCTCACTTGGCTATGACATTAAAGGTATATTTGGAAAGCAATAGGTTGGCCTACTCCAGAATGGACAAGTCACGCATATATAGACTGAGGCTAAAGTAGGCTATAGCCGGTCCGAATTGTCCGGGTCCGAATTGTCCGGTCCGAATTGTCCGGGTCCGAATTGTCCGGTCCGAATTGTCCGGGGACGAATTGTCCGGGACGAATTGTCCGGGACGAATTGTCCGGGGACGAATTGTCCGGACACCGATTTTTGTCGAGCAGTCTCTGATAGACGCAAAAATCGTGATCACTGACACTCAGATTTTCCGGATTTGATGTTTGCAAGGCTACACTCGAGAGTGAGTTAGCTATATAATGCGCCAAAACGCTAGTGAAATGAGTGACGCGAACGGTCGCAAATGAATTATAGAAACATTGACTGCCTGGCTATCTAAACAAAAATATAAGAAATAGGACCCGCTTCAGTGTGGAAATCATAATATAATGAATCCAATGAAGAAAATAGACGACGCCATTCGAAAACCGTTGCACAAAAGTTACAGTTAGACTTACGTGTATGTTGGCCTACACTTAGCCTACATGTATGTTGGCCTACACTTCTTGCAGTCACATACCCTGAAGGCCTTGATGATGCTGGTGCTGCTTCTGACGCTGCACACCAGTCCATTCGCGCAGCACCCTGACCTCGGTCGACACCGAAAGACAACGGTGCATTCTGGGAAATAGTCCTTCGTCATGTCCGTGTTCCTCGATCTGATACAGATCACTTCCGGAAGAGGAGAATGGCAGAAAAAGTTTGCGTCCATCTCCTCCTCATGTTCGTCCGCCATTGCTACGAAAAATATAAATTAATATTATTTTTATGGTGTGCCTATAATGTACAAAAGCGAATTGGTTCCGAGGACACAGATCATCAATAACAAAATAGAAACACAAATTTCAAATAGATGATAATTGTGAGATAATATGACAGCTGTACGTGTAGGCAAATCATTCATTCATTCAAGAATTTATACAGCGTCCCTTCAAGCATAGGCAGAGACCTGGGCGGAGATTTGGGGGGGGGGGGACGGAAAGACGCGAGATTTTTTGACGGACGAATGGCTCAGAGTGCCGCCGGAAAATTTCCATCTTTTGCCGGACAAAAGTTCTGACGACCGGCGAAATCTCGACGAAATGTTCTATTTTCGCCGCCAGAAAAGGTGATGACCTTTTTTTTAGTCGTGACGCTCAACGATTGGGGGGGAACAAATGCATGGGCCGTCCCCCCAACGCCTTCATTGGGGGGGACCGTCCCCCTGTTCCCCATATGTCTCCGCCCATGCCTTCAAGGAGCTCACTCAGAGGCGCTCCTAGTCCAGCTTCGATGATACATATAGGTTTTAAGGAGCCTGTTAAAGACTTACGAGTCGACCCTAGGAAACAGCCTTCAAACAGGCGTAGTCCAATCGCCAACGGGAGGCTATTCCAGACAGGCTGACCTATATATATATATATATATATATATATATATATATATATATATATATATATATATATATATATATCCGATGACGTACTCCAGGACTTTATAGGATGGATCCTGGATTTTTATAACGGAATTATCCTGTCCTCCATTATCTGAGAATGACCGATTCCTCTTGACGTGTATATAAATATAATATTATATATATATAATATATATAATATTATATATATATAATATATATATATGGATTTACAAATCGCCAGGGATCTGGACACAACTTAGTGCGGACACTCGTAGCAACTGATTAAGATCTAGTCTACACTTAGCACCTATAGACCATCTGGTAAACTATGGGTTGCATAATAGTGTGCTAGAGTTGATCTGCTCCTCTATACGCAATCGATCTGCTATGAAATTATAAGCATCGCTGTGGAGCAGTTCGACGCAGCAAACAGAAGACTAGAACACCATAATTAATTAACCCGTAAATTGTATAACATTATACGTAACTTCCACATTTTGTAGATCGGAGTGTGTGTAATGCATGGTAATTAAATGTTCAGAGATAGCACAATAATTATCATGAGTCAATATGACAGCAGCTGCTTCAGCTACCTATACGATGTTGATTCACTCACCTTTTAATTGCTCTTCATCGTAATCCCCATCGACTGGGTGAAGAGTGAGTCTCGGCTGCAGACCTGCTGACGATGGCGCTTCTTCTTCTTCTCCTTCTTCTTTCGCTCTTCTTCCTACTCTCCTCACCTCACCAGAGTTCTCGAATCCGTCTTCCTGACCGATGACGTACTCCAGGACTTTATAGGATGGATCCTGAAGTTTTATAACGGAATTATCGTGTCCTCCATTATCTGAGAATGACCGATTCCTCTTGACATCCTTGACATCCGTAACTCTTTTTGGCCTCAGTTTTCTCCTGTGTCTTTGTAAATCCTGATCTCACACACAAGCGAAACACTTTACACACACACACACACACACACACACACACACACACACACACACACACTCACACACACACACACACACACACACACACACACGCGCGCGCGCGCGCGCGCGCGCGCAAACGCAAACGCAAACGCAAACGCAAACGCACACGCACACGCACACACACACTTATAATAATATTTATTATTAGGCCTATCATACGATTTATCTGGACAAACAGAAAGCTGAAAGTCATATGAACAATTTGTGACTATCTTGAACTAAATGCTACCTGCAAGTCTGCAACGTATTTTCATTTTTCAATACACCAACGACTATCAGAAATAGGGCCACAGTCGTGCAAAACGGTCATAGACGAAGTAAATTCCATTTCAATCGGTAGGATACAATATAATAATAGTATGCCTTTCTGAATGACAACTCAGCCAAATAGTTATACAACTGTTAACTTTCTTCATTTTATACGCTCTATAGTTATAACTCTGTTTGACGACACTGTCCTCACAAAGATTGTTAGCGTCGCCCTCCTCCTTTACACAGGCTTGGGACTGGCATTGACTGAGTGCAAGCAACGGTCACATAACTTTTCTACTAGGCCATCTTCCGAATAAGTGTCCAAACATTATAGAAATAATTCCTAGCTCGGACAGTCTCAGTCCTGCAGTTCAGTCATATTCGGTGTCAGCGCCTCTGCGGGACCTGACGCATCCCTCCAGCGAATAGGCTTAACTAATTACCAGTACCTCTGGAATGGTTCATGCCACACACCTCACCATCAAACGGAAGAGAGCATTACAACGTGCCTGAGCAAATTCAAAAACCTTACCCCAACTAATGCTCACTATGGAAGCCAAGCAACATACTGCTACAACCCAAGTTTAAAATCAACCAAAGAGCTGCCGGTGTCACGAAATAAAGTATCTCCCGTATAATTGTATCCCCCAAATTAAAAAGTCGGAAAAAACCGTTTCCGCGTGCATTTTTTTGGGAAAATTAATTTTCATCTGCTTTGTTTTGAACAATGACACTAACAGGTATGTCTATTCCTACTAAATAATTTGTTTTGCCCTGTTTTTAGAGCACTTAAAATATTTAAAACACTTAAGAACACTCAAAGTCACTAAATAAATTCGAGTTGCCTTTATCTGAGCATTGCTTATGACACTTAAAACAATTAGAGTCGCTTTAAATTTTGATTACAGCAGTGGTTCTCAAAGTGGTGGTCCGCGGACCGGTGCCGGTCCGCGGCGTCCTGATCACCGGTCCGCGAAGAAGTATTAGAATAAAAAATAAATTGTAGCTTAATTATCAATTTATTCATTTGAAATTGTGAAATTATTTGAAATGTTGCTAAAAATGTAATACCCGTAACAATTATGTCTTTAAAAATAAGAATAAATTATCAGTGCCTTATTGATTTTTAACTTGCTAAAATGGCTTATTCTGAATTTACAACGTCTATGACTGCAATCTGCAGTCAGTTTCGTGTTTAATGCAGTTGATCTATGGTGAGCGATAGTCAAATAAACGCTAGTCAAACATTACTGGATGTAGATCTTTTAATTTTGTAACAAAATATAAAATTTTAGATATAAACAAATATGTTTGAAGCATTAAGAAAATTAACAAGATGCGAACAAGTCTGTCTGGACTGTTTTTAATGAAAGAACAACTGTGAAAGAGCGTGGCCGTTCAGGCACTCTGTCTCTGAGCGAAGAATATAATAATTTTGAATTGGTTTCCTATTCGAACAAAACATTCAAGTTAAAAAAGAATCGACCGCTCACAAGAAATATGACCCATAATATGTAAAATATAGTGATAGGCGGCGCCGCGGCGGGATCATAGGCCTATTCTGATTTCTGTAGGCCTATTTTATTTTGAGCAGGTGGTTCCAAACACTAGCGCACAATCTTAGCAAAGTGCACTAGCATTAAGCCTAGCTATATTTTTGGCAGATCCACTTAGTCCTACAATAAGAAACTTCTAATCTTGTTTTAAACTTTGAGTTCAACTTTTAAAATATAATTAAATGAGAATTAACTTTTAAAATATAATTAAATTAGAATTATTGAATTTAGCAAAACATTAAATGCTATTATTGGTATGTTTTGATTAATAAAGCAAATTCCTAATTAATTAAAATATAGGCCTAAAATAGTCCTTTTATGATATTGCTACCTTTTTATGCGTTTGCCATTTAAGTTAGTGGTCCGCGAGCTACACCAAAAAATTATTGCCGGTCCGTGGCCTGCAGAAGTTTGAGAACCACTGCTGTAGATGATAGATGAAGAGGATGTCGTCATCATTAATTTTGCCTCAATTGGTCCTTCTCCTTGGAATGCGCTTTCTTCTTCTGTCCACAACTCTGTCTAGCAGCCTCTCTAGCTTCTGCCTTGTCTCTTCTTAAAGCATGCTTTTCTCCGAGTGGTCTTGCGCACTGGGAGCGCCTCTGAACGGTTCACCCGACTAGAGGCGCTTCATAAATGATTAAGTAGGTTTACAATACAATACAATAATCATAGCAATAGTACAAAGCAGCTGTCGTAGCAGCACCAAAGGTATATAGAGACGCAACCAAGTTGCAAAATTGCACAATGGCGTTCACAATGCGAATTACACAGAACAAGTTGATTTAATAGGCTAATGAATGAAGCAACATTACGTCCACTAAAATTAGTAACATAATAATAGTGCTTTTAGAACAAAGATATGACGATCGTCACAATCGAATTTCATGTGTCCTTTTGTTGTCATTCTGTGGGGCTGCATGGGGACCACAGCTTTTCCGAACAGGATCGAACTCTTATCCTGTTTCATCTGATCCCCCACCCTCCAATTCCCGGCTCAGACGACACCCACCTTAGTAGCTGTTCCACCCATCTGATCCTACACCCACCTACGGTACCTCGACCCGGACCACCATGGACTACTCTTACGGACAACCCTTTTGACTCAACGCATTTGACCCTGATCCTATGGTAACTCGACCCGGACCACCAAGGACTACTCTCACGGAGTCACGGACAATACACCCTTCTAACTCAACGCAGCGCTCGTGAATAAGCCGGTGCCCCGCGCTTGGCTTTCCAGTGGCGCTTTAGAACTTAGGAGATTACGATTACGATTCAACATTTTGTCAATTTCGATCCTGTTGCGGCGGTGTCCTCAAAACTGTGGGCTTGGGTGCTGCAGCACCGTTTACATCCTCGTTAATTAATGCGGGTCTGCACACAAAACGTGTTATAGACATTATATAATATAGCCTACATCAGTGGTTCTCAAAGTGGTGGTCCGCGGACCGGTGCCGGTCCGCGGCGTCCTGATCACCGGTCCGCGAAGAAGTATTAGAATAAAAAATAAATTGTAGCTTAATTATCAATTTATTCATTTGAAATTGTGAAATTATTTGAAATGTTGCTAAAAATGTAATACCCGTAACAATTATGTCTTTAAAAATAAGAATAAATTATCAGTGCCTTATTGATTTTTAACTTGCTAAAATGGCTTATTCTGAATTTACAACGTCTATGACTGCAATCTGCAGTCAGTTTCGTGTTTAATGCAGTTGATCTATGGTGAGCGATAGTCAAATAAACGCTAGTCAAACATTACTGGATGTAGATCTTTTAATTTTGTAACAAAATATAAAATTTTAGATATAAACAAATATGTTTGAAGCATTAAGAAAATTAACAAGATGCGAACAAGTCTGTCTGGACTGTTTTTAATGAAAGAACAACTGTGAAAGAGCGTGGCCGTTCAGGCACTCTGTCTCTGAGCGAAGAATATAATAATTTTGAATTGGTTTCCTATTCGAACAAAACATTCAAGTTAAAAAAGAATCGACCGCTCACAAGAAATATGACCCATAATATGTAAAATATAGTGATAGGCGGCGCCGCGGCGGGATCATAGGCCTATTCTGATTTCTGTAGGCCTATTTTATTTTGAGCAGGTGGTTCCAAACACTAGCGCACAATCTTAGCAAAGTGCACTAGCATTAAGCCTAGCTATATTTTTGGCAGATCCACTTAGTCCTACAATAAGAAACTTCTAATCTTGTTTTAAACTTTGAGTTCAACTTTTAAAATATAATTAAATGAGAATTAACTTTTAAAATATAATTAAATTAGAATTATTGAATTTAGCAAAACATTAAATGCTATTATTGGTATGTTTTGATTAATAAAGCAAATTCCTAATTAATTAAAATATAGGCCTAAAATAGTCCTTTTATGATATTGCTACCTTTTTATGCGTTTGCCATTTAAGTTAGTGGTCCGCGAGCTACACCAAAAAATTATTGCCGGTCCGTGGCCTGCAGAAGTTTGAGAACCACTGGATTACAGCATAAAAAAATTTATTATGCGCATTTTTCAAAAAAAGGGGATAGAATGATTTATCCCTCCAGATAGTATAGACCGGTTAATTCCATCCGGGGTGATAGATCAATTCATCTTCCCGGATAGCTTTCAGGGGGGATACTCCGTTTCGTGTCACCGGTATACACACCTCAGACAAAAACACATAATTGCAATGACGGCTAGCATCATCTATATAAATAAAGAGAAGATTCTGTCTGTGTGTCTGTCTGTTTGACCGGGATGCGCATTTCCACAGTTTTTGAGCTTTTCACTCCAAACCTTCACTACTGTGTAGGTCTCGGCATGAGACACCCCAACGAGGGGTTGGAGATTCTCTACCACAACGGGGGCCAGTGGGGGGGGCAAAACCCCCAATTTTTTCACTTCTTTCAGCAATTCCTCTGAAACTTTGTACCTAGACAGAGGGCCATCAGAGCCACCCGGTGGAGTGGTTGGCGAATCTCTACCACCATAGGGGCCACGGTGGGGGTTGCGAAAACCCTAATTTTCGCTATAAATTTCCATTCCCTTGCCATAGTTTCACAGTTACACAGATTTTTACGCGGGCCACCTTGCCTCTACTCAGCCCACACCTCGGCCCGCAGGGGCCGGGTGGGCATGGGTGGGGTGGGGCGGGACGTGGGGCGGTGGGAGAGAAAATTTCCCCCAAAACCGAAATTTCACGGGAGGCGTACCGGTCGAGGTCGAAGTGTGGTGTGGTGGGTGGTGGGTGGGGTTGGATGGGGTGGGATGGGGTGGGGAGTTGGGGGATGGTGGTGGTGGAATTTTCCGAATACACAAATTTCGCGGGTGTCGTACCTGTGGAGGTCGGAGTGTAGTGTGGTGTTTTGGGTCGGAGGTGGCGGGTGGGGTGAGGGGTGGGGTGGAGTTGAAGGGTGTGGGAAAGGTGGGGTGGGTGGGGTGTGGAGGAGTGGGGTGGAGGGTGGGGTGGGATGGGTGGGGGAGTGGGGGAGTGGGGTGGGGTTTGGAGAGAGGGTAGGGTGGGGGTGGGGTGGTGGGGTGGGTGGTGAGGGGTGGGGGAGTGGGGAGGAGTGGGGTTGGTGGGGAGTGGGAGTGGGGTTGAGGGAGGGGATGTAGAGGGGTGTGGGGTATGAAGGATTGGGAATGGGGTGGGGGGAATTTGTCCGAAAACCCAAATTTCACGGGTGACGTACCGGTGGATGTCGGATTGTGGTGGGGTGTTGTGGCGTGGGGGTATGATACGGTGCAGCGGTGGAGTGTGGTGTGGTTGTGGCCGTGAGTGGGTCGTATCCTAAATTTCCCGGGCAACGCCGGGTACCCCAGCTAGTAACACACAAATGGCAAACCAATCAATTGCTGTTTTCCCAAAAGAATGCCTCCACACAAGTATAGATTTCTCCATTACGGCAAACACTCAACAAGAAAATTACAGAACGACCTTAACAAGGCGCCATGCGTGGCTCCTATACAAAACATACAAGATCTTAACGAAAAACAAACGCTATTAGGCATCGTTTCCAAGTTCTTTTTTGGGATGTTATTGATTGAAGGTGTCTTCAGTCTTCACACACGAGGAAAGAAACGAAACCTACAAAAGCATAAATCGATCCTTAACATTCCTGCTTCTGTGTGGCCTCACACGCCCGTCTATCGAATAGACCTACCATACCAGTAGGCTACCTCTAGAATGGTAATGAACCAAACCTTCCTTCCTCAACTTTAGAAGGACATCACTGTCTTTAAGCCGATCCTTAAGCTTCCTTCCTCAACTAGAAGGAGGACTTGGGCTAATCATGAGCCAACCCTTGGCCTTCCTTCTTCGACTATATATATATATATATATATATATATATATATATATAATTATATATATAAATATCACCCTATGGACTAGAAGGAGGACTTAATTCCTCTATATGCTCTTGATAAATAAAACGCACAGCTGCTAGTGGCGGCGCTAGGGGGGTTTGGGGGCTAAGCCCCCCTACAAGAGGTTCAGCCCCCCCTAAAAAAAGGATAAAAAGGGTCGTCCGAAATTTTTTACAGTCAAATTATCGACGATTTCGCGATCGATGACTAAAAAAAAAAGGTCATCAGAAATTTTGGCGACGAAAATGGAAAATTTTCATGAGATTTCGGTCGAGGCTTCAGCCCCCCAAAACTGAAATCCTGGCGCCGCCACTGACAGCTGCAGTCAAAGCTTGCGAAGTAGTGAACGCTAAACGCTGCAGATAAGGACAATAAAAGATAAAGACGCGGTAACACCTTCACAAAAAAGTCCTCAGCAAAAACCGACCATATAGTCTGCAACAAGGAGGCAATTAATCCACAAACGACGGCCATTCGCTCTACTCGCTGTCTATATACCAACTCAGAGAGCTGATCGAATGACTGAGAGAGAACTTGTCCCAAAATGTATGCATCCATCCTTATCTATATCTATATGGGGAGGGTGAGGGGGTGGGGGTGGGTGTGGGGGTGGGGGTGGGTTGGGGTGAAAATTTTTCTGAAAATCCAAATTTCTCGGGTGGCGTACCGGTAGAAGTCCGAGTGTGGTGGGGTGTGGTGTGGTGGGGTTGTGGCCGGAGCGGGTCGAATCCTAAATTTCCCGGGCAACGCCGGGTACCCCAGCTAGTATATATATATATATATATATATATGCTCTTCTCTTGCATCAATTCATCTTGAGGACCAATATGCATGCCTTCCGCCCAACCCGGCTCCACAACCGCACTGAACTTAAATAATGCATTCTCCAGCAAGTCACCGACCTTTTACAACAGTCGACTATGCTACGTTGATGTCACTGAATTTTTCAAAGGTGTTCGACTCCGTGCTTAATCTATATGTACAGCTATCTCCAGGGGAAAGTTTTTCCTATGAATGACATCCCATAAAATTTTCAGAGCTGTTTTTTACACCGGGCAAAGGGTGTCGCCGCCGTCTGCCTCAGCAGTTGCCTCAACCCATGCACCCCAGAAACCTGAATTTCTACCCCCTCCAACAGGATGTCTAGGTTGAACACTGCTCTGCAAGTGCGCCATTTCACATTATCACAATGCAGCTATAAAATCCCGATCACATCTCCAACTGACTGGTAGAAATCGAATAGAAATTGACAGATCGACAGCATGCATGACAGGCAAACATCAATCTTCATCGCCTGATTAAATATATTCTATGCATTAATTTTGATCTATAGTCACGTACTGACAGGACTTTTTTTTAACTTGCTGTTTTGCACAAAATGTGCAGTTCTAAATGGATTCGTGCAGTTGTAGAAGCACTTCTGTTACAAGTTCTGTGCAGTTAAAACTAGCGAAAAAGGTCATTGTCCTCAGATTTGAAGTAATTTACCCTGGAGGATGGGAAAGGAAAGAAGGTTCTAAAAATTCCTTTAAAACAGCCATGGTCACTGAATAGTTGTTTTTTCAACCTATTCGGCCTCAATAATGTCAAAACAGATTTTATTACTCTTGGCCTCCGAAATAGGACCAAGAGGCCACTCGACTTGTCCATAGGCTACTATTTGAGTATCGAGTGTCGAGCGATGCAGGTCACAGAGGAAGACCATGAAGTTATTGATCCTTGTCAGTATGTAGGGACACCTATTTGCAGCTTCAACAGGAGATGTGGATGCGGAGGCTGATATATATATATATATGACTTAGTATAATAGCCATATTTTATTAATAGACTATAGAAAATCTTAACTTATTTGCTAAATGATACCAAATACGGAAGTTAAAAGGACTGAGTGGGCATGATAGCGATTCAGGAAATATATAGGCCTACGAATACAGCAAGATATTTGATAATTGCCTGCCGTAGGCCTACGTAGCCTTACATAATTCATCTGTTTGAAACAGTCGGATATCTTCCTGTTTGAGTTCTCTGAAATTATAAAAAGAAGTTTGGTATGCGATCCATAGAAGACCCTATAATTATACAAGCCATTATATTCTATGAATAACCAGTTTCTGCAATTTGACCAGTCTCAACAGTTTCGAAGTGTAGACTGAGACCCATACTAAAATTAATAGGTAAGGATATGAAAGGGAGTAGGACTCAGTATATAGTCCTAACATTATTTTAAACGAAAAGAGGCAGATAAGATAATGTGCGGCATCGACTATAGGCCTAATATCGATGTTTTGGTAAGTTTGGAGGAGATACTTTTTATGTGATTCTTTTCGTGTCAGGTACTGATCCACACAGACTTCCAGAGATTCTGTGAACTTAGCTGGGAAAGGGAATTTCCATTATAACTAATAACATTATATGATGCCGCTGGGGAACAAGTTTTTCACGATACTTAAAAAGTATTATGTGTCTGGTCCAAATTGAGCGTAAGTGTGTTGGCACAGAACCAATCGGTTTCTAGTCATAGTTGAGTGTTAATTTGGATTAAATAGACCCTGTGTATACGTTCAAGTGTTTCGATCAATGCTCTCACGATCCGGGCATGCATGCATGGCTCCTGTCTGATATAAACAAAGAAAGAAGGGAAACTATATATTATCTGCTTTATCTAATCCATAATCTGCGCATGTTATTGATGGACAATCTAATCATTGGTCTCTGCCAGCTGTAGGCTGTTCTTGACCACCAGTGCGCAGTAACTAGCATATATATATATATATGTATTTATATGTATATATATATACATTATATGTATATATGTATGTATATACGAACGTCAAACGCAGCGAATGTGGTTTCTGTGTGTACACTATACATATATTATGCATGTATACACAGAACCACATTCGCTGCGTTTGACGTTCGTCGTTATATACATGTATAGAACATAGGATCAACAGAATTAACCCGACTATACCCTGGACTAAGACATTAAGCAGCCTCCATTCAACCTTTTATCTTATCGGAATATAAAAGGCACTTGTAATAGGCATGCACACGAGACCATTACACCCACCAACACACACACACACACACATGCGCGCATACATGTATAATTGTATATATATATGCATAACAATTTATGTTTATATACATGCAATCCTAAATACTCACTGGTATCAGATAATGGTCACCCATGGAGTGAAGGCAGACCGGACATGGTCAGGTCCAGTTGGACCAAGTTTAATTGATACCTCCATGGCTAACTCCAACATCCAAAGCAAGACGACTAAATTGGGTGGCCTAACTGACGATTGCACTGTGGGTCAAGCATCTATGCTATAGCTGGGTATATGCTGGGTATAGAACCGATAGAGGCAATAGAGTAAGAACGGTGTTGGCTAAGACCAGCGTATGCGTGCCCGTGGAATGAGGAGCTAACCCTGTGCGAAGAAGAGGAGACAATTTCATGGTCTACAATAGGCCAACATGAAACAACTAAGCTATAAAAATTATATGCATACATATAGGTTCTTGAGTTTGTCGAGGGTCTGAATGGCTTGAAATCAATTGCCATGGCAGAAACCGCTCAGCATAGGCTACAAGCGCATAGTCTATAGTCTTCCCAGTAACGAATCCGAATCCCTGCTCGCGGAAGTGCCTTATCTGTCTGAAAACAAGGACCTCGTTTACATTGTAGAGACCACCCTGCAGTTGCGGGACTGGAGAGGAATATATCCTAAGACCGAAGGTGGGAGCGTCGATGAGGCAGTCCCTAGAGAGACAGAACATAATATGTGACATGTCAGGCAACGAATGGTTCCCGTCAGTCGATTATGTAGCACAGTCAGAATTTAATTGATACGAAGGCTTTGAGAACCTAAATTACAACGACCGAAGGCAGAGGCATGATTCAAGAAATGCCACAGTGGTCATCCTGACACAGTGATATACTTAGAGCATAAAGTACGAAAATGTTCGCAAACACTGTCGAATAGATCTGAATTGCAGTAGCAGAAAGCAAAATATGATGGATATATCGAAATCAAATATGTTGAGATTCATAACATTAATGGCCACATAGACCTACCCAGTACTCACATGTCATATACAGTACACACATACAAACATCCATTGCATGAAGGCATACCGACATACATACATGCATACATACATACATACATACATACATACATACATATATACATACATACATACATACATACATACATACATACATACATACATACATACATACATACATACATACATACATACATACATACATACATACATACATACATACATACATACATACATACATACAGTGTCATACATACATGCATACATACATACATACATACATACATACATACATACATACATACATACATACATACATACATACATACATACATACATACATACATACATACATACATACATACATACATACATACATACATACATACATACATACATACATACATACATACATACATACATACATACATACATACATTCATACATAAAGTGTCATATATGCATACATACGATGTAGCGAATAAGATGGCGCCCTGCATGCCTATTTTGGCTGTTGAGTAACACCTTAGAAATTTTTTCTTCACGAATTATGATTACAATTAAAGCTGAATAAAATTCTAAAGTTCACATGTGTGTTATAATGTTATTTGATAATTTTTGACTATGTTTAGGCTGGTTTTTTGGGTAGACCTACCCATCGAAAATGACGCCCCCGGCAAATGAAAAAAACGTTAGAAATTAAGCCAAGTTATCTGTATCTTCTCTAGTGTCTATAGGCCTATAGGTTCTAACTCTCTAGCACTCGACGATGCCTGTATGAAAGACGTCAACTACTTTCACCTGTAAGGTGAAATATATATCCCACTTATCCATGCAGTCTCACATAATAGAGTGAAGAAAAAGAATGTAAGATAGGGAGAGGGAGTGAGAGACAGAGACAGAGACAGAGAGAGAGAGAGAGAGAGAGAGAGAGAGAGGGGAGGTAGAAAGAGAGAGAGAGAGACAGAGAGAGAAGGAAAGAGGGATGGATGGAGGGAGTGAAACCTATCGTAGGATTGCTCTCTTCTACGAAGCGAGGGTTCAGATAAAATAAAAATCCGTCTGAGAGGATCTGCCATTGCCACTACAACGTCAACCCATGCACACAACACTAATTTAATGTTATAGGCATGCACCTCGCAAAGAGAAGAAATCTTTAGCATTCGCACATAACATATTATAATTATAGTCGACGGGCTTAGACTACGTTGCATGTAGTTCTGGAAACCTTGTTCAAATAGTGCCGAAGAAGCTGTTTATAAAAACTTAATAACTTCATGCCAGACTGCCAGGGTCTTGAAGGTTCTTTCTCAGAGCATTGTCTTGAATATGGGCCTCAGTTGCGCAACTGCATGCTGTCCGATGAAAACGAAGACGTATACATGACACCCGTGACTTATAAGTATTAAGATTCATAAGCTAGAGTGCTAGACACTTCCTCCTGACTTACGGCGGATAGAAAAACAACTTTATAATTTCATTATTCATTAGGCCTATAATTATACAAATTACAAGGTAATTTCTGTGTTGTCTTTGTATAAAAGATATCAACCGATCGTCCAGTAAAACTAAGCCGTCATCTGGACAGCTCTCAATCGTTCGGTCCAGACAAACAGACAGACAGACAGACAGACAGACAGACAGACAGACAGACAGACAGACAGATAGACAGACGGACGGGCGGACAGACAGACAGACAGACGGACAGACAGACAGACAGACGGAGATAGAAACATAAACATAAACAGAGATAATCTATAAGCTATATATAGGGATAAGTCAAATGAAAGAGATCGGTCGGCATGATCGTATGTTCATGAGCTGAGACGAAAAGCAACCCATCAGAACGAGTCATACGTACGTTGGAAAAGAATTCAAAGAATTCAGGAAGTTAGGATGCAGCATCCACACTGGTTCATTTTGCCAATCAGTGCTTATTTTAGTCCCCTGCTTTCGGTGGGGAGGGGGTTCAGGTTTATGGATCGAGGGAGTGGGGAAACGGTCGTTCGAGCGGACGGCATCTGTTCAATTTTTCTGGGTGGGGATTGGGGAAATATAATTGCTGGGAGGAGAACTTTCCCCGGGAGATGCCTAGATCAAGCACAGTTTGCCAATAGCAGTTCTACTTATCAGTAGGTCTATAATAGGATAACAACGAAAACCATGGGCGGAGTTATCAGGGGCTAGGGGGGGCTAAGCCCCCCCAAGAAGACCCAGATTCATGTTTTTACCGTGCAAATGGTATCTTTTCCCGGGGTTAGCCTCCCTCCCAAGAAGGCTTTAGCCCCTCCAAGAACGGAAACCAAACTCCGCCTATGACGAAAACTACGATGATTGATGATGCTGATAATGAGGATGAAGATGCTACGTAATATTGTTTTTAAGTCTTTAAAGCCTATCACAGAGAGTGTAGCAATGACATTGTTTATTCTGCGTGTGGAAAGTGGGGGGAGGGGTACGGTACCATGCAGTCCAATACTTGGGTTGCAGGTGCCCCTCCTAAGCTTACTCCTCGAAAATGACGCCTCCACAAATGATAATGGAAATAAATAGGTAAAGCTTAGCCCTGGCAGATAAGTGTATTGCATTTTAGTGTTAAAAGGTTAACCTATATGCTGCATCTGGATTTCTCGGCCGATTCTGCTATAGGTCCCGAAATTCCGAATACATGACATCCAATAGAATTGGAGAGAAGCAAGTCCACGGAAATGGCCGTCTTATATATATATATATATATATATATATATATATATATATATATATATATATATATATATATATATATATATATATATAAACAGAATGCCCCTGGTTGCAGCAACAATGGTTCTTTCTTTGAGAACTTAGTGATATCAGCGAGAAAGTGATCGCAGACCCATATAACGTAGGCCTATAGGCTACTATTATAGGCTACGTACTAGTAGGTAGCAGGGTAAAAAATAAATAAAAATAAAGAGGGCTGTTAATTTACTTTTGGGAACACGTGGCCCATCAGGCTGGCATACACGATCTCACGAGCAGACCTAAGGGACCGGCCGATTGATCAACTGACTGTGGTAGCCATCATATGGGATATGGGTTGGATACAACTTAGGCCTACAAGGAAAGCTGCAGCAATGAGAAAGAAATTGTACCAACTGGCAATGTGTTGGCCTAACCCTCCGCTTTCTGTATCAGCACGAGCCAGTGCTTAATCAGGTCCCTCTGCTTCGGAACGGGGTGGGTTAAATCAGGTTTCTGGGGAGGGCGCGAAGACAAACCACCGTTTGGCGGAAGCACGTGACAAGTGGAAGGTTTTTTACTCTTGTCATCTCTAATTTTATCTGATGACTTTTCATGTCTATAATTCTATCCTCTATTCTTAATTCCACCAGTGAATAGCGCTGTACTTTTACACGTAGAAAAAAGGGGAACGCATCCTCCCCTCAGAGACGTATATAGATTAAACACTGAGCACGAGCGCGCTGTTTATAAGGCAACTGTCGGCGGCCCTTATGCATGTAAGTGCATAGTATCAGTGCTGCCGCAATTTAGTCTATAATTATATAAGAACTTAAGTGACTTTTGCCCTTGAGAGAAGTTCTATATATACTATTGCGTAAACTTTGCTAAATATACTGGTAAGCTATACATGTATTCATTAACTGAGATGGCGTCCTACAGAGCATACTTCAGTAAAATTCAGCTACGTCACTTGCTGATCTGCAGCACAGTGAAGCTGAAAAAGAACCCTGGACGGTTGGAGTCCTATATATGCTGCCCACGGGCGAACTGCTTGTAGGCGAACAGGACATTCTTAACTGCTTATGCAGCTATTAAGTGGCGTTGCTGTAGGCCTGTCGGGGTAGCAGTATATATAGACCTATGATAGTATGATAGCCTGCCTAATGTGCCTATAGTCTCCAAAATGGCTGTCAGGCAGAAGTTCTAAGGTTTCCTATATAGCTTAGATCTTGCCTGCTTTCTACAAGTTGCTCAAAACCTATCTTTTTAGCTGTGGCTGGTCTGGGAGCGCCTCTGAGTAGGCTTCTTGAAGGGGCGCTACATAAATTTTCGGAATGAATGAATGAATGAATAATGAATGAATGAATGAATGAATGAATGAATGAATGAATGAATGAATGAATGAATGAATGAATGAATGAATGAATGAATGAATGAATGAATGAATGAATGAATGAATAAGTCCATCTAATGTACCAGTATTTTACATGCGACAATTTACATAACGCTTCACAAATATATTCGTCTATATATAATCATAGCGTCGCTAAATACGACTATCTGGCAGTTAGAAGTCTTGACTTGTGCTTAGGCGATAATCCTCCCCTTTTATATCGCAAGCTTAGGGTTTCGGCGAATCGATCGATGTCATCCTAGGTAGAAAAAGTTAAGTAGGCTATAGGCCTACCGGTACTTTAGCCGCCGCTATTAGCGAATAATCGTAGGCTATACAAGTCATGTTTTCTACAGAATGAAAATCAAAATCATCTTTGAGATGCATGCATGTATGCATGCATACAATGTATGTATGTATGTATACATGCATGCATACATACATTGTGATCTCCTATTAATTGTTTCCATAGAATACTTGCCTGAGCTTCATGCACTCTTTCAAAATGTCGGAATTTTAGTTGTCCTCGGACGGTTAATTGATTGCTAGTTTGACGATTTGCTTCCAACGTATTTTGTCCAAATGTGGCGTTTAAAACGTCGTCTGAAAGGATCACGTGACTCTCAGAAAGCAATCCTGTTACAAAGATATTTGCCACCGTAACCAAAAGCGTGACACATCTCATCCTGTTTTTGCACAGCATCCGCGATCTTTCCATTCCTTATACTGTGCGGAGTTCTAAGTATACTATGATTAAAAGTCACAGATTTAGACTAAGTCGTACTTTCACTGAACATAGAATATAATCATTCGGCGTTTCGAGGAATAGTCGATCGTCTGCTAGAAGCAACGGATGTCAGTCTGATCAACTGTGAATACATCGCCCGTCTACCGTGCACTGTGGCTCATGCAGCTCATTTAACTTGCGCGTGCGTGCATGCAAGCGTTCGCACTGCAAGCCTTACGAAGCGTCTCAGCGCCTATACGTGGGATCCCGAGAGAAAATTATATTCCCGCTAAATGTCGTGCAAAATCAGAGAGACGATGGTCTCTTCTATAGGTATTCGGCGTGGTCACCAGTGGCGGCGCCAGGATTTCAGTTTCGGGGGGCTAAAGGGTTTTTTCGTACAAATATTTCATTTTTATATGAGGAAAAAATGGATGGCCTTTTTTAGGGGGCTTAGCCCCCTAGCCCCCCTAGCGCCGCCACTGGTGGTCACCGGATTAGCTAACTATAAGAAGCTCTCGACTGACTTTTGCTGCATTTCGTGTCCTGTCAAATACTGAAGAGGGGCAAGACTTGCTGCAATTAAACAGCGTGACTCTGATTAGTTTTGAATGGAAGAGCTGAAAAGTGATAGGTAAAAGTAGCTTCAGATTAAGGTTCAGACCGTTCAGTGAATCAGGCAGCATTTCGGATATAGTCCGCTTTCGATCGTTGAAGTTCCACATTTGAAGACCTACTTTGTCAACCCTGCAGCTAATTACTAATTCGGGACAAACAATTATTCTTGTACAACGATAGGAAAATGCTTGCTACAGCAGGGGCGGATACAGAAATTTTCGAAGGGGTGGGGGAAATTTTCTGTCTTGGGACAGAGAAAAATTTCGTCTTTGGTCACCGAAAAATCCGATGACCTTTTTTGTTATTTAGTCGAAATCTCGGGCAAAAAGATACCATTTCCCAGAAAAACCATTTTCCCCGCACAAATAAGTGATTACTTTTTTTAGTCGTAGTGTTCTTAAACCCCTGTACGGACCTCGTGGGAGGGACCTATGAAACTACTCATGGGTGGGGGATACGTCAACTTTCCGAGCCAGAACAGTTGGTCAAAAATATAGAAATTTCTAAATGGGGGCCATGACCGGATTTGCCCCCCCCCCCGTGGATCCGCCCCTGCGCTACAGACGATAGGTAGTTGATTAGCATGTTAAGTAGGCCCTGAGCTATTGCTCGGCCTACTTAACATACTAATCAACTATAATTGCCTCGTTGTAATCAACGACAATCTGATGACGTAAATCAGACGTCATTTTAAAATTTTACTCCGATGACGTCATAGACTCATGTTTCGTGCCATGGATATGGTTCAATTAGAAAATTGGTCTGAAAGGTTCCAGACGTAGTAATGGCGAGACATCTCGTAGTGAGAATAATCTGAATCATCAATCAGAGGATGCAAAAGCAATGGCATTCGACTACAGAACTGGTAAGTTGAAAGCATTAGGTCAAACAGACTGAAATGTAATCGAAGATCGATGTAGGCTAAACTGCCATATAAAACAGAAAATCTTCGGAAATGTTGATTAGTCAACTGAAAAATTCTTCGGATATAACGAAAGAACTCTTTTCATTTGAATGAAACACATAAAATTATTTATTTGGCGAAATAATTTTAAGTGAATATAGTGATTTCTGATTGAACTGCGATTTATTTTTGAACGTTCGATTCTTGTCGCAAATTAGTAATCTTCAAATTTCTAAAGCGTTGCTCGAAAGCCAAAAGTGTAGAGCGCCAGCTTCTTCACGATAGAGCGCTATAGCATATTAGGCTATCATCAGCGCTCTTGAATTAGGCCTAGAGGCTAGAAGGTGTCCTGCACTTAGTTTTCAACTGGCAACATAGAAATTCTGAGCTACGACTGAGATTACATCGTGAAATAATTATCAATGCAATATTATTGAGTGAGCATTGCAATCTGTTAATTAATTATAGTACTAAATATAAATTAGACGCCTCACAGTCTGGTTAGAACTGTTAGACTATAGCCTACTGTGGCTTTTTGTTGATTATCTGTCTGCTGCTTTTCAGTGGAGCGATGGTAGAAATATTTTCAATTCACAGTCATCGTAGCGAGTCGTAAAGAAGATCTGTTGAGAGAGTCAGCAACATATGGCGATTCTGAGACTGGAACAGCGAAACTGTCGACAACAGTAGGTCTACTATACATAGGCCTATCTTTGTAATTGTAACAAGAAAACAAGAGTAATAATTTTATCTGAATAGTTGTTAGGCAAAAGGAGCGTAATGGCTTCCTTAGAAACTAGAATGACGGACTGTTGAGTTACGGTAATGCCGATGTTGCATAGACTACTCGGACAGCTGTTCTCAACCTGTGAGTCGTGACCTTCACGGGGGGGGGGGTCGCCCGACGATTTTCCAGGGGTCGGCTGAACCCTTCAGAAATTTGTAAACATTTATATGTATTAGCAGATATCAATGTTACCTACTACACTATGGCATCTAAAAATATTTTTTTCTTGAGACGAAAGACATTTGGGAGTTCCAACAGCAAAACGTGACAGCTGTTGAGGTGTCACAAGCCGAATTATGAAGTTTCAACTTCAAGCTAAAGAATAGGTAGCTCTCAGAATCGCAAGAGCCATTAAACCTCACACAGATGCCAAAGCAGTTTTTCAATTATGAAGTTAAAATGCATAACAATGGTAGCACAAATGCAGTGAAGGGGAATAACTAAGATTAGTTGTTGGGGTTGTCGCAACTTTGGATATGTTACCAAGAGGTCACTGCACGAAGATGAATTAGAACCGCTTGACCAGAACCTTGTTAATTAATCTGTTTGTTGCTTTCCGTTGTCGGTGGAGCGACTGCCGAAACATTTCCTATCAGGATCGTATTCTTTCGTCCGTCTTCAGGATTGGCAAGGAACCGTACATAATTAAGCAAATCGTCATCGATCGGCAGATGGCGTCTGTTGCTACTGGAGCGACATCTGTCGCACACTCTGAAGTTGCTGCTGCTTAACGACACTTATATCAAAGAGAATGGTGTCGTATTCCTCCTTTCTCCAGTCTTGGGGCTGACACTGCCAAAGCACGAGCAATGGCGGAGTTCCAACTGCTACAGTTGCAACACTGGCGTAAGAATATCTAGAAGGTTCTTGTGGAAATATCCCTAAAGCGGAAATACAGTGATCATTTAACAAAGATGTTAGTTAAGTTAGTTAGGTTATTGTCTTGTTACCTTCTATTATACCATATGCATGGCTTGCTAAACCTATCTGGTGTATAATTGTGTAGAGTTGGGGTCGCAAAGATCCTGCATCAAGAAGATTCGACGTCCGTCGTCAGATGGCGCTTTTCGTGACTGGAATGACGAGCGACACCCGGCAACAGCTGTAAGTTTTTAAAACAAATACCTATGCAGTATTCTTGAAGACCCCTCTCTAAACTCAGCCCCTGCATTACTCTGACAGAGCCAGTTCCTGGCCTATAGATGCTAACAATCTTTGTCATCACAAAAACAATGTCGTTAAACTGAAGCTACTGCTAGGCTATCCCACTCTAGGCCTTTGACGTCGATTAAAATTTCTACTATCCAACATCGTTTATGTAGAGAAAGAGGGTGGATCGAGTGGCTTGATGCAGAGCCGTTTTAAGGCACAGGCCCGCGAGGCCCGGGCCTAGGGCCCCGCGCAACAGGGGGGCCCCGCGGCGACCCAAAATGCTACATTGCATAACAAATTAGCAACATGTTATACGAACTTTAACGTGTGCTAAGCTTAAATTTATTTTACACAGTACACTTGTAATACAAAGATTGCTGTGCTCTAGCTGTGTATAGGCCTAGGTTCTTCTATCAATATTAATAAACGTAACAAAATGACACACATGCCCATAGAAGGCATGAATAGAGTACCGGCACTCTATATCTGAGACTGAGAGTTTGAGACGGGAATCGGGTTACGTTCAGTGTTTAATCTAAGCATCTCCCAGTGTGGAAGGAACTTCACCCAGAAATGACTACCCAAAACATTTGACCAAATTATAAGTTTGAATTGCTGCTTACATTTTTGTATAATACACGAACTCTAGTAATATACCGTGATATTATTTACTATTGTATGATATTATGACGATAAAATCTATTAATGTAATAATATGATACAATCATCTTACAATGAGTATAATTTACTGTTAATATTTGTACAAGTACTATTTTTGTAAAACCAATTTTCGACTTTTTAGTGCTACATGTACCTTTCAAATTTAAAACTGTCGAAATTTAAAAAGGTTTTGTTACTTGAACACTTAGTAAAACAGCATCATTAGGCCTACTACATGACTTCCAGATTTTGGCGGTTCTTCCTTGGTTTGTGTAACATTTGTGGCAATTCCGAGAACTGTAGGCCTATCCTCCATGGTCAACAATACAAGCCTTTTTAGCAACGCGCGGGAATAAGCCAATTCCAATGCAAGAAAGTAGGTCTTATATAATTATAGTCTAGATCTGTCTGCAGTTATTCGTTAGGCTACTAGGCCTATTATGCTGTTGGCCTAATGGTCCAGAAGCAGCAGAACTGAGTTGCTGAATTTGATACGTCAAGAAATTATGATTGTAATAATAATTATATTAATTTTATTGAAACTTTCAACCACTCTTGTAATCAGCACTGAAATAATAATCTGTAATTTTGCTTAGATCCCAGCTTACAATGCTGCATGTGGCCTATCATTACAATGTGGAAACTGAATAAGGAATTATTATAATTGCAAGAACAATCATAGAAGTCTTAGACTAGGCATGTCAGCACTGCGAATGTTGAGCAATTTTGTAAAGATGGCAGCTTAAAATGCAATGTGAAAATTCAACAATTTCTGATTTCATGGAGGGACACATTCGGACATTCCTTTCCCATAGCCCTCCCGTCTCGGCGCTACACGTCTCGAGCAATCGACCGACAAAAATGTGTGTGTAAATACTTGTTCTCCGTCCCCAGAAACCTTGATTTGGCTAGAGTAGATTAGACTCGTGGATATGTTTAGGATTAGGGTTTGTGCCTAGGGCCCCAAAACTTCTTAAAACGGCCCTGGCTTGATGAGTGGGCAACGTTTCACCCTTCTACTTCTAGACGAATAGGAAGTGTGAAAAGTTGAGGGAAGAAGCCGTAATGGATGTGGAGGTGAACTTATGGCGTAGACCTATTACTGTATAGCCCAGTAAAACATTTCTCTCTTCGTCCGGGGTCTGTCGAGATCTCTATACCTCTATCTTTTCGTGCTTCATGTTTGACTGCCGTCCGCTTTTACAGCTTCTCTTATAGTTATATGTAGGTTTATTAATATAGCTTCCTCCCTGCCTTCAGTAGCGGCGCTAGGGGGGCTGGGGGGGGGCTAAGCCCCCCCTAAAAAAGGCCATCCATTTTTTTCCCCATGTAAAAATAAAATATTTGGACGATTTACCCCCTTTAGCCCCCCCAAAAAATAAGCGCAAGGTACGCACGAAGTTTGCGAGACAGTTCGGTGGTCACGGAAAAGGACCATTTTTCTGAAGAATTTGGTCGATCACTAAAAAAAAAAAAAAAAAAAAAGGTCATCAGCTTTTTTGGCGGCTGAAATGGAAATTTTTCTCCGGATTTTGGTCGATGACTAAAAAAAAAAAAAAAAAAAAAAAAAGAAAAAAAAAGGTCGTCAGAAATTTTTCAGACTGAGAACGGAAATTTTTTCTGAAAATCTAGCCCCCCAAAACGAAAATCCTGGCGCCGCCACTGCCTGCCTTGAAACACAAACTCAAACAATTTGGCAACACGTATAGAACATTGAATAGCCTACACTCAGTGTTCCTCATGCTTTTCATTAGATATTACAGGTATCAATCGGTTTCTTTGAGTATCATTCATCTGCATGGCATTGATTTCTATAATGTTTTAGAATTTTTCTAGTCGCTATTTGTTTGTTGAGAGTTTCTCGTCGTTTAAATGTGAAAATAGATTGCCATTGCAAGTCTATAGTCACTATAGGATAGAGCTGATAGGCCTTCTCGGCATAGAAGTTATAGAACGTGAGCTTGTTGCTAAATTACAGAGCCCAGAGACTTGTCCGGCAGTTTTGGCACCGTCCGTCCTGGCGGCCAGAGACTTGTCCGGCAGTTTTGGCACCGTCCGTCCTGGCCCCCTGTCAGCTCTGTCGGCTCTGGCATCTGACAAGGCGCGCTGGCTGTTGGCCGGGACTTGCTTCCGGCAGCAATCGACCGTTTACTCGAAGGATGACTGCAATTCCGGACAGGAGCGACAAAGACGATCCAGTTGACCGACACTCGTGAAGGCACCTAGGTTTGTTTGAATTTCTCTTAATGTTAGGCGTAGGCCCTATCCGATGTAATAATTATGGATACCTATTGGTTGCAGCTGATAAAATCGCCATGTCGTGTAAGGATTCTAAGTATTGCATGGAATGCATATCATGATATCGATCAGACGAATGCTTTTGCATGTTCTCCTTCTTTTCTATTAGTTCTGTTTACCTACTGCTTTCTCTATTTTTGTCCTTCTGTCGATTAATGTTTGAACTTTATTAAAGTCTGATCTCTTTCAACTTGCTTTCCCACGGTAGGCCTACGTCGTCTAACTTCTTGTTTTCTTCTGTCTGTTGGAGTTTTCTTGTCTTCTGCATTTGGATTCGTAGTTTATATAGGCTGTGATTCGACTTGGAGCGAGCATTGATTGCAGGTCTGTTTTTAAGGAATTTGTAGAACTGCACAACTCCTTCTTTCCTTTCCCTTCTTCAATGGTAAATTAGAGGACAATGGCCTGTTTTGCTAGTTTTAACTGTACAGAAGTGCTTTTACAACTGCAAAAATTTATTTAGAACTGCACATTTTGTGTACAACTGCACGTTAAAAAAAGCCCTGGTTGATTTATGTCTTTGCAAATGATGATGACGATATCGGCGCTATATTATTACAATTCGTTGGGTTATATTAGGTTTAATGTTTTAAATTGCCTAACATGTTTGTTAAATGATCACTGTATTTCCGCTTTACGTAGGTTATAGGCTATTCTGTAGGCTATATTCTGTTGCCCCCAAAGTCTTATATAGGGGTGTTTGAACCATCGACGTATATTGAGTCACTGCCCAGCGAACACGCACTCACGGGACCCTTACCGTTTTCTCCCGGGTATCCGGTGCGGTTTTCTGACGGGTTTTGGGCGAGGTTTCCGGCCGGGAGCCTTCTGGTGCACCCCGCGAGCTTGTCGCCGTCTACCGACTCTACCGGTATAGCCGCATTTGGTTTATTCCGACGCCATTTTGTGTGCCGTTTCGAATGCACGAGATTTTGGAGATCGGGATTTGTTTATTGTGAAGGTAAGATTACGTTTTATTTATTGCGCCAAAAATATACTTGTCAATATCAACACTTTAGGTAAATGCTGCGTGTAATTTTGGTCGGAATACGACTAGGCGTGACGGAGATTGGGTTAGGGTTATGGACACCACGCGCGTGGGTTAGAGTAAAACAGGTTCGGCCTCGATTGGTTTATGCATTGCTGCGTGTCCATGTGTGTTTAAGTTCACCTTTTATAGGTGGAACTGCCATATTTGTTAATCATATCGGCCCTAAACTCTGCCCGGTGTGCACTGTATGTTTTTGCCGGGAATCTCGAAGACTGCGTGCCTCACGGTGCCTGTATACAAAACAATATGATTGTCAACGACTTAACTAAAATAGAGCGCTACGACCTATGAGCCGTATCCCATGATACAATGCGCTCAGTAGGTAAGTAATCAATGCGAGATCTAAGCAACTACGGTCAGGTTAATAAAATAAAAAATTGGGGAAAATTTGCAGAAATAGGAGTACATAAAAAATTGAGACTAATACCGCAGCGCTCTATTTGGATTTCTTGTGTGGCCATAGCTGTTTACATGTACTGGCACACGCAATCTTTGGGATTACATTTTTATCATCTACAATGCTAGTCCCTTTAAAATTCGTGGTAAACGTGTATTTTAAGGTCGTAATTCATTGACCATTGCATGGGTTTCAGCGTTGCCTGAATGCAAGTCGAATTGAGGTGGAACAACAGTGTTCTTACAGACACGGGGCCAGTCCATCAATGCACCCCTCCTAGCAGATGCTCAGACCCTGTAGGCAATCCGCATCAATTGGGAATGATATCCAATGCAAGCCATCCTGCATATGATATGAGACATGACCAGTAATTTATCCTTTGAGCCTGTTTCATGTGTTGAAATTATGATTATGTGAGACATTTACTATTTAAATTGGTTTTCAAGGCTTTAACTTTTTAAAAGGTACAGCAAGTTTTCAAAAACTAATTTCAAATTGCAATGTCTGTGAATTTTACTGTCACTTGTTAAATAAAACTTGTTTGATATGTTTAAAAATTCAGGTGTGGTGACGCAAAATATTCCTTTAACAGCACGAGGAAATTGTCGAGGACAGTTTTCCTGTTTGGTTTGAAAATGTCATGGATTGTCGCACTGAAATCAGCCGTTGAAATCTGCGCCTTTCACAGAGACTGAACATTATTCAATATTATCAATATTTTTAATGTTGAATTAATAAAGTTGATAAATAATGTTGAGCAAGCCGAGGTGTCATTCACAACTATTGTTGATTTTTTATTGCTTTAGCGATGTTTGGTAGACCAGGCAGAAATCAAGATTATGTTGGATACCACCCAGACTAACTTATGAAAACATAAGTTCGTGTTTTTAATTTTTTCAGGAATTTCTTATAAAAAATGTGTTTAAAATACTACTGGTTTCATTTCATTAGCACAATTTTAAAATCTATTTTGATGCGCCTATTTCATTTTAATTTAGTTAGTGTACTGTAAAATTTGCTATGCATGATTCCAAAACCAGCATGCATTAATGTGGTTTTTGCAACATATTGAGTTATATGTATGTTTTTAAAAGTTTTGCATCAAAATTCAAAATGGAAGAAAATAATTGCTCCAGCTTTATTCCAACTCAAGATATAAAGCAAATCATTACCTCTTGCTTTTTGCTTGAGTTTGAATAAGGATGTAGCAATTTTATTTGGTCATTTTTAAGTTTGTTGCAAGACTTTTGAAATTATGTATGAAATTATGTATGTATACATGCTGCAAATATGACTAAAATGGTTGTTTTGGTGTGTCGAGCCATGTAAAACACAGCTTAGAGTACAATTTGCATTCTGGGTATACATTATCAGTCATCTGGGTATGAACTGGGTTGTCCGGCGCTGCTCGCGGGCTAACCCGTATGGTTCCCATCGGGAAACCTCGCGCAAAACCCGCCGGGTTCCCGCCGGGTTGCCCGTACGGGGCCCGTATGGCAGCCCGTATGGGACCCGTAAGGTTCCCGAATTGGCTGGTTGGCTGGGTGCCTACGTAACAGCTGTGAAGAACATTATAGCCTATACGCCTACATGTTTAGCCTATTTATTTATTTATTTATTCAATAACTGATTACTCCCTATAATATTAATATTTTTATTTCAATGCAATTTTTGTCTATCTCAATGTACCAGGTTGCGGTTTGCCAACCTGTTTTTGTTTATTAAACGAATATACATAACATATATTGACACTCTCAAAGTTTTAACAAGAATTTGTCTTGAAGAACTATAGTGAGTCTACATTACGTGTATGTGTGTGTGTGTGTGTGTGTCTTCGTGAGTGTGTGTCTTCGTGAGTGTGTGTCCTCGTGAGTGCGTGCATGCGTACGTCCGTGTGTGAGACCGTGCTTGCGTAGGCCTGCTATACTTTATTGTACTTCAAGAGGGAGCTGGAGTAATCAATTAATGCGGGAGAAGGCTAGGGCATGGATTATCGAGGTAAAGACAGACGTAAGAAACAGAGCATCCGATAATCAACAGTCAGTGTGTTTGTGTTCATGAGACAGTGTATACGCAAAGTACCGTACTAACTCAATACATAAATTGAGACAGTGACACCAGTGGCGGCGCCAGGATTTTCGTTTTGGGGGGGCTAGATTTTCAGAAAAAATTTCCGTTCTCAGCCTGAAAAATTTCTGACGACCTTTTTTTTTTTTTTTTTTTTTTTTTAGTCATCGACCAAATTCTTCAGAAAAATGGTCCTTTTCCGTGACCACCGAGCTGTCTGGCAAACTTCGTGCGTACCTTGCGCTTATTTTTGGGGGGGCTAAAGGGGGTAAATTGTCCAAATATTTTATTTTTACATGGGGAAAAAATGGATGACCTTTTTTAGGGGGGGCTTAGCCCCCCAGCCCCCCCCTAGCGCCGCTACTGAGTGACACTACATTATAGGACCCTACGGTATTTTTTATTGGGGTCCCATGGACGCATCATTCATATATTTGTGCGTCCATCCACAATTTCGGTGCGTCCGTGGACGCACCACCTTTATTTTTGTGCGTCCGGGGTCTAAATTTGTGCGTCCCGGACGCGTGCACGGACGCAAACTAACGGAATCACTGGTCGGATTGCTTTATATATAACGTCTAGGCCGTCTCAGGTGAAAGTAGGAAGCACAGGTAAGACTGGCAATGGCTTTGTGGATAAAGGGCTAATTAGGCCTTTTCGCTTGCGTCGTAATTAAGGGCCTGCCGCCTATAGACTATGATGCAATTTACGCGAGCCAATGCATTGAGCGCCACTGAATCTGTGAGCGGCGCTATATAAATGTTCAATTACTATTACTATTATTGACAAGTACGCCTATAGGCCTATACCGTACGGCATAGGTTATTTTTCGGGCCTAAAAGTTCGTTCGGAGTGATAGCACAGTAGGTCCGTAGCCCAAAATAATATATATAGGCTATATATAGCCTATAGGTCTACAGTTAAACGGTGTTTTTACTGTGGTGATAGGCCAATACCTGTAGGCTAGGCCTTTAATTTTTAACAGCAGATGTTTTGCGCCATCTCACCGTTTAATTTCACGGACCCTTACCTTGCGAACGTCGAACTTGAAACAAGAAGGAGCATCTAATAAGTTTGTGAGTTGTGACCGGCATTTTATTAGTGAAAAGCGTGCTGTTCGTTGAAGAGGAAAATAGATCGGCAGAGATGATCCGTATTCAGCCGAGAGAAGTTGCAGACGAGGATGAAGAAAATGCTAAGGCCAGACACAGCGTCATTGAAAGTACCATACTCTTCAGCATAACCATCGCCATTATACGCGCCGGTAGGTCTCCCCTTGAATGTGACCTTCTTTACCGATTCTTGCCAAACTAGAAGTTGAATTGATTAAAAATTATAATGCTGCAACAAGCGAACAATTTGCGACACTAAAATGCACGTTTTCATCCAGGGGAATTTCTGTGTGCATTCTAATTTTTGAAAACTTCCAAGTTTTCGCGAAGCGCAGTTTGCTAAATAAACATTTGCAGAAGTGCTGGCATACATCTATATCTATAAGAAAGGATGTGGGTATGTATGTATGTGTGTTTCTTTGTCCAGAACGCACACTCACAGTTTTGTTGCTACTGACCTGAAACATTGTATATAAATAGACGTTCACCAGGACCATCCCGTGGAGCTATTTTCAGCTCATTATTCACTTTAAGTCGCAAGATATAACATTTTAAATTTCTCTGTGTTACTAACGCTATCACTGCAATTTTATACGATGCCATATTTTAATCGTTTTTGCAATAACGATCACGTTGCTTTTGACGTCTTTTTTGACATTATTTTGACGTCATTTTTTACCAGACAACCCTTCGGTCAAGGAGTATATACGAAGAGGAGTCTCAGACATGAGCTTAACAAGCAGAATTGTGGACGGCCATTCCAAGCAGATTTAGCAGAGGGACATAAATTAGCATTTTGATTTTGTGAGACTGGAAGGGGTGGAACGAAAGTGGAGAGAAAAGGATGGGTGGGAAGGAGGGGAAGAGAAGGGAGGGAAGGGTGATTGGTGGAACGGGAGATGAGTAGAGAGAGAAAGGAGTGTTGGAGGATGGAGATAGTGGAGAGGGGAGGGAGGGGTGACAGCGGGGTCCCTGAAATTTCTCGAGAAATGTCTGGTACCCCAGAGGTATGTGTGCTGGGGGGAACGGGGTGTGGTGGAGCAGGGTGGTGTGGTGTTAGAAGTGGAGTTGGGTTGAAATTGGACAAAACTCAGAAATTAACTGAGCAGCGCTGAGAACCCCAAAGGGGTTGCGAACCCGCCTCACAGGGGCTGGTGGGCTGGGCTTAATTTCCCGGGCAACGCTGAGTACCCCAGCTAGTGCAGTATAGGTCTGAACTTTACGGCTTTGACTCTGTGATGTGCTTAGTTAACCTTAAATAGACATAACTAAATCTAAAGAGATGGTACTATTTAGGCATCCACGATCTATAAATGTTACTTAATCTCTCCTAGCCTATACCAGGTGTTTGATTGTGAATCTGGGGTAATATCCATTACGGATAGACTTAGTTTTGACCCACATATTGACCAGATCTGTATCAAAGCTTGCCAATCACTTATTGTTCATGGTCTCTCCGTGACATGCTTGCATGATGTAGTTCGGGCTACCACGTTAGCTTGTATATGCTTCCCCTGGATGGTTTGGGGTAAGACTCGGTTTTTACAGAGTTTTCTTGCAATGTCGTCAAACTTTACCTGGTGATACAACGGACCAAAGGTAGTCAAAACCACATATTCACCACTAGGGCAGGCCAATAAAACACCTGAACAATGGCTCCTCACATTTTGTACGAATTTTTTCCTAATCTCATATTTTTTCACCTATACCGGAAGTGCCTATTATTAATGATAACAAGATTATAATATATGATGTATGTGTTTTTCTAGCTTATTTACACAGAATCATTACTTGTGCATGAACCACTAAACTTATTTGTATATGTTATGATATTTTCAGTGCCATATGTGATCCGTCACTTCAGCTGATGAGCAGTGGATGAACGAACAGACACGAATGACGGTACAGAAGTAAGACGACATGAAGAACGTGAAAGAAGAAACAGAAATGTGGATCTCTCTGTTCCATTTATAGACACATTTGAGCTGAACATAGATTATTCATTTTGTATGACTATATTGAAATCATGAGAAAGTTTTGGTTTCAAAAATGTCTCGTAATCATGTAATAGTGCATCATGGCAAAAGTAATGTTGCTGTCATTTTGTTACAAGCTAATTGTCTAACTTTGAGTTTGGACCTTGTGTGTACAGTTCCAAGATAGATCAGAGAATGAAATTTGTATTAAAATGCACTTTATCAAGTTTTAGTTTTCTGTCTTACATAAACTATTTGTGCTTAACTAGTGTTGTAGAGTGTCTAGGATTGCTTATTTTCTCTTTTTCCTTTAATTAATTAGGCATCCCAATATTTTCACCAATCAATCGGAATTTATATAGCGCTCCTTTAAGATACCTACTCAAAGGCACTCCTGGCCGATATCAGGTGAAAAACAGTCTTCAACAATTTGTGAAATTGAGAACAGGTTAGGAGGTGTCGCATAGTCAAGGGAAGCCCATTGTACAAGTTAAAAATCATGAAGTGTAGTTTTCAGGGAAGCAATTTGTATTTTAATTTTGGGGTGCTTGATAGTGTAGTGGGCAGCATGCTGAGGTTGGGAGTTCAAATCCATCCTGGACAAGCATTTTGCTCCCCTTCGCCATCCATGTATTACATATTCATGGAGGGAGTGTGTGTAGTCTAAATGCATTTTGTGGTTTGGAACTCACAGGCAATTGGCATCCATTGACCTGCACTTAATAACAGCAACTTTCCCTGATATATCGTTCTCTCTCACAGTGCGAGACCTTGGAATTACTTTGGATCAAGAGCTCAGTTTCTCAAAGCATATCAATTTGGTCACTCGTAGTTGCTACTACCAGCTTCGTCAACTCCGAGTTTTCTCAAGATCCCTCTCTCATAGTGCTACTATGACTCTTGTGCATGCATTTGTCACCAGTAGAATTGATCACTGCAGTTCGGTACTTGTGGGTCTGCCACTTGGACTAATTTGGCGCCTTGAACGAATTCTTCGTTCTGTTGCTCGCTTCATTGGCCGCATTCCTAAATATGCTCCCATCTCTGCTTATATGCGTGACGTTCTTCACTGGCTCCCTGTTTCACAGCGCATCTCCTACCGAGTTGCTGCACTTGTTTGGCGATACCGTCTTTCTAGTGCTCCATCATACTTGTCTAGCCTTTGTCGACCTGTCTCCGACCTTGCAGCCCGTTCTTCGCTATGTGGCAACGGGTGAGCTTTTGGTTCCGCAAGCTCGCACTTCTATCAGACAGCGCCGGGTCTTTTCTGTTGTGCTGTCTGGAATGGCCTCCCACTAACGTTACAATAATAAGTTCAGCAACTCGGTTCTTCTGAAGCTTGACTAATATAATGAATAACTCTTATGCATCGTAGACTGTATAATTAGGTTTATATTTATCAGTTTACTTTGTAGCACTGGAATTGGCTTATCACTACTGCCTAAGACAGTCCTGAATTGCTTAACAGGAAACAATTAGCAGAAATTGTTACAAATAGCCAGACTTGTTGTCCTCGAGACCAAAGTCTTGGTCTCGAGTGCGCTCGAGTTCGGTTTTAAAAGTCTTGGTCTTGGTCTTGAGAATAAAAGTCTTGGTCTTGAGAATAAAAGTCTTGGTCTTGATCTTGGTCTTGAGGTTCAAAGTCTTGGTCTTGGTTTTTCAAGACCAAGACCTGCCTTCACTGCCCTTCAGTATTAACATTGAATAATCAGGGTGATTTTTAAGGTCGTGGGGCCGATGTAAAATTGTAATTCACCGCCACGAAAAAGGCCAAGCCTCTTCGCGTCCTACGACAAATATCTGCGGACGGATACAATTCCAGCTGGTCAGGAAATACCATCGGCAGCAGCAACAGTTATGCTGTATCTGGAAGCCCTGCCAAGACTCGTATCAGAAGCCAGGCGGTCAGATACGCCATGGCAGGATTTAAAAAAGACTCACGATTTCTAAATTTATATCTAGTGCTTGAAAAGATGCTGTGCGTGCCAGCAACTTCAGCACCTGTAGAACGTATTTTTTCGCATGGTGGAATTTTCATGAGGCCACACCGGGCACGCCTTGGTCAGAAAATTCTGAGTGAATTGGTTCTGTTAAAATGCAACAGCCATTTGCAATAACATTGCACTTAATCACATTAAGGAGTTTTGTAGGCACAATAAACTGAACTCGGAATTCTCTGCAGTTTGGTTATAGAGTTGCTTTGTTTGAATAAAATACGTTTTCATTAAGATAGCAGAACTTGCATTTTCGCAACGTCTTGTCTTAGTCTTGAGACCAAAAGTCTTGTCTTGGTCTTGAGTGCAAAAGTCTTGGTCTTGAGAATAAAAGTCTTGGTCTTGGGCTTGAGGTTCAAAGTCTTGGTCTTGACAACAACACTGCAAATAGCATACAACCAAGCATGAACGACCAAACTACTAAAATTAGTAATGGTTCAATCTTCAGGGTGCAAAACATTTTAAAAATTCTAAAATTAGTAATGGTTCAATCTTCAGGGTGCAAAACATTTTGAAATTTGACAATTTTAAAGACAGCACTGGAGAGGAATCATGTACAAAAGTAGTATTTGTAAAAGTCGATCGAGTTGACGATTTTTCGATCGACTCGATCGATTGGCTGAGGGGTTTAGTATATTATAATGTACAGCTCATGTAATGCAATGATGTAAACAGCAACCAAAAATTATCATAATTTTGTCAAATGTTTCTGGAGAGGATGTCATCTATGTTTTTTGCGGGACAAAAATAGTATTGTACAAATATATGCAGTAAATTATACTTGTTGCAATATGATAGTGTCATATACTATAAATAAGAGCCTTATATATAATCATATAACTAAATAATATCACGATATATTATAACACTTCCAGGGCTTTTTTAACGTGCAGTTGTACACAAAATGTGCAGTTCTAAATGGATTTGTGCAGTTGTAGAAGCACTTCTATACAGCTAAAACTGTTGCAAAAAGGTCATTGTCCTCCGATTGGAAGTAATTTACCATGGAGGATTGGAAAAAAAGAAGGGGTTGTGCAGTTCTAAAAATTCCTTAAAAACAGCCCTGAACACTTCTTGTAAAATAATGATGTAAACAGCAACTAAAAACTACTATCATTTCGTCAAATTTTTCTGGGGATGTCAATCGTGGGAAACTTATCCCCCCCCCCCCAAAGACGTCTAGTTTAAACACTACCAAACAAACTCAGGTAGATCAACTAAACGCTGAAATCTTTTGATTTATGAACCATGCATTTGACTAAAATTAGAATACAGAGGAATGAAGGAACTTGTTTGTGCAATCTGAAAAAGCGATAGCACCCAACAAACTCGTCGGATTTGGAAAAATTGTGTTGATCACCATTTTAACACTGGTTTCGCCACGGGAAACAAGGACGTCGCTCCACTTTACCGAAGATCGCTTGAAGGTAAATAGATTATTGACATTTAATTGATCTTGGCACTCGTCTATCTTGGCAACACTGCAGTGCCAGACACGCACGTAGCCTATAGGCCTAGCCTACTTCCGTGGGTCTCTCAGATGGGTAGGCCTATGTAGCTTGCTAGATCGTTCGTGAATTTATGCTCTCTCTACCAAAGTTACAATTACTTCCCGAAATCAGATATTTTATCAGATTCTCGTCATTTGCATTTGGCGTTCTACACCCTCTCTCTTAACCAATTTACGTTTTTAAGCCTACTGTTATTTAATAGTAGGTTGGGTCATGTTGATAACTTATTTTCCAAAGACTTAATATTATGCGGAGCGGCGCACACCTCTAATTAGATCCAAAATGGCTTTCATTTGATGTTGGGGTGGTTCGAGGTAACAGTTGGATTAATATTTAAGCAAGCCACATTCTCAAAACTGATAAATTAAGCGGTTCATAATGGACATTTGTTACATTTATAAAAGTTATACTAATTATATGACTTTAAACACTTGTTTGTGTGATGTCACAACCAGGATACAATTCCTATGTCCTGTCGAGCGATTGACAATGTTTGCGCGTGCGTGCGCGTCCTTTCATTTCGTCGCATTTTGAAACGATTTGTCCGACTGACAGCAAAACTCATTCCAATGTTAAAGTATATCTATCTCCGTCTGTTGCTGTTAAGAATTCCTCTACAGAGTGGCAAGCTCTTTCAGTTAGTAATTGATAAAATATAGGATAAACCCGTAGACCTACTTACCGCTTGACGACTCTAATAAAGTCTAATCAAACTCATTCCAAACTTAGTCATAACGGGCAACTTTTGCAGATTCTTGCCGATACAAATTGAAATGGTTGCAATTCTTTTATGTTTAACGAACTGTTGTATCTGTTGACTTCTTTGATCTTAACCAGCATCTCATCTACCGCAACACATGTTAATGGTCACACTTTTGATATCTTAGTAACAAAATCCAATTGCAGAATTCATCATATCTCTTTGCACTGAGAAGCACTCATTGCAGTTTTGCAAAATGCAAATTAAAATTTGACCAGACTATTCAGCTGAATAAGAATATGAATACAAATACAAGGAATTGCGAAGATTATGAAATCTTCATATTGCATAATTTATCTGTCATTTTAGATTCGATTGGTGATGAATTTTGATGATAAATTGGATTTGACTGGATTCCGAAGAAGATGAACTGAGATAAGAATGAGGACTAGAGTCGGTCTTGTGGGGCGTGTGTGGTTTTTCTGGGTGTTGGTCAGTATTTGTTGCTGGGCATGCAGCCTGTCTGGGAACATAACAGCAGAGGTGGGTAGTTCCCAAGCCCATCATGACCCCTCTGCAGGAAGTAAAACCAGTCAGGTGAAGACCAATTCTGAAGGTTTGGCATCAAACACAAGTTCTAAAGCATTCTCCGAACCAGCAGCAAGCACAGGCGTTCTTTCATCATCGATTGCAGACCAACAGTCATGGGATGTACCCCAGCACATACCAAATGCAACGAATGCACTTAAGAATACGGCTGTTGATCATCACAGTCAAAAACAGGGTAACACGAAAACTTCAGGTGAACAAAAACAGGATGACGACGAATCATCTGATGACGTAAAACGACCAAGTTCCGATTCATTGCCAGATGAGGCGCTGAGGTTTAAGCATCGGTCTACTCCTAATACAGAAGAGGCAGCCAATGAAAATGTCGGCAGCGCCAAACATCAATCTGAGAAGGGTGAAAACGGCTCGAGTCCAAGCAAGAGTTCTGAAAGTACAGATAGTGTGGATGCTGCGTCTACGACAGGACAAGTGAACTGCAGTAACATGACAACGGATGAAAGCGTCAGATTGCTTGTAGATTTCTCTACAACTGTTTTAGAGAATGGTAAGGAATTCAGATCTTGCTTTGTTGGCTTTGAGTTTATCACTACTCTGGTTGATATCTCATTTTGTGCGACATTGCCATGGTATGTGTGTAGTGTGTGAGGAGGCCAAATTTTAATGAATCCAGGTTGGACTCCGCTGTTTGCATAATTGTTTCTCATTGTAATATGATTATTAAGTATAATTTTTTCTCACTTTTCCAGACATGTCCTGCTATTCATAACTGCTCTATCTATCTATCTGCATTTTTTTATTAATGAGAATGTTAAGTAGTGCTTTTAGCTCTTTAGTTGACACTGATATGCAGCAGAAAGCAAGTTAGCTTTTATTTTATAAAGGTGTCAAAAGTAGTAGTTTCTTGAAGGGGTGCTATATAAATGCTAATAAATAATGAATGGTAAATAGGAGCTGGGTATTCTATTAATGTTCTGAGACTACTTATTCCATCCGTTGACAATAATTCAGCTGTTTAAAGGACTGCGTGTGTGAGGCATAATAATTTGCAGTTGAAAAGTTCAGGGTTAGTTTATGTAAATATTTGCTTTAACCACAAGCCCACAATGCCTTTCACTCCTTAATACCTTTCATTCCATAAAATGCAACCATGTACTAATTTCTATGGAGTTCTACATGCTAAAGAAATTCCTTTGAAATTTGTTGTTTAATATGCTTCACTAAATGCCTCTGGACTGTACATAGAGACCAGAGACTGATGTGCATGTTAATCTTGAGACTAATGCATCAAGTTGCTTTAAATTATCTTTAGGCTGTGTTGTCTGAACTGTCAGATACCAGGACCTGATTGATGACCCGGATGGTGTCTTTCAGACAGGCATCCAGGCATCTGGATGCCCATAGGGGGTCTATTTAATTTTAATGATCATGACTGTAAATGAGCTCATGAGAACTCAATGTGTTGGGCTGTCTTTCTAGTTTGCCTAGTATTATAAGTGTCTGACATTGCAGATGGAATGTGAGCTTGTTTTGGTTAGCTGATGAATGCTATTCTCATCTTTTACAGAACACATTGTTGTCTTTGACTCCTATTATGCTGAACGCGCGAGACACAACTTTGTACGTGCGGCACTTGGCGCCAATTTGGCTTACCTGTGGCAGATTCTTCCGAGAGATAACGTCCTCAGTTCTTATCCAAGTGACTTCGATGTTATCAGAGTGAGTAAAAAATTATTATTTAGAAATAAATGGATGTACATCTGTGGAAGGACAGAATTAATTTAAAGTACGAGTTCATCTCTTCTGATGAACATGTAATGAGCAAGCATGAGAGCATCCTGAAAATGAAGATGCCTCGTACGTCCCATTTGATTTATAAAGCAATTTAATAGGCTTCAGCTTTATGGGCAATATTATCACAAGCCAGCAACTGTTTTGTTCAGGTCGTATGGCAGCAAAAACTTGAATTTCATGTAAATATTCAAGATTTCAGCCCTTTGGGCAGATGTCAATACCAGGCATATTAGCAGTTGGCTGCTATGTCAAGTAAGTGAGTATGTGCAAGGATTATGTATATGAAATATGAATATGATATATTATATGGTTTTTGTCAGTTTTGTAATGCAGTTAGTCCTGGAACAGAGAAAAAGCTTACAATTCTTATTACTGGGGCTTTGACGTTTGAACAGATTAGTAGCAGTTACCATGATGCCGTTGAAAACCTTGAGGGTCATCCATGCGTCAAGAGGGTCACACCACACAAGAAAGTCACTCGCACACTGAAATTTGTCACTGGTAAATTTTAAATATGATGTTGCTTCCAGATATTTAAGTCTATAGTGTAATTTCTATTCTGTAGTGTAATTGAATATCATTGTAATTGAAATTAAGAGTAAATGAAATAAATAATGAAATAATTTCCAACAGGATGGTGCATATTTTCTTGATGTTGTGATAGAAACTGCTGAGAGTTATTGTTCAGTATATTACCAGTTCACTCTCTGCAACTGTTTTTTTTAAAGTGAAGATGCTTGACAAAATGATAAATAATGAATGTTTGGATAACTCATATTTATATTAAAAGTTCTTTGCATGTTATTGAATGTTCTTACAAGGAGCATATTATATGTTGGGGTTTGTGGAGATTTTGTTGTTTTGTGTGTTCAAGTCATATTTTAGCTTTTTTACAATTGTTCTTTATCAAGACAAAGATACAGATGATAATTCTGATGGTCAGGATGAGGGTCAAGATGGGGCACCGCCCTGTGGTGATGGCACAGACCAGCCATGTGAAACACAGAAGTTTCAGTCGTCGAGAGGCAAGGATCGTAAAAGTTTGTCTCTGGTAAGGCGACAGCAGACTTTGTCTTTGATTTCTTTGTTGAACTTCTGCTATCTAAGATAAGATAAGTATATTCTTTAATTGACCAATTGCTAATCGTAATTTGGTGTGAAGACATGGCAATAAACATTCATAATCCATATAATTAATGAAGACAGTCAAATGTAAAGAGACACATATTTATACTAAATAAAAAATTATACATGTATATCATTCTAATGATAAATTTTTTCTCATCGTATTATCTATGCGGTTAGGGGGCCCTGAGTGTAGGTGGTAGAAGGAGGCTTTACTGGTGGGAGCAGGTCTTGCAGTATATGGCCCCAACTGCCCCATCAACTAGTACAGCAGTTGGTGGTTAGTGTTTCTCAGCTTTGTAATCTTGTCATTATTTTGCAGCATTTTTATATACCACTGTGTTTAAATGGTTTGCTGTTGAATTGCTGTGCTATGCAATTTATGATTATTTAACCACGGGACCATTTAGTAGATAACTTTTTATGGCAGCCTTCAATATATAAATGCTTGCATTTCCTTACCTCGTTCTAACCCAATTTATGTGTTATATTCAAAAATGTCTGCTACGCATGTATTATTGTGATTGCAAACAACGAAAACTTTGGTTTAGCAATTGATTAAGCATCCATGTTGAGTGAGAAATGTGCACTGTGCAGGCTAGCACATACAACTTGTATGATTGCTTTCTAGTATCTGAAACAGGTTTCATCAATGTGTCTCTGAAAGCCTTGCCATTTTGCTTTGAATAAACTGTAAGTTACTATTGTTACAACGATATCTGAAATGCAAATCTGAAATGCAAATTTGAATTATGATTAGTCAGTCAGTAATCATGATATTGATGTGCAGGGAGCTGCATTCTGGCATTCACCTGTTCGGCACAAGGGCCGTAAACTGATGCGTTCAGCACCAGTGACTCAGGTAATCTGTCATGCGAACTATTCGTACTATTCCCTTATGTAAACATTGTGAAAATGTTGATTTGTCTGAAAGTGTGAGGGTGTGAATCTTAGCAAGACTCTTTTTTATTCATGGTGGCATTATTGCTTATTTGCCTACGAACATAACTAGCGATGTGTCTGTATTGAAGGTCATTCTTGATAGGCCAGTTCACTTTTATAATTTAAGGACATATATTGTCCCATAAATTGCAGAGTTTTTTGTTCTTCTGCACATGCTACAGCAGGTGGGTGCAGCTATTTATGTGCGGTTATGTTTGTCTTTTAGATCACAAGTGCACTACAAGCTGAAATACTTTGGGAAATGGGATTTTCAGGTGAGTAGTGAGTACAACTGAGAAGGTTGTGCCTTTACATTTGATTTGCCAGCTACTGCCTTAGTTTAGGATTTGGCTCTTAGTCTAGGTGCTAGACTATCTTTTTTTATTTGCTTTTAGCTTTTTAACCGCTGACTCCAGATGTTCATCTATAAATAAAAGACCTCTTTCTAGATGTTTTTCTAGAAAATTGTAACTGGGTTTTATGTTTATGGAAAGATATTAAAATCATGGTTTTAAATTTCGTGTGATATCTGATATGCAAGGGGCTGGAGTCAAGGTTGCGATATTTGATACGGGGCTTGCTGAAGATCATCCGCACTTCAAAAAGGGTCGGGTCAAGGATCGGACGAATTGGACCAATGAGAAGACACTTGATGACGGTAGGTTTTTTTTACAGAGTTAATTTAGATTGTTCCGTATTGTATCTGCATAGTTTACTATTCTTTACTCTTTAGTTTGTCTAATCAGCCTTTAGGTTAACATCATGAAAACATATTGCAGGTTTCACTGGTAAAAATACTAGTTGTAAAATGGAAAAAACCGTAACGGCTAATTTGGCGCAGCAGATTTGTGCCAAACTGTATTCAAAGCATGGTGATTTCTTGTCTAATAATTCTATATGATGCATACATGTAACATTGAGCTACTCATGATTATAAGATAAGATAAGAATATTCTTTTTATGGACCAATTGCTATCCGCCTTTTGGTGTACAGGCATGTTATAATAAACAAACGTACATCATTTTTATATCCATTCAATGTCAAATGTTTTAAAATAGCACAAAATCCTACTTCTGTTGTCAGGTCTTGGACATGGAACATTTGTTGCGGGAGTTATTGCCAGCTACAAAGACTGCTTAGGATTTGCACCTGATGCGGATCTTTATATATTCAGAGTCTTTACCAATAAACAGGTGAGATCTGTCTATATGTAACTGTATAAATTTACAGACCTGCTCTTCCATTCCATTGATTCATTAGCAGATGATGTATTTCCATGCTTTTATAGCATGACTCGGTGGCATGGACCATCATCAAAGTAATTGTTATTTCATCTGTTTGCAGTTGTGGTGCTCCTTGCATTTAACTAGCACTACCTATGAATGCAAGCAATGAAGATTTTTTTATTTCTTGCTCATGTTTGCTCCAAATGTATTTGCAAACATTTAAAAGTGCTGGCAACTTACAAAATCCAGGACAAGTCTTGTTTAAGATGGCAGATAACAAATTTTAAAGAGGTATAAGTTGTAAGTGAGAAGGAAATGATATAATTTATGTGATTGAACAGCATAGATAGAATCAGGAGAATTTTTCGCATGTAAATCCAACAAGTGAAGAAACTCAAAACCTTACAGAAGAAGCATTTTAGTTCCCAATATACCATTCTGAGTGGATACACAACTGAGCAGATAGAGCATTTTAGAAGATTGTTTGGTCATGATCTAGTCTGATGTCTGTGAACGTGTGGGAGGTGTTGCACGGCTGACAGCTGCCAATCAGTGTTGAGTGCAAAATAAGAAATTTCCTAAGTAGTCTCTAGAAGTCAACACTTATAATATGTTGAGTGACTGACTTTCACTCAATGGCCATCCCTCTAATACAGAACAAACATTGATGACTAACTTTGAATTAGCTTCAAGTGCGTATAAAAACATGCCACTCATATGCCACCAATTGAACGACTGTTTAATTTCTAGCTGTAAAATTATGCACTTGCTGATCTATTGAGATTTTAAATGAGATCTTGTTAGGTACGACTTTTTTGTTTCATGGAAATGAGTTTCAGCCTTCTTCAGTCCAGGTTATTTTGAACTATAATACATGGCATTGATTATTAATGTTATAGTTTCACTTTGTCTCGTAATCATAGATATTAACAACTAGTGAGTGGCAGCTTTCTATGGCATATGCACTTCTTAATAATGGGATTTTTATTGAAGGATTTACCCTGATGGGCAGTTGGATACCCGCTCAGTTGGATATCCACTCAGATTGGCCTTTTATATAACAAAATTTTGTGACAAAATCACAATTACTACAAAAGACATGACAATGACGTTCACTTGCACTTTGCACTTATGTTTCAACTCTGTCTTAACAGTAGCTGATCAAATAATGCATATTAATAACAATTTAATGTAAAAACTTTGGCAATTAGGTCAGTTTTAAGTTGTGATTTCTTGCAGAATCTCAAATGTAATGATTACAGATCTTGTATTAATGCACATTGAATTTGCCATAAAATAATCGCTTTGTGTTTCTGCCTGCAATGCCCTGCATGCACACTTTATGTGTTACAATTATTTGCAGGTTTCATACACTTCTTGGTTTCTCGATGCCTTTAACTATGCCATTCTCAAGAAGATTAACATTCTGAACCTAAGTATTGGTGGACCTGACTTCATGGATCAGCCATTTGTCGACAAAGTTAGTGTTACAGATAATCTGATCACTGTGCTGTCATGCTTTTGTTTTCTTTCATGATGTTCATCAATATATAAATATTGTGCTACACTTTTCAATATATGTTAAGTGTTTGATTTGAGAAACTTCTGAAGAGTGCAGTATTTTGTGACTGATTGCATTGCGACACATTAGTGTTGAAGACATTAATTATTTGCGAATGAGGAGATCGCAATCAGCTTGAGATCAGTTGAAGTGGGATTAGGTTGGTGTCTTGTGTGTTATTGATGCCTGTGGTTAGTGGCAGTTTAGGCATCATGTTGTTGATACAACCAGCATTTTTGACATTGTCCTGAGTTGGTTGGTCAATGGTCAGTTATGTAGCAATAGACGTTTGAACTAGTTTGCTCAGTCTGTTTTAGTCACTCCAAGAACTTGGTAAGGAAATATGAACCAATTATGAAGAAGTTTTAATAGGTAATTTTCTGGAAATTATTAATTTTACACTGTCTATCCTATTTTACTTTGAATTATATTATTTTAGGTTTGGGAGCTGACTGCCAACAAAGTCATCTTAGTTTCTGCAATTGGAAATGATGGACCTCTGTATGGGTAAGGTGCAGTAATTTTTTCAGGCTGTTGAAACACTTCATTGTTAAAAAGCTTTGATCATAAAATGTGATAACGTTAAAGAGAGTGAAGCTCACATAAATTTTATTACCAGTCAAATACTAATAGAGTGCAAATTAATGCATGCTTCAGGATAGAAGCAGCAAAAGGTGACAAAAGGTGAAAGGAGTTTTAGTGCAGATCTAATGTGCATGGTAAAACTTGTTTGAATGCGGCCTTCACTTGCCCAGATTTGAGTCCAAAGTCATACTCAGATTGTGCCTCAAACAGATTTATAGGATTATTTATGTGAAGTTTCAAGTACTGTAAGCCAGTCGATTGAAGCTGCCAATGGTTACGAAGCCATTGTATTGTATTGTATATAAGCATTTATAAATTGTAGTTTTTGTCTACGTTGCTATCTGCCTACCATGTATGTGTCTATACACATGCCATTGATTATAATCAAATAGTTATTTATGAGTCCTGTATGTCAATGACAACTTGTAGTGTATATTATATTTTGGCAATCAAAATTAAGCACCATCACAGCATGCAAAGTGTTTTGCTAATAAAAAACCCGACAATTTACAGAACTCTTAACAATCCTGCAGACCAAATGGACGTCATTGGTGTTGGTGGAATCAATTTTGACAATCAGATAGCAAAGTTCTCGTCAAGAGGAATGACAACCTGGGTAAGTTTTCTGCTGGATGGTGTTTGTATGAAGTTGGCACCTTTTATTGTTGCTTTTACTTTTAAGAATTCTAATTATAAAAACTTTGATAGAACGAATATAATGAGATGCATAAACTAAAATTGCTTTTTGCTAATGAGACAAATTACACGGAGCAAAAATTTGAAACCAGATGTGCTTGACATAGACAAATTAGACATGTACTGTTTTTTAAAATGTTTTAGTGGTGTTCATCCTCTCTCATCCTCGCACGGTTCAAGCCCCGGGCTGGAAGTTGACATTCAGAGATTTAGATATCTCGGGCTAGCACGTGTGGGACGCAGCGGCGCAAGCTCCTGCGGAGTGACCTTGGGCAAGTTGCTTACCCATCATTGTCTGTGGGGAAGGCAATGGGAAACCACCTCACTCATCTCATCCCCAGGGTCGTAAGCCAATAAACCTGCCTTCGGGCAGAAAACCATCATCATCATCATCATCATCCTCTCATAACTCTTGTCCTTACATTGGCTATGTTTGTGCACTGGATAATATACTTGGAAGTGAAACAAATTAAATGAACCATTTACTCATACTCTTTATATATATATATATATATATATGATATACTTGGAAATATATATATATATATTGTCGTACATAGGAATTGCCCAGAGGATATGGACGTGTGAAGCCTGACATTGTCACTTATGGCTCATCTGTTCGTGGTTCAGCTCTTAGGTGAGGATGAAATGTAGTGGACTATGTTAGTTTGTGAACTGCATGCAACAATGCAAATGATTGGAATCAGATTAAGTTAAACCGAAGCATAGAGCAGACAGTTATTTCAGTTATTTCGAAGTCTTATTTTTAAATTGCTCTGGTTTGTGGTTGTGACTGAATAATGGATTACAGGGCTGAAAGCTACGCTATCTATATAACACAAGACTGACATGTTCTGTGGACTGTGAATGGACAGAATTACAGTAAGGCATTGCACAAGCTTGACTTGACAAGGCAAGCATGAATCACTGCTATAAAAATTGAACGACTGAATTCAGGAATTCAGAGTAGCAGCATCTTTGAGGGATTGTATGGAAAGGCATAAGTTGAATTCAGTGTTTTGTAACCTAATGTTGTTACTGTGCAGTTCATGAGAGCTTTTCAGTAGACTGAATTTAATTGCTTGCATTGCCAGTTCTTAAATGGTACAATGATATGTAGCAATGCATTACACTGAATGCAACTTAAGACTGGTTTGTTTTGATCTCAATATTAGGAGTGGCTGTCGATCTCTGTCGGGAACTAGCGTGGCATCACCGGTTGTGGCTGGAGCGGTTACTTTGCTGATGAGGTAAAAAAAACTTCAGTCTGTTTTTCATTCATTCCCCTGCGGCTCATGCCTTGCCTCTTCTGCAGAAACATCTGTTAAATTGTAGTTTATGATTCAAAAGTCCTTGTCTACTGTTAGAAGTTGATGCAGAGTAGCAGATGCTACTCAAAGCCTCTAATTCTTTGTTGCCTTTACTGTACTATAACTGAACAGTGCAAGCCGTATGTGGTGTTATCGAACACAGATTTGTTAAGTTTCAGTGAGGATATTATCCATTAAGGAAATCTGCACAGTAAGGGTAGGAATGAGTAACCCAAATGCGGGCAATTACAGACAACTGGCTTACGTTGTTGTGGACATGCATGTATGCATCTAAATTTGATGCATGGTTATTTCAGTACAGCTTGTGCTTTGAACGCCAACATCAGTCGGACATTCGGTCTGATGACATTTGTCTGTACTGAATTCGATCTAATTATCGTATTTTCACAACAACACATTATGCACCTTTCAATTAGATGATGTAACGTTGCAGTGGCATTTTTGTGTGAAATCAATACATTGACTGCAATGACTAGTTGCAGCTTCGATGTGCTGTCAAGTCAGAAAGTCAGAGACTTTGTGTGCTGTAGCGCAATTGAAATAAAATATGTTCTGCTTTTTATTGTTTAAATTGAATTAGAGGGCTTCATTTAATAATTTGATAATATTATTTCATTTTATTGACGAGTTAATGAATATCGTCAAATTTTGTTACAAATTCTAAGGCAGCTGCTGATTTTAATTAATCCTGTAAGTAGAATGACTTTAGACTTGCCCCACGTCACCCCATGCCCCTAAACGAGCTGCGTTAGTCTCAGTCTACTCTTGCCCTTAAATTGCAAATGACTTTAGCAGGTTTACCGGCTACAGTTCACACACCTGCAGTGTTGTTCTGCAAGCCTAGGGATGATTGTTGCATGCAGATAACATCTGCTACAAAAGATGTACTGGCATATATTAGGGTAATTATGCGTCTTATTTGAACTCGGCTGCTCTACAGTATGTGTCTGACTGATTCAGACAACCTGCTACTGCATGGCAGATGCGTGCGCCCAAGTCATGTTTATAACTATTGTCTTTTGAAATTAAACACTGATGCAACTTTAATTGTCCCAAGTATCAAATTCACAAAACACAATTGCTCTGGTCCTTAAGTACGTTACAATGTGACCTTTTTTAAACTTTTAGGACTCATTCGGCAGTAGGCAAGTGCATGGACACTGGACAACTTATTTACCATGTGACTTACCTAAACCCTTACTTCTATTAGGATTAGGGGCACTTTTAAACTGGACAATATTGAACTGAGTCATCTGGGTGGAAAGAACACATTTTAATATATTTTTTTCTCATCACCTTTTTCTACACTATGAAGTATAGACCCTAGAAGTAGTCCAGATATACTGTAGACTTGAGATAGCAATCATAGCATGCACTGATGCAGTATCCCAACCAAGAGTTTTCCTAAAGAGTCAATTGGGTACTCTAATCTAGGCCACAGTAGTTTCCTAGAACAGAAATTTGAAATGAGGATTAGGAGAATTATCATGCCATATGCAGACAAAAGAACCGTGGTGTAACAAAGGATATAGTTTGCTTGCATCCTTTTCGTATTTCCTATTAATATTTATAGTGTCTTTGATTTCTACCAAAATTATGAGTATTTAATGCTGAAGAGATAACTTATTTCTTTGTCAACTTTCTGTAGTAATTAATTCTAAGCATGATAATTTCCTTGCTGTATGAATGAATGCATAATGTAATGTATCAAAATTGTTATTATTCAAGACAAACTGAAATATAATGATTTTTTTGTTCAGCACAATGGCCAATCATCCGAATATTGTGAATCCCGCGAGCATTAAGCAGGCGCTGATGTCGTCTGCTCGTCGTCTCCCTGACAGCAACATGTTCGAGCAGGGCCAGGGGAAACTAGATCTTGTCAAAGCTTACCAGACGCTGCGTGACTACAAGCCTCAAGTGACCCTCTATCCAAGCTACATCGACTTAACGGAATGTCCTTACATGTGGCCTTACTGTTCACAGCCAATCTACTATGGTGGAATGCCAACCATTGTGAATGTACGTTCATTGCACTTTCGTATCTATGTCTAATGTCTGTTGCGAATTCATTCATTCATTCATTCAAGAATTTATATAGCGCTTCTTCAAGGGGACTACTCAGAAGCGCTCCCGACTCTAGCACGGACGGCAAAAAAGGACAGTTTTGAGTTTAATAAAAAATGTTTCAGTGATAACCCCAGCAAGTAGACGTAGCTCCTGTGGGAGCCAATTCCAGACAATTGGGCCAATGACAGAAAAGGCTCTATGCTGCATCGTTGCAGTTCGTGCAAAAGGGACCAAGAGCAATCCCTTCTGTGCAGAATGGAGTGGGCGGTGGTCTTGGGTACTAGTGGAGCAACAAAGAATTGCAGATCCTTGTAGACTATATGTAACCATGGAAACGAAATGGTTTTTGTCTTGAATTGTTGGCTTGCTAATGTATTTCATAAGCTGATGTCGAAGCAAAGTTAGGGTTAAAGTTGTGAACTTTTGGTTTAAATTTTTGCATCTAGGTTTTGAAAAACATGAATTATTGATTGATAGGATAATTCATGTGATAATTTAGTCTTTATGTGGTCAGTGAGTTAAGAACTGAATTTAACTTAAATATGATTTATAGTTCGTTTTAGTGGTGAAATGAACCTGATGATGCAGATTCATTATTTAGATACAGAAATCAGTTTTCTTTGTCTTGTCTTGTGGAAAAGGGCACTCATTGCCAGTTCTTGATTTAACTAGCGGACAATTAGTTCCTTGTCTGCACTGAGATCGTACACAAGAGAACAGTAACAGGTGGACTGTAATCTTTTAAGCAGCACCTGAAATGGCTTGGTTATGACTATGACCTAACCATGCATTCATTATTATATGCAGTGACTTCATTTTTTTATTTTTTAAAGTTAATATTCAGCCAGAAGAATTGTTAAAAATGTCAATGAAGTTAGTTTCATTTTGGTTTCCTCTGATGTCTACACTGTAGCATATTATAGCTCAAAGTTTATAACATCCTGTTAGTCGCTAAAGTCTGATCAAGTGATTCAGCAAAGTATATTTGTTGTGTATCATAGGAAAATGACAAGGAAGGGGATTTCATTTGTGTTGTTGGAGAGAAAGGGAATTATAGATAAATTGATTAACTGTGGGTGAAGTTAGCATTGATGCCCAGCAGAAAATTGAATTATACTGCTTGACTTGTTTTGCAGCTTACATTTATCACTCACATTTAATTGACAGGCTAATATTGCTTTTATGTTTCTTATCTATGATGTAGGTGACAATCTTGAATGGAATGGGTGTCACCGGCAAATTTCGTGATAAGGCAAGTGGTGACGTTGATTAGGATGTCAGTTTTCTTCTGATCAGATATTTCATCAGAAGCTGTCTTTGTGTTGAGTGAACTTGTTTAAAGTCCAAGTGCTTAATCTGACCAAGGATATGAGGTTTCTAATTTATAAATCATGCACTTCTGGTGTCTCTTTGAACAAGCACAAAGACAGCAACACATGTTTGATTGTTTGCGATGACAATTGAAACTAATTGGGCATGAGTAATAATGTATAAATTGCATTGAATTTGTCAATCCTGCAAGCTGTTAAGTTGGAATTAGAACTTGATGTGGCTGATAGCTTAGGCATTTCACAAAAAGTTTATCTTAACACTTTTACTCAAGTGGTAGGGGGTTTGTGTGAAAACTGATATCTTGATACTTTGATCGAAATGGGATTGGTGTGCTTTAAGAATTGTATTTTTTAACTACTTTATCAAATTGTTTTGATTTGTTTTTTTAGTTGCTATGGGAACCGTTCACTCCACAGTTTGGGGGACACATAGAGGTCGCACTTCAGTATTCGCAGACGATTTGGCCATGGTCTGGTTACCTGGCTGTGTCGATATCAGTCGCTAAACATGGTGCTAACTGGGAAGGAATTGCTCAGGGACAGATCACGCTGACTATAGAGTCACCACCAGAGGTCAGGCTACACTTTTCTTTCTAAGTATATAGTTTAAAGTTTATTCAGTGCAATTTTAATTCCTTGTTTTAGTGTAAAATCTTTTCTGAGTACTGTTGTTCTTTTTCTGTCCTTATTTTAAGATAGATAGATCTGCAGTCCAGATCTATAATCTGGACTGCATAATCTTTAAGTAGGTCATTGACCTACTTAAGCGGTTACTTATACAATTTTGCTTTTCTTTTGGGATACTAGCATTGCTCAAACCACCTCTTGACAAGCTTTACAAGAAAATGTAGACTATAGCTGTATGGGTTTGTATAGTATCTCTTTTAGAATATTGCACAGATGTTTTTTGAAGGCGATTTGTGTTAGAAATTATGGAAAACATTCATTCTCCAAACCGCTGCCCATGGTGGGGCATTGGTGGAAAAGGACTGATGTTAAAATAAAGGCAGAATGGTTCAGCTTATCTTTTAAAAGTTATTTATCCTTGAAAAATCTATGATACACAAGGTAGTACATGATTTCAAGAGGTCAGACGAATTATTTTTAACTACAACCGCTTGCAATTGAGTTTGATTTCTTGAATGTTTTGAAGGAGGGTGAAACAGAACCGAGGTTGTCGACTGTTAAACTGCCTATAAAAGCCAAGATCATTCCAACTCCGCCGCGAAACAAGCGCCTGCTCTGGGACCAATATCACAACTTACGATATCCTCCAGGATATTTTCCTCGTGACAACCTACGCATGAAGAATGATCCTCTTGACTGGTGAGACTCAATCCCCTTCACTGTTTACTGGCTGAGTAAAGCATTAAAAGAATCAATGAACCAGCAACAATCAATTTTAACTGTTTACTGGCTGAGTAAAGCATTAAAAGAATCAATGAACCAGCAACAATCATTTTTTGAGTTGAAAAGATTGTCCATCTTTCTAAAGACTTTAATATTATGACTGCTTTGACATAAAGTCATATTTTTACAGTGTTTGACATTTTATTGACAAAACTGCCTTAAATTCTGTTTAAAATGGTTTATTATTTATGTAAATATTCTGAATAGTTCTAGGTACGTTGCCAGTTGAACTTCATTACCATCTTTGAAGAATATGAAATTTTTCGAGGAATTAATCGTAATTATTTATTCTTGAGAATATTCAATAAATATTCTGTGTTTTATTTTTCTTACACTTCTGAAAGAGAGTTTCTGTTTTCTTTCAGGAATGGAGATCACATTCACACAAATTTTAAAGACATGTACCATCATCTGAGATCAAGTGGCTACTTCATTGAAGTTCTCGGTGAGCAATATGGTTTCTGATTTTTATGATCTGGGGCAAATTTATAACAATTCCATGCTGCAGAAATATGTTTTATAATGTTGCTGCATAGGTATAGGATAGTGTTGGATTGGTTCGACTTAAATAAATAGTAAACCATTTTAAACAGAATTTAAGGCAGTTTTGTCAACAAAAAGTCAATCGAGAGGTCAGGGATTAGAATCCCTGCCAGAGCAGCTATTAGGTTTGAGAGTTCTGCTCTTCCTCTGCCCCTTCCTTAGCCAATGTGGCCATAACGAGTATACTGGTCGTACACTGTCAGTGGGAAGATCAGCTGACGAGGGAAAGGACTGGTTACCCACCATTGGCTGAGGCCAAGAAAATGAAGTCGTACGGCCTCATATTTGCAATTGCCTCTCAGGGAAGCTCTAGCTGTTTAAGAAACAATAACCATTTTCTGTTGTGATATTTTTTCACCTACATAAATATGGAAGCATTTTGTCAGTCATTTTATAATTTATGTTTTCCACTTCTTTGCGTACTTAATGTCATCTAACTATGCTGACGTTTGTTGTTTTAATTGTCTTTCTCAGGTGCACCTTACACATGCTTTGATGCCACCCAATATGGTGAGTGAATGCATCCTGGAGGTTATTGTTTATTTTCATTTTACAATTTATGTGAGATGTAACGGAAAGAATTGTATGCAAGGTTAGACATTGGCGAAAATAAAAATTTAGACAATTGTATTCATTTAGTTTTTCTTTTTTAGAGATTCTTCTTGATACTTGTAGGTGAAGTGCCAAGTTAAACCAGTCGCTATCATATTGATGAGCTCTTAATTACCTTTTTTGTGAGTAATACTGGTAGACTTTCTGTCTACTGTTAAAGCTGATTCTGTAAGTACTAGATAGTGGGAATTGATTAAAGTTTAAATGATGTTGATTTATGTATGCTGGACCCAACATTTTTTGGCAATGCATGGACCTATGGAATGTCTTTGGTACTATTTTTTGCTTTAGGAAAACCTCTTAAATGTGTACTAGTGCCATAGGTATTGCTCTATATATTAGAATTTATTATTTTATGCCTGTCATAGCTTATATGTCTGAATGTGTTGTGTAGGAGCCCTTCTGCTCATGGACCCTGAGGAGGAGTACTTTCCTGAAGAGGTGACAAAGTTGAAGCGTGATGTTGACCACGGTCTCTCTGTTCTTGTCTTTGCTGACTGGTACAATGTCACTGTCATGAAGAAGATAAAGTTCTTTGATGAAAATACTCGGTAACTGGTAGTTTACCTTTTGCAATTCGATTAAGTTTCTATAGATGGAAACGAAATAGAAATAGCATGATAGCTCAAACGTGAGTGGTTTATTATAATGACTGTTGAAACTTGTCAATATTCTATGTAATTCCTTTGAGCTCTGACATGGTGTGTCATGGTGCCCATTTCACCACAACACCTCAAGATTTCAACTCACAACATTTAAAAAATTCAAGCATTTAAAAATTATGTTGAATGGCAGATTTATAAGAAAAGCAAAAATTTTCTTAATGTTTTCTACCCACCTTGATCATAAGCAAGCTGTATGTAAAATGGCCTCTATTATAGTACTAACTATCACTAGAAATCCAGAAGAATATATAACAACAGTGACCATTGGCAACAGTGAATTGTTAATTGGTGTTGCACTGATTTGTCAGTAGCATTTAGTCGTGTAAATGAATATGAATTGCATGCTCATCTGGTATTTTGTGTACAGTCAGTGGTGGATGCCTGACACTGGAGGTGCCAACATCCCTGCACTAAATGAACTCCTCTCACCATGGAACATGGCCTTTGGGTAAGTTGCAGCTGTTTTAAGTCAGAAGTAGGATATAGTTTGTTACATGATCAACTGATCATGGTCTACTCTTATATGTTTGACAATGAGTTTCTCAGCTATGCATAATAACTAAAAGATCTGAGAATTTGTGTAGTTTCGCTGTAATATTATATAAGACGTGATCAGATTTATCAGTCGATCGAAGCAATATTCTGTGAGCCAAATTCCAGGGACCCCCAGTCACTTGCAAAAAATAATCCAAGAGGAACAGAGTTGCAGAGGAAACGATTTCAGTTAGAGATGAGTTTTAGTGGAGATCTGGAGGCCACCGGTGGTATAGTCTTTGCAGGACACACATTTTATACAGTCTTAGGATTAGAATTTATTTAGATGTATGATTTAACCTTAGGGAAAAAATAATAATTATGATCAGAAGAAACAGTATCTTATTATTGATGATCTTCCAATTACTATTTATTTTGACAGTTATTATAATATTAAGATTGTTATTAGGCAGGCTTTCTTGGATGAGGATAATGATTTAACTGCTCTGTTTACTGAATTATAAGTTTGTCATCTTTTTGTAGTGATGTCGTTTATGAGGGTGACTTCAAGATTGGATCACATGACAGTTCGTTTAATTTTCTGTTTATTTGAACAAAGCTAATGACCATCTTGTCTTTAATATGATGTGCCCAGGTGTCCCGTCAAAAGCGCGCAGGACAAAAGCGCGCCGACAAAAGCGCGCCGACAAAAACGCGCCGACAAAAGCGCGCACGGGACAAATGCGCGCCGACATAAGCGCGCGGCTTGGACCAAAGGCTGTACTTTCACTACGCCTAAAATAAATTAAGTCAATACCCACCTATACTTCTGCACCTACATGTATATGTGGCCAATATTCAAAACCTTTCATCTAGGGCTCTAGGCAATGATTCAACCACCAATTTTGATTAAAGTTGTTTGTCCACAAATAAGAAATTAAATTAACCACTGCTTTGTAATTTTAATTGCCGATTTACGTGACTTCAAAGGAGACCAAAATATGCAAGGAGGTTCGCTACCTACTGTTTGCATATTTGCTCAGCGTAAACTACGGCCTAGCCGACATAGCCTAATGTAAAGCAAAACGGCTGCATAACGCCGATTGATGAGACTTCTAATGAAACCGAAAGATTCAAGAAGTTTCGCTACCTAATGATTGCATATTTGCCAGACAATTACACATGAGTTTGTTCGTGAGTTTTTAAAATATTTTTTGCCTGTGTATGTTAGTCTATATATTTTATCTTGTTGACTGAGCGCTTATGTCGGCGCGCATTTGTCCAGCGCGCTTTTGACGGGTCGCGCTTATGTCGGCGCGCTTTTGTCGGCGCGCTTTTGTTCTGCGCGCTTTTGACGGGGTACCATGTGCCCATATATGTGAGTTTTAGTCCAATAGGATGATTTGGAATAACGAGTTAAGTCTGACACCAGCATGAAAGAAAAACCTATTCTGATGGCAAATAAAAGTTTTGTAAAGGTTCAGATGATCCCAAAATCTAAGCAATAATGATGAGTAACATTGCCCTGGCAAGCAACATGACCATGGGGCTCAGTACTTGATGAAGTAAGAAAGAATCGTAATTTTTTAGCTAGCCATGAATTAATGCTGTGATGCCACCAAATCTGCATAGTTACTTTATGTAAATGCATGTTTCAAAGTGGAACAAGTCACAATGCATCTTGTCTGGTATATGTGGTGGCACACGGACGGTATGCGTGATATTTTGTGACACACTACGTATAAAATGTTGGCCACCAATGTACTAGGCTATATTAAATTCACTATGAAAATATGAATTATAATTATGCACTCGCATAAGCCAATAACAAACCTAAATCTAAATTGATTTTTCGTAACAATCGTTACGTAACGCTAGGGAGGGTGTTTCAAGGGAAATGTTACAAAGCGTTACAGGGTGGGTGGGTCAAAACCGGTCATTTTCGGCGTTGCGTAATTATGCAATGACCCCCTGATAACATTTTCTATGCTGCTAAGGAGATTTGTACATTCAGTGATGCATCTGGCCTCTTGCTTCAATTTGCGGATCCTGTCCAGTGCTGTCATTCTTGGTCTCGCATGTATTTACCTTCTTTGAATTCTGACTAAAGTGATTATTTTTCAGTTATATATTGATACTTCCAAATTATATTTGATGTAGATTGATAATGATTTTAAAGCGAAGTTGGCAGATGCTATGATGATGATGATGATGATGATGATGATGATGATGATGATGATGATGATGATGATGATGATGATGATAGTAATTTGCAAATGACAGCTGATGATGGTTCGTCGTTGCCATGTTGTTTCTTTTCCAGTGTACTATGCATCTGGAGCTAGCATTCTCAAGTTCCCAAAAGATGGTCTTCTTCTGGTTGAAGACCTGAAGGACCAGGGTCATGAGGTTGAAAGCGGGGATACAGTTAATGCTGCTAACGTTCCTATACTTGGCTTGTACCAGTCTCGGTCAGCGTTACCTGAAAGTAATCAGACGACGCCTTCTGGTCGGATCACGCTCTATGGTGATTCGAATTGCCTTGATGGCAGCCATCTTCAGAAAGGTGGGAAATTGGTTTTTGTTTGTGTTCATTTATTTAACGCTTTAGCAAAGAACTGTATTGGTTCCCAGTCACTTTTGATTGACCCCCAATGACCTCATTGTTGGTAATGACGTTATAATAATGTCATGTTGAGGTGAAATGGCGAGTTTGATGATCAGTTCCTTTGTGCAATGCAGCCTGTTGCACTGATTTGATGACATTGCAGTTAACCCTTTAATGCCAAGATGGTAGTAAATGGTATGGGAAATCCTATACCCTCCGGCATTAAAGGGTTAAATCATTGAAAATGGAGGTCAGTTTCAATCACGAGATACACACATCGGAAAGAGAGTGAGCATAAGAAGATTTATCTGCTCCTATTACTGCATGGATGTCAGCTGTAATATAGTTAGTCTGCTTTGTTCAGATTGTGAAGATGACTGACTTTTAAAATCAGTCGGTTTTTCCAATGCTTGTGTGAACTGTGTAATTCAAATTAGTTAATCTGTCAAGTCTAATCAATCTTTTAATCAGTTGGTTGCATGCCTGATCAGACTTTCATCTTATTTTCTGACTTTCATTGTGTAAGTTTCATTGTGTGACTTCCATACATAAACCTCTAACTCCAGAAACTATAGACCAAGAAAGCTCTCTGTTACAAGCGCCCTAGCTTGTTGCATACACTAGCAAACTACCGCACTATTTCCATTGCACTTGACGTAGTCCACGGTCTTGCCTTTGTTGCTTGAAGAGCTATGAGATCTTTTACTTTCTTCAGAAACCATATCTGTAGTAGAACTTCAATGACCCAAGTGCTAACCATTGCAAAAACCCATAATATTAACAGATCTATTGTTTGATTCAGATTGCTCTTGGACAAGTCATCTTTTGTGAATTTTTGACATGATTTGATTGATTGTATTCTTGCAGACTGTTTCTGGCTACTTGACGCTCTCCTGGAATACACAATTCATGGCAATGTGCCACCCATCATCGATGACCGCAAGTCATCCATTGTCTTGGAGTTGAAACAGGAACTGCCTGAGCGAATGGAAGGTCAGCAGCCAGACATAATAATCTCTTACACGTCACCTTTTACTGAGCTCATCTTATGTTTCTGACTCTTACAAGTACTTGTTGTGTACTCGTACTTGTTTAATCCTAAAGAAGTAATTGTAACCTTTTATCAATTTATGGGTGTTATCTGGAGGAAAAATATATTATTCCTCTATTAAGTTTCTCATCTATGGTTTTGTGTCATGCTGGAATAGAGAATTACACTTCGATAAAGGAGGTTTATCTGTGAAGACAGAGATAAGCCCTCATAGAGTTATGGCTAAGCAGATTAGGGTTAGTTTCGGAAGACGACTGTTCAAATTTCTGGGCAGTGGTGTGCTTGTTTGTGATTGTTCTGTGATAACTCTGCAATACTGGAAAGAGCCTTGTTAAAAACCTGTGTAACAAACTGAGATGAATTCTAATTCATGTTCCTTCACTCTTTTTGATGATTTATATTCATGCGGATAAATCAAGAATATAATTTACTTATACTGTAGTTCTTCTTGAAAACAAGGTTTGGCTAGTGCTTGTGTTTGCAGTATATTGTGTGTGCATTAAACTAGTTTTCATTAGGCTGAAGTACTGGTACTCCTACTTGTATTTGCTACTGAATTTCTCGTACTTATACTTTGTTAATCAGATACTTACACGTCTGCTTTGAGTATTTAAAAACTGGTTAATGACTTCCAGATAATTGATGTGCATTTTTGTTATATTTTTGCAGGCAACCACCTGTATCGATTCTCTAAAGTCCTTGAGAATCATCTTGGTAGCAGTCAGTCACGTGTCCTTCCTGCATGCCCACACCTCGTCTGGGCTCAGTCGCATCCACTTAACATATCTGCCCCGACGTAGGTAGTCAGATTTTCACAACCTATTTTGCTACACTATTGTGCTGACATTCCATTGCATTCATCCATTTTTATTTTGTACAATTTTGTCACTGTGTAACTGTTTTACTTTTTTACATGTACTGTATTGTTTAGACGAAGTAAGGGCTTGTAATATTATTAGAATGTGTATATTTAGTAATAGACTTACTTTTCAAACATTAATTATTCTGTGGAGTTGAAATCATCAATATCATATGAAGTGAAACACATATTGCGAGTAGACACTTTTTTGCAGGAAAATACACCTTCTCACATATAGATATTGTTAAACTTAATCTGTTTAGAATTAGATTTGAATGTTGATGTAGCTCTAGTTATATAATATGTAGTTGTGTGCATGTCTGTTAAAATTTATTATTTGCTAATGTTACGACCTATTTGAAATGCATGTGCATTGTCAGATGAAAAGAAAGACTACTTATTTGGTAACCTATAAAGAAGTGAAGAATAAGAGAAAAATTCTATGCAATAGACACAGATTTATTTAGAAGCCAGTGATTTGTGTTCGAGAAGTGAATGGTTTAAATCTGTTTCTGTGAAAAAGAATTTCTTGGTCGACTATTTCTATTTGAGCAAAGGAGGGTTTCTTGGTAGCTTTACTAATTATTTGAGTATTTATTGGTTTGATTGTTTACATATCAATCCAAACAACCGTAAAAAATGGTTCTTTGAGTAAATAAATTGCAAACTGTTGACAGATTGGGTCCAAATCAGAGCACAAACTACTTGATTTTTTTACTCTTATTCTTTGAAAGGTGGTCACCCATTTCTGGGGCTGTTCAGACCTGTAACTTGTTGAAGACTGTTTTGTTACTTGATGTTAGAAATATAAGCACAACTATAAGCACATCACTATATCAAGTATCTGTAAATCTTACGATTGCTCCAAAATTAAAGTACTGTAGAATCTTGTGAATGGTCTTGTAGTCTTTGGAATGGTTCTTCTAGGACTTAAGAAAATCCCAACCTGGTAACATGTTAAATATTTGCTTCATGCAGAGTACAGATCGTGGAAACCCACTAGTATGATGTTGGTCCCGCTGGCAATTAGCTAAATCTACAGGTAATTTTTAACCATGTCTGGCTTGCTTAGCAATTCCATTCATCAATATCTGTCACTTGCTCTCTGTGGTCGTCCTCTTTCACGTGCATTCTTTGGTGCTTTGCATCAGATGGCTTGACTTACACCTTTAATGTGACAAATATATAATGGAGGGTGGCAGTTTGATATAAGCATTTGTATTTCAAAATCTCTTGATTGTTTCAGTTCATTGTGGTGAATTCAATATGTGACCAAGCTCTTATTTGTCAATTTTTAATAGTGTTTCTTTCGGATCACTTTTTAGTGTTTTTGGCTTTCGTATATGACTTCATCTTAGACCAGTTTAGTCAGATACTTGTATAAGAACTGAAATTGTGCTAATCTTTCTTGTGCCGCTATAATTACTTGGTATGTTAATAAAATACATATCTGTTAAATTTATTAGGCGGACGAAATTGGAAATCCATTTATATTACGCTAAGTTTTGAGTCATCAATAATTTTTGTGCATGATTAATGACTTGGTAATTGTTCCTGCAATGATGCTTAGAATTCCTTCCTATTAAGAAGCATACAGCCTAACATTTAATCAGCGATTTTTAAAAGTTAACCAGTGCTTATTGTTAATCATTATGCATACTGATACTAAACACGTCAGACTCTGTCTTGAATTTCTAGTTCTGCCTCTTGTGTTTCTAGTTCTGCCTAGAGCTCTGTTTTGTACTCAATTTTGGTAGTAAATAACTTTTTAAATTGTTTATGGGCTGGCTCTCTAACTATTGTTTTGTCTGAGTTGTTTTTACAAGCTCATGGCTAACCAGTGACCATGTTCATTACTTGTTTGGTTATTTCTTCAGTTCTTATATCATTGCTTCTTATTTTAGCATCATTTAAAAAAGATTATTTCTGATGTTGATTCTTGATCACTGGTTTTACGTCTGCAAGCTGCACAGTTTTTATGTTTTTCACGATCTTTACTGGTGCCTACAGTATTTGTCCATAAGCCATTCTGAACGTTTCTTGAAAGTTCTAGTCATTGTTTGGTTGTGCTCATGTCCCTCATGATTGAAATGACATTTCTCATCAATTATGTATTACTTGTTATGCTTCTTCCCAGCTGTTCCATTTCAGCCAGCGCATACAGTCCGTGTATTTCCTTGTCCCTCGTTGTCTGTTGTCTGTAGAGCTCTTCATTTGTACAAAATTCTGAGTTCATTTATCATGTCAGACCCCCTTTGATCCTGCTGAATGTTTCTGAAGAAGCTGTTGAGCTATGTGTTGTAATATATACCTGTCACATGACATTGCGTTGTTACTCAGGTCTTAATTTGAAGTTCGTCTTTCATGTTTTCTGCGTTATTGCTTTTCTCCTTAGAACTGAAATAATCAAGCTCTTCATGCTAACATTCTCAATAGACTTCATAGCTTAGAGCAAATTTTTAAGGTATTTGGTCGGCTGTGGAATTTCAATATGCTTTACTGGGTAACTGCATGTCTTCTGGTTTATGCATGCACAATAATTATTGCAGATGTGCTGTGTGCTTGTTTGTCCATGGAAATTCTGAATGTATAAATCCTTAGATATGAGTAAGAAACTAGCTTTCTGCTGCAATATGTTCTGAATAGAGTTCATTGCATGGATATGTCTTTCAGTTTTGAATCTCGTATGTGTTTATTGTATTTCAATAGTGTCTTTGTTTTGTTTCTCATTAATGGGTGACCACCATAAACCATCATGTCTCAGCAGAGAGCTCTGTGTTTTAAATTGTGTTTCAATGATGTTTTTGTGAAAATCATATTACTGATTGCAATATATAGTGATTTCAAAGCCAACTACTTCGACTAGTAATTGACTTTTATTGATTACTTGGAGCCACTTAACTGTGACTGTTTGTAGTGAGCTCTGTCTAATTCGAATAGGCAATACCAATTTTTGAAAAGATGTTATGAGTTTAAGTTTATATACACTGTGATTCAAAAAAAGTAAGCCAAAATGTTTTTCATATATCTCTAGTGCCTGACAACATATCACGCTAAAATTTTCCAAATATTTACAGAAGTGGACCAAGAATATGATTCCAAAATTTCATGAGGTAAAGTTGAACGGATAAAAGGATATGAATCTTTCAACTTCATATGCTGAAATTTCTGTTTACAAGCAATTTTCTGTTAGATTCAATCAAATGTAAGTCAAACTGTTTTCCTTGTATCTCTAATGCCTGATGATTAATCATGCTAAAATTTTCCAGATATGTAGAGGATTGAATAACAATATGATTGCAACAGTTTGGTTTGATTATTTAATTAAATAAGATGCTCAAAATGTCCTCCTCCTGCTTGCACGCAAACCTGGAGGCGCTGGCGCCATTGGGCAACAGCATCGTCGATTATCCTCTGGTCCAGATCATCTCACACTTCCATCAAGCGCTGCTTCAGATCGTTTATACCATGGATTGTTGTCTACTCGGTCTTGCATCAGGCTCCACACTTTATGGTCGACAGGATTCAAATCTGGGCTGTTCGGAGGCCATAATGTGGGAGAAATTAAGTCTGGCGTCTCTCTTGTCAGCATTTCAATGGTTTCTTTGGCTCTATGGGCTGGGGCACTGTCCTGTTGAAAGAAACAGCCTTCTGGGGCTAGATTTATGATTACAGGTAGAAGATGTTGTGACAGCAGACCGTCGCGATAATAGGATCCATTAATTTTTACTCCAGGGTCACTGAAGACCAAAAATCGGAACTATCAAGCGTCGAAACCGCAAAGAACACCATAACAGACTTGCTGAAAACTGAAGTTTCTGGAGATGAAGTTGAAATATTCATATCTTTCTATCCGTTCAAATTTATGACATGATATTTTGGAATCCTATTTTTGGTTCAATTCTCTAAATATTGGGAAAATTTTAGCATGATTAATTATCAGGCCATAAAGATACTGAAAAAGTTTGACTTGCATTTTATTGAATCTAACAGAAAAATTGCTTGTAAACTGAAATTTCAGCATATGAAGTTGAAAGATACATATCTTTTTATCCGTTCAACTTAATCTCATGAAATCTTGGAATCATATTCTTGGTCCAATTCTCTAAATATTTGGAAAATTTTAGCGTGATATGTTATCAGGCATTGGAGATATATGAAAAATAATTTGGCTTACTTTTTTTTTGAATCACGGTGTAGTACAGTTGCATGTGCTGGAAACTGTATTAAAAGATGAAGCCTAAAAGTTTCTACATTAGCCCTTTTAACGTTAGACACTTTAGCAGCAATTATTTTTGGATATTTAAGACAAATTTTTTAGAACGTTGACGTCAGTAGAGAAGTTATAAAGCATTTTGATATAATCTCCAGACTTGTATCACATGATTTTTTATCATTTGCGAACATGTTTTCATTTGTAAACATATTTTATAAAAATTATTCACTATGTCAGTCTTCCTGCATACTCCTTTGTGCTGCAGTTCAGGCATTAAGGCTATGGTTCAGTGAATTATGACCAAAAAAATCAAGTGTTGAATAATATTTTCTATCTGGTCACTAGGCCACTTTGTAATTCTCTTGGTAGATGGCATCTGTTAGATAGCTGCACCTTCTGGAAGCTCATGCTGTAAATGTGCTGAGTCATTGAATTTTCCCGTATCTCAAATGTCTTAAATTTTACCAAACCTATGACATGTATTTGGTGGTAGGTTTCAACTAAGTCATGGCACAAGTTGTCCAAAAACTTGAGTATGGCATGAACCTTTGTGCCTGTAAATGCCTTTTTGCTTCCTTTTTTTTTGCTATTATATCCTCACTGGTAGTGGTTCATTTATGTCTGTCGTCCTTTCTGCTAAATTGTATATTTACTACTTTGAGTTTTGACATTATAATCTTTATAATCATTATGATCATTGATAGACGAATGCTAAAACAGGTGAAGAATTACTTTCACTGTTCACAAGCTCGTTATAAATCTGTGGACATAGGTGAAAGCTCCCAAAATGACATATACATATATATATATATATATATATATATATATATATATATATTATTTATTTGCATTGGAATGCATAGGAGTGTGCTGTATGAGTGCTAATTAATTAAGCATTGGTGGCTGCTTTAAAATCCCGTTGGGAAATGACAGCAGATGGTATGGTCGGCTTCTTGGCTTTCCTGTATAATTTCCTCCTCAGTTCCGGGCCATGGGCCATTTCTTTCAGCCATCCAGTGTCAAAGGGTTAATAGGCATGGCACAACAATTAGAATTGAGGGTGGAAGAGTGGGATAAAAGGTTAGGTGCAGAAGGAAAAGGATGGAAACAGGACGGAAATAGCAGCCAGCCAATGCATTCAGGAAGCTAGGTTATTATTGGCAAATGTTTTCAACCTATTCCTGGTGGGTGTGCATTGGATACTAAGGCTTTTGTTGCAGCTGATGATAGGAGTAAGCTGTGTGAAGTTTGAGCTGTTGTCTTACAGAAACTGTTCAGGAATGTTTTTATCCACTTTGGCTCAGGTACAAAAAAGGTCAACAAGCAATGCATGTCCTGTAATTCTGGTTTGTCTGCCTTGTAACATTTGCATAATCTGTTAAGTATTAAGCTTTTGAAAGTCTAAATATTTTATTCTAATTCATTAATATCATCTCTGTTGATTTATGGCGCCACAATTTCATTCTGTAACATACAGTAATTGAGATGTTGTTCTGCTTCAGCAACTTCTACCAAGCTCAGAAACTTCTCTCCATTGACTCCGACTTTGGCTTACCGATAATGCAACAGCCAGACCTGATGCCAAAGGGCATCCAGGATGCTCCTAGTGGACGCCTTAGCTGGAACGCTGCTCAACCGGACATGCCTACCAACCATAGCATCTACGATGGTGCACCCACATATCCCACCATTGCCTTCTTTGGAATGGCTGTCGTCCTCGTCTACTTTGTCACGAACATCTACAAATGGCGTGCAAAGCGGCGACGGAAAAAGCCTCGGTTACGAAAAACAAGGAATCCGCCCTTTGCTCTGAAAATTGCGGGCGTATGATCCTTACTATTTTAAAAATATTCTCAAATCAAACTCTGAATTTTTGTCACTGCCAGTATTGTAAATCAGCAATGCAGATTGTTGTCTTTCTTCAGGTCCCATCACGTCTGATAGTCCTTTTTAACTTTGTTAACTTCTTTCTGGATTCGTTTAAGTTAGAGGTTGGAAGCTCCTTGCAGTTTTACAAAGTCTGCTGCCTTTCAGATATATTTTGATGCTCTCTCTTTTTGACTCTGTGCTTTTGGAGACCCTCCTACAACTGTTCTAAATTAAGCATTCTTAAGGTACTTTAATGGTTGGTATTACTTTTGAAATTCTTTTGAGCTATTCATTGGAAGAAGGATATTCTATTTTCCAGTTCAGCAGATGTTCTTGGCTAAGGTTTAACAGTTTAACGACGAGTGTGTTCTAAAAGCGACTGAGAAATGAATGCAGCTCGTCGTTAAATCGTCGCAGTCACCATTTTTGAATTTTTTCTGATGCTTTATCTGAACCATTCATTTCTTCAGCAGTTTCTCTGTCGTTCTTCTGTGACATCATGACTTAATAACTTAACTATATATTCATTATAGAGATACATTCATTATAGAGATATATGTCCGAGTGTCCTGCCGCATCATAGATCATGCAGAAATGGCATGCATATAGCAAAGGTGACTATTCGGTGATGTCAGTTGTTTGATAGGTAGGAAAATTTCAGACTGTTGCAATCAGAGCTTTTGCTGTATCTAAAAATTCAGATATTGCGAATGTAAATATTTATTCTAATCTGAATACTTCAAGCTGTCTTCTTTGCCTGTACAGTGTAGTCTATTTTGTTTATATATGTTTTGCAGGTTCTCTTTTGTTGATTATGTGTGTTAAGTGTAAATACAATTAATGGCCAGTTGATTTGTAACATAAGAATTACATTTTAAAATTCAATACATTTCAGGGGTAGATGACGCCTGAAGAATTCTGTCCACTTTTACCTGCACATTTCTGTGTGCTAAATCCACTCGTACCTGTTGAGAAAGTTGAGAGTGTGTACATTGCGTGTGTCTATGCGTGGTTTTTGGTAGCATTATATTCAGAAGATTCGGTTGTTTACGGTATAGCTGTGTGTTTCAACGGTCTGGTGTTGTTTGATCGGAATGTTCAGATGCTGTCATAGGTTGTTTTGATTGCATGTTACTTGTTTGGGCTCTTACTATTTTGTTGAAGTTTCTATCTGGTGTCTTAATGGTTTTAAGCTCTGGTCTACCTGCACTAAGTTGTGAAATGTGAGTGTGCTATTATGTCTGGTAATTTTAGTTATTACTGAAATTTTATGTGGCACTGGTTCAAGAGAGGTATCAGAGATGCGATTTATTGATAGCCCAAACAATGCTTAATGTCTTTAAGAAGAGAACGATGATTAAAATAAAATAGCAATCTATGTACGCTGTACAGCCAACTGAAAAGTGATGACACATGTGGTTCTTCTTCACTGCCTACTTTCTGCTTACACTGCCACATACAGAGTTGAATGATTATATTCGGGGATTCTCTGGACTGCGTTGAAGATGAAGAATGATGACAGGTGATCTGGTTTTTGGTCATTCTTCAGGAAACAGTGACATTATGCTTTTCACGTTCAGAGTTTATCTGTTCAAAAGTCAGGCTTTAAGTTTCCATTCCGCGTAAATTTGGACGTAACAGTTGTCATTTATGTTCTTCCACGATTTTCAAAGTGTATGCTGAATGTTAGGTGAGTAGTAATATAAGACTAATATTTTCTTTATTGAAACATTGCGGTTGACAGACCGCAACCGGTTACAGTGTACATTTTATGAAATTTATTCAATTCACAAGAATGCAAATTACTGAAGACATATCTTGACTACTAACAGAATGGACAGCCTGCAATACACATTGTTGATAGCAGCCTACAAAGCACAATCGCCCTATGGGGTGCGATCTTGTTACCTCTCGCTCTCTATGCCAGCGTGCTATCCAATGCCGTACCCCGTCCCATTATAGTGGTTCATCTTTGGCTCGTACATATTGCCTGTGAAATGGAATGGAGGTGGTTTCAAATAGATCGTATCATTGGAACAGGTGGTCTGAGTTAAGACATGTAACTTCTGTTGTGCCACGCTGTATCTTTTGTTGGGTATACTATTATCGTTATGTTTATTGAAATTCAATGAGAAAATGAATTTGGTTAAGCTGTTAATTTTTAAATGTTTTATTGACTTGACATTGGCGTAGGTGATTGAATTGCAATACTTTATTGTAACCAACAACTACAACTCAATTATAGTATTCTAATAATAATAATAATTTCCTTTATTGAACAATCCAGTTGACAGATCGCGACCGGTTACAGTGTGCAGTTATACAATTGAAACAATTCACAAGAACACAAATCACAAATCTTAACGACTAACAGAGTAGACGGCCTTCAATACAACGGCACTAATAGCAGGGTATAAGGCACGTCTATCCTAAAGGGGCTTCAGGAATCGAACTCAGTTCTGCTGATCTCCATGTCAGTGTGTTTCCAACAAAATTCTACCATTTACAATGATCTATCTGAATCCCGGTTTACTTTCATGATGTACTGAAGCCCTTATGTGCGTCACTGAAATACTTTTCTGATTAAGACCACTGAGGATTAAGGCAAAAATTGGAATTTTCATAACTTCGATTAAGTGCTTTGAATTCATTCGTTCTGAGAATTTATACAGCGCTTCTTCAAGAGACCTACTCAAAGTTGATGCATTGCGTCTGATGTGTGTATGTATATAGACATTTATATAGCGCCTTACAATAACCTCACGAAGGTGTTTAATGTGGGTACTCGACAGTTCTAAACAAGTGTGACTTAATTCACTTTGAGAATGTTTCATGAGATACATGCAGTGCAGTATCGTTAAGTGATATCTGATGTGTGGGAATGGTGATTGTAGTGATAACGAAATAATCTTGTTTGGTACAGGCTGTTGGGTCAGTTGAACTAAATGAAGAATTATGTTAGGATAAAGGTGAGAGAATGAACCGTCGTTAGTTACTCCGAGTTAACTGAAACATTCTGAAACTGAAAGCAGCCACCAATTCATTGGCATCATTTTATGGCATGTGTAATTGTGTATGAGTGATGCAAAAACTTGTTGACTTTTGTATATATTTTTGAATGTCAAACAGGAACTGAGGTCACTGCTACAAAGCAGTGTGTCCATCAGAGTGTCATTGCATTAGAATATCTGTGAGTAGTGAGTGGTTAGAGGAAATAAGCCACACTTTATCAGACTGCATGGTTCATAAAATGGCTGTTACTTGTTCTTGGGCAAAATTGATATTAGCTCAAGAAATTGTGCTATTTCTGATTTGCTCATTATATTAAGGAAATTGAGAATGTGGTGTTTGGTTTTTTGTTTTCTCATAGTTATCCATGCTGTCCAATGATTTTATGATAAAACCATACTTTGTATAGAGTACTATGACAAGACCATGATCTGGAGAGTACCATGATAAAATCATGCTTTAGAGAGTACCATGTTGAAAACCATGCTCTGGAGAGCACCATGATAAAATCATACTCTAGAGAATACCATGATGAAAACCATGCTTTGGAGCAGCGGTTCCCAGCCCATGGCCTGCAGGCCAAAAGTGGCCCGCCTGACCTACAAAAATGGCCCGCAGCATCTCAATGAATTAAGAAAAATATATGTAAAAATTGACTATTCGGGCATGATAGAATGTGTATTGTGTAATTCTTTTCTGTTACAAATTATTTTATTGGGACGTTAATAAATCGCATCAAACATTCTATTTTGATTAAATTATAGCAATTTTATACGCCTTTAGTTAATTAAATTTTAGCCTTGTGGCCCCTAATGTCCTTCAACTAAGAAAATGTGACCCTCATGTCCTCCAACTTAGAAAAAGTGGCCCAACAGTCAAAAAAGTTTGGGAACCACTGCTTTAGAGAGTACCATGATAATACCCTGCTTTGGAGAGTACCATGATAAAAACCATGCTTTGGAGAGTACCACGATAAACCACACTTTGCAGAGTGCCATGTGTGAATTGTTTACCTTACACTTTGAGTTGTGCTTGAATAAATGTCTCAACTATCAGCAGCAGCAGCTCCTTCATCTCTTATACTTGTACATCTCTTGTCTTTTCTAGCTACACTGATTGGTTTTGGTGGAATGTAACCTAACTTCGTCACCTGATAGGTGTGCCTGCCATTGTGATTCTTTAGTCATCTATAGTTTTCCATTTGTGACAATCCAGACCGAAATCAGCATTAAGCCGGAAATTGCACATCAGAGATTTTTAGGGAAATAGTATGTTTGCGTTTTTTGTACAGAATTTAATCTAAAAATATGTTTAAAAAATTATTTTTATTTAGTTAAAAAAGACAAGTTTTTAAGCTAATTTAATGCACTTGATATGCATTTCAAAGCCACTGATATCGTTTCCTTGGCAGAAGCTAAATTTAAATGTACCAGAGCATGATACATATTGATCTATCATCTACAGTTCCATTGTCAGTTCCGATCTGTATATTTGCAGTGCAAGAGCCTTTCAGTTGGCTACCCGGTTACACAGTGTGAGAATTGTGGAAAAATAACTGGGGGGGTTGGACCATTATCCACTTGGAATTGGGGTGTAAAAAACATACTTTAACATGGGGCTCTAAGAAAGACTGGGGGGGTCGAAACCCCCAACCCCCCCGGCAATTCTCACCCTGCGGTTACATTCATTCTCTGCAGCTGTTTTTCTGCTTCTCAGAATCACTGCAAGGTTCATTCGCTGCTGTGCTTGCTGTTCATCATAGCGCTAACTTCCATCGTCTTCAGCATTGATTTCATTGATAATCATGAATTTATATAGCGCCACTTCAAGAGAAACTACTCGGGAGGGGTTCCCAACCTGACAGCACTAAACCACGATCAAAGAGGATGGATTTCAAACGCTTGGGGGGGAATAGGAGCAAAGAAAGAACAGGAAGTTCATTAGGGGCGATCCATATTACATATGCAATAAAGGTATTTTCGACTTCCATTCCCCTCTGCGCACTTGTACATTTTGTTGACCCCCTGTGTGTATGTACGAATAAGCTTCTCTACCCCCCTTACAAAGGCTGTTTAGCTAAAGTCACAGGACTCTTAAGTGCTGCTATGTGTAGCCTACTTAAGTTGAATTCATTCATTCCATCAATTCTCTGCGTTCAAGAAATGTTCAAGACCCGTTGAACGGGAAACAACACGTCAATTTTTTTATTCTGGATTTTTTATGCAAATCCTGTGATTGGTGACAGAAATTAAAATAACAGAACAACCGGTTTTTTGCACTCTTTGAGAGGTGACCTTGAAGAAATTGTTTGAAGTGTGTATGCGCCGACACTCCTGGAATTTCCAGGCCACGCACAGTCGTCTGAGGACTCTTAAACATGCTGAGGCATCTGCTATATGTATGTGGTTGGCCTGAACATGGTTTCAACTTCGCCAGATGGAATTATGGAACATATAATTCCTACCTTCTTTCAATCCCAAAGCATAATTATCATGTCACATTTAAAGTAGGCCTTATGCAATGAATTTTTTTTCGAAATTCAATAATTTTTTAGGGATTTTCATATTTTAAAACTTGTTGCAAACTCTTTAAAACTCTTAGAGAACTAATTTTTTTAAACTACATCACATTATGACTAACTATACCAAACGACAACAAATTATGGCTTAATTTAAGCCCTACGTTTAGCCTAGGCCTACTTGATAGAAAAGTGGTGCAACAAGTGGCCCGCTGGCTGGGACCTTTGAACTGGCCCTTGGCATGTCTTCTATATTAGCACTGTTGAGCTAACTGGCACTTGATAGCATTTTATATGTTTGATGGTTTTTTGAAGCTGAATAAATTTAAAGCACATTTCGTTTTTTATGGTAGAGTACGTAGGACCGGACCGTAAGTCAGTGGCGGTGCCAGAGGGATTCGGGGGCTAAGCCCCCCCAAAAGTCGTCAGGTTTTTGTTTCACAGGGAAAATGAAATATTTTCATTAGATTTTGACTAAGCCTCCCCCCTAAAAAAGTCATCAGGATTTTTGGGAAAGTGGAAAATAAAATATTTTTTATTTTCTTGGGTTTTTTGGCCAAATGTAGGTTGGCCTTTTTTACTGGAAATTAAATGTTTTTCTTGAGATTTTGGCCAAATGACTAAAAAAAAGGTCGTCAGAAATTTTGACGAGTGAAAATGGAAAATTTCCTCCCGCGATTCGTCCCTCTCAACCAGCCCCCCAAATCTGAAATCCTGGCGCCGCCACTGCCGTAGGTATTAGGATTAACAGGTTTTCATCTTTAAAATTCGTTCGTCTACTTTGATGGTTATTCTGCAATATTTAGTTAGAATAAAAATAATATTGTCTCATTTTCTGGGGCAGATGAATCTGCAAAGTTTGGCCCACGATTGTCATACGGTCCCTGAGCTGTCCTTAAAATTTTAGAACGGCCCTCTGAAAAAAAGAAGTTGCCCATGTCTGTTCTAGAAGTTTTAGTTTCCACACCCTTGCCTACCGTAGCCTAGTTGAAGCCTGTCAGAAGAAATGACTACACGAGCTAACTACTATTTTTTAAACATTTGGGTATGGTCTTTTGAAGATCATATTAACTGACTATGTGCTATTTAAATAGGTCTATAGGCCTAATCATGGGCGGAGTTTATCAGGGGCCCCCAAGAAGCCCCATAGTCATGTTTTTTACCATGTAAATGGTCTATTTTTTCGGGATTAGCCCCCCCACGCACTTCCAACTGATGACTAAAAAAAGGTCATCAACTTTTTTGACCGTGAAATACATAGTAAAAAAATCATCAACTTTTTCCGGCCGAACGAAAATTTTCCAATTTTTTAGCCCCCCCCCCAAACAAAAAAACCTAAACCAAACTCTGCCCATGTCTATAATTATGTGTTTTGTAAGTTGCATATCTGTCGTGAAGCGGCGTCATTCATGCGTAGATGACGTTGAGTTCACACATCTTCATCTGGATAGTGGAGACGGGGTCAACCATCTGAATGCTGATGTATCTGCCGACGACCACCTGTCTGCAAATGGTCGTCTGCGGCTTCATGTAATCAGATGTAATGACCAACTGACAGAGAGGATTGTCATCGAAACCTCGTCGCATTCCCAGTGATTCGCTCAGGTTGCCCACACGAAACTGGAACGCACTCAGATCACCTGAAGAATACAGATAATTAATTAATTAATTATATAAGAGAAACATGCCATCAATGTTTCTTGTTTTCTACTGGCTAACACTGAACGTATAATCAGAGCTTAATTTAAAGTGTGGCTGGACGGTCATGGACGGCGTCCATGCACTTATTTTGAAATCTGAACGCCGTCCTGCCACTTTATGGCCAGCACAGCCTGGCAAAGTAAGAGGCGTCCAGGCACTTATTTTCCCACACTTTAAGCACTGCGTATGATGCTGGAAATGCAATGGTCTCTGTATGAAGGAAACTCTGTACGTAGGCCTATGTGGGCCCTATATGTGCATTTGTTATAGCCCCCATTCAAGATTACTACTCAGAAGCGCTCCCGAATACAGCGCGAGCACTGAATCCGAGTTACACGCCGAAGCGCAGAGCAATTGCGAGCGAAGGATTGTCCAAGGTCCCTAGGATGCGACTTGAGGAGTTGAGGTGGATTCGAACCTGCAACCCTCCGGCTGAAAGACACCGAGCATGCCCACTACACCACTGCTGTATGCATGCAGCAGAAGCGATCATACATATAGACGATTGCAATGGCAAATATGACCCAGCAGTAGCGTAATTTTTTAATCGTAATATCAAATGCTGAAGGGCTACTTGAATACTGAGACATATATAGGCATTGACGAAGGATTTCCATTTTATTTCTTGAAGATCAAAGTCTGATTTCCATTGAGACAGAAGAGAAGGGTAAAGAGACGTAGTAGTAGTAGTAGTAGTAGTAGTAGTAGTAGTAGTAGTAGTAGTAGTAGTAGTAGTAGTAGTAGTAGTGGTAGTGGTAGTGGTAGTAGTAGTGGTAGTGGTTGTGGTAGTGGTCGTGGTCGTGGTAGTAGCAGCAGTAGCAGTAGCAGAAGTAGCCTAGTAGCAGTAGTAGCCTAGTAGGGTAGGCTAGTAATAATAATAATTAGTAATAATAATAATACTATTATTATATTTTAACCAAAAGTTAGTAATGAAGTCCCTAAGGGATCCTAAATACCTCGGAGCAAAAAATAAATTTAAAAAAATTTAAAAAAATTAAAATAATAAAATAATAATAATAGAAGTAATAATGATAATAATGATAATCTTTATTATTTTTTAAATAATTTTATAAATTATTATTTATTTAATTTTATTATTATTATTATATTATTATTATAAATAGCCTACTATTGTTGTTCGACAAAATCTGGTTTGACAAAAGAACCGCGGAAGGCCACGGCATTAAAGCGCTGGACGGTAATCGACAAGCGCTGGAAGAGATAGCAAGTTTCTCTAGAGTCTCCGGAAAATTGAGAAAGACGTCTTCCTAGATCTTTGATGAAATCAAGACCGTCTTCGTTGATGGGACCCAGGGTCTCGAAGGCCAGCGGGACAAATAAGTGGGTTTTGGACAGTTCACTGTACTTCGAATTCTTTCTGGTGGCTGCCATCTCAGCCGCCGCTCCAGCTGCAACCGACGTTGAATTAAGATAGGAAGGAGCCACGGTGTCAGTCACTGTGACGTCCCAAATAATAATAATAATAATAATAATATTAGGGCCTATTATTATTATTATTATCAGCGGCGCCCGCAGGATTTTTTTCTTGTACGCACAGAAATTTTCGATGGAGGGGCGAACAGGGAAAAATTTTCGTTAGGTCGCCGAAAAAACTGATGACCTTTTTTTTTTTTAGTCATCAACCTAGAATTTCCCAAAAACATACCTTTTCTATCCGCCGAAAAATCTGATGACTTTTTTTTTTAGTCATCAACCTAGAATTTCCCAAAAACATACCTTTTCTATCCGCCGAAAAAACTGATGACTTTTTTTTTTAGTCATCAACCTAGAATTTTTCAAAAACATACCTTTTCTATCCGCCGAAAAAACTGATGACTTTTTTTTTTTTAGTCATCAACCTAGAATTTTTCAAAAACATACCTTTTGGATCATCGCGCTGTACGCACTTACGTATGTGCGTACGTCTCCAGGCGCCGCTGCTGTACGCACTTGCGTAAGTGCGTACGCCTGCGGGCGCCGCTGATTATTATTATTATTATTATTATTATTATTATTATTATTATTATTATTATTATTATCACTATTATTATCACTATGTAACAAAAGATCCGCCCATCGCCAACGCCCCCATGTCAATCAACTAAAAAGAGATTCAGAGCAAATTGTGAACATTGGAAGCAATCAGTCAGTCAATTTTCAAACAATTGATTTTAGAGAAAGGTTGCTTAGAAACCTAAATTATTATTATTATTATAATTATTATTATTAATATTATTATTATTATTATTATTACTATTATTATTATTATTATTATTATTATTATTATTATTATTATTATTATTATTATTATTATTATTATTGCTATCATTATAACTATATATATTATCTTCATTCCGGATTGCTGCTTGCAGCCATTCGAAATCTAATTCTTCAGCAGTCTACTCGTCACGACTGGTTCAGCTGATGTTCTCTTTTTCGTAAGGTGTCAGCATTGGTATCTAGGCCACTCGGTCTTCTGACAGTTCCAAGACGAGGTGCCCAATGCCTGAGTTACCCATTTGGAGGGCAATTAACTGACAATCTACGCTGGTCACCATTGGCTACGGAAGTATTTCCCCCTAGTTTTTGTAGTGGGCAGAGGTCACGGACGACATGAAGTTCACATCCCTGAACAGGGGCGGATCCATGGGGCCATTCCGGCCATGGGCCTCCAAGGGGCCAATCCGGCCATGGCCCCATTTAGAAATTTCTTTATTTTTGACCAGCTATTCTGGCTCGGAAAGTTGACGTGCCCCCCCCCCCATGAGTAGTTCCGTAGGCCCCTCCCCACGCCCACGAGGTCCGTATACGAGGTCCGTACGACGACTAAAAAAGGTCAACTATTTTTGCGGATAAAATGGTAAAAAAGGTCATCAACTATTATGGCGGATGAATTGGTATCTTTTTCTTGGGAATTCGGGACAAATGACTAAAAAAAGTCATCAGGTAGATTTTTTGGCGCCCAAGACGAAAAATTTTCCCTATCCCATGACCGAAAATTTTACCCCCCCCCCCCCCTTCTGAAATTTCTGTATCCGCCCTTGTGGGCCTCCCATCAGAAATGCGTATGGGACGTGGCCCCACCACCAGGTTTCAACAAGCTTTCGATCAATACAGCGGGAAAAGTAGGATACGGCAAAAAAAACTAACGATTTAGCATTGACTTTGGAAAAGATGAAATTATTAAAATGACTAAAAAGGTCGTCAGCTATATCGGCAGGAAAATAATTTTGGTATGTTTTCAAGACATTTTGACCAGATGACTGAAAAAGGTAATCAGATTTTTTGGCCAAAGATCAACGAAACGTTTCCGACCCAAGGTAAAAAAATTTGGCAACCTTTGAAAATTTATGTATCCGCCCTATAGAGGGCCTTGCAATGTCCCTGAACCGTTCTAAACAGCGTGCGTTAGTTGGCTGTGCTATCATTTTAACTGTCAAGGCATCGGGCTGTTAATAACCCGCACATCTAAACCTGTCCCTGAAACTCCGCCACTGGTTGTTCTCAGCCAGTGCCAGTCCCAAGCCTGGATAAAGGAGGAGGGCGACACTAATCATCTTTGATATGGCAGTGTCGTTAAACATGTAACAAGTCAAGACCTGTCCATAAAGCCCTTAAGGCGGGTTTTGTCACTTTCACTGGCAAGGCGACGTCATGTAGAGGATGCATGGATCATTTGATTCAATTTATAATAGCAACTCCAGTGGTTGTTTGAAGGTCTTTTTCGTGGAGGTCCCATGTGCGTTGATGGTTCTCAGAGCATTAAGTGTGGCAGAACAAGAGTAGAGAATCTACTTGACGTGGTCTGCTGTAATTGTTAATTTCTCTCCTATGAGAACTTTCAGAGCCTTAATGGACGTTGCACTTGCACGAGAGACTATGGAAATCTATAATGGATGATCAATAGATTGCACTTAATGCCTCGGATAATAATAGACATTTCGCCCGTTTTAGCAGAATCGAACCGTGAAAATATTTTCTTTAGACCAGTCGGTTATATACATAGGCCTATGACATTATGTTGAGGCTCATCCTTCGCAGTAGATAAGTATGTCGGCTATATAAACATTTATATTATAGCGCCTGACCATAAACTCGCGAAGGTGCTTAACGTTGCTACCCGACAGTTCTGAACAACTGAGACTTAATTGACTTTGAGAATGCTTCATGAGACACGCGCAACGCTGTATCACGAATTGTTAATGGAAGACTGTTCGCGCGGCGGGGGGACCGCGTCAACGTAAGAGAGCTCTGGACTATCAAGTCCCACGAGTACGCACACAAGTGCTTAGAGTAGGCCTATTATACTACTTGTAGTGAGTAGTAATGGGAGGGAGCTGCAGCTACCAAGAACAATAGTCGTCCTATTCCGTTTCAAAATCATAAATAGATACGGTGTTGCCTTCCGGATCGTAACTATTAGCCAATAGGAGTATAATAGAGCCATCATCGATTTCACGGACAAAACATGCATTAAATTTTTTAACATGCCCATTAGACTCTTAGAGCATTAATTTTTTTATGCCTGTGAAATTCACGAGTAATTTTTGTAGGCCTACTGGAATTTACGAATGCAGCAGTCGTCAGCAATTAAATTTTATGCGAAGAGGCTTCACAGTCGAAGTGATAGAGTACGTGCAACTCTTTTTAAATGAATGATGGATGAGAGTGTTTCTGAATGAAGTGTACTTGTCGACCGTAGCACACCACTCGATCGACTGCAGGGTGTAGGCCTATGTTGGAAAACGCTGAAACAACCCTGTCCCAATATGCGCGGGTTGTGTGCGTATATGTGCGCGGTATATGCGCAGTGTTTAATCTAGACGTCTCTGGGGGGGGGGGAAATTCCCCCCCAGGATTGACATTCCCCCCCCCCCCCCAGAAAAATTTGACGAAATGATATTGGTTTTTAGTTACTGTCTTCATCATTGTTTTACATCAAGTGTTATAATATACCGTGATATTATTTATTATTATATGATTATAATGACATTATTTACTACTGTAATATATGATACTATCATGTTAAGATGACACCTTAAAATGCAGCCATTGCAATGTGGAAATTCAAAAAGTTTCTAATGGGTCACTGAAAAAGTACAGCTATTTTGTTAAGACGACACCTTAAAATGCTGCCATTGCAATGTGGAAATTCAAAATTTTTCTAATGGGTCACTGAAAAAGTACAGCTATTTTGCTAAGATGACACCTTAAAATGCTGCCATTGCGATGGGGAAAATTCAAAAAGTTTCTAATTGGTCACTGAAAAAGTAGGCCTACAGCTATTAATTTTTTTCAGATGACACCTTAAAATGCTGCCATTGCAATGGGGAAATTCAAAAAGTTTCTAATTGGTCACTGAAAACGTACAGCAAAATGCTGCCATTGCAATGGGGAAATTCAAAAAGTTTCTAATTTATCACTGAAAAAGTACAGTTATTTTGTTAAGATGACACCTTAAAATGCTGCCATTGCAATGGGGAAATTCAAAAAGTTTCTAATTTATCACTGAAAAAGGACAGTTATTTTGTTAAGATGACACCTTAAAATGCTGCCATTGCAATGGGGAAATTCAAAAAGTTTCTAATTGGTCACTGAAAACGTACAGCAAAATGCTGCCATTGCAATGTGGAAATTCAAAAAGTTTCTAATTTATCACTGAAAAAGTACAGTTATTTTGTTAAGATGACACCTTAAAATGCTGCCATTGCAATGGGGAAATTCAAAAAGTTTCTAATTTATCACTGAAAAAGTACAGTTATTTTGTTAAGATGACACCTTAAAATGCTGCCATTGCAATGGGGAGATTCAAAAAGTTTCTAATTTATCACTGAAAAAGGACAGTTATTTTGTTAAGATGACACCTTAAAATGCTGCCATTGCAATGGGGAAATTCAAAAAGTTTCTGGTGGGGAGGGTCACATCCCCCTCCCCATACCCCTCCCCCTCCCAGTCTCGGCGCTACGCGCCTCACGAGCGTCCTTCGGATGCTCAATTGTTTCCCCCCCCAGAAACCTGAATTCCCCCCCCAGAGGACGGGGACTAGATTAAACACTGGTATATGCGTGTGTGTGTGTGTTTACGTGCGTATGTGTGTGCGTGTGTGTGTAGGTGTGTGTGTGTGTGTGTGTGTGCTTACGTGCGTGTGTGTGTGCTTGTGTGTGTAGGTGTGTGTGTGCGCGCGCGTGTGTGCAACACTGTGTGTGCAAGTGTGTAAGTGTGTAAGTTTGTGTGTTGGTTGCATTGGACTAAAAGTCAGCGCTCGTAGGCTTGTTTCTCGTAAGTTCCAAAGTGGGGCAATTCCAGATGATGCTCAGAAAAAAGCAATAGTTCACATAGGCTGGCACCCTTGACTATATAACGATTCACAGTTATAGGCCATCGTTTCATCGGTCTATAGATGAAAAGGCAGACGAATCTACAGGGTGCGCCAAAAAAAATCCCCTAGGTTTGTTGCCAATATTTTTGCCAAAAGTAAGAATTTCGGAATGAAATTTTACAGGCTCATAGACAATTCATATTTACACATGAAGGCCAGATTTCATCAAAATATTTCAAACACAACAAAAGTTGTGCCACTTTTAGTGAGGCCACCCACCGTTTTTTGACAATTCAAAAACGCGACACAACAAAACAGTTTTTAAAAACAATCTAAATATTCTGGTCAAGATCTTGGCCAAAATTAAGAATATTGAAATGAAATTTTACAGGCTTAAAGACAATTCATATCCGCACATGATGGTCAGATTCCATCAAAATATTTCAAACAGAGCAAAAGTTATACCACTTTTAGGGAGGTCACCCCCCATTTTTTAACGATTCACAAACGAAATGAAACAAAAAAAGTAACAAAAACACGATTTTTTTCTCATCTCGAATAATTGTCATCAAATAGCCTTGATATTGACAGATGATCATTGTTATTACTATTTAAAGAAGAAACAGGGTACCAGCGTAGCTGCGCGTTACTGAGAAGTCACTTCACTTGGCAAGATGACAATCAGATTGGTAAATAAGGAATCTGTCAGATTAATCAACAGGTCCATCAAGAACTTTGCAAAGAGACTCAACAGAAGTTTTGGCACTGGTGGTGGGCACATTGAACACAAGTTGTGAAGCACTACCAAGTTCATTTGACAACAGTTATTTGAGATGAGACTTAATAAAATCGTGTGTTTTTAACTTTTTGTTGTGTTTCGTTTTTGAATCGTCAAAAAACGGTGGGTGGCCTCACTAAAAGTGATATAACTTTTGTCCTGTTTGAAATATTTTGATGAAATCTGACCACCATGTGCAGATATGACCTGTAAAATTTCATTTCGATATTCTAACTTTTGGCCAAGATATTGGCAAAACACCTAATTTTCGCTGCGCTTCGTTTTTGAATCGTCAAAAAACGGTGGGTGACCTCACTAAAAGTGATGTAACTTTTGTTCCGTTTGAAATATTTTGATGAAATCTGGCCATAATGTGTAAATATGAATTGCCTATAAACATGTAAAATTTCATTTGAAAATTCTTACTTTTGGTCAAAATATTGGCAAAAAACCTAGGGGGGTCTTTTTTGCGCACCCTGTACATGTAATCGTAATCGTAATCGTAATCTCCAGACTTCTAAAGCGCTACTCGAAAGCCAAGAGTGGGGCACCAGCTTATTCGCGAGCGCTGCGTTGCGTCAAAATGTAGACCTACTATGCCTACATAATTATATAGGCCTACATAATATGTAGGCCTATATAATTATTACAATTTCCTATATTATAGGAAATTGTAATAAATTAGACAGGGACAAAGTCACAATGTCAGAGATTGGACACACTGGATTAACCTGCACGAGCTGATTCTATGTTTAAAGTACAGAGGAAAAGTTACAAGAACGTGATAGATGGATCTCTAACCAATTATGGTGACCCCTGCAACAGCATATGCTTGACCTAGGTCGCCCTTCCACCAACCGCCTGTCTCCCATCCGGAAACAAAACACGTCTTGACATTTCCGTCCACAGCCAGATCAGCTGTGTTATAGTTGAAGACCGACCGTTGTGTCGCTTGTATTCCTCCTTCTGATTTAGAAGCAGAACCAAAACGTTATTAAGTAGCACCTTGTCTTCACCGTTAAACAACTTAATTAACCTACTGCTGAGTGCTGACAATGAATCGTAGTGAGTTTTTAAAAGACCTTCTATTTGCAGCGAGAAAATTAAGACAACATAATATTATAGCCTTCCCATGCTTGGTAAAAGAGTCACATAGGACATCATGATCCCGGTATGATGCTAGGCTATAGATTGCCTGAATCATATAAAAAAAATCATTGCGACATAGCTGAGCGTATAAATACAAAGTTGTAACTCTTATTCTGAAAAGTCGCGCACTTGACGCCACTTCGCCTGCAAGTTTTAACTTTCTTTGACCATTTTATGATGTCACATCCTAAATTTCTACTATATCCTTGTCAAAATTTGAGAGTGCTAAACGTCCCAAGCACTGGAATCGAAAAAGTTTTCTAAATATATAAGAAAGGATTAGCATGCACTTTTAATCGAGGTCGCAACAATCTTTAGTTGACAAAAATGGGTGCTCATTCAAAATTAAATAGGCCTACTGCGTCACCAACTTTCTTACGACCTCGTTTAATTCACGAACATATTGTGAACGAATTTATCCTTGTCTTAGAATTGATGAAAGTCCATAATCAGGGAATCAAGACAGTAGAGTCCTAGTGCTTCCTGTTCCGGATTAGGACCTTGACCTAATCGCTGATAAAGACTATAGGCAAGCACTAAAAATTTATCCAATCACTATATCTAGGCCCACACTAGTTTTGCCAACGCAACGCTTATGCTTAACCTGGTGCTTGAAAATCATCGTTCTCAGATTTCTTTTAAATGTCTTTACATTATTCGCTTCTCAAAATATTTTGCACTTCAACCCAGCTCATTGCTCGTCTTTTAAGTGGCCAGGTTCCCAGTGGGCCTATACATGTTACCTTAACTGGGTGAGACGATATCACAAAACTGTAATCTATAGGTAGTTCGTGCCGAACCCAAAAACATGCTCCCTGCAAATCAGACAGGCTTTAGGTCTAGGAAAACAAATTCCACTGATCGAGTTCTTCTTGCTTTACCCACTTTCTGATGCATGTAGACCTATAGCGCCATGCCTCTCAGAGCCAGTTTTTTTTATGTTAGTGCGGCATTTGATACGGTTGACCACGACATTCTCATCCGCTTAGTTTCCTTTCTTTGGCATTTCTGTTATGCCACTTGACTGGCTTAGTTCTTTTTGAATGGGCGTATTCCTATGCTGTCTTTCGGTCCACAAGGTCTCAATGGGTCGCCACAGTGCCACTCCTTTTGGTCAACCGCAGGGTTCTGTTTTCGTCCTTTGCTGTACATTTTATGCACTGCTGATATTGCTACTGTTTTGGCCTCCTGTGGTATTTTGAGCATAGAGCCGACGATATTCAGACATTATTATCTGCACAGTCCAGCATTCAATGCTCTGACCACAGTAGCCACAACACTGCGCACTTTGGAGGCGCTTGCAATTTGATATCGTCCAATTGTCTGTGCTTCAGCGCTTCCAAACGCAATTTTTGCCTATAATATAATGGTTGTCTAAAGGGCCCCAGCTGAGAAATATATTGCACAATAGGATTTGAGCAAATATTAATTTAAAGCAATAACTGTACAGTGTGGCTCAATAAAAAATGTCCCACCAGCAAAAATGCAATTTCTGCGCAACCAATCGAGATTATTCTATGAAAATAGCATCATTTATAGAGGAATGATTTTTCAACAATCACTGAAAATCTCAATAACAAATAGGCATTACATCAAAAGTTACAGCCGTGTAAAAACATGTTTTCATATTTCAAATTTCCGCTAAATCACGTTCCATGGCAATACAGGTGATTTCTTTAGGTTTTTGTGTGCAAATTACAACACTCAAAACGATGATGATGTCATACGACCTCACTAGGACCTGCAAAGAAGCTGTTTGTGATGCAAGCTGTTAGTATTTGGTGATATTTTATATATTAAGGTGTCAATTTGTGAATTCGTTACTAACGTCATGGACAAAGTTTCTGTGGATGATAAAATGGGAACTCGGACGTTGCGTGAACAGAGACTGGGACATCGCGCGTGTTCATAGCAAAAATACCCAGTGAAAAGTACTGTGTAGCCTGAGTACAATGAAAGCTATCTGCAAACGCGTTTATGTAACGGAGGTCAGATATGTCAGAAGAGAGGCAGGAAGTGGTCGTTTGGTCTCACGGAAAAAGCGCGATGTTCACGAAAGTCGCTTGGTAGTCGAAAGGGTCAAGTTTGCAAAGCACATCATGGCTTCGGCATAAGATCTGCTTGCGTGTGAGTAGAGGAAATACAATGTAGTAAGCCCTTCCACTTTTCTGGCCCGTCACGTGACTGTATGACGTCATCTGTAATTTAATACTCTCACTGAAGACCATTGTTTTTGGCCCACTGGGCTATAAATCGTCACGCTTCACTGATCACGCTCTTTGATCCTTTTGATCTTTTGTTCTTTTGTATTATGATGATGATGATGATGATGATGATGCTGCAGGGATGCTGAAGGGCTGGGGAAGGGGCTGGGGAAGGGGCTGGGGAAGGGGAAGGGCTTGGGAAGGGCATGCGCGCCCCTCCTCCCCCCTAACCCTAACCCTAACCCTAACCCTAACCCTCCCCCTCCCCTCCCTCCCCTCCCCCTCTCCCTCCCCCTCCCCATACTCCATGCTTCGTCAGCGCATTTCGATTGCACAGCATCTGCTTAGTCATTCTCACCATTCAGCATATTTTTATAAATAGAACATAGAATAATATACCGCTGCATGCGCTAATAATAACCACAATTTATATGGCGCCACACCACTACAAGGAAGCCTATAAGAAGCGCGCTCTTTTCATTAGCAATCATTACATATTGAATCTTCTAAATAGCAGCAACAGCAGTTGATATGGGACCTAACACTGGTAAATGCGAAATGGACGTGTGCGGAAACTACAAATGTGAATGTATAATGTGCCAAGACGAAGATGATGATGATGCGAGCGCTCACATTGAAGATGAAAAAGCTGTAAAGTATAGTACTATGAAACTTAAAGCGGAGAATGAAAGACTGAAGAAATCTGTTATTTGTATAGTCTGTAAGGAAAAGCAAGTGCAGTCATTATCTCTTCCGTGTAGGCATGTGAATATGTGTTTTCCCTGTGCGGACATTGCAACACACTGTCCCTCTTGCGGCGAGCGCATTCTTGGAATCGTCAGAATATACCTCGTATAAAAACAGCGGTATGCTTCAAAAGATATTTACTTTTTAAAATGGACCCAACTTGGATGCATCCATTCTCTGCTATAATAAGCGGACCCAGTGGTTGTGGAAAAACCAACTTCACTTTACGTTTTATAGATCATTTAGACTATATGGTCAAACCTGCAATAGAAAAAATTATATGGTGTTATGGTATATACCAAGAAATCTTCGATAAATACGCCCATGTACAATTTCACGAAGGATTGCCCGACCTGGCTATTTTCGACGGCAAGCAAAAGACTCTGCTCATTTTAGACGATCTTATGAGTGAGACGGACGAGAGAGTTACCAAATTATTTACAAAGATTAGTCATCATATGAATGTTTCTATACTCTACCTGACGCAGAATCTTTTCTACAGCGGAAAGCACTCAAGAACAATCAGTTTGAATGCACATTACTTTGTACTCTTCAAAAATGTTAGAGACAGCACGCAGGTTTCAATATTAGCACGACAGATGTTTCCCGGCAAGGCAAACTTCATGATAGAAGCCTTCCAAGATGCTACTATGGCGCCTTTCGGATATCTTTTGGTCGATCTGAGGTCGGAAACTGACGAACGTTGTCGCATAAGGTCAAACATTTTCCCAGGCGAGACGCATTATGTCTATGTAAGGAAATGAATATAAACGCCTGACTGCGCGACATCTCTCATTCAACCAAAATGTCTGACGCCATTGAGGAGAAGTTTGCGAAACTCAGGCTGCTTAAAGAATCTTCACCTAAAGTAAGGAAACGAATTTTAAAGGAGTGTAATTCTTCACTGCTTTGCTGCCTTTGCGAGTGTGCGCTCAACATTTTAAAAGGAACTGTACCTTTGAAAGTTGCTCAGAAGAAAAGACTCGGTCGATTCAAACACAAGCTGAGAAAGCTTGCATCCAAGAAGACACGTGTTAAAATCAAGAAACGCATAGTCCAGACAGGTGGTTTCATAGGCGCCTTACTAACCCCTGTGCTCTCTTTTCTGGGAACATTGTTGAGTAATAAAATATAATATGGAGCATACGAAGAAAATGGTTCTGGTGGAGCCTAGGCAGATAGAGAAATGGAAGGAGACAATGCTAGACAAAACATTATCGAAATTGGATACGCAGATGTACGATATTCTGCATAGGAATATTGCAGATGATGATAAGGCCAAATTGTATACCAACAGTTTGAGTCGTTACTTGAACATTGACAAACCCAGCATAGTTACAAAATTCGAAACTAAAGAAAAGGGGGCGGCGGCGGCGGCGGCGGAGGCGGCGGAATCTACCGAATCTACAGACTCTATCGGCAGCAGCAGCAGCAGCATAGAAGCGCAAGTCTTGCAGACAGTTCCAAAGAAATGGAAAACACAGGCTGCTCAACTTTTAACGCACATGAAGAGCAATCCAGACTTGGCCTGGAATTCTAAAGGCGAACTTATTTTGAAGGATGTAACTATTCCGAAAACACACATGGTCGATTTGGTGAACGATCTTATGAGAAAACGCACGACAGCTTCCCCACCCACCGGCTGGCGACTCTTGGCCGACGCTCTTAAAGACTCAAACATTCCTCGCGAACTTATAGGAAATAAAGAACGTTGGACCTATATTAACGATTCCACGGACGAAACGACAGCAGTTACGCCAAAGAGCACTCACGGCAAACAGCAGCTTTCCTCGTTGTCGCCTTCTTCTTCGGCCTGGCTGACTTACTGATGGAATCGTACTTCGACCCCAAAACACCCGGAAGCTTCGCCGGTGTGAATTCCTTTAAAAAACATTCTGACTTTAAAACTAATGACGTTAAAAATTGGCTGATTAAACAAGATGCGTACACTTTGCATAAACCTGTTAGGCTGAACTTTAGAAGGCGAAAAACTTTCGCGCCAGGTATTGACAATCTGTGGCAAGCAGACTTGGCGGATCTTTCGGCATTGGCGAAACATAACGATAAAAATAAATACATTTTAACCTGTATAGATGTCTTGTCTAAATATTCTTGGGCGCTCCCGCTAAAATCAAAGACTGGCGCGGCTCTGGTCGAAGCCTTTTCATCCATTCTTTTAGAAAGACAGCCGGCTAATTTGCAAACTGACAAGGGGACAGAATTCCTTAATAAACCCTTTCAATCCATGCTTCGTAAAAATTCTATTCGATTTTACACGTCCGAAAATAGTGACATAAAAGCCTCTGTGGTTGAGAGATTCAATAGAACTCTTAAGACTAGGATGTGGAAATACTTTACTTATAATAATACATATAGATATGTAGATATTTTACAAGATCTAGTTCATTCGTACAACAACACTTATCACAGATCTATAGCCATGACACCCAGTCAGGTTTCTAAGGCTAACGAAAATATTATTATAAAACGATTGTACGGCCAGAAGAAGCGACCAGCCAATTGGAAATACGAAGTGAACGATAAAGTTAGAATCGCAAAGGCCAGGATAGCATTCCAGAAGGGATACTTGCCGAGCTGGTCGATGGAAATCTTTAAGATTGTAACTCGTGTGCCTACCGACCCCGTAACCTACGAGCTTGAAGATTTAAGTGGTGAAAAAATAAAAGGTAAATTCTACGAATTTGAGCTACAAAGAATTTTAAAGGAGGACGATATTTACACGGTGGAAAAAATTCTGAAAAGTCGTAAGCGGCGCGGTAAGACGGAATATTTTGTCAAATGGAGAGGCTATGACGACAAGTTCAACTCCTGGACTCAGGATATATTCAAAGTCTAGCAAGAATTTCACACAGTCTGTCAGAGCACGCAAACGACAATGTCGCATTTTTATCTTACTCTTCCAAGCAATAGCTCCATGCAGCATTTTCCCGAAAATACTACCGCACACTTTACAACGAAGTTGGAAAATGCCATCTCCCTCAAAGGTCGCTGGGAAGTTGCACTTCTGCAAATGCAGTACCCGCACACGTGGTACAACGTGCAAAGTGACCAGGGCGGCTTTACATTTGAACAAATTCCTAAAAGAGGAAGCATCGACGCAGTATGCGCAACTATTCACCAATCTTTGCAGCTGCCCGCCGGGTATTACGAAAATATTGATGCCATAGTAGATGTCATAAATAGGAATATAGAGAATGCTGCAGAATTGCATTCGCTCGTGAAATATCCAAAATTTAGATATGATGCGATAACTAAAAGATTCCATGGCAAGATCAATTTCGCTGCACGCGTAACCTTCACATCGCACTTGTGTGATATTTTGGGTATAGACGAAAGACATAAAGTTGTCGAAAACAATAATTATGGCACATATTTTTACCATCAGCGTTACGAGGATTATATTAAAGCTTGGGATGAGGTTCCAGATTGGGAGTGGCAAGCTGATTACGGTTGCGATTTAAAACATAATTTTTCACATATATATGTGTATTGCAATCTGGTTGAATCTGTGGCGCTTGGCGATTCGAAAGCACCATTACTTCGCATAGTTAATGTAGAAGATAAAAGCGTCGATACTGTGCACGTTTTGTACAAGTGCGGTATATACGTACCTATACAGCAGAAGAATTTCGATTCGATAGAAATATATATGAGAGGCAGTAACGGAAAATCGTTCCCATTCGAACATGGAAAGTCGTTCGTTGTACTTCATTTTAGACAGTGTAAAAATTTCAGTCTTGAGTAAATAATGGCGCACTTCTATCTCACTCTGCCTAGCAACAGCTCCGCGGCATTTTATCCGAATAATACTATAGCGCAATTTACAACGCGTCTGGAGAACCCCATTTCTCTAAGCGGCGATTGGGAGGTTGCCCTTCTAGAATTATTCTATCCTCACACGTGGAACAATTTAGACCGGCAAGAAGGCGGAATAACATACACGCACGCCACGTTCACCGAAAGTGGATCGATGCAAAGCAATCCCATATTTAAAAGACGTTGGGTTCCGGCCGGCTACTACGAAACAGCTCAGCAACTTATCGATTACATAAACAAATTTATAAGAGAGGTTGCAGAGGAAAATGATTTGCTCGATTTTCCAAAATTTAGATACGATACAGTAACAAAAAGATTGATGGGCGATATAAACAAAGGCACAAAGATTCATTTTTCGCGCGCATTATGTTCGATACTTGGTATCGATGCTCAGCAGATGCCAATTCTCAACTACGGCCAGGACGACGAGGCCATTTTGGAGTTTGTTGGCGATAGAACTTGCGATATAAATCGAGGATTTTCTGCTTTATATATTTATTGCGATGTACTCGAACATGTGCATGTGGGAGACACAAAAGCGCCCTTACTCAGAATAGTTAACGTCGATGGTAATGCTGGCGGCAACGTGCGCACAATCTACGAAAAGCCCGTCTACATACCTCTGCAGCAGAAAAATTTCGACTCTATAGAGCTGCATATAAGGACAGACACGGGTGACCCAGTTTCATTCGAAAGTGGAAAGTGCATAGTCACACTACACTTCAGGCACTGTAAAATTCCATATCTTTTGCAATGAAAAAACCATTCTGTTGCGATGCAAGTCGTTTGGCATACGAAGACTATTATATGCAGCAAAGTGGTAATGGCATGCCGTTTTTTCAGGGAGCTCGTCTTCAGCGCGGGCATGGAATTGGTAGTTTTCTTAGCGGGCTCTTTAGAAGCGCCTGGCCACTTATACAGACTGGCGCTAAAGCACTTGGGAAACAAGCGTTGAGAACGGGTCTTCAGATTGCGAACGATGTGGCGGATGGCGATCCGATCATGGAGGCTGCCAAGCGTCGCGTGCCAGAAGGTATAAAGGCCTTTACATCTTCAAAAGATTTTAATGTTCAAAGTGGTAGCGGCCGGAAGAGACGTAAGCGGTCTCTGAGAAGAAATAAGAAAAGAATCAAGGAAGATATATTTGGTGCAGTTTAAAAATGGCCTTCGTTCATCCCCAGTCTTGCGAGTGTGCAAAGAGCGAATTGGATCTTTTCAGCGTTCCTCCTACGCAGACCAGCATAGAATCTGGTTCGTACGTGGAATATAATCCAATAGCAACGATATCGCAGGGCACACCTATAGAATTCAGCATAAGTGGGGCAGGTCAAGATTATATCGATCTGTCCAACACACAGCTGTTCGTCAGAGCATCTATCATTAGAGCGAATAACGAAGGTACGGATGCAGGAGATCACGTTGGACCAGTCAATCTTTTCCTACACAGTCTTTTTTCCGAAGTTGATATAACTCTAAACGACACTCTTGTCACTTCGTCAAATAACACATATGCATATAGAAGCTACCTCGAGACCCTGCTCAGTTACGGAACGTCAAGCAAAAATTCACAACTCACCTCTGCTCTCTTTTACAAAGACACTGCAAGCCGCTTCGAAGAATGCAACCCGCACGATGATGCAGGCACAAACGCTGGATTCAAGAAGCGTAGCGTTCTGACAGACGAAGGCCGCGTGGTCGATATGTTGGGCTGCATTCACAGCGATCTATTCTTCCAGGAAAAATTCTTGCCAAACGACATTAATATAAAAATACGGTTCGTAAGAAATAAAGATTCATTCTGTCTTATGTCCTCGGCGGCTGGGGCTGCATACAAAGTAAAAATATTGGAATGCAAATTGTATGTCAGAAAAGTCAAGTTAAGTCCATCAGTCTTCCTCGCACACGCGAAGGCGCTAGAGATTGGAAATCTCAAGTTTCCCATTCGAAGGGCCGTTTGCAAGACTTTTACGGTTCCCAGAGGGAATCTGGACGTTACGCAGGAGTGTCTTTTCACCGGTCAGCTTCCCACTCGCATCGTTCTTGGTTGTATCGATAATGACTCTTTTAATGGTAGCTATACGAAGAACCCATTCAATTTCAAACACATGAATGTGTCACAATTAAAAGTATATCTGGACGGCCAGCAACAAAGTATAAAGCCCTTGGAAACTAACTTTGCAGCCAATCAGTTTGTAAATGCATATGCTTCCCTCTTTATGGGGACTGGCAAATGGCAAAGAAACGAAGATAACGATATTAGCAGAGAAGATTACGCAAACGGATATTGCTTGTACGCATTCGATTTAACACCCGATTTAGCAGAGGGCGGCCATTTTAATTTGCTGAAAAGTGGAAACGTGCGAGTCGATATAAAATTTGCGCAGGCCTTGGATGCTACCATTAACGTTATTGCATTTGCCGAGTTTGAAAACATACTGGAAATAGACAGATCACGCAACGTTCTTTTCGACTACAACAACTAAAGAAGAAAAAGATGGATGGCCTAACAATAGAAAATTATCTACGAAGAGATAGAAAATGCGCTTCTATGTTTTTGGGCGTTTTCGCTAGCGACCGACTTCCGTCTAGAATAGATAGAAATAAGCCTAGTATCCTTGTGTGTAATACAGACAGATACGGCCAGCCGGGGGTACATTGGGTAGTGCTGTATATCGAAAGTCCACTTTATGGCGAATTTTTTGACTCTTTTGGACGACCCCCAGACGTTCCATTCAGAACATATTTACATACTCATTGTTCGTCTTGGATATATACTGGAAAACAGATTCAGAGTATTAGTAGTAGATTTTGCGGCCATTATTGCATTTTTTACGCTTTGCAAAGATCTAGAGGGTATAATGTTAATGCGATTTGCAACATGTTCTCAAGCGACACTGGTCTTAACGATTTTTTATCGCACCGCTTTGTTTGTGACATGTACAAATAAAAAGCTGTTGAAAATAAAAGATGGGTCTTTTTTCATTGCGTTTGCCGTGTGGTTTGTGGTGGTGGTGGTGATGATCACTACTCTATGCTAAAGCATATATATATATAAAGCCATACATTATAATGCGGGCTGTCTAAGCTGCAGCTGCTCCGCTGCAGCAGAGGCTAATTATGGTGGCAAAGATTTGGGCGTGTCTACTATACAATGACCCCATCTGCCCAAATTCATCCGAGGTCATAGGAGGTCAGAAGAATGCAGACGAGCCCAAGCACGCTTGGACGAATGCCGGCAAGTCCAGGCAAGCTTGGACGAGAATTCTGCTGCTGACGTCAGGCTCTAGCAGCTGGTGCGTCCTGAGGATGCTATGCCAGGTGCATGATGATTAATTCTATTATGCTGGTCAGACGAGTGCAGGCTTGCTTGGGCGATTGCAGACGAGATCAGACGAGAGTAGATGAGCTTGCGCGAGATTAGAAAATCGTTCAGTTGTTCGTAAGAGTTGGCGAATAGCACACAACTCAAATAAATGACCAGAAAAAAAGAGTTGTACAGAATCGAAAAATGTCTCTTATAATTTTAAGCTATACCTCGTCTTATATTCCATGTCCTACAAAGCAAACTACCGTTTTAAAAGAATTGGTTGATGAATTCCTCACAAGTCAAAACAGAAATTTACAAATCGAACATGTCTCTTATAATTTAAAAAAATAGCCCGCATCTTACGGCGCATGTCCTATAAAGAAATCTGCCGTTTTAAAAGAGCTGTCTGGCGAATTCCTCACAAGTCCAAACAGACTCTTAAAAATCGAACATGTCTTTTAGTGCATGTGGCGGCATATAAATTGTGCGTATTTAAGTCTCTATAGCAGCTGTTGAAAATCGAAAGGCGCTGACGAAGCGTGGAGGAGGGGGAAGGGGGAGGAGGAGGGGGAGAGTCAAAATCAAAAGGTATCTCTTATAATTTTAAAATATCGCTCGTCTTATAGTACAAAGAAATGATTTGAGAATGACTAAGTCTCTGTATCAGCTGTGCAATCGAAATGCGCTGACGAAGCTTGGAGGAGGGGGGAGGGAGAGGGGGAGGGGAGGGGAGGGAGGGGAGGGGGAGGGGGAGGGGGAGGGTTAGGGTTAGGGTTAGGGTTAGGGGGAGGAGGGGCGCGCATGCCCTTCCCAAGCCCTTCCCAAGCCCTTCCCCTTCCCCAGCCCCTTCCCCAGCCCTTCCCCACCCCTTCAGCATCCCTGCAGCATCATCATCATCATCATCATCATCATAATACAAAAGAACAAAAGATCAAAAGGATCAAAGAGCGTGATCAGTGAAGCGTGACGATTTATAGCCCAGTGGGCCAAAAACATTGGTCTTCAGTGAGAGTATTAAATTACAGATGACGTCATACAGTCACGTGACGGGCCAGAAAAGTGGAAGGGCTTACTACATTGTATTTCCTCTACTCGTGTGTTAATAATAATAATAATAATAATAATAATAATAATAATAATAATAATAATAATAATAATAATAATAATAATAATAATAATAATAATAGGGCCTTTCCAGACTTTTGATTTTATATCAGGCGTTAGTGAAGTCCCTGAGGGATCCTGTATACCTCGGGGCAAAAAAAAATAATAATAAAAATAATAATAATAGACTCTAATATGTAAATATTTAAGTGCCATGGGTTCGTAAGCAATCGATTAAAAACCGTAGTAACGATTCAGAAGCACTCAAACGACTTACTGCTGCAATGAAAGACTGCACTTCATCCCATTCAGTAGGATAATTGTCAAACTTTTCGTTGAACTCTCTTACACAGACTCAATGAAGACTGCAGGCAGGTCTATGTCCCGACATCTGGCTTTATTTTCCAGCAGGACGGTGCACCTGCTTGCATGCTCGCACGGAAAGGTTGATTATGATGACGCTACCTCATTGCTATCAACTGCAGTAAATTTAAGCTTATTGGCAAAGATGAATTACCAACAAACCCGCCAGACCTTAGCCCTCTCGATTACCACGTCTGGGGAGCTAAGCTGGAACGCTGCAAGACATTTCATCCCAAGTCGGAGGTCATTGGCTAGCTGAAGGAAGTCTTGCTGCAGGACTCGATCAACAAGGCCATACAGAGCGTCACAACGAGAATTCGAGATCTTGATAAAGCACGGAGTGGACACTCGCATCATACTCTACGATAAACTGTTAAAAGAAATTCTGAGGTCGTAGTGAAAAGTGATCTTATTTGAACTGGAAATCTACACGCTACGTTATTTTCCCGCAGAAATATGAAAAAACGGAATTGAAGGTTTAAACAACTGTAACTTTTGCAAACATGAAAAGTGTTAGGCCTAAGTGAAACTTTCAGGGATTGTTGATTCTTCATTCCCCGGGAAACCGGGAAATTTTTGCAGAAAATTTTTAATCAGTTTCGAAGATAGGCCTACTGCATTTTATCCGGTGGGACATTTTTTTCATTGAGCCACCCTTTATATATAGACATTGGTTCCGTCTTTACCTGTAGACGTGATGCAGATTGAAAGTCCAAGAAGCAGCAGCGCGACCACCTCTTCTACTGCACTTCTCTTAAGAATCGACATTGCAACAGCAGAATATTATACCTCAGTGTAGACTTGCTCTGACGACAACAACGACTCTACAACTAAATCTTCAGCGCACGACGGATTATTATGTGCGTGATTTCCTCTGCCTGCTCTACCTCTGCTATTGAGGCATATGATCCCAGCCAACTGATTCTTATACCGCACTTACATGTAGGCCTACTCCCTTCTTATTTCTACTCTTCCTGCACTCTCTCTTTCCTCCTTGGAGTTGCTGTCGGACCGCATGCAGCCTGTCACCATAAAGAACAAAACGTCGTCCGCTTGCAGAAGTTATGATACCTGCACGCGCAATCCTGTGATCAATAAGAAGGAATTATTCATTCATCGCGCGAAGGAATTAGCATGCAATGAGTGACTGTTGAGGACGTCCTCCAATGCTGTTCTGATCGATTGACTTTTGAAAACTAAAAATCTAAACGACAGAGCAAATTAATTGCAATGATGCCAATATAAAGACGCCTTTCGCAGCGGAAGCTGGATGATTGGATTTTTTACATTTAGGCTATATTTGCAAAGGGCAACTGCTGCTGTTTTCGTTCACTATGCTGCTGCTGCTGCTGTATGCTATGGACTCCTACAATGGAGTTATCATTGTATTTCTTTCTCGGTCTGTGCGACTCGCGCGTGAAAACCCTTTTGTCTCTGTATCTTCTTTATGCATTAATCCATGTCGTTATAAATGACAACCCTTCTATCTCTGTATGTCTGTTAGTCGGTCTGTATGTCTGACTATACGCTGGAGTCTCTGAGCTTCTGGTTCTCAGTAGCCAGAAGCTCAAAAATTGCATGCACACATTGTACAGCGATAACAAGTGCCTTCACGCACTATTTGTTCTATTATAGGCTTCATGCGCAGAACGAGACTATCATAATAATTATATTATGTGCCTATGCGTGTAGTTGTGTGTATGTGCATGCGTGTGTGTGCGTGCGTGTATTCTTTATTACGCCCGAAGGCAGAAAGAAACAAAGCAAAGGCCACAAAAATAAAACATGCCCAATGCCGTATAGGACTTAACATAAAAGTGATAAAACATAAAGTCAAACACACGTCGCACACACGCCGTCACACGGCGAAAAGTTTCGTATAATAGGCTAGGCCTCCGCTAGATAATTAAATATTTTATGCAACTCAATTTACCATTCAATTAAGTTAACAGCGAGTTCGGAATGGCAAGAAAAATGGACCAATAGGCGTATACCGTAAAATATGCTGAGAAAACTAGATAGCGAGTCAACTAGAAATCAAGTAGGCCTAACGTTTCTATTCTAAATATCGTACTGCAGGTCTAAACCGCAAATGCCACAGTTGAAGCTTTTAACAGTCAGATTCCCATTTGTTAGAACCAAATAATTTGCTTTGAAATAACAGCTCGAGTTCCAGCAGCATGCGTTCGGTTCAGCTTCCTACCTTTATGTGAATTGGCCTATTAATTAATTATCAATTGTATTTGCATCTTAAAATCTTAAAACGCGCTTTAGTCTTAAGGCGCTAACCCGTGTTGTTCAACTTTGTTGACATCACGCGGGCCACCGAATAACTTACATTGTATTATTGAAGTCGAGGACCGCACTGACAATAAACTCATAACCTAAGCGACGATTAAAGTTTAAAATTGAAAGTGATTAAATTTACCATGCAATAATCTGAACGAATGCGTCATGGAAACTGAATTTTGCGTTCACATTGTCAAATAATAAACTATAACCTAGCCTTGCCTAGGTTACAAAATGGCTATGCACGCAGGCCTGTGGGAATGTTTTTCCTCATTTTTTGCAAAATTTGAATAATTTCACCAGCTTAGGCGGGCCACTTATAAAAGCGGTCCGCGGGTTTCATGTTGGACAGCATTGCACTAAATACTTTTTTAGGGAAAATATCAAGAAAAGCGTCCCTCATGAAGCCCTAATTGCAGGTAGTCGTAGTCTAATCACAATTATACTATTCTAACACGGATATTAGTTCAACTTTTCTAGGTGGCTTATTAGGTGGGATTCGGTTAAAACAGGCTTTTTAAGCGTCGCTGCGTCAGGCAGAGAGACAGTTGCATAGCCTTATTAGCCTATCTATATTGGATGGTGAATATACAGTTAAAATTGGAGCCAGGGGCCAATCCGGCCATGCCCCCCCCCCATTTCAAAAGTGCATAGGACGTTGGTTTCAACAAGCATTAAATCAAAATGCAGCGGGAGAGAAAAATGTATACGACGAATCATCGAAGACTTTAAAAAGGTTATCAGATTATTTCTGGCAAAGATCACCGAACATTTTGGGCCCCCCTTCGAAAATTCCTGTATCCGCCCCTGATTGGAGCAGAACCATAGGTCGTGGGAATAGGAGAAACCAGAGGAGAATACGTGGGAAATTGATTTTGAGATTTCAACAATGGAGATTTGGCTGAAGTGCAGTTTTTTTTAATTTGATTGTCATAACATTAGTTTTTCAAACGCAAAACAATGATTTCTTGTTGCACAAAACAGTGTTTCCGACGTTGTGCTCACAATGTGCCATAAAATGCATACAAGCCTATAATAGACAGACACTATCAGTCGAACAGCTTCCATTGTTCCAGAATCTATTGTAGTCTGCATACTGATACGATTGTTTCTATATTCCATTCGTCGCTGCAGCAGTCTGATATTAATATGACCAAGAGATTATTCAAACCTTACCGATGCATTTCGCTTTGACTGACTAGCTCGTTAAAATAGAATGGCTAGCCTATAATATTTATATATATAGGCTAATTTTCTGAATTGCCTGGAGGCGGTTTATTTAGGTACGGTAATGTATTGACCTATTTTGAGGAAAAAGCGCATTGCAATAATCTAATTTGGCATGAACTAGGCTATATGTATAATTGTATATGGCGATTGCAGATCCGGTTTTAAAGTCGAGCAGTCCCTATTTGCATGGCCTCAAGACCGACTTTTAACCAGTCGTTTAAATTTTTAAATATTGAATCGATTTTAGCAGAATTATATTACGAGCGAAATTTTATCTTTTCATACTGCAACGCCAGAACTGCATGGCTGCAGCTGTTTTTGTAAATTATTCTGATCCAGAGTCCAGTATGAGGTACGTTTCATGTTAAAAGCTGATGGTAGAACAATTAAGGTTGCAGCATTGAGTCGTTTGGTGCATTGTATAGGCCTATGGAGTGTTGAGATCAGACCGAGTATTGTAGTCTATGGGCTGACGTCAGTCCTTACAATGTGTTAAGCTGAGTTTTATTATAGTCAAATAGACTGGCATGTACACACTGGCATGTAGAGATTGGCAGACTGACATGTACACTGTACACAATTCGATGGCTGTCGCCTAGCAAGGCTATTTATTCCAAACAACTGTATTTTGTTCAGGATTAGCATACAAATGAAATTGGTCATAATAGTTGCGCTCAGTAGGCCATTATGGCAGAGAATTGCGACCTTTTAACTATAAGCCTACGGACGACGAATGCATGGCAAATGCAGTGCATGGCATGACAGCAGCCGACGAAATTCTTTCGACCATGGACGGAGCTTTGTCTTCACTGTCGTCTCTCAACAGCGAACGCAAGCGGGGTCCTTAAGGCACGCAGGTTATTATCTGCGGGCCAGGTATATCGCAAGAGGATAAGTAACAGTGAGCCATATATCAGAAGGGACACTGTAGGCCTGTAGGTGCACCGAATAGGCTCAGCGTTGGCTACGCTTGCAATTAGCGTCATATAACTTTTAGTGGAATTCAATTCTTATAGGAACTAGTGCCATTTGCCTGTTACCAGAATCAATGCCTCTTTGAGGTTATTGTCTTCGTTTCCCACTGGAGTATGGTCGCTGGACGATGGCTTTGTTCGCGGCGTCATTTCGACCGCAGACCGCAGTCGACTGCTAACGTCAATTAATGAGAGACAACTGCTCCTGCTCCTGCTGCTGTTGCTGCTGCTGTTGCTGCTGCTGCTGTTGCTGCTGCTGCTGCTGCTGCTGTTGCTGCTGCTGCTGCTGCTGTTGCTGTTGCTGTTGCTGCTGCTGCTGCTGTTGCTGACTCGGATTCATGAACACCTCTGACTTCCGCGTTTAGTCGAATTTAGTCTCGAAGACAAGCCAGAAAATCAATCCAACGTCTCATGAAGTTTCATTGTCTGCGTATTGACTCTAGAATGGCAACAATGGGTGTTATAGACTTCTCCATAGTATAGGCCTAACGCTGGTCCATAACTGTGTGTGGATGTTGGTGAGAGCGCGTGTGTGTACAATGTCATGTTTGTGTGATGTGCATGTATGTATGTGATTGTGTGTGTAGATGCGTGTGTGTATGTATGTGTTTATGTATGTGTATGTGCATGTGTATGTGTATATGCGTATGTGTGTGTCTGTGTGTTTCTGTGTGGGTTCTACTGGATCGCCATGGGGTCTTTGCTTATACCCACATTCTACACGACTGTCGTAAATGCCTATCTCTCAAATAAAATAATAGATATAGTTTAGTCTTAAGATTCTTGCAACTTTCCTCAAACAATTCATGGCTGTTATCTATATACATGTACCTGACACGCATATTATTATGTAGGCCCTACACGTATGTAGACCTAGCCTACGTAGTTTAGTCTTAAGGTTGTTGCAATCCATATATATATATACATACAGGATGGACCATAAAAAAGTATGGCTGCGGCTTTTTGCCAATATCTTCGCCAGAAGTAAGAAATTTTATATGAAATTTTACAGGCTTAAAATCAATTCATATTTACGTACAATGGCCAAATTTCCCCAAAACATTTAAAGCAGAACAATAGCCGTAGCTTTCAGTGAGACCACCCACCGTTTTTGACGATTCAAAAACATCGCAACAAAAAGTAATAAAACGCGATTTTTTCAAGTCATGTCACAAAGAATTGTTGCCACATATGAACTTGATATTGTCAGATAATCGTTGTTGTTATCATTTAGAAAAGAAACAGGGTACCAGCGTAGCGGCATGCCTCTGTGAAGTCACCTAGCAGGATGACGATCAAGTTGGTAAATAAGGAATGCATCAGATTAATAATTTTTTTTATTAAACAAACGAAATTCAAATTTCTAAAAAATTAAAATTCCCAAGGTGTCATTGGCAGACAAGATGTGTATTCTGACACTTTAAGAGCAAAGTCCTGAAGCTAAAGCTATGATCATCGCTTATCCTGATAAACAGTGAGAGAGCAGAAATTACCGGTAACAGTTAAGTTGAGAGTTCTTAAATAAGCCGTTGATAAAAGGAGATCGGCTCAATGTTAATTGTTCTGGTTTCATTGAGAAGAGGCAATGACCCCAAATCTCCTGATTTCAACCCCATGGATTATCAAGTGTGGAGAGCTATGTTGGAGTAATAACACAAACTGCGGCTAAAACCAAGAGCGATAAGAGGATATTGATGGTCAGATTGGAGTTGATATGAGAATAATGAGAGGATTTAGCTCTGGAATCTGGAACACACCATGCAACAAAGCCATCAAGAGCTTTATAAAGATACTCAGAGCAAGCGTGGGCACTGGTGGTGGACACATTGATTCATTGAACACAAGTTGTGAAACAAAGTGAAGTTGATTTGATAAAAATTATTTGAGGCGTGACTTAATAACATCGTTTTTGCTACTTTTTGTTGCGTTGCGCTTTGGAATCGCCAAAAAAATAGCGTGTGGTCTCACTAAAAGTTATATAACTGTTGTTCGGTTTGAAGTATTTTGATGAAATCTGGCCATTATGTATAAATATAAATTCTATTTTTTTAAGCCTGAAAAAATTCATTTAAAAATACATTCTTTTGGCCAAAATATTGGCAAAAGACCGTAGAGGGCATTTTTGGCCCACCCTGTATATAAATTTCATTTGTATATATAGTATACATGTACAAGTCTATGCGTGTAGGCCTACAACAGAAACTCGCCATGACGCTGTCTTTCGGAGCCAAAACAAAAGCACGTCTATATACAATGAGACCATAATATTATTTTCACAATGGAGTCATTTTCTAAGGCTGAACAACTTTGGGAATCGATGCCCTGACCATTTTATACGAGAGGTCTTGATAAATATTTTACATGCTCACACCTAAAAAACCTAAATAAACTATCCATGTGTATAAACATATATTGTATAGTGAAACATTTATGAAGCACATCTATTTATGAAGAACCGTTAAGAGATGCTATGCCATAGAAGAAGTATGTTTTGAGAAAAAGCAAAGGTAGAGAAAGAGCGACCAGCTATATAGAGTTTGTGACCAAAAAGATGAGAAGGGTGTATTCCAAATAGAGAGATAAACGATCGGGAATGGGCCATAGATATCCTTTTCTATAGACCTGCACTTGCGTACATATATTTATATACACATATACTAGCTAGAGTACCCGACGTTGCCCGGTAATTTTAACATTCGCCCCGTTGACACAAGTCATGGTGTGAATAATTGTGAAGCGATGATTACAAGTTATTACTATGCAG
>OX457039.1:45395598-45443098 GCA_949752735.1 Lumbricus terrestris
GTAATCCAGAAGACAGCTGGCCGAGGCAACGACGGTTCCGGTCGGTAGAACTGCGGAGCTTTCGGTCTTGTAGATGATTGTCAAGGATAGGAGCAAGAAGAAAACGTTGGACATTATGCTGTTTGACGCTGACGTTCTTCCAATGTGGAAAAGGTTCGTTCGCTTGACGCTATGGTTTCCACTTGAGTATAGTTAGTAGAGCGGAAGTCTTAGCACACACTTGTGTATGAGGAAGAGTTTATTTCACAGGGAAGAGAAGAATGTTCATTCGACGAGAGCAAAATAATCAAGAAGAGGATATGTGATGGAAAAATTAATGTTTCTGGATGAAGTGAAGTGCGTTGGAAGGAAGGAAGGATTATTGCACGGTCTTCAGAATGTCCAGCGGCTTATTCGTTATTCAGTCTGAAAAATTATGAGATAATTTAGATAAATTCAATGCAGTTTAAATTTACTAATCAAACCAAGAAAACACGTCACGTTTAGTCTATTGATATTTTATCCCGTGCTCAGTTGATCGGAATGATCAATTGTTCATCCATTTGCCAGGACTCGAATTTACAGAAAATTAGAGAAATTACGGTCTCTATGGGCAGAGAACAGTCACAGGTACCTAAAATGTCTTAAGACTCAATAAAGAAATAGAAAACATTGAAGTAAAAAATGCAGGTACGATCTACGAATCCTGTTATATCATATTTATATTACATTTATATCATATTTATATTATACCTATATTATATTTATATTATATTTATATTATAGTTGTGATTTTATTCAGTTTCAGTTGTTGATTTGATGCTAAAACTATTTGAGATTAATTGAAGTTAAGACCTATTGTAGGTAGATGTCAGTAATGTCATATTAAAAATACATAAATCTTAAACTTTGTATACTAATGTATAGCCTGTATAATCTATCCAGCTCGTAGATGCTAAAGCCGCCGAACCCCTGGTACTTGATTACTGCCCCTGCCCCTCTCCGTGAAATTGGGGAATTGCCGAATTCGAGAAGCAATGGAAAGCCAGTGCACTTCAACAATCATAAAAGTTGAAACGTTAGCTGAAAGCGAGGAATGGCAGCTGTGCGTTGGGGTATTTATACTGCCGAATGCAGGACCGATTGAAGGGAGGATAGCCGTACTTTGAGAGTTGACCAGCTGGTAACGAATTACAGTATATATATATATATATATATATATATATATATAGCCTAATCAGTGACATTGCATCAGATGAAAGCATGAACTACTGCTGTGAAAACAAAAGATGAGACTGATGTTCCAATTTAGTACGCAGGCGCCTCAACTGGTTTACCGTAGCAAGAATGCGTTTGGTTCAGTAGATATTCACGAAGCGTTAATTTGCTGTCCATTGTGAAGAGAATAAATTTCGGAATTGGAAGAAAAAGCAAACGCAGGATACTTTGCAGAAAGTAATGGAAAAATCAAGTTTGACTATAGCTGCTGCGATATCAACTAGGTTGAAGAGGGGTTAAGACAAAGTCGATTAGTAGGCTATACTTCAAGAGATGGACATTGCAATGGACACCATGAGAAAGCGTCGATAGATCCAAAAAGAGCGAATTTCCCTGATGTCGGGCAATAATAATATATACAAACATGATTTTGTCTAGCTGTTCATTTTTAAATTTAAATTTTTAAATTCATCCTACTCAACAGCAACTTTCTGGCTATTGTGCAGCCCGGGTCCCTAAAATCTGCCGGATATCTGCTCATTTCTTCTCGGCAGGCCTGGATAAACTCACAATTTTCTTACACAGTGTGCGAACTTTCAAAAGAGTATGATGCTCCATTATACGTTGGTCTCGAGAAAGATTCTTGAAACTCACCTTTGAGTCAAATAATTGGCCCCAGAGTCTCTACTACAGCTTTCAGATAAAAAGCAGTCGACTCATAACATTAGACTTTCCGTTCGTTTGCAAAACGAGATCATCGCTCCTCCAAACGTGTCTATTTCTGTCGCTCCCTCCCAAGCGTCGAAGCAACTTATACGCCTTCGAAGGTGGCGCAGAAGTCGTCGTCGCCTTCGTCTGCAATTCCTGATTCCGCCTCTAATTGGATCCTTCAAAGCGAAGGTGCTTTGTGTGCTTCCTTAGATGTTACCGACACTCTAACCGCTTGCTGAATACGGACCCCTGTGGAGCGGCGCCCGGGTCGGTTAACGTGAGAGAAGGACGAGCAGGTGGGCGACTGAGACACGCAGTCCACAGGACGGGGAAATTGATGATGCTGATGCTGCAGCTACTGCGGGTCTTGGGCTGTGTCTGTGGCACCAGCCGATGCCTATAATAGAATTCTCAAGACAATGCCCGTCAGACCACAGAGTCACGTAACGTGCGCCAAAATGACCAATGCAGCAGTGTGGTTAGATGCTGCACGAGATGCTTGCAATAATTATTGAGTCACTCTTCTCTCAGGAAACTGCTGAAGATGTATGTGTATAGCCTACATGTGTGTGCGTGTGCGTGTGTGTGCGTGTGTGTGTGTGTGTCTGTAATTTTGACTGTGTTTGTATAGAAATTGACTTAATCTGATTTTACATCACTGTGAAGCAGAAACTTCAGTTAACTATTGGCATAGAGCTGTTGTAGTTGTCTCTTTTAACCCCGTGTGACAACAAGTTCCTTCCGATAAATCTCTGATTATATATAAGCGCTGCCTTTTTATATAAACAATACGATCGTATACTTGAATCGTCCTCTTCATCTGTCGAAAAAACGAAGAGGTAAATAAACTGAAGCCTTCGTTTGTACTTCGGTGCTAATGAGGACTGCCTCTAACATCATAATGTCGACCAATTAGACGTCTAGGCCTATAGGCCAGCGCATTTATAGACCAACTGTCAATATCGCAACATATCAATCTCAACTCACTTACAGAGTTTTTCGAGAACTGGAATAGAGAACGAATACCCGGGGAAGAAGCTGCGATTGTCAAAAGAATGATTTTAAGGTCTTGATTACAGTGGTTGCCCCTTACTTTCTCGCAATTTGCGTATGTAATTTTGGTGCTTAACGTGTCTTTATTTAGCCTATAGGCCTACACATTATCTAAACAAATTTAACAATAATTGAACCGGGTCCTGGGCATTTGCTCCCTGCCCCTCGCGGCGTCCCAGAAAAGCCTTTAATGTCTTAAATGTTAGATATGCAACGACAATGATCATGGGCGGAGTTTATCAGGGACTAGGGGGCTAAGCCCCCAAGAAGACCCAGAGTAATTTTTGTTGCCGTGTAAATGGTATCTTTCTCGACCTTAACCCCCACGCAAAACTTACGAATGACTAAAAAAGGTCATCAACTTTTTTTGGCCGGCAAAATTAGTATTTTTCGCTGAGATTTCAGCCCGAGGACTAAAAAAGTCATCAACTTTTTGGGTTTTTGGGCCGAGAAAATATTTCTCGGCACCGCTCGTTTTCTGAACCGAGTCTCAGGCTCTGAGCCTCAACAAATTTAGCTCCTCCAAGAACGGAAACCAAACTCCGCCCATTGACAACGATTCCCTGTAGTACCATGAATTTAAAATGTTCCGTTCTATTCGTTTGTCATGTGCTTGTAATAACCGTCGCGTTGCATGAATTCTTTTAATGCAGTGCAAGCAAGAAACGATTTTGTCCTTGAGCTTGGTGCCCGCTGCAAGAGTTCGGTTATAAACAGTGATGGGAAGTATTTAAAATACTAGTATTTAAAATAGTATTTTAAATACAATCTAAGTATTTTGTACTTGTATTTTAAATACTTTTGTGATCAAGTATTTTTACTTTTACTCGAAATACTTTTTGGATAGTATTTTGTACTTAAAATTATGACTATGTCAAAATACTTTTTCAAAATACTTTTAAATCTCGCCAGCTGCAATTAGCTATGCAATAGCCTATTGCATTCTCATGCACTAGGCTGCTTCATTACACAAACAAAGGAATCCTTATACAGGAGGTTTAAGACACACAATACAGTAAAACAGGCTGACATTGATTAGTCATTGTTATGGATGACTGGGCACCACTGACCACAGGGTGAGGAATGTTAATTACCGGTGTAGGCCTATTTGATGTATGGTGTATGGGAAGAGTACACAGAGTCTATTCATAATGCCTATGAGGCATCAATGGCACTCATAATATTATTATAATTATGTTCGAAATCAGTTTGATGTTTGGCACCACAATGGACTTGTCTATGCTTATAGAATAGGACAAAGGCTATATTTAACTTGGCCTATCTAGATGTTTATGAATAGGACAAATGAGGAAGGCATTAGACGTGTCTATTGGCTGGTGGCAATTGGAACTTCTCTGACCTTGGAATGGGGCGCAGAGTTTCATTACATTGATCTCCATTATACACACTTGACGAATTAATGCATACAGGAAGACATCTATAACACTTAGTTGACCTGTGCTGTTGTAGTCTATTGTATTATTATCACAAGGGAAATGTTTGTGTTCAAAGTAAGTCTTCAAAATCTGTGGTATGGAATGGCCTATTCCATACCACAGATTTCGAAGACTTACTTTAAAAAGTACCCTAAAGGGTTTTGCCGATGGGCAGAATTGTGATAGAACTTTTTATTCATCACATAGCAGATTTTATAAGGTATGTACGTTGAATCTGTGTTCAGAAGTGGAACAACTTTTATCCATCTCATTGCGTCAGATTTCTGGAAAAAACTTTATCTAATTTAATGTTTTTAAAGTTCAATTTGGATAAATTACAATGACCATTCTTTCTGCATATAAAAAATATCGATAGCCCACTACCTATGCAGCATAGGTAGTGGGCTATCAATATTTTTTATATGCCATTAAATTGAGTGTTTCTGTGGATCTTGATGTTAATGGATTCTGACTCGAACTTGGACCTCCATCTCTAGCGTCTTAGACTCGGACACGGACACCTTTAGACCCAGACTCAACTCGGACTCAGTTTAGATGGACTCTGGCATGACTCGGACTAAGCTCAGGTGGACTCGACTACATCACTGGAAAGCAGGATATGAGCCAGAACTTAGAAGTGAGAAGTCACCATACTGCTGGGTGGCCCTTCAAGTGTTTAAGATGACAGTGATGATGGTATGGGTTAATTAATTCCATGAGACACATCATAGAGACATGGACACAAAGAATGCTGAACTGAAGAAAATGTCTTTGTTCAAAATTTTATGTTAAGTATTTTTTGTCGCAATGTAATATGACTTCCTTAATTGTTATAGTTTGGCAGTGAGTATTTTGTACTTAGTATTTAAAATACTTTTTGAAGTCAAGTATTTTGTACTTGTATTTTAAATACTTTTGTAAAAAAGTATTTTTACTTGTATTTTAAATACTTTTGTGACCAAGTATTTTTACTTATACTCAAAATACTTTTAAAAAGTATTTTCCCATCACTGGTTATAAAGATATGTTTCTCTGGTCAAGGTCGTAGCTAGGGGGTGTTTTGGGTGTTTGAACACCCCCGAAATGTAAAAAGTAAAAAGTAATAGAATGCATTTGCTAGCACATGATATAACAACCATGAAATAAAACCACGAAAACAACCCCCCCCCCCCAAATGAAAAAATATGAAAATTAGAATGAATTGGTTTCGGTTGGATGACTAAAAAAAGGTGATCAGTTTATCGGACGGGAAACTGAAGAAACACCCCCGAAATCAAATCATGGAGGCAGTGGCGGCGCCAGGATTTCAGTTTCGGGGGGTTGAGCCCCGCGGCGAAAATTTTCCATTTTCGCCGCCAAAATTTCTGACGACCTTTTTTTTTTAAGTCATCGACCGAAATCTCATGAAAACTTTCCATTTTCGCCGCCAAAATTTCTGACGACCTTTTTTTTTCTTTTTTTTTAGTCATCGACCGAAAATCTTGGATATTTCAATGTAAAAAAACTCGGATGGCCCTTTTCTTAGGGGGGCTGAACCTCTTGTAGGGGGGCTTAGCCCCCAGCCCCTCTAGCGCCGCCACTGCATGGAGGCCCTGAATTTCTGTCGTCAGCCCTGTTTTTTTTTCGATAGCTGCACAACTCCACAAATTGAACGAAAATAAATATTCCAGACTGCAGCAAAGTAGACCTACTCACTGTCCGAGCAGCATTTAAACAAGTCAAGGACTCAGGTAAACAACCTCAGCAACAAGATTTTGAAAACAATAACAGAAGTGTTCATCTTGGAGATGCAATCTTGCTCAGTACCGGAACCTTCCTGCTTTTTCTTTCTCTTCCATTCCTACCTCCACATCCTTCTTACATTCTTTCTCTCCTTCTCCTACGTTTTTACCTTAATGTGTGCGACCATATGCTAAAAATTTCAATCGCAATAGTTGTTATTCCTTTTGCATATTCACATTTCTACCTCGAGTCCTTCGACAAACTCTTCAGATCTACAACACCCGCAGCTGACCCTACATACATTGTAACAATAGCGTAGGCGAAAAGCTCCTCCATCACGAGCATTTAGCAGTTGGATTTCAATGCGGCTACTGCGACAGTTAATTTCCAGCGAGGCACAAAGGAGACGAGAGGACGAGGCCGAGAGAGTGGACGATGAGGATTCAATGACTGATAGATTTCCAAAAAGACCGACCAATGTTGTCCCGCAGTCAATTCAATCCTCGGCGACGTTCATCCCAAATTCAAAGACATCTAATCTATCAAGGCATTCGATTCATATTCGACGCTTTTTATATGGCGCAAGAAATCCTATAGGCTAACTTAGTCGTCAGCTGTTCTTTTCTTTCTCCATTCAACCGAGGAATTAAGAGGCGACGCATGCATCACAGTAGAAACAATCAGCCAATCAGGATAAATAATTGCAAGCGCAGCCAACAATTATTTCCTATGAGCAAAGAGATGTGTGGGCGGCATTACTAAAAACAGAATAATCCTCGGGCTACCAAGGGGAGTATACACCCCCAGATTTTCCCAAATAATACTTGTTTCGTTTGAAATCAAATATTTTGACATTTTAGATAGCTGTAGAGGGTTCATATGCACGCATTTTGAGGTAAAATTTGTGACGATACTCCACACCGTTGAAAAGTTCTAAGCTTATCCGATATACCCGAGGTACCAGAGAGGTGCACATGGATACTACCCACCTTAGATTATCGACTATATCTTCTCCGTCATTTAATATGAAGAGACACAAATTCTACCATTCTCTAGAGGGAATATGGGGCTACATTTCCATGCTCATTGAGTTGTCTTTTGACAACTGGAAGTGCTCAAAATAAATTAAAATATATAAAATTGGTTTTATTTTCGTAAACATTTCATGTTTTTTCTATTATCTATATCTATAAGGAAGGATGTGACTATGTTTGTATGTATGTTTGTATGTATGTGACTTTGTCCAGAATGCACGCTCACAGTTTTTGAGTTTTTCACTCCAAACCTTCACTACTGTGTAGGTCTCGGCACGAGACGCAAAGGCGAGGGGTTGGCGATTCTCTGCCACCATGGGGGCCAGGGTGGGGAGCGAAACCCCCAAATTTTTTTTCAAAAAAACGCAGCTATTTTTTGAATTTTTTTTCCTAGATAGAGGTCCATCAGAACCCCCCGGATCAGTGGTTGGCAAATCTCCACCACCAGGGGGGCCAGGGTGCGGGGGGTCAAAAACACTAATTTTCGCTAACAATTTTCATTCGCTTGCCACGTATAAAAGCCGTCATTTTCGCCGTTTTAGATGTGTCTAAAGTGGAGTGGAGGGGTGGGATGGAGGTGAGGGGTGGAGGTGGAGGTGGTGGGGTGGGGTGGCGTAGGGGTCGAGGGGTGGGGTTGGGGATGGGTGGGGGGTTGGGGTGGGTGGAGTGAGGGAGTGGGGTTGAGGTGGGGTGGAGGGGTGGGGGTGGGATGGAGGGGGATGAAGTGGGAGGTAGTGTGGGGTGGATTGGGGGTGGTGGGGTGGGAGGGGGTTGGGGTGGAGGGGTGAGGGTGGGATGGGGTGGAAATTTTCGTCAAACCCAAATTTCTCCGGTGGCGTACTGGTATAGAGGTCGCAGTGTGGTGGGGTGTTGTGTGGTGGGGTTGTGGCCAGAGCGGATCGAATCATAAATTTCCCGGACAACGCCGGGTACCCCAGCTAGTAAATTTATAACGTAGGCTATCCATAATTTAGTTTTGAAGAGAAATAAATTATGTCATTCTATGGATGGCATGTATTGTAGGGCTATTGTTCATATCAATCAATTTGACTTTTGATAACCGGAATAGCTCAAAATAACCGCTGCCCGAAGACTGTGCAACCGGTCTTGAAACTTGAAAGATACATCGGCGACACTTCCATCCATTGTTTCGCATCCTCACACTCAAAGGCCCTAATGCCATGCACGCTATAGTATACTCTTAAACATTTCTCCGAGCTATCAGAATTTGTCGTATTTTGTTTCTGAAGTTCTTCTCCGGCGTTACAATTGCAGATATAGTTCTAGAAGAATTGACCATTGCAGACATGCAGCGAGTTGCAGAAGAATTGCATCTTTGATCAAAGAATTGCAGATCGTGTAATTAACGAATAGCGAGATCGGCTTAGAGCATGCATGCATTAGATGCAATGGCGGGCATTTGGCGCACCAGTCTTTGAGAACAACATTTCACTCGATATTTATTTGAAATGCTGATGTCTTAATGTTTATGTCCAATTGTAAAGTTTAATTACAAATATCAAAAGCTAATTGGGGTACCCGGAAATTTTAGGAGTAGGCCGTTCCCGGCCAATCCCTCCCTCCCACCCTCCCTCCCTCCCTCCCTCCGTCCATCCACCCCTCCCTCCCCCCACCCTACCACCGCACTCCATGACACCTCACCACACTCCAGAAATTTTGTTTCTTCCCCCCACCCACCCACCCCACCACCACCCACCACACTCCACCACACTCCGACCTCGACCGGTACGCGACTCGTGAAGTTTTGGTTTTCCGGAAAAATCCCCCACCTCCACCCGCACACCACCCCCACCCCAACCCCCACCACCAACCCCACGACACTCCACCACACTCCGACCTCCACCGGTACGCCACCCGTAAAATTTTGATTTTCGGGAAAAGATTTTTCCCCACCCCCAATCCTCCCACCCCAAACCGAACCGAGGTGTGTGTTTGGTGGAGACGAGGTGGCCCGTGTAAAAATCTGTGTAGTTGTATCGTTTCAGGTGAATAAGTGTGAAACTATGCATAGCAACGGTTGAAAAGGTAGGGAAAATGAGGGTTTTGCCTCCCCACCCTGGCCCCCATGGTGACAGAGATTCGCCGACCCCAATGACCTGCTCCGGGTCGACCCCCTGCGAAGGATTGGGGTCGATTGCTTCGAAACTGTGGCCGTGCATAGCTAACAAGCAAGCAAACAAACAGACAAACAAACAAACAAACAATCAAACAAACACACAGACTTACTGAAATATATAAGCTAAGTTTTCACATGCTGGAAAGTTCATTTTTGTCTGTCCAATTTTGAACGTGTATTACTTTGGATTATGTTGAAATAATTTGATGCAACTTTAGGAAGACTTTAATAATTTATCCCTCTTTCAAACTGTGAAACTTTATCGATTTTTTTCGAATTGGCAGATTTATTGACAAAATAAAACGAATTTGTGTCAGTAATATTGGAACATAATGAACATCAAGTACGCAAGTAGGTATGTACCGCACGTCGTATAGTCTACATATTAGGCCTATAGGCTACATGGTTAGGATCACCCATTCACCCTTCTTTTCTTCTTTGCATACTGCAGCTGGTGACAAAAGAGAAAGTCGAGATTGCAAGAAACTAAAATTTCAAGTATACGACATCATCAGCAAGGACTGAAACTAGAAACCGATGTATGTAACTCATCACGAAATTGACGGAGAGTCAGAAAGCTATGCATGGACAGAAAAACAGCGACTGTACAAGAGGTCGTAACATTGGCCACCCAGTAGTGGCGGTGTCACGAAATAGAGTATTCCCCCGTATTAATTGTATCCCCCCAAATTAAAAAAGTCGAAAAAACCGCTTCCGCGTGTATTTTTTTGCAAATAAATTTTCATCTGCTTAGTTTTGAACAATGGCACTAGCATGTATGTTTATACCTATACTAGATAATTTGTTTTGCCCTGTTTTTAGAGCACTTAAAACATTTAAAACACTTAAGAGCACTCAGAGTCACTAAATAAATTCGAGTTGACTTTATCTGAGCATTGCTTAGGACACTTATAACAATTAGAGTCACTTTTAATTTTGATTACAGCATATTTTTTTATTATGCGCATTTAAAAAAAAGTGGATTGAATGGCTCATCCCCCCGGATAGTATAGACCGGTTAATTCCATCCGGGGGGATAGATTAATTCATCTCCCCGGATAGCTTTCAGAGGGATTCTCCGTTTCGTGTCAGCGGCGCCAGAATTTCAGTTTTGGGGGGCTGAATTTGCGGGAGAAAATTTTCCGTTTTCAGTCGCCAAAATTTCTGACGAGCTTTTTTGGTCATTTGTTCGAAATCTTTGAAAATGGTCCTTTTTTATATCCGCCAAACTGTCTGGCAAACCTTCGTGCGTACCTTTACGGTTATTTGGGGGGAGGGCTAAAGGGGGTTAATCGTGCAAATATTTCATTTTTGCATGGGAAAAAATGGATCGACCTTTTTAGAGAGGCTTAGTCCCCCCCCCTAGTTCCCCTAGCACCGCTACTGCCACCCTGCAGAACACAATAGGACGTGTACCAGGAAGAATTTAGAAATACGATCGATGCCAAAAGATGCAGAGAGACACAATACAACAACAGGCACAATGTATTCGTTTCAACCGCTGCTTCATTTACATTCGCTAGAGTTCGCTAGTGTGCCAAATACCGTCGCAGTACCGGTAACCGCATCATATTCTGTAGTTCAGGCGAGGACACGGCGAGTCGCACTAAGATTCTAAGGGCAACTCACATGAGTCGTATTGACGTAAGCTTATATAAATCGCGGGCTAATTTTAACTGTTCATTTGCTCCAGAAAATGAAGCAATATTAGTTTTATTCGGGCTAAATATTGCAGAATAACCGCTAAAGAAAAGTAAGACAATTTTTGTCATGTACACATAATTATTATACTTGTAGCGGACCGGCAGAGTCTCAAACTGTAGGTCTTCGGGTACCTGTAGATTGCTGAGCATAGAGGATTGGAAACACCGAGTACCCGTGGCAGAAGCCAAAAAGGCAGGTAGTGCCAGCAAGGGCGGATACAGAAATTTTCGAAGGGGGAGCAAACATTTTCGGTCTTGTTGGTTGGACAGGGAAAAAATTTCGTGTTATTCGTCGCCGAAAAAGTTGATGACTTTTTTTAGTCATCCGTCCAATTTTTCAGGAAAAGATACCAATTCCAATTCAGACGCCAAAAAAGTTGACGACCTTTTTTAGTCATCCGTCATCATAGTCGGGAGTATGGTAAATCAAATGGGGGGTCACGTCCCATGCGATTTTTCATGGGGGGCCTGGCAGCCTGTTTTTCTCTCCCGCTGCATTTATTTAATGGCTTGTTGAAACCAAATGGGGAGGTCACGTCCCATGCAATTTTTAAATGTGGGGACTTGGCCATTTTGGCCACCCTGGATCCGCCCCTGAGTGCCAGCTCGGCGAATGCCCAAACCACCTGCCTTGACTGGCAGAGAAGCTTGCATCCATTGCCTGTGAGAAAATGACAAATTGAATCAAGTCCATGGCATGGCGAAGCAATAATTGGTGAATCAAATTTTTTTCTTATATATAGCAAAAGGAAATTAATACCCGTTCAGCTAATTGGGTGAAGGTCACAATCGTCCCCCCAATAAATGAAAAAGTGACATGAAGGAACGCAGTAACTATAGCGTGGCGTCAGTCTATTAATGGTGTTCTTGGGAAAGTGTACGCGCGAACAGGGCCGAATTAACCAGTATGCCATGTCTGCCATGGCGGCGGGCCCTCCGTTGTCAGAGGGCCCCCCGCGACTGAACAGAAATAATTTTAGATGTGCAATTTTCCATTTATTCAAGGGCAGTGTGTAGATTTACGTCAATTGCTGATAGCTTTTTAAAGGCGAACAATGATTTTTTTATGTCGGCCCCAAATCTATGCCATCTGTGATTAATGATTTTGTCGGTATTCCACTTGGCCTACTTTTAAAGAGATAGGCCAGAGTGGCAGACAGGCAGACAGAGAGGGAGAGATCGGTCTATTAATAGTCAGACATGCAGGCAGACAGACAGAGTGACGGAGATAGAGATACAGAGATTCGGTTAAACTAATTTGAACAGTTGAACTCTGTAACTGGTCTGCAACTTTATAGGTGCAATCGTGCAAGGTGTATCATGTTATCTTTGTCTGAGTCTTACAAAGGCAATCTGTAATAATTATGTCGTGGAGGAATGCTGCTACATGGATGCGTGGATGCGGTGTGTAGGTGGCATCCAGGCGGTGCAGCTGCAGTGCTCTCCTAATAAGTAAGCATGAAGGTATATAGATTCATAATATAATATACAGAGAATAAGCGCGATGTTATTATTACGACATGCATGTTCGCAGCATGTATACTGTATATGGCCTATATAATAGCTATAGGAAACTGATCACCAAACTCTGATAAACTTCCCACATTCCTATTGCATGTATAGCAGTGTAGCTCATTAAGTATTTCGTCTTCACTTCAAGAAATTAGCAACCGTTAATGCTGGATAATAGGCCTATAATTTATATATTGAATTGACGAAAGTGAACGATGCCGAAGAACAAAGTATTTCAACTTTCCGGTGCTCAAAAAGGCGAGTAGCGAAAGAATGCACGGACAGGGTCAGAACTAGCATTTCCTCTAGCGGCCTATTCCAAAACTGGATAGATTTTTATGAACTCGCTAGCTGCAGTGACAGCCACGTCAAATGAAATTGAGAACAGCCTGCAGGTGTCGCATAGTCAAGGGAAGTTCATTCCAGGTTGCAATAAATCGCGCGCAGCCCGGTGGACACTCTCCAGCCGCTAAGTCCGAACCCGCGGGAGACCATGCAGCGAAGATGGGGGCGCATGCATACGGTAGTCGAGGCGGCTCAGCACAAAGTCATGAAGTGATGAACAAGAGAAGCTGCAACTTTAGAAGTCAGAGAGCGAGCAATGATCTTCATGAGCTGCCGCAGTTGGTAGTTGCAGCTGCCGCACATCTGATCTATATATATGAGATGCAAAAGTTAGTTCAGAGTCCAGGAACACCCCAAGGTCACGCACCACCGAAGAAAAGTCCTAGGTGGGAATAGAGAAATACGAGATAACGCTCAGATCGAGCTTTGCCATCTGTTGCATATATATATAGTGCCCAACCAAATGAATTGGATTTTTTGATCGTTGAGGTGCACGGAGTCGGTTTGAGGACATCCAATCTGTGAGGGGCCCCATTGCCTGCTGCATGGTGCGGGCGGCCTCAATGGCTGCGAGTGGATGGCAATGCAGATGCGCCAGTGTATATTATCTGCACACAGCTGGTGTAGCACGCCGTAAGATGTTAAGAGCGTGCCAATGGCGGAAGTGTAGAGCAAGTATAAAGTAAGGGAGTCAAGACTGCAGAGCCTTGTGGGAGACCAGATGGAGCCGGTAAAAAATGGCATGCAATACATGCATACGATGCACGTCTCGCAAGGTTTTAAGTCGCAAGAGATCACTATTTTATATATACACTGTGTCCCAATAAATCGGGGCCCCTTTTTATAATGTGAATAAAACTGGCAAATATTCATCGATTGTCAAAATTTCAAAACAGGCTTGATCCTGAGATAATTATCTACGAATTGGTAATTTATGAACGGCTCTCACAAAAAAATTACGTCATAATGACGTCATTAATTTACATATCGAAACCAAATGTAAAAAAAATCGTCAGAGAATGACGTTCAGCCAAGAAGACAAAATTGTAATAAAATTCTTACGGAAAAATAAACATTACGGCTCAAAAAAGTTTATTCGAAAATTTCCGGACAAGGGATGGACAGTGAGCGGTCTAAATAAGCTTCTAAGAAATATTGATTTGACCGGTTCGTCGGAGTGTCGCGCTGGTAGCGGTACTTAACATTTGAATTCTATGATGCAAATGACGTAATTGTGACGTCAATATTCATGCCAGAAACTTAATATTTGAATCAGTGTAAGATAATTATCTCAGAATAAAAACAGTTTTGAAATTTTGAAAATCGATTAAGATTTGCCTGTTTTATTCACATTATAAAAGGGGCCCCGATTTATTGGGACACAGTGTACATAGAAATACATTATAGCCTAATCTGATACAAGACCCGTGGACGGACAAAATGTCCCCGGACAAAATGTCCCGGACAAAATGTCCCGGACAAAATGTCCCCGGACAAAATGTCCCCGGACAAAAAGTCCCCGGACAAAAAGTCCCCGGACAAAATGTCCCCGGACAAAAAGTCCCCGGACAAAATGTCCCCGGACAAAATGTCCCCGGACAAAAAGTCCCCGGACAAAAAGTCCCCGGACAAAAAGTCCCCGGACAAAAAGTCCCCGGACAAAATGTCCCGGACAAAATGTCCCGGACAAAATGTCCCCAGACAAAATGTCCCGGACAAAATGTCCCGGACAAAATGTCCCGGACAAAATGTCCCGGACAAAATGTCCCGGACAAAATGTCCCGGACAAAATGTCCCGGACAAAATGTCCCGGACAAAATGTCCCGGACAAAATGTCCCGGACAAAGTAATGTCCCTACACTACCTAAACCCAGCGCATCCATGGGCGCCTAGCAGTAGGCACACCTACATTGAGAAAAAGAGTACTTTTGTCAGAGAACCACCTTCTCTAAATGCATGAAAACGAGTCATTATGAATATAACAGAACATTCTTAGCAAATCAACCAATTGCAAGCTGCATTTGGTTCACTCTTTTAGAAGAATTCCGATTCTTGCGTCAGAAATGTACAAATTTCCCAAGGCGTTCAGCTATTTTTTATAGTATCTTTTTTGGTCCTACATATAGGCAGCCTTGAAGGTGTGTATCCGGATCGCTCATTATTTTGATAGTTTATAAATTATCCTTGTTATAAGTTTTTTTTGGTGAGACAATCGATCCGTCGAGAAATTATTTTATTATGCAGTAGCATGACAACCCTAGGACGTAGCCTAACTAGGCAGTAGCATGACAACCCTAGGCCCCTGGATACTCGAAAGGCTTGAGGCCCTTAAACATTAACTACACCACACCAGGGTGAGAATTGCCGGGGGGGTTGGGGGGTTTCAACCCCCCAGTCTTTCTTATAGAGCCCCATAGTAAAGTCTATTTTTTAACCCCCAATTCCAAATGGATAATGGTCCAACCCCCCAGTTATTTTTCCACAATTCTCACACTGCACCACACTACAATGTTGCAAGACTGTTCTCTTTAGCAGTGGTTGGGTCGGGAGCGCTTCTGAATAGAAACGCTTGAAGAGGCGCCATAAAAATGTCTGAAATGAACGAATGAATACACTTATATACACAAGGCCTAATATATGGAGTTCATAATTATGTTAGGCTACATCCTTTTGCATGTAATGTGGCACATCTAAGCAACAAAATTAGACCTAACCTACATTTACATAAGTGATGACGGGGTTAACATAGGAAAACTAGTATATTTCTACAGTTGTGTTTCGGAAATCAAACGGCAATTAAACGGCAATTCCATTACAATCCAAGTCACATAAAGTTGTTTAAAAATGGTAGAAATCGCAGAAATCGTCGCCAAGATCCATTCAAAATGATGTTTAATTAAAACTCGACAAAAACCTTAATTAAGCGATTAATCACGATAAAATTTACGACATTTAAAGCAGTTCACAATAAACTTGACGACATTTAAAGCAGTTAATCACAACAGAGACCATTTGAGGTTTCACAGCAGACTAAGCAGATCACATTGAGATTTCACAATAATTCTAAGTTAATTAATTACTTATTCGAGTTAAACAGATCCCTTGGGGATTTCACAATAATTCTAAGTTAATCTAAGAGGCAGGATCTCGCCGAGATTAGGTTGCAAGAACAGTAAGGTGCTGGCTAAGATTAGAATTGAGAATATGAAATGCACGGACACAAACCGTCTCCCCCAATCAAGGACAAGAGACCCGCCTTCATAAAAGGAATTTAAATTTGAGCAATTTAAATTTGCGCAATTTAAATTGGAGCAAGTTAAATTGGGCCTAAGATTGATGGAAAATCAGTGGCGTAACTACGGGGGGGCAAGGGGGGGCAGCCGCCCCCCCAAATGAAAGGGCTGCCCCCCCAGCTGCCCCCCCAATCCCTGCGTTTGTTTTACTTTTTACTCTTACGAGTGATAAAGAATTAAACAATGTTATATAATTTCTGACTTATTTTATTTTTTATACAACTTCCTGTACAACTTCTTATAGAGTGGGTGATGGGAAAGTGGGACAGGCCACTATAAAATCTAAAAATACATAGTCTATGGCAATATACCAATGCCGATGCACGCTTTAATTGCCAACGGTAGCCACCCCATCATTTTAGGCTGCCACCCCACTGCCCCCCCATGAAAAAATAGCTGGCTACGCCACTGTGGAAAATTAAGGTTAGGGTTAGTTTTAGGGTTAGGGTTAGTATTAAAATTTAAAAAGGTCTAAATTTCTAAGCCTAACCTTCTCCATAATTATACTAAATGCTAAACATAGCCTCAATACTAACCCTAACCCTAAAACTAACCCTATGTAAATTTTAATACCAACCCTAGCCCTAAAACTAACCCTAACCTTAATTTTCCATCAATCTTAGACCCAATTTAACTTGCTCCAATTTAAATTGCGCAAATTTAAATTGCTCAAATTTAAATTCCTTTTATGAAGGCGGGTCTCTTGTCCTTGATTGGGGGGAGACGGTTTGTGCCCGTGCATTTCATATTCTCAATAATAAACAAAAACCTTATGCGACGTAGTGTAGTGACATCACTTTTGCCCTACGACTTTCTGTCAAGGACTTTTTGTCCAGGACATTTTGTCCGGGACATTTTGTCCGGGACATTTTGTCCGGGACATTTTGTCCGGGACATTTTGTCCGGGACATTTTGTCCGGGACATTTTGTCCGGGACATTTTGTCCGGGGACATTTTGTCCGGGACATTTTGTCCGGGACATTTTGTCCGGGGACTTTTTGTCCGGAGACTTTTTGTCCGGGGACTTTTTGTCCGGGGACATTTTGTCCGGGGACTTTTTGTCCGGGGACTTTTTGTCCGGGGACTTTTTGTCCGGGGACATTTTATCCGGGGACATTTTATCCGGGGACTTTTTGTCCGGGGACTTTTTGTCCGGGACATTTTGTCCGGGACATTTTGTCCGGGGACATTTTGTCCTAGCACCACAAGACCAGCACCGCGTATACATACAGACCTGTACCGTGCACAATTGTCTGATTATGCATGCATCAAAGAGGTTTTTATCTAAAATCGGCAGAGACCTATATATATATATATATATATATATATATATATATATATATATATATATATATAATTATCGACATATTTTGAAGGCAGCATCAGTCTTATATATTAGGCCTATATATATGTGAAGGAATTATCCCCGTACAAGTCAATAATGCGCACAGCTTTCTTTGATAGGAAGTGACTAATGATCAAAATATTTCGACATTTTTATCTTTCAAATGTGTATTATATATACTCCGTTCTATAAATCTATATATTCTCCTTGTTTGTCGTGAATCGTGTGTTGTCATATATATATATGACATATATATATTGCATATATATATATATATATATATTGCTAAAGGCGATTCGTGATGACGGGGGTTGAATGGAGTAAAATATATCAAATAAACTGGACATTTTTATAGTCCACCTCGATTAGAACTAACAGAGGATCTTTGCCATAGGAGGCAGAGAATGCTCCACTCTCCCCCGCCCCATCCCACCTGTTTCTTCTTTTCAGAGGCTACACATAAAACAAGGCATTGATTACAACCTTGTCGGCACCTTATAAGACGTCGGCTTCTTTGGCGGGAGGAAATCTACGACTCTAATTCATCTCGAAGCGATCGCGGCGGACGTACGGACGGAGGAGTTTGCGGACGATAAAACGATCATAAAAGTCATAATGCTGTAATGAAAGACCGGCTGTTATTGAATTCCTGGGGTGTATAGAATCGTCGTCGTCGGTCGCTGGTCGACCGCCTCAGCGGGCGGTGAGCTGGAACATCGTAGCTCGGTCCCGTTTTTTTCGCTCTTTAATTTCTTTTTTGAGAGCCGCGGTCAATTACGGTAGGAGGAGGAGAAGAAAGCTATCCCGCCCAGGTACACGCCGTAAAGACGCCAAACAATAATTGACAGAGACACGTTTTATGATTACATGGGTAATATATCATTTCATGAGGTCGGTCAGGAGGGGGAGTGGGGGGGGGCTTGGGTATACGGTGTGTTCGAGTCTCCAGTGAATAATGAGCCGACGATTGACTGCGTCTAATTCGCTGCGGTATAAAAGTCAGCCAGAAGTTGTAGATTGTTGGTTATAACTGTGACAGAAAGTTGACTGATAGGAAGTCAAACTGTCTCTACAGAAAAGGCAATTACAGTGCATGGAGATTTTTGAAGCTGTTTGAATATATTACGATGACTTGGGTATGTCTTTCATCTTCTAAACTTTATTCTCGACAACCACGGTATAGTTTATAGTTTAATCCTAAAACTGCAGTCAATATTTTGGCTTTGGACGTTAAAATTTCTATAGGTAATTTCTCTTAATGCGAGCAAAATTGGATATGTCGTAAGTATTCAACTTACCAAAACTTTTAACCGTTGTATACAAATGGGCAGAGTGTCATCTCTATGGGAGAGGGGAGAAGAGCCGTCGCTCATTGCATTGGCACAGCCATTTATAATAATAATAATTTATAATATATATGATGCACACACACACACGCACACACAGAATCCTCATAACATTTCGATCCCGTCCATGTGTATTTTCTCCATTGCCACCTACCAGAAATCCGACCAGAAATCCGACCAGAACAAAACTCTGACCAGAAAACAAACCAGAAAATCTGAAAAAAATCCAACCAGAAGTTCGACAAGGAATCCGACCAGAAGTTCGACAAGAAATCCGACCAGAAGTTCGACAAGAAATCCGACCAGAAGTTCGACAAGCAATTCGACCAGAATCCGACCAGAAATCCGACAAGAAGTTCGACAAGAAATCCGACCAAAATTCGACACAAAATCCGACCAGAAAACCATAGATGTAAAAAACGATGGAAAGAAAATAAAAAACGGTAAAAACGTCGTTTTTTCAAAATAATAAAAAACGACAAAAAAACGATAAAAAACGGAAACGGAAAATAATTTGCCTTTGTTACATCTGAAATTTCATTTTCAGCTTACAAACCTTAATTGCTTATGCAATTTTATTAAGAAACCGCAAATAACACAACTTTAATATTATTATTATTAGGCCAAAATAATTGGTATAAGTAACATTAATCTACCACAGTTATTTTTTTCTTATAACTTTCGTTTAATAAGAAATTCGGACAAATTAAAGGTATTGAAATCTTTTCAAATTTAAATTGTAGACATAAGCCCACATTATAAGTTTATGCCGATCGACATAACACAATTAAAATCTAACCAGAAGCAAAAACCACAGATGTTTACTAAATTATATATTGTACATTATTTTGTGCTTAAAATTGCTACTTATAGATATTAATAATTATGCCCAAGAATTTTATATCAAAATAACTCTTAGAAATTTCATTTCTTGTAGGGATCTACTACATGTATTTCTCAAAATTATGACTTAAACAATTACATAAAGACCCTATAGTTAGCTGCATCCTTGAGAGTACGGTGAAAACTTATGGAATATCAGACAAAAATTAAATCAAGGAAAATAATATTAGACAGCAAATAATTAAATAAAGTTACATAAAAATCGAAAAAACGATAAAAACGATGGGAAAAATAAAAAACGAAACAAACAACGTTTTTTGGGAGAGAATAAAAAACGAAAAAAAGTTTTTTACAACTATGCAGAAAACCAACCAGAAATCCGACCAAAAATACAACCAGATGTTCGACAAGAAATCCGACCAGAAGTTCGACCAGAAATCTGACCAGAAATCTGACCAGAAATTCGACCAAAAATTCGACACAAAATCCGACCAGAAATCCGACCAGAAATCCGACAAGAAAACCATCCAGAAATTCGATCAAAAATACAACCAGATGTTCGACAAGAAATCCGACTAGAAGTTCGACAAGAAATCCAGCCAGAAATCCGACCAGAAATCCGGCCAGGAATCCGACCAGAAATTCAACACAAAATCCGACCAGAAATCTGACTAGGAATCCGACGAGAAATTCAACCAGAAATCCGACCAGAAATTCGACACAAAATTCGACCAGAAATTCGAAACAAAATTCGACCAGAAATTCAACACAAAATTCGACCAGAAATCCGACCAATAACCTGGTCCTGAATGATGTATCCTATATATGCTATTTGTATTAACAATAGACGGCATTAAGGCCTAAATATAGCCCAGCAAGTCATGCAGCAGGTTAAACTTAAAAGCGAGAATCGACTGGACCAACAAAGTTCTGTTCTCGCCTCTCCTCTCTCCGAAACATAACAGAACGTATAACTGATGGTCGTCATTCAATATTATAATAGCCGATCAGATCTAGCACAGTCACGCGCATGTCACCCTTGCAAGTCGATGCACGTATATACACATTATATAATAATTGTTATGTACTACAATAGCTGCCACTGACCTCAGTGACCTGAGTCAAAGGTGATGCGAAGAAGACCATGAAATATATATATTAGGGTGGCCCACAATTAAAAAGTTTGGAAATTCAATTCTCCACAAGGCTGCTCTTGTTCCATATGCTATTAGTGATTTATTTGCCAAGTTTCAACAAAATTGAACAATGTTTACTGGTACCAATTTTCTGCAACATTTTAATTAGGCATCGAAAAATTTAAAATAATTCGCTTTTCTACAGTACTCCAAGGAGCCGTGCAATTATCATCACAAATGTGTCTATTAAATCAGTCTATTAAAGCTATTAGGCCAATGTAGAATCAATTACAGTCTTACAGAAATTGAAATATGAAATATAACATGAAGCATTGTACATGTTCTCAATCGTTCTTAAAAATTTAGATGTAACCTTGATAGGCAGACTTTGACTAATTCTTGACTCTGAGTAATAAGAAGATCAAACAGTTTTAAAGAGATCTCCTTGTGACATACACTTCCATTAGAATGTCTTTAAGTCTTTCGGGTGTATGGTCAAAGGATTTTCTCACCACGCATTTCATGATAGCTCCAAAATAGACTTATGTCGCAGCACATGCCTCCTGGATAATGGCCAACATGTGATAAAAAAAATTCTATTTTGTGGGATGAAATTCTAAATAGGCCTACATCCAAAAATTATGCAAACTTTAGATGCATTTTTCTCAGATTCGAAATTTGAACAGCTGAATCATATTTTGAGTCTTTGACTCAACCTGGAGACAGAAAAATGATAGTGCAATAAAGTTTGTCATTTTAAAGCAGAGACTTACACTTTATAACTGTGTATGACACAATTTTTTAAAATCGATTTAAGCCTGGTTTGGGTCAGATGGTAATTACTACCATGCAGTGCTTCATCTAGATCCCTGAGGAACTTTTCTAAGTCTTTCGAGTAGAAATTTTCAAACAACAAAGTAAATTCCATAGGCTACTTTAAAATGCGATGACCTGTTTCTTTCCGTAAAAATTGCCAACAAACATGATCAATTCCATATTTTTAAAGGTGATGACCTTTTTTGTACATCAATGCTCTGCTGCCAGGAAATGTTACGTTTCAACAATATCCCTGTGTCAACAAAACCTGTCAAATCTTTCAGGAGGGATGGAAATGTTACATATATAGTTTTTCTCGGGGTCAACATTACGTAGGCCCTATGTTCATGTAAACAACAGCTCTAAATTTTCTCTGGGGGAATGTCATTCGGAGATGCTTAGATTAAAAACTTATTACCTAGGTAGCACCCATTATTACTTTCATGACCTAACCAATTGTTATATCTTTATGAAATATGAAGTTCTTCAGGACTCTCGCCCATGTTTTGTGACTGTCTAGAAAGAATGATCTTTAGCAGCCATAAGAGTCAACAATATTGGGAGCTTCTGGATGATGCCATGGGTAGCTACGGCTTCTGTCAAATATTTTGAGCCATTATTACACAGAGTCAAGAGACCAGCATTAATCTTATATCATATGCAAGAAGTGCTTAACAAATTAATAAAAAAAATACTTGATTTATATAAATTAGCAGTATACAGAGCATTTAGAAGTGAACAATCCAATTATATTTGAAGCAAATTGGGAGCAAAAAACCTTTAGTTTATTAGCTGGCAAGGAAAATTTTGAAATTACCTCCAATTCAGCAACTGTTTTCTAACACAAAGAACATGAAACAAGCTTAGATTTGTGTATAATCTTATAATTCTTTATTTATTTAAACACAGTTGACATCTTGATTATGATTTAGAAAGATGGTAACTTGGAGTACATGAATGCTGCTGTCAATTCATAATGTAGCTGTTAAAATTTCGTATGCACATTTTTGGCGAGTCCTATAGAAAACTCTCGAAAATTGGTACCTCTAAACATGCTCAGATCTCTTCAATTTTTTCAACTCAGAGTCTTCTAGTCAAGTAGAACAAGAGCAGCCTTGTGGAGCAGCATATTTTGAAAAAAATATTTTTCCCATGTAAGTTTGGGCCACACTAATATATATATATATATATATGTATATTACTACATATGTATATTACTATATAATATATATATATATATATATATATATATATATATCCTGAGTCAAAGGTGATGCGAAGAAGACCATGAAATATATATATATATGTATATTACTACATATGTATATTACTATATAATATATATATATATATATATATATATATATATATATATCTTCTCATGCATACTAGACCAAAGTTTAATCGATGGCGTTCATCTTTTACTGCAACGTCGTCCGTTTTATTATACGACGAACCCGAGCTTACGTCTGATGACCTGACGTAAACCTTACACCGCCCGTGAATATATATATATATATATATATATATATATATATATATATATATATATATATACAGCATACACATATATATATTCATATATATATATGAATATAATATATACGGACTTGGCTTAATCGGACACCTGTTGTTGTCAGTCGGATTTCATGGTCGTGGTCGGGCGGATAATTAGCAGCTGCTGCTGCCACTCGACGTCTCTATAGTAAAGGGTCATTTGTTACAACGTTGCTGCTAATAGACTGCATCACATGCAGGTTATTGTCGCCGCTTGAGTAAGTTAGTCAGAACCGATGGATGGTCGATGAGTTTGTCTGTGAACATAAGATGTTACATGTACATAAGGGTCGAATGCAGGTCATGACGTTGGCAAGTGAACGTATATGCACTATAGGGTCGATCAACTGATGATGAAATAATGAGTTTCTTTAATGCTGCAATCTACACGGTGTCCCAATTGAACTGATACCCCCCCCCCGGATAATAATTTCCTATTTTTTACATGTTGGCAACTTAAAATTTTCTTTGCCCAAATTTGAATGTGCATAACTTTGCACTCTGTTTGCATAATTGGATACAATTTTCAGGAAACATTGATAATTTATCCCTCTGACCTTCTCTGAAATTTTATAGAGTTTCATTTAGAATTGACAAGTATATCGCCAAAACAAAAAGGGTATCAGTTCAATTGGGATACCGTGTATAGCAGATTGGTTTCTGGATGGTCGGACGGTACAGATGATATTATGTGGCATCAATTTATCCATAGAACAGTCAGCAGTTGAATGCTATGAATGGGTCGAGGAGCAGATGAACGATTATATAGATGAATAAACGGATGGATGGATTAAGGTATGGATAGATGGATGGATGGATGGATGGATGGATGGATGGATGGATGGATGGATGGATGGATGGATGGATTAAGGCATGAATGGATGGATGGACATTAACCCCCCCCCCGGACAATTCCCCTTTGCTGCGCATAGCCAATATCTGTAGGTATTATTTGCTCAAACTTGGGCTAATTATCCAGTTCGCGGTGCTGCGTCAATTAACTAGTTAGTGTCATACAGATAAACACCTGCTGTCGCTGTCATTCAGTTCAGGCGTGAACAACTTATGGCTTGTTAGTGTTGTTCAGTCACTCAAATATGAAGCTAATACCTGCTGCTGTTGGTGCAATTTAGGACAGCATTAATCCTTGTCATCAATCCAGCTTCCATTTAGGTAAAAATTCGTTTAATCCAACTTCTATTCAAATAACAATTATTTTTATCCTTCTTCTTCTTCTTCTATCTTCTCTTCCGTCATCGATATGACGATGAGGCCTGTATGAATTTCCTCCAAACTTCTCTGCTTCTGATGATTTCTCCAATCTCGACCAAGCTGGTGCCCTTCTCTCTCAGATCTTCTTTGATGTTGTCCATCCAGGTCTTCCTTTGCCTCCCTCTGCTTCTTTCTCCTTCTACATGCCCATGCAGTGCAGCGTTTGGTAGTCTTTGCTCCGTCATTCTTCTCACATGACCGAACCATCTGAGTCTTCTCTTCTTGATTTTTTCTATTATTGTTTCATCGACTCCTAGTTCTTCTCTTGTTATTTCATTTCTGATCTTCTCTCTCCTGCTTCTACCTATGATTCTCCTGAGCCAGCTCATCTCTGCTACCAACAGTCTCCGTTCGTCTTCTTTCCGTAAACACCAGCACTCTGATCCGTATAGTAATACTGGTTCTACTAAGGTATGATAGAGCTTCATCTTAGTTCTGATGGATATGTTTCTTGCTTTCCACATTTCCCCCAGTTTTCCGAATGCCGTACATGCCAGTCCAATTCTTCGTTTGATATCTTCTTCGCACCTTCCGTCTTCTGTTATCAGGCCTCCTAGATAGACGAATCTGGTAACTTGTTCTAATATTCCGTTCTCTGTTCTTATCTGTAAATCCTCATGACGTTTTCCAATGACCATTGTTTTTGTTTTTTCGACATTGATTTTGACTTTGGATTTTATTTTTATCCATCCAGCTCCAAATCAAGCAAGAATATTTTCATCAATCCAGCTCCGATTTAAGGAAGAATATTTTCATCAACCCCGTCCAATTTAAGCAAGAACTTTTTCATCAATCCAGCTTCTATTTAAGTTAAAAATTATTTTTTTATCAATCCGGTTTCTATATTTAGCGAGAAATCTTTTCGTCAATGCAATTTGCGTACTCAGGACAGTGGTTTTATGCACGTAATATGTGTATACCAGGCTTTTTTTTTATCCTACCCTGAGGAATTGTCCGGGTTTTTTGTCCGGGGGGTTTGTCCAGGGGGAAATGTCCTACACTCGTTTGATGCTATATAGAGCTTTTGAGAGTATGCGTTCTACTCTGCTCTTAAGACTGTTCTCTTTAGCCGTGCACATGGTTGGATCCGGAGCGCTTCTGAGTATAGCTAATCTTGAATAGGCGCCAAATAAATGTCTGAAATGAATGATTATCTGTCCTCTATCTATGGCAACCTATTCTACGCAACCTTTAGTACATCATGGCAATTGCAATTATCTATGCTTTTTTAAAGCACCACCATACATTACATTGGAAACCAGTGGCGGTGTCAGCCATATATACAACTACATTTTCAGCAGGTCTTGTCAGGGTCATGAGATCTTACTCAGCAGGTCAAAGAATTTAAATGCAAAGAAAATTAAAATTACCACAGAGTCCAAAGAATTTTTGGCAAGCCATGCATGCATGAGGCATGCAGGACAAGAGTAACATATTAAATATACATGGCTGCAGTCAAATCGACCCATGGACGGATGGTGGCGCCAGTATATATATATATATATATTATACATATATAATATATATATTATATATATGTATATATATGCCTAAACATATATATATATATTTTATATATCTATACACAAGCAGATAATTGTATATATAGACAGACGTGCAATTAAAGAGACAATCGACTAACAAAACTTTTTCAATAGAGTTTAGATTAGCAATAGATATAGTGTGGTGTTCTATTTTCGCTAGAGCAGTACATACTACATAGCCTATGAGCAGCATATAGCCTAGATGTAGCCTGTCCTCACGATGAGTTTGAACGAATTGGTGCATGCAGATAGACAAGGGCGGATACAGACATTTTCGAAGGTGAGGCCAAAATTTTCGGTCTTGGGACTCGAAAAATCTTATGACCTTTTTTAGTCATTTGTCTCCAATTCCCAAGAAATGATATCATTTCATTCGCCAAAAAGTTGATGACCTTTTTTCGTCGCACGGGCCTCGTGTACGGATTTCGTGGGTGTAGCGAGCGTGTGGGGAGGACCTGCGAAATTACTCATGAAAGGCCACGTCAACTCTCCGAGCCAGAATAGCTGGTCAGATAGCTGGTCAATTATAAAGAAATTTCTAAATGGGGGCCATGGCCGGATTGGCCCCCTGGATCCGCCCCTGGGTAGACTCACTTTGATATAACTTTTGTTCTGTTTGAAATAATTTGGCGAAATTTTGTCGTTGTGCGTAGAAATGAATTCCCTTTAAGCCTGTGAAATGCGCTTTAAAGAATTTTTATTTCTGGCCAAGATATTGACAAAAAACCTCAAGAAGGTCTTTTATGGCCCACTCTGTATAATTATAGAAAACGATCAGCACCATACATGCAGACCCTTTAAAATTATCTCTTTGCAGATATTTGCATTTTGTATATAGGCCTATAACAAAAAACATTCATGTGCAATTTTATTTTTCGATATTTGTGTGATACGCATGTTGTATTAGAGCTAATTTACCGTGCTTTTTATGTGGTTTCTATATTTGGCTGTGTATAATTATGGTTGGTGAGTGCTGAGTGTCTGACTACAACTGTGGAGTGAGTGGCTTGAGTATTTCTTCCACCTAAAGTCGTGCAGAAAGCGAGTCTTGCATTTAGTCATCTCGCTTAAACTGATCCCAGCTGATCTATCGTACACTGCAGACTGTAGTAGTACACTTAACCAGCGTGCCATAGTGGCATCTCAGCTGCTGCTGGCGGTGTGAGCCGTAGATAGTGGAGATGAGCAGCACTCCTCCCCCTCCCCCATTCCACTCCAGCGCTTACTATAATATATACACCGTCATGATGGACGAGAAGGCTTCAGTGAATGATTATCAGCGACTATTATATGTATACCAGTCTGCAGGTATAGTATATGCGGGGAGGGCATCTTTATTACCTGTTTACATTAAAAACTGAGCGATAATTACACGATTTCTGGGTGGCCGGAAGTGGCGGCAGATGGCCGTTCGTGGCGTCAGCTGAAGAAAGCGAAACGCGAAGAGGACAATTGAACGCGGTGGGATAAGAATGCGGGTCGCGTAAAACGCTATGGCATGGTTGGTACCGTGGTGATAATTCTTACGCTACGGCGTGCGATTCCGCTGACGTGAAGAGAGACGGACGGCCGACGGGAGCGCGGGTGGGATGAGGAGCGTAGGAGGCATCGGCGTTGATAGCCTCTACCGTCGGCGGCGGCGGCGGCGGCCGGGCAGCCGAGGCCGTCATCTCGGCGGCGGCGGCGGACGGCCGTGGAAGCCTCGTCTGCTGCCACCAGACAAAACAGGTGGCGTCGAAGGTACTGCAACGCGGGAAGCAGCGACGCCAAGCGGCCGGGTTTGACATTTGACGGAAGCGGAGTCCACGGTATGCGCGTGTCGCTGGAGCCGTCTGGTTAGCATCAGCTGTCTTCGACGGTGCCACACGGGGGCCCTCCGCCGCCGCCTCCTCTGCCTCCGTCGCTGCCTCCTCTGCCTCCGCCGCTGCTGCCTGCTCCGATCCGGATCCAGCGGTTATAAGACGCATCGGCGGAAAAATGCCGACGCCATGCAGCACCGTGGGAATCGCACCATCCCTCCTGCAGGCCCCTCCATCCTCCTCCTCTTCGCATCTACCGCAACGGAGGCTGCGTCTGCTGCTGCTTCTGCTGCTGCAGTCTGCTGTGGGGCGGTGGCATCTGTTGACTACTAGTTGGCACTGCAGCCGTCCAGTCGAAGAAGCAGTCAGCAGCGATGTCGCTAAACGATGCCTCGCTAATCGTAGTCAGCTGGATGAAGATGAGGAGTCTTTGATTCCAAGCTAACCGATCTGAGTCTTCTAGGTGACCGAGACAGCTTGGTGCCCACCATGCACCACACGCGACACTCCCTGCTGCTGTAACAAATCGTTCTCTCCGTATATAGCAGATAGAACACCCCCATCGTTCCTGCAAGACTTTAGGTCGTTACAGTAACCGAAGCACGAGGCAGTTGTATGGTAGCACCTGTATAACCTACTGGAAGTGCTGTAACAATTAGTTGAATTTCTTCGTCAATTAATCTTGCTTTTCCTTGTTTACGCGTTCTTTCATCTCTCTCCAATGTTTCCTTGTTTACTGAAGAGTCCGTCGAATGCTTACGGTCACCATGGCAACGTTTCTTTTCAGCAACAGATGCCCGGATATGCGTCGTCCGTATACGATCCCGTCCAGAGGTCCAGACTGTCCTCACAGTACGGATCGCTCTATCCAGGATACGTCTCCGGGATGGGATACCACGCGACGGCCGCGTCTGCAAACAGAACGTACTTCTACGGAGCCACAGGCGGAGGAGTAGGAGGAAGCGTGGGAGCCAGCGGAGGACTCGGAGGAGTCGGAGGAGGCAGATTTAATTCGGATTTGGACGACACTAGTTCCGATGATCCGTATTCGAACAAAGAGGAACCGGATGTCGTTGGGGATCTGGACTGCAGTCTAATGGACTCATCCGCACAGACACCGGTCGGATTCTACGATGTGTATCCGCCAAATCGACCATCATGTCGCGTCGAGGCAAACCAAGTGCAGTCGTTTCCACCGGGAAATAATCCACTGGAAAGAATGAAATCCATCAACCATGACGGTAAGTCGGAGTCTTCACCGTCCACTTAATTATCAGCACAGTCTATAATGGACTGCGACAGCTGTTCATTGTGTCATGACCCATGCATAACTAGGCCTATAGCCCATATGTCTTTCAGCTGCGTTATTGTATACTATAGCTCGTTGTTAGATTGCTGTCCACCACCACAGGGTGAGAATTGCCGGGGGGGGGGGGGTTGGGGGGGTTCAACCCCCCCAGTCTTTTTTAGAGCCCCATGTTAAAGTATGTTTTTCAAGCCCAAATTCCAAGTGTATAATGGTCCAACCCCCCCAGTTATTTTTCCACAATTCTCATACTGCACCACCAAGAGAAAGTAATTCTAAGATGAAAGAATCTTTCTGAAGACGCGCTAATTTTTCCAGTGATTTTGCGCGCTATAGCAATAACAATATTCCGTGTTGATGCAGAAGAATAATGATTTCTTGATGAGTGCTAATGGCCATTTCTCCTCATTATATTGCTAACTGACAGCAGTTCCGTGTGTGCTTCTGTGGCACTGAATTTGTCAATGGCTGTAAGGGAATTCTATCAAGACCTATCTTTATATAGCGTCCTATATATAGGTTCTAAATTGCCATCATTGATTTATTTTGAAGGCGTGCATGTACATTGTATACAGCGCCTTTTCTTTGGCCGCGACTATGCTGCGGCGTTAAATAAATCGGCTTCTAATCAATATTATTTTTTTACCCGAGGTACCTATATAGGATCCCTCGGGATTATTATTATTAATATTATTATTATTATTATTATTATTATTATTATTATTATTATTATTATTATTATTATTATTATTATGAATTATTATTATTATTATTATTATTATTATTATTATTATTATTATTATTATTATTATATCTATTAATATTATCATTATTATTATTATTTTATTATTATTATTATTATTATTATTATTATTATTATTATTATTATTATTATTATTATTAGGCCTACCTTTATTCTTTTATTTTTATCGTTACTCTTATTATTTTCAATGACGCCTTAAAACATAGCATATATCTTGAAGAATTCCTAAGTAGGAAGTACCTCTAGGTCAAATAAAGTTATTGAGCCACATCCACTTTAAATGAAACTGCGCAGAAAAATCGGTGTCCGGACAATTCGTCGCCGGACAATTCGGAACGGACAATTCGGACCGGACAATTCGGAGACGGACAATTCGGACCGGACAATTCGGACCCGGACAATTTGGAGCGGACAATTTGGAGCGGACAATTCGGACCCGGACAATTCGGACCCGGACAATTTGGAGCGGACAATTCGGAACGGACAATTCGGACCGGACAACTCGGAGACGGACAATTCGGACCGGACAATTCGGAGACGGACAATTCGGACCAAGACAATTCGGAGTGCATATAACAAATCATGAACTCCTAAAAGGCATGATCTGTAGGGTTTCAGATTATTAGTTAAAACGTTATTATATTTTACTACTACTTAAGTTCGTAGGCCTAGCTTTGAGAAATTTTTCAGCTAAGTGATCTCTGACTTTGTATGCCTGTCAGTCTGGTTTCACATTATTAGTTATGCTACTTTCAATAAAAATATGTAATCATTCGCTGATTGTCTTCCATGATCTAGCAGTACCCGGTAGTGATAGGGCTCCTGCTTTAAGCTAGATTTACACCGCTCCTATTTATAGACCAGATTTTTACCGGTTCCAATAATATTATGAGATCAGGTTAACTCTAATTTATTTATGAGAACAGATCATGTCAATTCACATGAATATTATGAGAACAGATATAACCTATGGTATTTCATAACCTATGGTATTTCATTGAAGCCATTTTAGATTTACTTATTGTTAGAAATATGAAAGATTCAAAAGGTCAAAATGCGGCATCCTATGGCTTCCAAAACAAGTTCAAAGTGATACGTCACAGACAGACAAACGGGCAAAGAGACGTACGAATAAACAGACATAAGCGTACAAGCAGACTGATAGACAGTGGGGTGCTAAGTTGATCTAGTATTTATTTTGATGTCCAGTACCTATCCGGTCAAACTATGTAGGTCTATTTGGGTGATGGAGATGGGTATGAAAATCTGAGCTCCATCACTAATTTTGACTGCTAAGAATTGTCCGGTCCGAATTGTCCGGTCCGAATTGTCCGGTCCGAATTGTCCGGTCCGAATTGTCCGCTCCGAATTGTCCGCTCCGAATTGTCCGCTCCAAATTGTCTGGGTCCGAATTGTCCACACCAAAATTTTCTCCGAATTGTCCGTCTTCGAATTGTCCGCGCCGAATTGTCCGCTCCGAATTGTCCGGATCCGAATTGTCCTCTCCAAATTGTCCGGTCCGAATTGTCCGTTCCGAATTGTCCGGCGACGAATTGTCCGGGAACCGAAAAATCGACTGACCAGCTGTTTCTTTAGAATGACCGATTGACTTTTTCAGGAACAAGTTCAATTCATTACTCGTTAACCACTAATTATATTTCTTGCATACTGATGCAGACATTGCTGTCCATGGTGACTGACTTAATGGTTCCTTTCACTCGCTCTGCAACAATGCAGAGGCGTTCGTACTCTGTGGTTGGTCCAGCAACCTGGAATGGTCTTCCCTTGACTATGCGACACCTCCCAAGCTCTACTCAATTTCACAAACTGTTGAAGACTGTTTTTCTCGCTTGGTCTCGGCCGGGAGTGCCTCTGAGTAGGTACCTTGAAGCGGCGCTATATAAATTCTGATTGATTGTTTACCTAAAAGAAAAAAACATCGACACAAATTAACTTTATCCTCAGTTGTAACAAAACTTTTTTCTTTTTTGTGCTTCTGAGAAAAATCCCGTTTTTTTCGTCTCATTTTTTCCTTTTTTATGTAGCCATATTAATTTATTTACTGCCCATGGTTATTTTTTAAATTTAATAACGTCTGAAATCCCTTACAGTGTCTCGGTACTTTCAAGGATTCGGTTTATTGACGCCACTACTTTAGGCTAGGTAATTTAACCGCTTTGACGTCATGCTATTAGCACAGCAAAAGATATGAAATTTATGAAAACTACTTGATATGAAGTTATTTTAAAAGTAGGCCTTAAAACTTTTAAGTGCCATTTTCCTATAGGCTATAAATTATTAGGCAATCTAAGCTTTGTATTCCTATAGGAATACAAAGCTTAGATTGTTATCTTAATTTCTATGTCAGCGTGGACTTTGAGAACTTAAGTTTACAGGGAAAATTTCTAAATAATTTAAATATTTTAAATTTCTAAATTTCTTTTTAAACCAAAATTTTCAGAAATTAGATGATTGTTGTAGATTAATGTCAGTCTATTTAGGGTTTACCAATAAAACTGTTTTATTTGCTGACTAAAATTATACGCAACGAAGGTTTTTAATTTTTAAAAGCAGTAAAAAATGTAACAAAGTCCAATAATTTTCGCTGTCCGTTTTTTGTCGCTTTTCTGTTCCTTTTTTGGAAAACGATCTATTCCGTTTTTGTTCCGTTTTTATCGATTTTACATCTATGACTATATCTTGAATGAATGACGACACATATAGGCCCATATAATTTATAGAAGAACTTGAATTTCTGAAAGCTGTAATAAGATTGATATATCGGAGAATTATTTGTCATTTTCTTAACAGAATCAGTCGATAGCTACTTAGCAGAAAAGCGGAAAGAATCGATTCCCCCTCTTCCTCCTCCTCCATCATCCGTCTCCTATTCCAGCTCCGTCGTCATCTCCCCAAATCATCGCGGCTCTTCCCGTAATCGGACCCGGAGCAAGGACTTCGGACTGACGCCGGGCGGAACCACGATCACCGGAAGTCAAGACGGGGGACAGGAAGTCTGTCGTCTTCTGCGTCAGAGAACGAAACGGAAGCCCCGGGTTCTCTTCTCACAGGCGCAGGTCTACGAGCTCGAGAGACGCTTCAAGCAGCAGCGCTATCTGTCGGCGCCGGAGCGCGAACAGCTGGCCAAGACGCTGAAGCTGACGTCGCAACAGGTTAAGATCTGGTTCCAGAACAGGCGCTACAAGATGAAACGCCAGACGCAGGACAAGACACTCGAACTGGCTGCCCTGCACTCGTCGAGGCGTGTCGCGATGCCACTCCTCGTCATGGATGGCCAGTCATGCGGAGTGGCCGGGGTGTCGGGCGTGCCTCAGAACTGCCTCTCTCCACCCACCTACTCGTCGCCTTTCGCCTCGACCAATCCCTTCTCCTCTGTGTACGGATGCAGCAATGCCGTCATGAATGGACTGCAGGGACACGGGCAACTGAATCGACAGAATCCCTACTCACACGGACTGAGGATCTGGTAGCCGACGATGCTTATACTATATATATATACGGTTCAGAAGACTTATGTATCGCCATCGTGTACAACATCATCATCATCATCATCATCATCATCATCATCATCATCATCATCATCATCATCATCATCATCATCATCATCATCATCATCATCATCATCATCATCATCATCATCATCATCATCATCATCATCAAAGCTATCTTCTGTGTATGCATGGAAGTGAAAATCCCTCATACACCGATTACAAATGCGCAAGCGCAGACGAGGGTTACGACTCTTTCTGCATGCTCATATATATATTATTATATAGGCCTATATATTGCCTTGTACTGGAATTGACGGTAAGAGGGGAATGATATGCTTGTTTAATATATATATGAAACATCAGGGTGAGAATTGCCTAGGGTTTGGGGACTTCAACCCCCCAGTCTTTCTTAGAGCCCCATAGTAAAGTCTGTTTTTACGTCCCAATTTCAAGTGGATAATGGTCCAACCCCAGTTATTTTTCTACAATTCTTACACTGTGAAACATTGTACAACTTCAATCAATACATCATGAAATATAATTATAAATCGAATGTAATATATTTGTACAAAATACGCGAAGAAGCTGTCACGCATCTGTATACATGATGTGCCCAAATAGTACCCCTACGATTTTTTAGCAATATCGTGGTCAAAAGTATGAATTTTAAAATGCAATTTTACAGACTTGAAGGCAATTCATATTTATGTGCAACTGACAAATTTCACAAGGAACTTCAAACAGAACAGAAGTTATATCACTTTTAGTTAGTCCACCCACTGTTTTTGGACGATCCAAAACACATAACACAGCAAAAAGTAACAAAAACACATTTTATTAAGTCACATCTCAAATAATTGTTATAAAATGAACTTTATAATGTTTCACGACTTGGGTTCAATGTGTCCATGACCAGTGCCCAAACTTGTTATGAGTCTCTTTGTAAAGTTCTTGATGGTCTTCTTGTTGATATGTTCCATGCAGAGATAAATCTTCTCGTGCAATCAACTCCAATGCGATCATCAATTCTCTGATCGCTCTTGGTTTTGGCCGCAGATTGTGTTATTTCTACAGCACATCTCTCCAAACTTGGCTTTTCTCAATGAAACTAGCACAATTGACATTTGATCTGATCTCCTTAATTTCATCAACGGCATATTTTTTAACTCTCAATTTAACTCTTATAATAATTTTCCTACATTCACTGTTTATCAGAGTAAGTGGTGATTTAGCTGCTTTCACAGTGTCTGAATACACATTTTGTCTGTCATTGACAACTTGGGCATTATTTTTTAGATATTTCAATTTTATTGTTTAGTAAAAAATTATTAATCTGACAATTATTTACCGACTTGATCGTCATCTTGCTAAGTGACTTCACAGTGGCGTGCAGCTATACGAGACACTCTGTTTCTTTTCTGAATAGCCTAAATATTAAACCTCGGACGAGGCCTGATTTCTCGGAGATTAATTTTTTACTCCTGAAATAATTTAAAAAACTGATAATTATAATGATAATAATAATTATCTGGGGATATCAAGGTAAGTTGATAACATTATTATTTAAGAAGTGACTTGATTAAATCAATTTTTTTACTTTTTTTGCGTCTGCATATTTTGAATCATCAAAAACAGTGCATGGTGGACTCACTAAAAGTGATAATTTATAGCACTTGTTCTGTTTGAAATATTATGCTGAAATTTGGCTATTTTTAGGCCTACGTAAATTTGAACTGCCTTTAAGCCTGCAAAATTTGATTAAATTTTTTTAATTTCTGGCCAAGATATTGACAAAAAATCTTAGGTGGAATTCTTTTGGTTATGGGCGGAGACTTACGGGGGACGGTCCCCTTCAATGGATGTGGGGACGGCCCATGCATTTGTCCCCCCCCCCCCCATCTGTAATCGGTAAACGACGAGACGAGGTTATGACTAAAAATAATCATCAACTTTTTGGCAGCGAAAATTAAGATTTTCCATCGACATTTCGGACGGATGACTAAAAAAGGGTCGTCAGAAATTTTTGCCGGCAAAAAGATGGAAAATTTTCGTCGGCGTCTCCTCAACCATTCGTCCGCCAAAATCTTCGGTCGCCTTTTCGTCCCCCGCACGTCTCCGCCCAAGTCTCCGCCCATGCTTTTGGTTCAACCTGTAGATGACATACAATGTAAATGACCGTTTATTGCAGCTATTTAGGATAACACTTATAAGACTTTTGGTATACCAATATAAGAAATACGCCTTTTTGTCACGATATTGAAACTATTGTTAGAGAACACAATACATCTGAATTGCTTCATTTTACTTGAAGTAAACAACGACGCAGTGTATATCTACAACCATGGAGTGTGCCATTAAAATGATTTTTGTAGCACCTTCGTGTAACGTCCTATATTATATATACAACTTGATTTTAGTGGGAGTCAAGGTTTATATTTTCCATTTATTCTGTCTGAAAGGCCAGAACTAAACTTCACATGCATGCTATAACGAAACAGGCTATACATTTACAATATAATTATTGTGGTACTCTTCCATTGAACACGTGACTTTCTAGATATATATTGTCTGCTGTTGCATGATAGAGATTGACAAAGTGTTCATTAAGGTTGTTGCTGAATGCAGGCCACTTTCCTTGTCTGCCTCTCACCCTTTCTTCGACTCTCCCTCTCCCTCTCCCTCTCCCTCTCCCTCTCCCTCTCCCTCTCCCTCTCCCTCTCCCTCTCCCTCTCCCTCTCCCTCTCCCTCTCCCTCTCCCTCTCCCTCTCCCTCTCCCTCTCCCTGTCCCTCTCCCTGTCCCTCTCCCTCTCCCTCTCCCTCTCCCTCTCCCTCTCCCTCTCCCTGTCCCTCTCCCTCTCCCTCTCCCTCTCCGTCTCCGTCTCCCTCTTCCTCTCCCTCTCCCTCTCCCTCTCCCTCTCCCTCTCCCTCTCCCTCTCCCTCTCCCTCTCTCTCACTCCTTCATCTCCATCCTTCTCTGCATGCAATGTTCCGGACAGTTAAGTGCGCGCAGATGTGGTCAGTTTGATCCCTTGCTTTGTCTTTTGAGCCATCAATTTCACATCGAATGTGACCAAATAATTTGACTTGTGTCTATATGTAGCCTATTATAATTGTATTATACTGTTAACCTGTGTTCTTCAGTGTTTCGCTTGTATCGCCAGAGAAATGAAGATACAAATTATTGTTTATTAGAGCTCTTGTCATTGAGTTGATATATACATATATGGACCTTGCGGCTGTCTATAGAAAATATGGTTATAAGAGTAAAAGCCATTCAAACGTTATTTTCTTTATAATTAATGCTGCATGCATGCTTCATATGCCTTGCAATGTGTCTCTCTTCAAATGTATTCCGGCGAACCATGCATCGTATATCAGTGAGAGTTTTTACTACATCGGCAAAAATATTATATAAAAACAGGTATGAATGGGCCTTTGTAGACCTATAGTATATATGCTGCCTTATACTCTACATCTATAGCATATAATTATGTATACATAGACATGCATTCGTGTCTTTAAATTGTATTTTGCCCGATATAATTATACGCCTCCGTCTACAATTATAATGGAGTTATGCAATTTGTATACATATCATTCAGCTGTTCCGCCGACCGATAAGAGATGTTCACAGAGATCTGTATGAAATGTGTTACACGTGGAGTGAAATGTATACACTTGTGAACAGTCAGACACTTGACAAGTCATGCGTCAATAATGCATTTATGAAATCTGTTCATCTATGGTGCTTTATAGGAAGTGCATGCACGCTGCCTAAATTGTTGTCTGTCAGCTATTGTATTTATAGAGTCAGGCGCAAGTGATTGATTGCCCTATTTTCCAATCGGAGAGTATATTATTTTATATACCGACCTGTATATGATCAAATTTAATATGTAAACTTATACTATACTGGCAAAAGCAGTAGATTATGATCAATTTCATGATCATGCAAATACTTTATTTTGGATTTTATGTTTAGGTGGACCTATTTGAACCACACCTGCAAGTCGGCAAAACCCCCAAAGGTTTTATGGCAATATCTTGGCCAGAAATAGAAATTTTGAAATCACATTTCACAGGCTTAAAGGCAATTCGTATTTACGCACAATAGCCAAATTTAACCAAACTGTTAGAATGTGATTGACAAATTTAGTCCAATGCCTGCAGATTGAAAATTTAAAATGTTAACAAATCATGCATGAATGAAAATGAGGATTTAATCAGGCTGTAGATGCGATTAATGCCAGATTGACGTCAGCTGCAGTGTACATGTATACAGGGAGCAAAACATGAGGCTTGCATTAATTTTCATGCGATGACATGTGCACACTCTCATTTAAACGATATGATTATTTGTAGAATGTTCAGAATGTTCAGAATTTTTGTTTTCAAATTAATCTCGTGTATATTACTGTTACTGTAAATAACTGTTATGATCGACGACATAATGTGGATATTGTCAGTGAGATATTTTCGTAAAGCAAGAATATAAATATTTTTATAAAAAGTATTGGTATTGTTTTGTTAGATAACTATTGCCTTCGTCAAAGTCTGCATGCAGGCATATCAATTTCAAGTGATGATGGCTTTTCATCATCACGAATGAAAAAGTTAAAGGCAAATCTCCACGCTAAATTCAACGCGAGACAGGCATTTATATAGAAGCGCCGCCAAAAGCCAAAGGTGATCTGCAGTTGAAGATATATTTTGGTTGACTTGAAGTCATCAGCTCTCCGACACTGACGCAAAGAAACGGCTGGCAGCATGCGCGCGCAAAGGCGTCTGAAGCAGAGCATGACCGTTGATAAAATTGAAAGAACATGGTTTAGTAGTGAACAGTGTTTAATCTAGTCCCCGTCCTCTGGGGGGGAATTCAGGTTTCTGGGGGGGAAACAATTGAGCATCCGAAGGACGCTCGTGAGGCGCGTAGCGCCGAGACTGGGAGGGGGAGGGGTATGGGGAGGGGGATGTGCCCCTCCCCACCAGAAACTTTTTGAATTTCCCCATTGCAATGGCAGCATTTTAAGGTGTCATCTTAACAAAATAACTGTCCTTTTTCAGTGATAAATTAGAAACTTTTTGAATCTCCCCATTGCAATGGCAGCATTTTAAGGTGTCATCTTAACAAAATAACTGTACTTTTTCAGTGATAAATTAGAAACTTTTTGGATTTCCCCATTGCAATGGCAGCATTTTAAGGTGTCATCTTAACAAAATAACTGTACTTTTTCAGTGATAAATTAGAAACTTTTTGAATTTCCACATTGCAATGGCAGCATTTTGCTGTACGTTTTCAGTGACCAATTAGAAACTTTTTGAATTTCCCCATTGCAATGGCAGCATTTTAAGGTGTCATCTTAACAAAATAACTGTCCTTTTTCAGTGATAAATTAGAAACTTTTTGAATTTCCACATTGCAATGGCAGCATTTTGCTGTACGTTTTCAGTGACCAATTAGAAACTTTTTGAATTTCCCCATTGCAATGGCAGCATTTTAAGGTGTCATCTTAACAAAATAACTGTCCTTTTTCAGTGATAAATTAGAAACTTTTTGAATTTCCACATTGCAATGGCAGCATTTTAAGGTGTCATCTTAGCAAAATAGCTGTACTTTTTCAGTGACCCATTAGAAAAATTTTGAATTTCCACATTGCAATGGCAGCATTTTAAGGTGTCGTCTTAACAAAATAGCTGTACTTTTTCAGTGACCCATTAGAAACTTTTTGAATTTCCACATTGCAATGGCTGCATTTTAAGGTGTCATCTTAACATGATAGTATCATATATTACAGTAGTAAATAATGTCATTATAATCATATAATAATAAATAATATCACGGTATATTATAACACTTGATGTAAAACAATGATGAAGACAGTAACTAAAAACCAATATCATTTCGTCAAATTTTTCTGGGGGGGAAATGTCAATCCTGGGGGGGGAATTTTCCCCCCCCAGAGACGTCTAGATTAAACACTGAGTAGTGAATGCCATGCAGTGATAGATAAGATATGCGATATTCATGGTATATATATACATGTACAGACTTCTACAAAACCCTTGGCAGGATGATCGTGTCTATGCCAGGGCTGTTTTAAGGAATTTTTAAAACTGCACAACAACTTCTTTCCCTTCCCATCCGATTGGAAGGAATTTGCCATGGAGGATGGGAAGGGAAAGAAGGGGTTGTGCAGTCCTCCATGGCAAATTACTTCCAATCGGATGGCAATGACCTTTTTGCTAGTTTTAACTGCACAGAACTTGTGACAGAAGTGCTTCTACAGCTGCAGGCACAAATCCGTTTAGAACTGCACATTTTGTGTACAACTGCACGTTAAAAAAGCCCTGGTCTATGCTCGTGTTTTAATCATGTAGGCTATTGCGTCAATATATAACAGCAAAATATGGTAGTTTGGGTCGTTCCAAGCATTGTATTAAAATTTAAACTTGTACACCTATTCGAATTTTTCGAGGCTAATGCTAGTGTGAAATATCTTTAATTTGACGCATTAAATAATTTTTTTTAAATTGGCTGAGTTATATATATATACGCATTCAAAGTCGGTGCATTTATGCTGTCATGGCCCACCCTGTATATATATATATATATATATATATAATTATACGGTTGATGCATAGACCCCCTCTTAATTCGATTCCATTTCTCTTAAGCGCCTGCAAGAACCGCCTCATTATCTCATCGTCTTTAGTTGTTCGATATACGCTAATCGCCTTGTTTCAGACGGATCTGTTTATTCCTCGGATACAGAGCATGCTTATATGCGCAACGTCTGCAGTTGCCTGTGTTTAAGGACTTGTATGCCAGATGTTGGACATTGCCGTCGATATCACACTGATAGATGTCATGTACACCATGCATACTGCAGTGTATAAATGTATATACCAATTCACTGAACACATGTTTCTGGCCTATGTATAATAGTGCATGTTGAACAATATACAGGGTGGGCAAAAAGGACCCCTTCGGTTTTTTGCCAATATCTTGACCAGGAGTAAGGATTTCGAAATGAAATTTTAGAGGCTTATAGGTAATTTATATCTACGTATATAAATGGCCAAATTTCACTGAAATATTTCAAACAGAACAAAAGTTATATTACTTTTAGTGAGATCAACCACTGTTTTTGACGATTCAAAAACATAATGTGGCAAGACGTAACAAAAAGTATCAAAAATCCGATTTTATGAAGTATCGTCTCAAGTAATTGCTATCAAATAACTTTGATAATGCCAGATAATCATTATCATTATTTAAAAAAGAAACAGGGTACCAGCGTATACCTGCACGTCACCGTAAAGCCACTTAGCAAGATGCCAATCAAGTTGGTATATAAATAAGGAATCTGCATGTCAGATTAATAAGTTTGCTATAGTTAAAGCAACGAAATTCAAATTTCTATAAAATGAAAATGGCCAAAGTTTCAATGACAGACAAAAAGTGCATTCAGACCCCTCTTGAGCAAGATTTTGGAGATATAAAGATAAATGAGCAACGTTTACTCTGATAAACAGTGAGAGCGAAAAAATTAAGAGTTAAGCTGAGAATATATATAAGAGATTTGACGTGCATGCGTGGATGAAAGGAGATCGGCTCAATGTAGAGTGTTCTGGTTTCATTGAGAAAGCCAATGGCCTCAAATCTCCGGATTTGAACCCGTGGATTGATAATCAATTGCGAAGAGCTATGCTGAAGAAATATCACAATCTGCAACCAAAACCAAGAGCGATAAGAGAATTGATTCTTGCATTGGAGTTGATGTGGGAAGATTTGCCCTTGGAACGTATCAACAGGGCCAACAAGAACTTTGCAAAGAGACTCATAAGAAGTTTTTTGCACTGGTGGTGGACATATTGAACACAAGTTGTGAAGCACTACATACCATTGTAAGTTCATTTAATAACAGTTATTTGAGAGATAACTTAACAATTTCGGTTTTGTTACTTTTTGCTGCGCTACGTTTTTGAATCGTCAAAAACTTCTTCTTCACCTACGCCTCCTCCTCCTCCTCCTTCTTCTTCTTCTTCTTCTTCTTTTTCTTCTTTTCTTCTTCCTCCTCCTCCTCCTCCTTCTTCTTCTTCTGCTTCTTCTTTTTCTTCTTTTTTCTTCCTCCTCCTCCTCCTCCTTCTTCTTCTTCTTCTTCTTCTTCTTCTTCTTCGTCTTCTTCTTCTTTTTCTTCTTTTTTCTTCTTCCTCCTCCTCCTCATCTTCCTCCTCCTTTCGCTCTTTGTCTTCCATTCTCTTCCACTTCTTCTGTCTCTTTTTCTTCCCTTCCTCTCCCTCTTCTTAATTCTTCTTCTAATTTTCTTCATCTTCTTCTTCTTCTTCTTCTTCTTCTTCATCTTCTTCTTCTTCCTCGCATGCAGTCTTATTTTCTTTTTAATTCCATTCAATTCAATTTCGTATTGGTCCGTTTGCAACAACAAAGGTAAAAACAAAATTTAATACATAAACAACATCAAAAGTATCACCAATTGATACCAGAGTCTAAAGTTTTCCGATAACTTAATTAGGTAAGCGCATACGCATATGCATTCGTGAGGTTTGATTTGGAATTATCACCAAAAGGAGAAGCCATGGATGCAAGGTCCGTAAACAGTTAGCACTGTTAGCCTATATAACTATTAGGCTATATAGTGAACACAATTATGTAAGGCCCAAAATGGTCAAAATCCCGCTAACCGCTATACCGTAGGCCTATATATACACCGTGATTCCAAAAAGTAAGCCAAATTGTTTTTCTTATATCTCTAATGCCTGAATGTGTTCAGAATCTTTGTCCATCAAATGTCTTGTCTATAGGATTCTATCACGCCAAAATTTTCCGAATATTTAGAGAATTGGAACAAGAATATGATTCCAAAATTTCATGAGATAAAGTTGAACGGATAAAAAGATATGAATCTTTCAACTTCATATGCCGAAATTTCGGTTTATACCAGCATTATTTTCTGCAAACGAGCGTCAGGCGGATGACACTCTTCCTTTTCCACTTAGATCTAAGTTTTTGGATCTTGTCTAGGATTCTAAGGTTTTTTTGTCGAGATCTAGCTTCTTTGGCACGGCGGTTTGTCTTACGTTTTCGAAATATAGAGATTTTGCGGTAACATTATACAAAAGACGAGTAAAAAGTAGGTGGATTTCAGGGGAAAAATGATTTTGGAGCGAATGACTAAAAAAAATCATCAACAAATTTGAATGGAGAAAAAAGAAAAATCTGGAATTTTGTTGACATGAAAGAAAATTCAAGTCGGAAAATTCTGTGTTTTTCTGAAATTTCTAGATCTAGCTTTTCCTATAGCCTTTTTCTCCTCCGGATCCGACTTTTAAAAAATCAGAGTATAACATCTCTGCAGGGTATACCGAAACAACATGACCAATCGTCCATATGACCAAAAGGCCCTATGACTAATCGTCCATATAACCAATGGTCATATATGACCAATGGTCATTTATGACCAATCGTCCTTGACCAATGGTCCGTGAATACCACCTGCAGGGTTGAATGTCGAAAGTCTCAGTCTTGATTTATCTCGGATTTTGTGTCTTGGTCTCTGCCTGGGAACCTATGTTGTCTCGATCTCCATCTCGGTCTCGATCCCTCTGCTTCGGTCTATATAATACTATTCCAATTACAATGGTCTTCCAGTTACAGCTTTATATATATTTACGCTATTTGAGATTTTCATGTATATATACAGCTACAGTTATACGTATATAATTTATAGGCACGGCCTCATGAGCGTAGACCTATGGAGGACAGGGGGGACGGTCCCCCCAATGGAGGTGTTGGGGGGGACGGCCCATGCATTTGTTTGTCCCCCCAATCGCTGAGCGCAAAGACTAAAAAAAGGTCATCAACACTTTTTTGCGCGAAAATAGAAAATTTCTGGGAGATTTCGCCGGTCGTCAGAAATTTTGGACGGCAAAAGATGGACATTTTTCTGCGACACTCAACCATTCGTCCATCAAAAATCTTTCCGTCCCCCCCATTGCAAGTCTCCGCCCAGGTCTCCGCCTATGCACGGTCTATAATTATATGTTATACAATACAAGTCTCACCAATTTCCGACCCACCGATCGCGGAAACATAAATCGGGTAAACCCACGTAAACAGAATATATTGCGATTGCATGACCCCATGCACTTTGGTCGTTCGGCCCGATCGTCTATATCCTGTTTGGAAAAGATATATAGTGCCGCCACTGCCCATGCATGCATTACGCGTGAAGTACTGCATGCTTTGGCGCTATATATATGCCATATATATATAGGCCTATATATATATTCTAGTATATATATATATATATTCTAGCTGAGGTATACTCGGCGTTGCCCGGGAAATGTCGGCTTTTCGTTCCATGCATGGAGCCACGCCTCACCCCGCTCCCACTTCGCTCTTCTAACCACGCCCTCTTCCATCGCGGCCCCCAACCCGGCCGGCCCTGCATGGTGTCACATGCAAGGTCTCTTAGCGCATGCATGCGATCATCGTTCAAACTCTTATATTTTAAGTACTTTTATTATTATTGTGAATTCGGTGGGATTTCTATAAACTGAATATATAGTTGACATTCATTCATTCATTCATTCATTCATTCATTCATTCATTCATTCATTCATTCATTCAGAACATTTATATAGCGCCCCTTCAAGAAGCTACTCAGAGGCGCTCCCAGCCCAACCACGAACAAAGAAAAAAAGACTTGAGAGACTTTGCAAGAGGTGCTATAAATGTTCAGGAGAAACGATACGATTTCAATAATTATTATTGTCATTATTTTATCAGGCGTGCCTGGTTGAAAATACAGTAGAGTTTTTATTGAGCTTTGTGTTGAAGATTGTCTCTTCTCGATTATGCGCCACATAAATTCGTCATTGCTATCATGTAATCATAGTTACATTACAGCATTCGTTAATGCACTGCAGTTGCACCCTCACCCACACTCCCCTATATATGTATCATATAATGTGACATGTAAAGAGTTTCTCATGCATGACATCTGCATGTTTATATATATATATATATATATATATATAATCTGCAGTCGCAGTGAAGGAGAAGTTTTCAGTTGTGTACAATGTATACATGCAGATGTCATGTTTCACATGTTAACATTCAGCGTTGCAGCATTGTATACATGCAAACCGGCCATGCATATAATAAACTTATTGTCGATGTAACTATACCATGCATGGGTGTGTGTTTTATTCATGCATGGCCACTTCGGCCATGGCAGCTCTCATTTGATTCAATAACACGCCATCGAATATATATATATTATATATGATCCCATTCAGGGCTGTTTTAAGGAATTTTTAGAACTGCACATCCTCTTCTCTCCTTTCTCGTCCTCCATGGTAAATTGCTCCCCATCTGAGAAAAATTACCTATAGTTTTACTAGTTTTAACTGCACGGAACGTGACGGAAGTGCTTCTACAACTGCACAAATCCATTTAAAACTGCACATTTTGTGTAGAACTGCACGTTAAAAAAGCCCTGATCCCATTGCACATCCTCCAGGCGCAACGTGTCCTCTTATTATATAGCTCCATAGTGAATTATTTTGGTGAACCCCGCCAAATAAATTTGAGCATGCAGTTCTATAGGCCTATTATACACAAGGCCATATATATGGTGTTTAATAGACCAATATATATATATATATATATATATATATATATATATATATATATATATAGTTCCTCTGATTTCGAGTGGAATTTAGGTTTTGAGCGAATTGGTGGGGGTGGCAACCGCTGTGCAAAGCACCGACGACACGCACCTTTTGACCGGTCATTATTTTCTGACGACCTTTTAGCTTTTCTTTTATAATTTCGGAAAAACATACTGATTTCTATATAAATTATGATGTGATATCTGATGTCTTTCTTAGTCTTTCTCTTCGAATTTGTCCAAAAACATACAGATTTCACAGATATATAGTTTCTTCGTGGGGGTGAGAAATAATTGTATAGGCCTCTATAGGAGTATAGGTGCATGTTAACAGCAGCTCAAGATCTTTCCGGAAATGTAGAGCTGTACTATGTCAAACAAATTTTTTCGAGGGCAACGGCCTCTGTTGTCATAAGCTCTCGTCAACTCTGGATCCATCCCATCCATTTCTGGGCGAGCTCCCCCCCATCCGCCCCCTCTCCCATGCAGAAACGTCTAAATATAGGATATATTAAAACCCATCTGAAATTTGCATGCATGCGACACTTTCGATTCTGAATCAGCATGCAGTCCAAATACCGCAGCTAGAGTTAGGATGCTTATTCTGTAGACCTACATGCACGTGCAGTCAAGGGCGGATCCAGGGGGGGGCCAATCCGGCCATGGCCCCCCCCCATTTCAAATCACCATGGGACGTGGCCCCCCCCATCCATGGTGGCCAAAAAAAAATTCAGGGTGTCAGTCATGCACAGAAGAATTAATGTATAAATGTAATTAAAATCTATAATAAAAATAATGTATAAATGTAATTAAAATCTAATCTAAGTCTCTCACGCAATTGCATTGTCTTAATATAAAGCATCGAAATGAAACAATCTTTCAACAGTATCCAACTATGATTTATGGCATGGAATGTATGTTATTCGTGTATAATTATATTCGTAGTAAATTGTAAAAACATTAACACCAATAAACACAATTATAACTAAGTACAACTAACTATTAATTACAAATTAATTTAACACTAACAACAGTGTTTGGGATGTAATTTATTTTTTGCAGATGCCAAAAAAATTTCAGGGCGAAACAAGTTAAGTTTTGAGTTTAGTCTATATGTGCAAGAAAATGCGGTGAATGATAACACCTTGTTTTTATTTATATCTTACTATATTTCATTCAGTAGTGGGAAGTATTTTATTTATTTTAGTCTTAAAAAGTCATCAGTTTTTGGGATGCTAAATTGAACACCTTTTTTTGAAAATTTCGCACGGGAGACTAAAAAGTCATCACTCCTTTTAGACGAAAAATTCAACACCTTTTTTAAGATTTCGCAGGGATGACTACAACAAGTCATCAGTTTTTTGGGATGCGAAATTAAACACCTTTTTTGAAAATTTCGCATGGATGAATAAAAAGTCATCACTCTTTTTAGACGAAAAATTAAACACCTTTTTTAAGATTTCGCACGGATGACCAAAAATTTTCATCAGTGTTTTGGGAAGGAAAATTGAACACCCTTTTTGAAGATTTCCGGCGGATTACTTAAAAAAGAACATCTAGTTTTCGGGAAAGAAGTTTTTAAGTAAAGTCTATATTTATTGAGACCTTATGGCACTCTTACAAGCACTGAAAAGTACAGCTAATTTGTTAAGATAACAGCTTAAAATGCTACCATTGCAATGTGAAAATTCAAAAAGTTTCTGGTGGGGAGGGGCATATCCCCTCCCCACACCCCTCCCCTACCACTCTCGGCGCTGCGTGCCTCATGATTGTCTTCAGACGGTCGATTATCTACCCCTCCGAAAACCTCAATTCCCCCAGAGTTGGGGGCTCTGGTTTCGCCCAAAAACGACTAAAAAAGTTCATCAGATTTTTCGGCGAAAGATCAACGAAAAAATTTCCGACCCCAGCCCAAAAATTTTTTGGCCCCCCCCTTCGAAAATTCCTGGATCCGCCCTTGCGTGCAGTTATAGGACCGTTGTTAACTTATTGGACTATACAGAAACTGTCGAATAGCCGGATGCATATAGGCCTGCAAAATGCATGCACCAGTTTTAGAAGTCACCGATCATGCAAAAAACACGAGGTCCTTGGTCTGCGAACCAAACGCGCGTGCATGCTAACTCTTAATTCTGTTGATAGGATTTTTCAACTCATGAAGGCGGAATAGGTCTGGCAGTCAGATGTGGATGTGCAGATAACGTGATTGGTTGAGGGCGGAGGAAACTCTTAGGAGGTGGAGCTAAAACCATGAGCGTCCGACACGCCTCCTTTTCCCCGAGCTAGGCGAGCACATTACCGTCATACCATGCCAGAAGTTTACAATGTCTTTACATGATGAAATTACATCTATCCATTTCTTGCATTTCCACGCATATCAGTGAATAGGGAATTAACGAGTTCCTTTATGGGCCGTTTT
>OX457039.1:45448098-45463098 GCA_949752735.1 Lumbricus terrestris
AGCGATGATGTGGGAGACACAGACATAGACAAACAGACAGACAGACAGTCAGACAGACATTACACAGACCAGACCGAGATTGGTTTATTATTGCATGCTGTTGACGTGCATTTAAATCGGATGGCATATAATGCCGTTCAGAGAGGAGGGGTCTCGATTAGTGGGTGGTCCGAATGTCGGCGGAAGCTAAAGAGTTAAAGGATATTCCTTTGGCGGTCAGAAGGAGAGTGACAAAAAGCGAAGGGACCATGACGCTGTCAGAAAATTCTAGACTGCATGTCATCACAAAATGTCATGTCATCTTAACAGAATTGCTCTACTATTTCAGTGCTTTTAGGAGTGATTTTTAAGACGTCGATGAATATACTATATTAGAAAATAACAATTGATTGCTGAATTTCCACATTGCAATGGTACCATTTTAAGATGTCATTCTATAATTATAAATTATAACAAACTGCTCCATCATTTCAATGTTGAGGAAAAGAGTGGCTTAAGATTTCAATAAATAGGATCATCATAATTATTTCTTTATGCAAGACTGTCGAGTTCAGCAGCTCACGAGTTCTTCGGCTGTTCGACAACCAAGCCCGTATTTAGGGATGCGAAATTTTACAATAGACTATAGATCACTATACAATTATGATCTGATCATACCGATGGTGTAGAAGCTGCTTTTGTCAGCTGATCCGGCTGCTTGATGGCATGCTCAAGATCGAGCAAGCCCTATACACGCAGTCGCAGTGAGCTACGATCGACTTGGTTCGCCTGACGATCGCTCGATCGACTTCGTCGACTCGCCGACCTCTCGACGACTCGATCGACTTGGCTTGGCCGATGATCGACTCGACTTCTGACCAAAATTTCTGACGTCAGATGCATGCATTCTTATATCCCAGCATCTACATTTACATTACTCATGAATTTCACTGACATACAAACATGCAAATACGCCAATGCGTCTACTTAAAATACAAGTATATGTTCTCGCAGATCCATGTGACGCAAATTGTTTTATTCCTTATTTCATGCGCTTCCTATCCCGAAAGCAACAACGTATATGCACTTTGGTTTTCTAAAGAGATAGGATGACTTAGTCAATATAATTATGAGTCGTGTGCTGCAGTTTCGGTTCCCATATACAGACCATGCACTTGCAATAATGTGGTACAAAGTGCCCCTTCAAGATACTACTCGGAAGCGCTCCCGACTTCAGCGCGTACACTGAATCGGAGCTTCACGCCGAAGCGCTGAGCAATTGCGAGTGAAGGACTTCCCCATGCATCAAGGTCCATACGAAGCGGCTTGAGGTGGATTCGAACCTGAAAACCATGCAGTGGTCGCACAATTTTTCACAGCTTATAGGTACTGTATACATACAATACATGTGCTTTGGTTTCGAATATCTGCACCCGAATTTCAAATTCATTCCTGGATTTGTATAAGGAGGGGAGACGGCGGGAAAGGGAGATAACGAGAGATAGGCACGGACAGAGATGCAGAGACAGAGGAGATACTGTTAGCACAAGGAAGAGAGAGAGAGAGAGAGAGAGAGAGAGAGAGAGAGAGAGAGAGAGAGAGAGAGAGAGAGAGAGAGAGAGAGAGAGAGACTGACTCGACCCTCTTCCCCGCTGAAGCAGGGATCCATAAAGCAATCATCCAATCTGATGCATGGTATACATGTGGATGGTTTGGTAGACATATCTTTGCAAGACTTAAGATTGGGGTGTGACACTTGAGTGGCCATTCATCAACGGCTGACAACGGTGGGAGGCAATCTCGCCCTAATAGTTCGATGGGGAGCATAATTCTCAAACTGCCCCATATAGAAGTCTGCCCCCCGAGGGCATCTTCTCTTACCCCATCGACTGACGTATCTGGACACTTTAATAGCATTAGTAGAACTATAGTTAAACAGCAGTACAAACAAATAGAGGCAGATAGATGGACGGACGGGCAGACGCATTGACATATGAAGAGGAAGACGTACACACGCCCCCTGGCGATTAGTGGCGTCTGAAGGAGAACGTATAGATCCGAGAATATGCACATGCGCTCATGATATATTATATTATCACTCATTACACACGCACACACATACATACATACGTACGTACGTACGTGCATACATACATACATACATACATACATACATACATACATACATACATACATACATACATACATACATACATACATACATACGTACATACATACATACATACATACATACATACATACATACATACATACATGCATACATACATACATACATTTCATTGCATACATACATACATACATACATACATACATACATACATACATACATACATACATACATACGTACATGCATACAAACATACACACATACATACATACATACATACATACATACATACATACATACATACATACATACATACATACATACATACATACATACATACATACATACATACATACATACATACATACATACATACATACATACATACATACATACATACATACATACATACATACATACATACATACATTAGGCTACATATGCATAGTGTTGGTTTAAAAAGGGTCCATAAGGTTTTTAACCAATGTCTTGGCCAAGTCTTCTTTCTTCTCTTCCATCAGTTTCCTTACGATGAGGCTCTTATGAAGTTTCTCCACAATGTTCTGTCCATGATAGTTTCGCCCACCATGGTCAAGTTCGTGTTTTTGCATTTCAAATCTTCCATGATATTGTCTTTCCATTTCTTTCGTTGTCTCCCTCTACTCCTTTCTCCTTCAACGTGTACATGCAGGGCCGCGAGTGGTAATCTTTTGTCGTCCATCCTTTCGACCTGACCATACCACTTATAAGTTTTCATTTTGTATCTTTTCTACTACTGTCTCCTCTGCTCCTAGTTCCTTTCTTGTTGTTGTGTTTATGATCTTCTGAGCTCTTCTGCTTATGCCCTTGATTCTTCATATATAACCAACTCATTTTCACCGCCAGTAGTCTCCTTTCATCTTCTGTCCTCAAGGTTCAGCATTCTAATCCATACAGTAACACAGAAAGTAAGTATGGCCAAAAGTAAGTATCCTTTAATGAAATTTTACAGGCTTGGAGGCAATTCGTATCAACGTATAACATTCAAATTTTAAAAAGGTCTGAACAGGACAAAAGCTTTCCACTTTTATTTTAGTGAGAACATCCGCTGTTTTTTTATGACAAAAAAACCCCATTTAGAAATGATACACGAACCAGCCCTAGCAGTTGTCACTGTGAGTCTGCGATATCGTTTCGCAGGATGACTATCAAGGTTGGTAAATAAAGACTTTTTGTTCAGATTACTAATTTTGTTATTTTTAAAACAATAATAATGAAATTTTTTAAATATAGAAGTCTTTTAAATATAAAATGTCTAAGGCAGTGCTGTCCAACGTGCGGCCCGCGGGCCGCATGCGGCCCGCGAGGTGATTTCAAGTGGCCCACCGGGTTCGCTAAATTTTTGCACTTTCATTTTGTAAAATGAAGCAAAGGGTAAGTCACTGGTCGACTTGAGCTTTTATTATTTTATTGACTTTGTGACAGTTTCCGATTTGGAATGCTATCAGGAAGGCCCATCCGAAAACTAAAATTACTCTATTCTTTTTCTTCTTAGGGCTAGGTTCCAGTAGTCTATCTGGAGATTGACCCACGACTTCTGGTTTAACAACTCCCATTACTGTACTCAGCTGAACTCACCTCGCAAACCGCCCCAAACCGCTCACTTCTAGTCAGTTCCTGAGATCTGTACAGAGTTCCAACACGTCTACAAGTGTCTGCGACCATTCCTTTCGAGAGATAGTCTAATTCTAGTTCTTAAGGATTAAAAAGAACCCATCGATAAGACACCCTGCAGGAACCAGGGATGACGAACGTCAATGTCTTGACTCTGTCTGGTCCTAGGACTATTGTGCTAGCTCTTTAGACAGGGACGCTGGCTTTGACGATTTTTTTAATGAAAGTCAGAGAAGGAGGATGGAAATTCGTTCTGATCATGAATTGGATCTTAGCCAGAAAAATTGATTGGTCGACGTATACTGAAGAACTGAGCTGGCCAAACTGTGATGGGCGACAAAATGACTGCGAGGCATAGATAAACGCCACCTTTGCATTGCACATTTTGGTGCTCAACTATTGTGAAGCGTGACAATCGTGGCTTGTGTAGTCTACATGCTATTATTCATTAGTAGGCCTATTATTCCTGTGGGACTCGTCGAACTCTTTCGATAAACTGCTCAAAACTTTCCTCTTTGGGCATTTCTGGGTCGGGAGCATCTCTAAATAGTTATCTTGAACCTGCGGTATATAAATTTCATAACACAATGATAACAGATAGTTATAAGTTATAGATTGATAGATAGGTTACAATCATTCCATATTAAATTTCAACACTCGTTTCAATGTTAATAGCCTATATCGATAAATTTGGATTTTAGTGTTGTGGCCCTCGGCTTCAAAAATCTTGCTTTGCGGCCCGTGGTAGGCCCTACCAAAAAGATTGGACAGCACTGGTCTAAGGTGTCGATGACAGACAAGATATGCAATCAAACACTTTACGACCAAGACCCTGGAGCTTGAGCTGTGATCACAGATCGCTGTGATAAACAGTGAGTGCAGAAAAATTCAATGAGAAGAGTCAATGGTCGCCAAATCTCCAGATCTGAACCCGATAAATAGAATATCAAGTGTGGAGGGCTGTGCTGGAGAAATACCACAATCTGCGGCCAAAGCCAAGAGCGACAAGAGAATTGATGGTCGCATTGAAATTACTATGAGGAGATTTACCTCTGGAGCCCATAAAGAACTTTACAAAGAGACTCATAATAAGTTTGGGCAGTGGTGGTGGACTCAATGAAAACAAGCAAGCTGTGAAGCACTATCAAGTTTATCAGGTATCGAAGGCCACCGTACCCCCTTCCCCGTTCTGCACAGAAGGGAATGCTGTTGGTTCTGTTCGCACGAACTGAAACCATGCAGAAAAGAGCCTTTTCTGTAGTGGGCCCAGTTTTCTCGAATGGGCTCCTTGCACAGAAGCTACGTCTGTTTCGTGTGGTTCTTGCTGGATCTTTTTTTGTTGAACTAAAAAAGTGCTTATAATGTGCTATTGCTAGAGCATGGAGCGCTTCTAAAAAAGCGCTATACGAATTCTTCTAGTAATGCATGAACGAATGAACTTAACATGGGATCAGATGAGAACACATTCGCCATCTAGCGAAAGAGCTTATAGCAAGCGTGTCTTCAGGTTTCAACATTGTTGTGGTTTCAATTGACTCATTCGCTAGATGTCGGTATATTTCACTGTTATAGAATGCGTATCAAAAATTGCAATAACTTTTACACCAAAAAACAATAACCTAAGCAACTAAGTTTTTAATATGAAAATGCCAAAGCTAGTGCCAATAAGTTTTAAAATATTACCATATTCAGTATCGTCGTCCTCCTCCTCCTCCTCCTCCTCCTCCTCCTTCTCCTTCTCCTCCTCCTCCTCCTCCTCCTCGTCATCGTCATCGCCATCGCCATCGCCATCGCCATCGTCATCGTCATCGTCATCGTCATCGCCATCGCCATCGCCATCGCCATCGCCATCGCCATCGCCATCGCCATCGCCATCGCCATCGCCATCGCCATCGTCATCGTCATCGTCATCGTCATCGTCATCGTCATCGTCATCGTCATCATCATCATCATCATCATCATCATCATCGTCTTCGTCGTTGTCGTCGTCATCGTCATCGTCATCATCATCGTCGTTGTCGTTGTCGTCGTCGGAAATAAGCCCATGCAGTAACAGACACATTATGTTCCTTTTATAGTCGAGCTGCAAACACAACACCGTGTCTAGATATATCGAATGCGGATAGTTTCAGAGTCTGAAGCCAGACTTGGAGCCGGTGTCACGAAATAGAGTATCCCCCGTATTAATTGTATTCCCCAAATTTAAAAAAGTCGAAAAAACCGCTTCCGCGTGTATTTTTTTTTGCAAATTAATTTTCATCTGCTTTGTTTTGAACAATTACACTAACAGGTATGTTTATTCCTACTAGATAGTTTGTTTTGCCCTGTTTTTAGAGCACTTAAAACATTTAAAACACTTAAGAACACTCAGAGTCACTAAATAAATTCGAGTTGCCTTTATCTGGGCATTGCTTAGGACACTTAAAACAATTAGAGGCACTTTAAATTTTGATTACAGCATAAATGTTTTTATTATGCGCATTTTTCAAAAAAGAGGATAGAATGTTTTATCCCCCCGGATAGTATAGACCGGTTAATTCCATCCAGGGGATAGATTAATTCATCCCCCCCGGATAGCTTTCAGGGGGATACTCCGTTTCGTGTCCCCGGCAGTCGTACCAAGAGCCGTCCTTGTCCTTGACTAGGTCAGAGTGAGACAGTCAGAGGACCCGATCGAGAATAGCTACTGGTCTTTGATGTTGGCATGTGACGAAGGTTGTGCAATGCTGAAGTTGAACCTCGTTGACGGTTATAGTCAGATGTCTCGAAAGCTGTTTGTTCCTTTCTCTGTGGTCTTCATAGTGTAACGATTTAAATATTGGCGACAAAATAATGTTAAATTCGTTCAATTGATATTATGCAAGTAAACCGTATAAGAATTCAATTTTTGTATGGAATAGGAGAGATATATTGTCTGTCTTTTAGTAGGCCTACTGGTGAATGGGGTTAAGGGCCTCATGTAATAAAATAAAAGTAATGAGCATTTTGAAAATAATGAACCTGAGTATAGCTTATCATCAGTGGACAGGTGGTGTTTTAAAACACTTTGAATCGGTGAAGCACACCACTTTGATGTGGTATATCACCCTGCGAGGTAGGCCTACAGAATGCAGAATGGTATATAAAGCAGGAGGGTCAACAATACAGGCATTCATGTAAGCCTACATTTATCCATAGACTCCATGGCCATGCACCTATGCTCTGATACCGAAGGTGAAATGAAACGGAGCCGACATTTTATCTTCCAATTAAGATATAATGAGTGAGTAGGTTGCAAGAAGGTGTGATTGGAATCGGTTTGGAGCCACACCCGAGACTCGAAGCCAATGCTTGAGGCGATGGTGTACAAGATAGCGCGGTCAACAGTGTCGAATGCAGCAGATAAGTCACGAAGAAAAGTCTCCATAATTATTATTACCTCTCTAGGCATATGTTCTATGCTCCATGCCAGCTGTTTCAACCTGCAGATCGCGACACCCAAGGGTTCGCCTTACGGTTTTCCCAGGGGTCGGTTGCAACTTGTATCCTTAAGATATTTGTAAAAAAAGTCGACAGCGAAGCTTCTTAATATTTAACATTTGTGTAATTACGATGTCTATAGGCTACTAAACTACTAAACTGCAACAATTTATAATTTATTTTTAATTAATTTTGTTATACTGCATTACTGTCCGCGATTTACTCGATAGATGGCGGCAGCCTATTTTGTTTACTTTTTAATCCATTTTGGTTTTGAACTGTAAATTCACTTTTGAAAACTTGGCCTAGTTTACTTCTTTAATTTGCTACAGAACAATATTCGGTATTTCGGTTTGCTAAAAACTCTGCTATCAGTTGTTTATGCTTTTGAAGAGACGAAGGCCTGCTTCATAATTTGCAATTAGACAATTTATTATTAACGCGAGGTTTGCGAAGATGGAGGCCTAGTCTACTAAAAGGAATCAGGGCGAAACGAGTGCTCTGAAAATGTTTTTTACAAATAGGCCTACATAAAAAATTTGCTAATTACTGAATCAATTCTACGAGCGTATAAAATTATGCCCTCCCTTGACAAGCCTAAATCTAAGCTACTCGAAAGGAGTTGCTTGCTAAGCTAAATAAATTCCCTGACTCAAGCATCGGATTAATTCTTAACTTTCTGATGTAGGCCTACGGTATCATCATCATCGTCGTCTACCACTTGAGTGCATTCTGCATCGCTGTCTACTCCCCCACCCCTTCCCCTTACATTGGGCGCATATCAACGAACAATGCGAATTCGTTTGAAATTTGATCTCCAAAAGCTAAATCCTCTTACTTTCAAATCGCTTCACGGGGCGGCGCCAGAATAGCATTCATTTCTCTGCGTCCGGGCTACGAATTAGGCTACATAGGTATACAGGTCGCTTAATTAGGCCACATAGACTTAAGTACATAGGTCGCTTAAGAAGATCAAGCTTCGTGTAAGGGGGATGAGGACACGTTTCGGCGATCGCGCAAGATGCTGGAATAGCCCTCCGCCGGACATCAGATTGGCCGCCTCAGTGGACTCTATCAATTCTAAACTTAGATCTTATTTGTTTGCTAAAGCAGTAAAGCTTATCCCGCAGTTAGATGTTTGTGAGGCGCACTTGTATAATAGCCTATCGATATGCATGGGCGGAGTTTGGTTTCCGTTCTTGGAGGGGCTAAAGCCTTCTTTGGGGGGGGGGGGGGGGGGGTCAAGCACGGGAAATTATACCAGTTACACGGTTAAAAAAATGAATCTGGGTTTTCATGGGGGCTTACCCCCCCCCCCCCCCCCCCAACCCCTGATAAACTCCGCCCATGTCGATATGGCTGTGTTACGGCGCCATATAAATTGCCATTATTATTATTACTTTACCAACTGGATCTAAGAAAACTCACCTTCCCCTATGTATCTTTGAAAAGCCATCGACACTAATCATATGGCGACACTAATCATCTATGAGAATTATGGGAGTATCGTTAAACATGTAGGCTAACAATATCATCTCTTCCACGCTGTCTTATCTTGCTACCGACAGTTTATAATAAGTTGGTAAACTCATTGTAGCTCTGATCGTAAAGGATTCTAAGGTGGCAGACATTTCGAATCAAATCTCTGTGCGGTATTACAGGCGGGAATTTGAATCCCGATTACTGAGTTGCCAGTCAATAGCACGCTAATCAATAGACTAAAATGGTGAAGAATTGTTAAAACCCAAAACAACATGGACTATGCCTAACTTAAGCGGGAGATGTGAGAGTATAAATAGACGCGTTGTTAAAGTGATTGTAATCTTGAACTACAATAATTATTTTCTAAAACGCCACTAGAAAAGATCAGCGCATGGCACTATAGCTTATTTAGAGCGCTGAAAGACATAGTAGAAAAGTATGGCAGAGTGGATTATAGTAGGCCTAGACTAGAGCAGAGTGGAATGGGTTAGAGTAAGGTAGACCATGCTTGGCATGTTATCCGTGAAAAAATAAAAGAAAGAGTAAAGTTGAACGATTTTAAATTGGGATAGAAGATGAGCACCTTTCGTGCATCTATTCCATATATTATCATAGCAGCGTAGAGTTTGCTTGCTTGGATTAGAATAATATCGGATTGAAACAAATTGCGTAGAGTTCGATGGATTGGATTAGAGTAAGAGTTGATTGAATAGATTGACAGAGAACGACACATTTTGCGACATAATTGAGTTTAACAAACAAGAATTCAATTGTAACGACAGGAATGTCGATAAAGAGGAAATGACACGACTGCAGCAGCAAATGTATATATCGTCTATTCTTATCCGATGGTCAAGGGTGAACTTGACCTCAGTCGGTTGTTCTGTTCGTTGTCTTCGTTGTACTTTGAAGTGTATGACACACGGAGCAAATCGCTGTCATGTCAAACTACACGAACATATACACTGTCACGCATACACATATATAGAGATTGATAGAAAGACAGAAAGACAGACAAAAAGACAGACAGACAGAAGAGTGATAGACAGGCAAAGAAAAATAATAATATTAATAATAGTTTCTTTAATTGAGCGCCTGCAAACGACTGCGCTTTACATGTACAAGTTATGCAGTAATCTTAATTAACATCAAACTTTACTTACTGAACAGACAGCGTGCAATACTCGGCGCTAATAGCAGCCTACAAAGCATGTCCGCCCAACGGGGGCTCGAACTCGCTACCTCTCGCTCTTTACGCAAGCGTGATACCCATTACTCTACCGCACCCCCCCCCAAGAGGCGGTCACCCATTCCAGGAACACAAAGAAACATGAATGCATAGTTGCATACATATAAAATTATCTATACATAAACTCCTAAGCTTAAAAAGACGAACGGACGCATTCACAGACAGACAGACAAATAGACAGACAGACAGACAGACAGACAGACAGACAGACAGACAGAAAGTCTATAGACTCACAGGCCCGCTTGCAGATACCATAGGAAACACACACTGACAAGAAGGCGGACATAGAGGCGGTTCTGCGCTTATTGGTTTACGTATTGGCGTGATTGATTTTATAGACTTGTTTTCAAACTGGCCGTCAGTCAGTCAGTCAGTCAGTCGGTCAGCCGTTAGGAATCTGTGCGCTTTGAGAGTTGGACTCGGAGGCGGCGGCGGCGGCGGCGACGGCGACGGCGGCGCTGGCGGCGGCGGCGCTGGCGGTGGCGGCGGTGGTGGTGGTGGTGGTGGCGGTGGCGGCGATGGTTATGGTTGTGGTGGGTATCGGGTGGCGGCTTATCAGCTGGAGAAGAGACGGGGAGTCGTCGCAGTCGATTCGTCCTGATGCATTCATTGGCACGTAGTTCGTCAACCGCGAAGAATCGCAAAAAGATCCGATTGCGTCCGTCCCTCGTGTCAAAACGAATCGACGGCTGACGACGATTCGGTTTCATCTTCCCGGTCGAACCATTCAAATGCGTATTGCATGATGCTCTGTGTAATTAAATGCAGTCGGTCGTCTAATCGTTTCAGCCGTAGAAGGTCAATTATGCAGAGCAGGTCTCTGCTTCAGACGATCATTGTATACGTAGGGTACGGAGGTCGTCTAAAATGATCTCTGTCATGATTCACGTGCGGCACCCACGGCAGCGCCATGTTTGGTTTCATTGCAAAGGTCGTGACCTCCTTAAAACCTTCGTACTATTTTTAACTAGTAGCTCTAATAAAAAAGATAAATATATGTGTAGATCTATATGTTAAGTCAGTCAGTGAGTCACTTTCTCTTTTTTGCGCATAATGATTGGTTGAAATGACTGACGGTCGGCTGATTGGATGAATGACATACTGACTGTAAGTCACTAAATTAGTAGTCAGTCAGAATACTAATCAGTCAAAAGAGAACAAAGGCGCTACGAGGTCTTAGCATTAATCAAGCGCGTGGTGACGGGTTGCAGAGGCTGCAGGTCTGCTGCAGAGAGCGATCAGTACAAAGGCTTTGTACAGACATACATTCGCTTCCTGCGCGCATCAACTTCTCGTGGGAGAAAAAAGCAAAGGCACATGCGCAATAAACTCAACAGGAAATCCAAGAATAGCAGAATGTGCAAGAACAGGAGGAGGAGGATGCGAGGGTGACTGTGGAAAAGGGTAGGGGCATCAACAGCAGGAAAGCTAAATGGAAAGGGAGCATTGGAAGAGGAGGAGACGGAGGAGGAGGAGTGGGAGGGAGGAAGCGGAGAACGGCGTTAGTTCATCGTTTTTCCATCAGCTGTTCTGATTCCATCAAAGTCGTCGTCAGCCAAATGACGTTTTTGGAGGAGCAAGAGAGAGAGAGAGAGAGAGAGAGAGAGAGAGAGAGAGAGAGAGAGAGAGAGAGAGAGAGAGAGAGAGAGAGAGAGAGAGAGTGAGTGAGAGAGAGAGTGAGAGAGAGAGAGAGAGAGAGAGAGAGAGAGAGAGAGAGAGAGAGAGAGGAGAGAGAAGCACATCCATACAGCAGGCAGCAGGCATGCAGAGACAGCAGCACGCCTCTTCCAATCTGTGGAAGTCACGGATCATCGCATGGAAACCAATGCAGACACACACACACACACACACACACACACATCCCTCATTCACCCTTGGCCTCCGTTCTTTTATGCATCCATACCACGATCGATATAAAGCACATAATTTTATATATGAGATGGAAAAGGATCGGATGTTTTCTGCAAAGAACATTTTTGCGAAATGTGTTATGCAATAAAAATTTCTATATATATAGACTAAAACTCAGATTACATAGAAAAAAGAAAACAAAATCACGAAATCGTATTAAGTACTGACAGTAAATAAATCGTTTATATGCATAAAACTGCGATTGCGTGCGTGTATCTGAATGTGCGCATTTCATATACGTCTATGCTATAGCTGCTCTCCGGATTTGTTTGCCTCTGCTTATGTGTGTCAGCGCGTCTATAGAAACGCAATATTCCTCTGGGTCGAGAATCCGATTTCCGGACTATCCGATGGAAAAAATGGCGTGGGGGGCATGGAAATAAACGAGACAGACAGACAGACAAACAGACAGACAGGCAGACAGACAGACAGAGACAGAGTCAGACAGACAGACAGACAGACAGACAGACAGACAGGCAGACAGACAGACAGGCAGGCAGGCAGACAGACAGGCAGGCAGGCAGGCAGGCAGGCAGACAGACAGAGACAGAGTCAGACAGACAGAGACAGAGACAAAGACAGAGACAGAAAAAGAGAGACCAGAAAGGAAGGAAGGAAGGAAGGAGTGTGGTGAATATAAGGTACAGATCTGGAGGGTCGGCGGAGGAGAGACGTAGGGAGACTGGATCCAATGGATAGACGGAAACAAAGGTTTAGAAGTGAGGCGTTAATTCTTTTGTGGAAACTCTGAGTTTCACCTCTAAGTCATTAAATCACTGGCGGCTGTATACAGAAGGTATCGAGACACTGATCCTCTGCAGCTACTCATCAAAACATGGCATCTGCTGCTGCATGCGTATGCCCATGTGCCCGTATACATGATGCTATGCATAGGATTGCATTCTTTCCTCCCTTTCGCTCTCATTCTCATTTTCCCTTTACTTCGTTCTTCACATCCCTTGCAATACCTTCCATCACGTTCTCATTCTTTCCATGTATATACGTCTTAAACTCCAGACACTTCTCTCTGCCTGGACTTCGCTAACTTCCCCTTTTTCCTATAGCTCTATCTTGGTTCATCCACTATATATAATCCACTATATATGCATGTATAATTGTATATACATTTCACATGCGCACATTCTATAAGAATTGGAAAGTGAATTTTCCAAGATATGACGGACGACGTTCATATTGACTGAGGAGAATTGAGAAATTCCCAGCACAACTTTTATTAAACGGATCCTGATGTCACATATAATGGAGCTAGAGAGTCTAAAGGACTGCACTACAATATATAGATCTAATTATAGTTCAAGTGCATCAGGAATTCACGATGAAGAATGAACAACGTTCACAGCGGCGTTATGAGAAACACTGTGCGGAGTGACCCTTATGCCATGGCTCAGCTCGTCAAAGCATGCAGCTATAGGGACTAAGACCAAGTTCACATTTGCCTGACATCCATTCAAAAGCACGATTAAATACAAGACGACGTGAAGTGGTTCCCGGTCTGAAATTAGGTTTCCCCTTGAAATGGTTCCTGGCGTGAAATTATTCCTGGCTTGAAATTGTTCCCATGGCTTGAAATGGTTCTTGGCTTGAAATGGTTTATGGCTGGAATTGGTTCCTGGCTTGGAATGGTTCTGGCTTGAAATGGTTCCTGGCTTGCAATGGTTCTGGCTTGAAATGGTTCCTGGCTTGCAATGGTTCCTGGCTTGCAAGGGTTCCTGGCTTGAAATTGTTCATATGGCCTGAAATTGTTCCTGGCTTGGAATGTGGTCTTTTCCTGGTAATAGCGTCGCTACTCTGTCTTTGTTCATCTTTCCTACTCTACACCTGTCGACAGCATGCAATATTATTGGTTATTGGCTGGGCTGCGAGTTTCAGGTGGAATCAAACTCAGTTGGATCGATATTATCCAGGTATATACTTCTTCTGCATACATCTGTTGTTTCAATGGATCCGCACGTTTGATACACATGCACAGCAGAGCAACGCAGTCAATTTATTCGCATCGTAAATTACAGATAAACATCAACATCGGAATATTATTCGTGAGCAATGATTTCGACAGATCTCATGAGTTGGCATTATATGTAGTCGACTGCAGTGCATAAGACGCGTTGGCTTACTGTATAATAGATGCATTGAACTGGTGACCACTCAAGTCTTTCTCGTCCATCGCCATGCCACTCCCTTTAATCAGAACATTATGTTCTGCGTTGATGATTGATTGAAACAATTCGAGGTCTTCATTGATTGTTAAGTTTTCATCTCGTGAGAAACTGGAAATGTTGCAGTAATTCAGATGCGAAGAAATGTCAATTAATGGATAAATGCTGTTGTTTAGAAAAAGTCAAATTAAAAAGTGAAAGGCATGTATATTAGTACATGTATGTATGCATGTATGTATGTATGTATGTATGTATGTATGTATGTATGTATGTATGTATGTATGTATGTATGTATGTATGTATGTATGTATGTATGTATGTATGTATGTATGTATGTATGTATGTATGTATGTATGTATGTATGTATGTATGTATGTATGTATGTATGTATGTATGTATTTTGTATGCATGTATGTTTGTACGTATGTACGTACCTATGTATGTATGTAGTATGCATGTATAATGTATGTATGTATGCATGTATGTATGCATGTGTGTTTGTATGCTTGTATGTTTGTACGTATTTATGTACGCTTAAGTGTTCTTGAAACTTGGTTGTTTACATTAGTGTTCCGCTAGCTAAAGTAAAGGAGGTTGGATGTGAGAGAGAGAACTGTGGAAATGCTAATGAATAACCGTCGTTCTGTGTTAGAAACAATGCAGATAAGTCAAGCAAAGAGTCTCCGTTTATAGCAAAAGGACGAAGGACGGATGTGGCTTGATTCGCACACACCATGGGTCGTTTAGCTCAAGTGCCATTTGCTGTCGAAAAAGCGGAACGAAGGACGGAAACAGGTATAGACAGGATAACAAACGGATTGATAAGGAGATCCCTGAGGTAGATAACGGCTGCAACCACGAAACGTCAATGTTTTGTATGAAGCAGAAACGTTATAAGCAGTTCAGCCAAAATTTCGTCCATTGATCAAATTTTGCCTTTGAAATCAGAATCGTTTAAGCTG
>OX457039.1:45478098-45488098 GCA_949752735.1 Lumbricus terrestris
CATGTACATCTGCGTGGCGAACAACGAGGCCGGAAACGTTACCCTCACGATCAACGTCTCCTGGCCCTTGTCGAGATCATCCCTCGCCGACTCCCACCCTGGACTATCGGAGCTTCCATCTAATAGGGACGCATCCATATTTCCGTCCTCCGTCCTTCCCCTGGACTCTTCCTCGAGACGGCGAGACTTCACCACCACCTCGCACACCGTTCCCGAAAAACTGTTCGAGTCGCGAACTGTGAAAGGGGTCGGCGTGAAGATGGACAGCGGCGGCGGCGGCGGCGGAGAGACGTTCGGTGACCCCGATGAGTTGGGAGTGACGCCGCGGGGATCGTCCAGCTTCCAGGGTCAGAACTACACGGTCGTTGGACAAATGGACGTACAGGTCGTTCAACAACCTAAACTGTTTACTGTGACAGAGCTGGTGTGTGCTGTCATCGGGACCCACCTCGCCACCCTCGCCCTCTGCATCGCCGCCATTCCAATCTTCTACAAGACGAGGTGGACTGCACGGAAGCACCGGCTTCCGTCCCACCGTTCGACCGATAGCCCTCCCTCGAGACCTCTCCAGCCACACCTACTACCACATCACAGGGGAGGACAACTGCCACAACGCGGCGGTGAGAACAGTTGTCGAACGCAGACTGTGGACAGGGGAGGAGGGGGCGGTGTGGCCCCTCGTCCGATGCCGCACGTCGAGTCATCCCACGTGACAGGAAGTGACCTGAATAACAGTCACTTCCTCACGAATTATCTCATAGCTTCTGGATCGCTGCGATGATGACAAAAAAACGATGCGATGGTGTAAGTAACGATGCAGGCATCGAGATTCTTATGCAGTATCTATTATCATGCGTGTATCATATATACTCGGAATGCTGCTGAGAGGAATGTGTCAATTTCAAACGATGATCCAAAACAGGTCAGATGGGTACGGCCTTTGGATGTGAATAATGGATATAGATACGATAGTCAGTCATCGCAATAGCATACAAGCCTATTACAAGGCCACACTAAGTCTGGGACGTCTCAGTCACTCCAGGCTTTCCTGTCAACGTGATAGTCAGTCGTCGCAATAGTATACAAGGCCAAACAAAGTCTGGAACATCTCAGTCACTGCAGGTTCTCCTATCAACGTGACCACCATCTACCGTCGTTTGTAGGCTTAAACATCTTCCATGTAGTGTCAGCCCACCATGTGACCATGTCGTGTCAGTGGGAAGGACGAAAGATCATCATGTGCTTCCTGGTAAAGTGACCACACTCTAAGTCGGTGTTAATGAACATGTGCACCAAGTGATACACTGCATGAGGTCCAGCAGCTACAGGTTTACATGTCGTTCTTGATATCCTAAAGGCAATTATAATTCGGCTTCGGTGTATACATGGTGCAAAGAGATTAATCTGTGATCGATTGTATTGACCTCGGTGCACGCTGGTTGATTATAATTATAAATGCAGTGTGTAATTAAACTATGGCAACTGTTACCACGACGATTCCAACCACGGATACCTTTATTGATTCAAGGTAAAATAAGTTTTGGGACTTGTAGCCGTCAGCTTTGGAAATATCATGCCGATAGAATGCTGTTATTAAACTATGCTGTCAACAATTTCTAATTACAAATACCTTTCAAAGATGATATGTACTGTTTATAATAGATATGACTTTGCATTTCATATTGACCACTTTCCAACAAATGGTGGTGGTATTTGCAGTTTAACGTCACTGTGTGGTAACAAAGAATATTAGCGATGCCTTCCTTTTTTCCAGGCTTGGGACTGGCACTGGCAGTGTGCAACCAGTCGCGGAGTTTTTCCGACAAATCTATAGTGTGTTATTATATAGTCAATCTGTACAGGCAGGGTCAAATAATTATTTCGATGTATCAATATAACTTATATTGTTTTTTTAAACGCTTGCACAATGTTACATGAAAGTTTTCTGAAAGTCAATCCGTCCGCCTGGTTGAATGCCAGTCGTACATGGAATAGATTTATGGTTCAACGACTTTTACAAAGACCAAAGATCATTGTGTATCGTATACATGTATTGTATTTGTACACATGCATTGTATCTGTATACTTGTATTGTATTTGTATACATGTATTGTATTTGTATACATGTATTGTATTGTATTTGTTGCATGTATTGCATATTGCATACGTTTGTATACCTGTATTGTATATGTATGCATGTATTTTATTTGCATACAAGTATTGTATTTGTATACATGTATTGTATTTGTATACATGTATTGAATTTGTATACATATATTGTACTTGTATACATGTATTGTATTTGTATTCATGTATTGTATGTGCTCTAGTGATTCGTCCTTCTTGTAGCAGCCATTATATACCAAGGAATTTCGAGTGAGAGAAGATGAAAAGGAAGAAGGAAGAAATGGAGCCTGAAACAAACCATAGAAAGCAAAACATTTGACAGGAAGTACAGAGACAGAGAGACGGACAGACCAACAGACGAATAGAATGACAGGCACATCAGCTATTTTGCTAAACTTTTGACAGATCTTGGTAGCAGATAGGAATCCAGATACGACTCTGCAGAGAGATACAAGTAAAGAGTGGAAACAGGTGGATGAGCAGACACACACGCACACAAACACACACAAACACACATGCACACAAACAAACACATCAGACACACATACACACAAACACACACACAAACAAACACACACACACACAAACAAACACATCAGACACACATACACACACAAACACACACACACACATCAAACACATACAAACAAACACACAAACAAACACACACAAACACACACACACAAACACACACATCAAACACATACAAACAAACACACACAAACACACATCAAACACACACAAACAAACACACATCAAACACACACAAGCACACATCAAACACACACAAACAAACACACACATACCAACATGATGAACAGAAGAAAGCGGTTATAAGATGCATTATTGCATACTGCATATATAGACGCTAAACACAAGAGGTGAATGCAAAATTATAAAGGATAGGACAGGTAGACACATGTAGACATGGGTATAGAACAACAACAGAAAATAACTGAGGTCTATTTGCCAATAATTATGCAGGCTTATTAAGTTTGTGTTATTTGATTGTACCCTGACTTTATCATAGGCTGTAGTCTGTTTTGCTCACAGGGTGCTTGAAAGAACAACGGCGTGCAAAGACCTGACTGATATATTATAGTGTATAAATTTATTGAATAATTTATTAATGAAATGATGCTGTAGGCCTACTGTGTAAAAGTCTACTGCTGTAGCATCCTGAAACTGATATGGAAAACACATAGGTCGGGTAAATACATACATCGCAAAGCATATAACATAACTATGTATGTCCAGATCCAGATATTTTCACACTAGCGCCCCCCCCTATAAACGAATAGGTCTATGAAATGAGTACACTGATTGTACATAGTTAGTGGGATGACGAGATAGCGAAGACGACAACTGGTCTCCTGCTCTCATATGCCGAGGTCAAGAATATAAGAGGGCGATGTTGGGAAGATACTTTGGATGTATTTAACTGGCAATCGAAGTTCGCTTTAACCGGAACTCCTTTTTCTATTCAAATAATATCTAGAAATTAATGTCAACGTTACTATGGTGCAGTTCAACTCAACTGGCACGTTCTGGGTGACTGCAGACTCACTTTATTAGTTAATAGATCAACTGCTTCGTACCCAATGCCTATTGACATCCGAAACAATTTATTCGTACCCAATGCCGCCAAATGGCTGACGTCGGGAACTGATGATGATGATGATGATGATGATGATGATGATGATGATGATGATGATGATGATGATGATGATGATGATGATGATGATGATGATGATGATGATGATGATGATGATGATGATGACGATGACGACGACGATGACGATGACGATGATGACGATGACGATGAGGATGATGATAGTGATGATGATGATCTCAACTGCCACCGAAACGTTGTATAGCGCTTCGAGGACTTCGCATAGAAGAACTGAAATGATTCATAAAAGTTTTGGAAGTTCTTGCCTTTGGAGATGATAAAAATCCCAATAAAATGTGACCTGGAATGTTTAATTTTAACGTCGTCTGATGTTAAATGGCTCGAGTCTTTGACGCGGAACATGTAAACCCTTGATGGGTGGTGGTCCGGTTATGTCTATTCAGTCACGTCTATTCAGTCAAGTCTACTCAGTCATGTCTTTTCATGCGTTTGCTTTAATTCAATGTTTCTGCTTGAAAGGAATTTCTTTGATCTTTTTTGTTGGAAAGTCGCGCACTCAACAAATTTAACGACTTCACGCACATGGCGCACAGAGTTGACCCCGTGCTCCGTCTGCAGCGCGTATCAACAACAGCAGCAGTTACTTCTCACTGTATATCATTCAGCCATAATGGCAAATTGGCCATGAAGTTATGCACCTGTGCACTTGACAAGTCCCGTATTGATTGGCTGAATGTAATATGCAGTCTATGCATGATTTCAAAGGTCGCGAACGCTTGACTCGACTAACAAGAAATAGATCCATCCAGCGTATGCTGCTGTAAGTTATTCGGTCGTGCGTATAGATGTGAAATCGTTAATTTCTTTCTACGCGTGAAAATAATGATACCAACCGTATACAAGCTTCGAGTTGTATTGTGTCATTGTGTAATTATTATAGACGTCCATACATCTGTGTTTGATGATGAATTGTTTCTGTGACTGCCACTGACTGGTTGTGCTGCGCTTTGTGTCCTGCAGTGTGACAGCGCACAATAATTGAGCGATGTCGAGACACTGAAATGACGGAACGCAATTGAGATTTCTAACCTGATTATTGTGTCAATCATATTGTTATGTATAGTCTATTCATTTTTGCTAACTGCAATAACAATGGGAAAAGTACTTAACTACCCTCTGCAGTATCGTTGTCTATATATCTGATAGTTGATTGTTTGCCCACCTTTCCACCATACACAAAATTATATATAATATAATTATAGGCCTACATAAGCGTTAACTATGCGATATATAAATATAATTATTTAATATATAGGGCTTTTCTAAAAGTACTCTGAGTGAAAGGCTACGCGCCTTTCCCATAAATTTCACCTGTCTTGATACATCTGTTACTAATATGCGTTATAATTGATACACATGCGGCATATAAATATATTTATATAGGCCTATATGTATGATTTATATGTAGACCTACATATAATAATTATAGTGCGCTGCCCAGACAATAGAGTCACTGGTAGTTTCTCACTTTAAGTCCGATATGATCAATGACCCAAGACGTACGTATACATGTAAGGGGTTCATTGTGTGCCTACAACCTCTACATGCCATCCTAGCAGGTGGGCAGATAGGGTCTGCGGTGTTCCTGCGGCTAAATCTGTTCGCGTCCGTATGTGGTGTACATGTGAATCTTCGGTCATAGCCCGAGGATATACTTTCAAAGTAACGTAGTCATTATACTAAGTCTGTATAGACTTGTATTATGGCAGGGCAAACAACGCTCTGCTTTGTACTACATGTGTGTATCAACCTGCTGTTTGGCTCAGCCCGTCCGGACATCATATAAACGCTCATAATGGAGTTGGAGACGACTGCACCGAGCTTTTCAAATTAGGCGTATACTGGGTTCAGTGTAAAATTGTTGATGTTTTGTATGAGACTTGCTTCATTTCTAAATACCATCTGTAGATAAAATTACTAATTAATGATCTAGAGAATTTGTGTGCTATGTATAGGAGGCTATTAGGAGCTTAGCTGTGTTCATTTGCAAGTTGGCAAAACAGAGCGAAGAAGTTGACGTCAGAGTTACTTGTTTTATTTGGCGGAAGTTGTGTCCGTTAGAAACATTTGATAATTGAATTATTCGATCCATTGAGTATGATGCGACTCTTCCACATGAACACCCGCGATCAAGTGGTTTAGGAAACATTCGCAACTTTAAGATCTGTGTCCTGTTCTAATACTCCACAAATGACGTAGGCCTATACATGCATTCGATTGATATGATCTGCACAATCGTCACATTATACATCAGAGCAGTTTAGTGTCTGATGGGGTTCGCCATGGGAACCCAGAAAATATAGTCGATACACGGTCACCCTGACTAGATAAGAAAGCGAAAATTTTGGACACGTCGACCGATTATAGTTCTATCAGCTTATAATATATTATAGGGGCCAACAGAACTATTTTTTCCGTTGTCAGCATATAGATGTAATATGCTGACAACAGAGAGAGAGAGATTGTCTGCTGACATCTAAATCGCTGACCTGATAATATTGCATGACCGGACAATCAAAGATGCAATGTCGATTTAACCCACCGCTTGCAACCTCTCATGCAGATGCAGCTTCTAACTGCGCTATATAAAACCGAATTTGGCCCATCGAGTGATTCGAGTGCTTATACAATTGCATTCGTACACATGCATGCATGCAATAGTGTTTGCCGTTATAGGAGGTCTGGACATGGCGCATATTTCGTGCCAGCCCGCGGCACACCAATCCAATAGGCAAACGTCGATCGTAAGTGCAAAGATTACTCGGATTAGGCGCTCATATAGCGAGGATGAGGGAGCAGCACTTGGACGGGGCCCCACCGACCGCCGATCCCTCCACCGCAGCGCCTTGCATCGCAACGGACCGATGGACGGACGGACGGAGGCTGCATGAGCAGAGGCCAAGTCAGTCGTTATTGATGTAAAATCGGACGATTTGTTCGTCGGTGAAGGTTTGTTGTGTCTTGGCCGAGTTATTAACGATCTCGTCGGATTCTCTTGAAACATTTATATAGCACCGACGCCGACTGGGGTTGACCGAACAAAATTATTGCATTTATACATCGCACGAAACCCATTTCACACCATTGATGGTATATAATCAAATGCTAGACAGGCTAACCAGAATAGCAACCGGGTTTTGCACTTAATGAGAATATAGTGTAATTGTAATAATAATTATTTCGTTTATTCAACAATCCGGTTGACAGACCGCAACCGGTTACAGTGTACAATAGTTGAAACAGTTCACAAAAACTCAGATTACGGAAAACATAAATCAACTAGTCTATTATAATGGAACAGACAGCCTGCAATGATCGGCGCTAATAGATATGTATAGCAACCTATAGCCTACAAAGCACGTCCGCCCTGTCCGGGGCTCGAACTCGTTACCTTTTGCTCTCTACGCCAGTGTGTTATCCATTGCGCTACCGGTCATTAAGGTGCTCGTGTAAACCGTCACAGCAGCACACTTTTCTTCGATCTCGGCTGTGCTACGGAGCTATACAAATCTCTTTTATTAATATATCAATATTATTATGAGCTGCATAGGAATGATCGTAGTCAAAGTGGCACGAGTGATAATCGTGGTAAAAGAATGCCGTCAAAACTGTATGTATTATAGGCTACAGTAGAAAGTGACGTCTTGACAAACAACAGCTAATGTGGCTAAAAGGGCCATAATACATAAAACTACAATGTCCTGTGGTATAGGATACACACTGTGTAGTGTGTAACCTAATTGAAGGAAGTCTGGCGATAGATTAGGCTCCACTTGACCCATTTAATTGTCAGACGCAGATGCCTATAGAAGTGAAAATAATGGTCGTTAATGCTGTTGAAACAGGGAACTGCACGAACTTGAGAATGCATGCACGGCCGTGTGCATGGCTGCAGCCTGCAAGTTTAGATAGTGGGCACAATGTGCACATGGACGGTGGGTATATACGGATTAAAGAACAAATAGTGATTGGAGATGTATTAAATGATCACTAATACAGAATTATTATAAGTAACGATTAATAAATACAGAACGGGATTATGGTAATTAATTAACAATGAGGATTAAATAATGAATCGTTATAAATGCGGATATAGATTGAATAAATTTACCTTTTACAGTAGACCTACATAGCCTACTCTCATGACATTTTATCCTATAACTATTAGTTAAAGCAGGCTTTCTGAAAAGAAATTGCATTATTTCTTTAATAGGTTTTGAACAGCTTTGATATTACTATATATGAGTTTATAATACCGCAGTTCAATTGTTTACCTATTGCACTTATAATCGCACAAGCACATACAATACACCCCGTTTCCAACCCACACACATGACACACACACGCATACACAAACGCACACACATACATACACAAGCACACACACACACACACACACACACATATATATATATATTATGATCCGGTCCGAGTGAGCTTAACCGTATATATACTGTCAAGATTAGAACACTTAGGAAAGCCCTCTTGACCGTGACGTCTATTAATTACAGGACGCTTTCATGAGTTCTGTTTAATGGCTTTACCATGTTCCATTTATATACATGGCATTATACAAGTGGTCTGTTCTGGCTGCGCGGTTATACTAGGTCGCTCTGCCTCTGTCTCAGATTACACGCTGGAGGCGAAAGTATAAACTCAACAGACCCGACACGCACTTGTGTGATTCAGCACCTACATACATTGCGAACGAAGCCGTATATATTATACACAAACATACATATATAGGCCTATAGACAAATATAACCATGTTACAATGTGGGTTATATGCGCCCTCATTGGTAACCAAAGGAAGTATCAAAAAGATAGGAGATTGAAAGAAACCGGGAGCACGGCAGCGACACCAACCCTTGCCATTGCATGCCAGGGTAGTTACTTTATATACTAAAACGTTACATAAAAGCCACCAGAAGCGAACACGACTGATAGGCTACACTCCGTATATATTTTTATGGGCTGTGCTTCGGTGTCTAACGCCATCTTGTGGCTGGCTCGGGTGTTGACGACCTCCCCTAATCTCCCTCCTCCTCCTCCTCATTTCTCCAGGCTTGGGACTGGCACTTTCTGTCACTGCATGGTGGCACGGACTGGTAGGCAGTTGTGCCTGCAGTTTACATAAGTGGTGATCTGCTTTATAGCGTCACGCCAACTTCGAGACATTACGTGTGTGCACGTTCATATATTATATGGGTGTCGGCTGAAATTGTCTCGCTTTATGAGAACAAAGCAGTTAATTTTGGACAGAGGGTGGAAGGGTGTGCATGGACTATTGTGCTATTTATAAAAGCCTATTATTTGAATAATGACTTTATTAAAAATTTAAACTGAATTAGTAAAGTCAGTCGCTTATAGTGTCAGAAAAATTAATCAAAAACGATTTGACCAACTTAGCTTAAATGATTATGACTGTTGTACTATTTATAAAAGCCTATTACTTGAATCAGAATAAATTATGCTATTTAAGCTTGTGCATACATGCACGAGACTTGTGGAATTTTGGATGCGTTGTAGCCTATGTAGCTCATAATCTGAAAATGCCAAAAAATCGCATTAGCATAGATCAATCAAGGCGAGAGCAGACAAGGGAGCAAGCTAAAGTCTTCGACAAATAAAGTCTTTTAATAAAGTCTTCGTGTTGTGGCCTATTCTCCTCCACAAAAATTTAAGACCCAACGATCGTTTATCCAGCCAGACTTACAGACTATAATAAAAATTATTATTATGGCTATCAGACGATGCATTGGTTAAATATCGCAGATCGAGGTTTACGTTTCTGCTATTATGCGATACAATTACATGTGCACCAACATTAAGATATCATATACCGGCTTAGCTGTCATAATGTATTCACACATGCAGACATATTTATGTATGTGGTATGGTTTTACCGGCGTAGATATAGAGTAACAGACGACCATCTTGAAACATGAGATGTAGCTGACTATATAGAAAATCCAAACGATATAATATTATAATCATTTAGGAAGAATTTATGAAGAGCTTCTTCCTACGCCATACTCTTCTCCTGTCCGCAGTCTTGGAGTCATTTTTGACAAAAACCTTACTTTTTCTGACCACATCACCCAGCTATCCCGCACCTGCTATATGCACATCCGCGACCTCCGTCGATTGCGTCCAACTCTAAATTACAAGACCGCCTGC
>OX457039.1:45493098-45533098 GCA_949752735.1 Lumbricus terrestris
ATGCTGAATTTGGACTTTCTTTGGGGGGGGGATTTAGCCCCCTAGCCCCTGATAAATCCGCTCATGCCAACTAAGTTGAACAATAAAATTGAAACAAAAGAGCGTGTGTATTCTAGCCATCCTTCGCAACTTGCCAGCTACACTGAACCTCAATTTCATGGACTACATTCGTGGAGTAATTGACTCATAACCTTTGTTTTCAAGTTGAATTAACTCATTAATACTAATCGGCATTTTCTTTAGCGCAATTCATTCTGCAGCATGACGTTGCTCTTATAATATCGTAAGTCTAATTAATTAACATAATATTATGAACCGAATGAATATTATGTATGTATTATCATCATGATTGTTGTCTAATTACTAACATAATAGGTGTATATACGGGTACTGGGATTTTGTTTTTGTTCGGTCATTTTTCAGCACGGGTGGGGTTATTGTCTGAGAGTAATTGTCCGGGGGTATTGGCACGAGGGTAATTATTGGCACGGGGAGGGGTGATTGTCCCTGGGTAATTGTTATTGAGCCGCGCTATAATCACATGGCTATACACAGTTTGGGAAGTTCTTGCATGGTTTTTGTATCATTTGCAACAATTTATGATAATTGTGTCTTGGTCAGCAATTCAAGACTGTCTTGCGCAATAGAGATAAGCTGATTCCAGAGCAGCAAAGTAGGCGCTGTATAATTTTACTCTCGTCTGCGATATAATTATTCGTTGTAATAGTCCATCAACAGCAGAATTGAATTTCTGAACCTCATAGACATGGAAATAAGTACGGTAATTATAAGTATATTTGTTGAAATCTTGAACCGCTCTTTCCATTATCCATCAGCACAACTAAAATAAGAAAGTAATTTTGCCGAGATGACATCTTAAAATGCTACCATTACAATGTGGAAGCTCAATAAGAAATTGCAATATTATTGTTAAGAACTTAAGCATATAGATCTAAATTATTTATTAAAGTCTTAGACCTCTCTCGTTAGTACTGAAATAGTATGCATGCCTATACCAATTTTGTTAAGATGAGAGCTTAAAATATTGCCATTGCAATGTGGAAATCAAGCAAATTTCTTTTGTGAAGATTCTATACAATCCCCAAACTCCTCCCCTCGGCGAGTATCTGCCGAACTCTTGTTTGTCCCCAGAAACCTTCGCCCTCAGAGGAGGGGACTCGATTAGGCCTACATATTGCCGGTGTGGCATGAAATTATGTCCGGCATGAAATATTGTCCGGCTCCGCCCACTTCCGTTGTCAAGACAGTATTTCATACGGTAAGTATGAAATCTTGTCCGGCATGAAATCATGTCCGGGTCCGGCCACTTTCGTTGTGGAAAACAGTATTTACTATTACAAACGTGAGATATTGTCCGCGTTGGAGTTTCGTCTCAACGTAAGATATGCGAAACAATAATTGTTTGTTGAAGCAGATGAGAAAACAATGGCGTGAGCATTGGAATCATGGTTTTAATGCGCGCATCTTGTAGTCGGGGTCACGATGGGGCGTTCTATTTTTAGAAGGAAATTCCCATCGTTGAACGGGACGAACGGGCGATATGTTGAGACGTATGCAAACAAGTCTTAAGAGTTGGATACAGATACGAAATTTAGGCTTTCATTTATTGGTATCTATCTTTTCTTGCCTACTCCAGTCATCGAGACAAAGCAAAAGGACTTTTGGCCAACACAAATACCTCAGCGGAGTTAGCAGCGTTAGGTTTTGGTATGTTTATTTTCCCGTTACATAGCGGTCATTATTGGAAGATGCTTAGTTTTTACATAGCACAATTTGCCCTGATGGCGCTGCATCCTGGTTCAAGCTCCATCCTACCTGTGTGAGCTTTTTACTTCACTCTCCGTTTCTGAAAATAGAAAAAGTAAACAGTCCAACGCCCAGAAACCCTGCGGCATATTCGTATTCATACTCGTATTCCGTTTCTCTGGGCCGTCGTTCGCTGCGGTCAGCTGCCCTTCGGTAATTACCTTGTCCCTTTTTGTCGTACCGCTACTATGCAGCGAAGAACATTTTCCGTGGTGGGTCCACCTATCTGGAATGGCCTCCCTGCGGCTCTCCGTTCACTTCCCCGTGACTCTGCTGGCTCTTTTATCGTCTTCTCAAGAGTTTTCTTTTTGACCTGGCCTGGGTAGGGAGCGCCTCAATCTTGAAGGGGCGCTATATAAATCTATGTGATTGATTGATTGATTGAATAATAAAAATAGCAACGAGATTATAATAATACCCAATGCAATTAAAGACATGTAGGCCTATAATGTAGCGGAATCCATATATACGTACGTAGTTCACTACTTTCAATTCTTCTTGTCATGACAGGCATATACACGTTTACTTTAGGTTCACTCTAGCCGACTTGTAGGCTTACGCTGTTGACAAATATTGACGCTGTTAGTAAATGTAAACTTATAGGTCTACTATAGATAATAGATTCGATTTTATCTGACTGTAATAGACCATTAATTTTATAACTTCATCTAAAAGAAAAAATATTCCGAAAGCGCAGCAAATTGCTTCCGTTTGCTATCATACTTTAAGTACTTAAAACATAATTTTTTGGTAGTATCGGAAATCATAGACCTAAATAATTACACTTCGTAGCCTATCTTAATCATTGATCTATATTTTTTATACTATTATCTGTGTCTAATTATAGAGTTCGATGACCTCAGTACGTCGTGTAATTATCTTGAATATTTTGTGTCTTTCCCGGACAAGATTTCATGATGCTTTAGCTTGACAGTTGCTATCTGATGTCATCGGTCACATGAACCAATGACAACGCTTTCCGTACACAATTTCATGCCGGACAACATTTCATGCCACACCGGATGGGGAAGGCCGCCCGCAGGAAGGGAAAGGAGAGGGATTGAACCCGGCTGTTTAGGTCGGATGGAGCCTCTGCGTGGTCATATACATGACGTGATCACGCGTACCTTATTCTTCTCCAAAGGATCAGCTCATGTGCTGCAAAGAGCGTGGTGTGGAGAAGCGTCATTTATGTATATAGACCTACATGTATGTCTCTCGTGGAAACACACGCGGTGTCACAGTAAGATGAACCAAGACATTGTTCAACATTAGGAAAGTTGAAGCAATCTGTTGACTTCTGTCGAGAATATTCTTGCTAGTGTATATCTGTTGTCATTTGACCAGACAGCACATGTAGGAGACATCGGCAGAGGGTACAGAAATACCATTACTCACAAGAAATAGCCTACGCCAGCGTTTCACAAAGTGGGTTCCGCGGAACCCAAGGGTTCCGCGGGGCGAGCACAAGGGTTCCGCGAGAAGTTGAGAAAAAATAAATTTTTGGATAAATTTTTTTGCAATACAACATTTCAAGCAGCTTTCGAAAGCGCACTGGAAGTTTGAAACTAGCGTCAGTTGTCTTTTTTGTTTTGTCCTCACCGGAACGGTGAGGACAAAATCAGTGATTATTATCAATTCAATTACTATGTACAATGTACATAATATATATATATATATATATATATATATATATAATTAGACATCACTGCTAAAACGTAGGTCAGAGCTTTAGGCCTAAGCCTGAACAGAGACGCAGTCATCGTTGTTATCGTTATCTCGACTAAACTATTACCTGCAGATGAGCACCGTTAAACTCAAGTTTAAAGAGAATCGCCAAGTCTGATCTTGCAGCAGTATCAATAAATAACGATTTTAATTTGTTTATGTAAAATGTGACAAAATTGAGTACATGTAGCTAACTTCTGCGTAGGCTATCTAGGGTCCAAGACATCTTTAATTTAATTTAGAAGTGTGGAACGCTTTTCAAACTCACACGAATTTTTAATGGTTCTGGAGGAAACCATCATTCAGAAATTGCAAATCGTATTCATGACCTGAACACGAACTTGTTTAAAGGCTTTCTTTTGGGGGCCTTCCATAAAGTACGTCACGCTATTTTTGACCATTTTTGACCCCCCCTCCCCCTGTCACAAACTGTCACACTTTCTTACACCCCCTCCCCCCCTGGAGCGTGACGTACTTTATGGACGGCCCCTTGATGAATTGCGATGATAGGTCTAATAGGATACGAAATCACTCAATATAGGTGAAAAGCAGCCAACTCTTTTAACGGAGACATCTTATTGACCTATCACGAATGAATCAGAATTCCAACGAACCGCGACATTCTAACCTCGTGTAAAGCATACTCTCAGTAGGATCCACAAATCGTGGTTTTAAAGACAGTGCAATTTAATTTTTCGTCATATTGTAAGAAAAATAGACTTTCTATAATTTACTGTATTTAGATATGCATGCTTATAATTATTAGTAGCCTTTGCTTCCCGTGCGTTCTGCATGATTCAATGCGTTTAGTTGAGATCGCGGTTCCGTCAAAAAATATTAGGACGCGAAGGGTTCCGCGACCCAAAAAGTTTGGGAAACGCTGGCCTACGCTGTTGCAGAGATACATACATAAATTCATGCATGGATTGTATAGATCTACATACATAAAAATTATACATGCGTATACATGCACTTACACAAACAGACAAACAGATTGCGGACAAATCGATTGATTGATTGAGTGAACAAACAGACGAATGACTGAATGAATAAATAAATGAATGAATTAAATGAATTAAATGAATTAAATGAATTAAATGAATTAAATGAATTAAATGAATTAAATGAATTAAATGAATTAAATGAATTTAATTATAATTGTGAATCAAACAAATGACTGACTGACTGACTGACTGACTGACTGACTGACTGGCTAAGCATCTGACTTAAGGTCATCATTTGTTTGTGCACTCTTTTCCCTTTATCTGACAGTCTTCACGCACAATATTATTTGTCTGACGTATAAGACCTACAGAAGACGTGTAGCACTTTAGCAATAATCAATCGATAATGTTGCTTACAGATGCATGAAACAATATTATATTTATTTATTTATTTGTTTATTTATTTGTTTGTTTATTTATTTATTTATTTATTTATTTATTTATGGGAACATGTTCAAATTTAAATTATTTTAGAAGTCTGTTAGCGACACAGTGAAATAGGCCAAAGTCATAAATTAAAGATGTTATTATGACTCATAATAACATCTATGTCACTCCTGCAGAGACCATGCACGCAGTTATGCAGACAGTGTGATATTCTCGAGGACTTGTTGTATACACAGCGAGTAAATGACCTCTCGTTCGTTGTCTAAGTATAGCCGGTCGTCGTCGTATTGCTCAGAGATCTTTTATTATTTCTGCACCAGATGGCTTGAAAATCGACTCCGCCTTATTTCGATATGCAATTAAAAGTGAGTCGCGATCGCCGCAGCTCGACCTCCGTCCAAACACGTTCTCGTTAATTGAAAGAGATGCAATATGAGCGCCGCCCGCGCACCGCTTTATCAAATTCACGAGGAATGTGGGGAACTCGTAGCCCTGGGATATGGTGTCGGGTATATACCGACGATCGGCCTATGGCAAAGGATGATTGAAGGGCTGAATGCAGACATTGTCTGAGTTACACAGCGATGATGAATAGTCACCAAAATCAGGTAGTTTGTCGAGTTTGCGTGTGCTGCTATATCTAGGCAATTTTGCTATGAATTTATTCATTTGGGCGGCAATTGGGCCTAATTTTAATAACTGAGTCAGAACTCAGAAATGCATTAAGGAACTTGTCTTGAAGAGTTCTAGAATTTTAGAATAATTATGTCTGGAACAGTGGCGGCGCTAGGGGGGGGGGGTCTGGGGGGGCTAAGCCCCCCCCCTACAAGAGGCTTAGCCCCTCCTAAAAAAGGCCATCTAAATTATTTTACATTGAAATATCCACAATTTTAGGCTGATGACTAAAAAAGCCGTCAGAAATTTTGGCGGCGAAAATGGAAAATTTTCATGATAAAAAAAGGTCGTCAGATATTTCGGCGGCGAAAATGGAAAATTTTGCCGCGGGCTTCAGCCCCCCCCGAAACTGAAATCCTGGCGCCGCCACTGGTCTGGAAATGTATTCAGGCGTTCAATTTTCCATTCATTGCATTTTCTCAATTCACTTCGTAGAAGAGATCTTAATTATTTTTTTCCAACCAAAATGAAGAGTTTGCATTCAAGTTTTGCGATGTATTAATGTATTATACGCTTTTGCAAATTGGTATCTCCAGAAAACTGACAAGTTGTCTTCCCCTGGTCGCTGTTGTACGACACTGTCAAATAAAGGAGTGTAGGACATTTCCCCCTGGACAAAACCCCCGGACAAACTCCCGGACAATAACCCCTCGGACAATTCCACCTGATTTAGCCTAAGACATTAACCCCCGGACAATTCCCTCCTTTCCTACGCATGGCCTATTTCTGTAGGTATTATTTGCTCAAACTTAGGCTAATTATCCAGTTCGCGGTGCTGTGTCAACTATAGCCAGTGTCATATGGGTAAACACCTGTCGCTGTCATTCAGGCGTGAACTTATTAGCTTGTTAGTGTCGTTCAGTCACTCCGATATGAAGCTAATACCTGTTGGCTTAATTTAGGACAGCATGAATCCTTGTCATCAATCCAGCTTCCATTTAGGCAAAAATTCCTTTAATTCAACTTCTATTTAAATAACAATTATTTTTATCCATCCAGCTCCAATTTAAGCAAGAATATTTTCATCAGTCCAACTCCAATTTTAGTAAGAATATTTTCATCAATCCAGCTCCAATTTAAGCAAGAACATGTTCATCAATCCAGCTCCAATTTAAGCAAGAACATTTTCATCAATCCAACTTGCGTACTTAGGACCGCCGTTTTATGCGCGCAATATATGTTCTACCAGGGAGGTTTGTCCTACCTTAGGGGAATTGTCCGGGGTTTTGTCGGGGGGGGAATTGTCCGGGGGTTTTTGTCCAGGGGGGAAATGTCCGCGCCCCAAAATCTTTTCATCAATCCAACTTGCGTACTTAGGACAGACGTTTTATGCACGCAATATGTTCTACCAGGGTTTTTTGTCCTGCCCTGGGGATTGTCCGGGGGGGTTTTGTCCAGGAGGAAATGTTCGCGCCCCCAAATAATGAAAGATTAGTGTTGCCCTCCAGGCTTGGGATTTGTAATGCCAAACAGTGGCAGATTTACTTACATGTAAGCCCATTCCTGCACGCGATATATTTTCCAGTGACTCTATCTCAGATATTTTGTTGGTTTGCGTTCACATTTAGGCTACGTAATCGAAATGTAGTTGGACCATGTCTCTTGATGAATTGTTAATTGACGTGGGATAAAGCTTTCCATGTTGATCAACTAGGTCTTAGAAACTGTGCTTGAACATAGGATCTTTAGTTGACAACAAAGGCCATTGCCGTCGACAGAAATTGTTTTGTCATAATTATTAGGCTATAGCTCTTTCTAAATTACTTAGATCTGTTTAAATTTTTTTGATTTATTTGTCATATTAAATTTTGTTCTAGCGCCCCTTTAAGCTCACTACTCAGAGGAGCTACTCCCGACTACAGCGCGGACACTGCATAGGAGTTTCATGCCGAAGCGCACGATCAATTGCCAGTGAAGGATTTGCTCAAGGTCAACTTGAGCAACATTGGTAAATATGCGGGGCCCTTTTTATACAGCCATGGAGTCTTATAGGGCCTATAATAGCTGGACTGTCAGCACAAGAAATTTATGCTAAGGGAAACGCGTGTACATAGGTCAAAGGACAAACTGGGATCATAGTTTGTGCGAGAAACTGTAAAACGTCCAAAGTCAGACTTATAACATCCGATTCAGAGACCACGACGAATCAATAAAGTACGACTCTTAAGAGGATTATTTGCTCTTTGATGACTAGTTGATCCATATTGATTCGATTCGGATTCCGTAGTGCATGGGTTTGTTTGCTTTGAGTAGTCCTATGTATGTGTGGCCATCCATCACATCCTCTGCAAAGATCTATGGAATGCATTACAGAATTGTACCAAGCTAAATATTTGACCAAATTCTGCTGCTTCCGTGGAATTTAATTGCTTTGCTGCATTCTCGTGTCAAATATTTGCCCCACTCTGACTTCCCTATATTTCTGCCACTTTACGCAAGCACGCTATTTGCTCGAATCTATCACGGATACAATCATTGAACGCTTTGTGTAAGTATCTATACAAGGGAGGAGTCGAACCCGATCATCGCGTTTCACCGGTCGGCCCCCCATTCCGACATCAATATAGTAATCGCAGCGTTTGCAAAACCTGGTCAAATATAAATGGGCGGATGAAAGAACGGCTGGAATGGAATTTCGACGATAGCTGGCGCCAGATCCACGGTTTTAATTTGCGGGAAAGGTTGGCAAACAGTGCAGAGCTAGAGAGCGAACGAGTAATCGATATATCGAAGCATTTCTCCCTGCATGGTCATTCTCGTCCACAAGTGTTCAACCAATCAGAAGGTCTCATCACACGCGAAATAATTGGAAAAATCTCGCCGTGATGCGGTAATTCAATAGGAATGGTTATGAAAATGGAAACTGTATTATATGCCGTTCCATACATAGACCATTTTGCTATTGCAGTTGTAGAATGTGGACTTAATATTTCAAGCTATCGTTGTCTCTAGAGTCATGTATGCACTACCTTCATTTGCTGGATTTCTTACGGCACATGATATTGCGCGCGTCAACGCTGCCCTAAAAAAGGCTCGTCGATGGCAAATCTCTGAGAAGATTCATACAGTGGAAGAGCTGATTGCTCGAGCAGACAAGAAGCTCTTCAAGAGTGCTCAATTCTTTGGCCATTGCATTCACCAGCTCCTGCCACCTCTTCGGGAGGACAAGTATCAACTTCGCAAGAGAGGACATCCTTTCCTGTTGCCTCTCGTTAAAACAAATTTGTTTAAAAACAGTTTCATTAACAGATGCATTTATAATTATATTTAGATAAAGCTAACATGATTTTAATTGCTGTTCTCTATTATAGTTAGATTATGTATGTATTCGTTTTTGTTATACAATGTAATGCATGTGCGCTTGACAAATGCAAATAAAGGCTACTTACTTACTTACTTACTTACTAGTAATTCATGAGATTCATGATAATATGTATCACAACTACTGTTGGCATATACTTGAGGACTTGGCTGAGTCATTTCATGCGTGTATGTATGTTTGTATGTATGTGCACTTGTTATAGCTCCCTTCAAGGTTGCTACTCAGAAGCGCTCCGGACTTCAGCGCGGACACTGAGTCGGAGTTTCACGCCGAAGCGCTAAGTAATTGCGAGTGAAAGACTTGCCCAAGATCCGTATACGAAGCGGCTCGAGGTGGATTCAAATCTGCAACCTTCCGACTGCAAGGCAACAAACATAGCCACTACGCCACCGCGCCCCACATGCAAGGCCTCTTATGTATAAACAAAAAGTTGATGCGACTCAATCACTCACTCACTCAATCAATCAATCAATCAATCAATCACTCACTCACTCACTCACTCAATCAATCAATCAATCAATCAATCAATCACTCGATCGATCGATCGATTACTCACTGTTTTGTCTGTCTGTCTATCTCCATGTTTGACTCTCGCTCACACTGCCGAGTATAGCCAAATAAATCGATGTGCCCCCCACAAGACCATGCTGTTCTGTCCAGAGCCATTTCCATGCAACCGTATACATGTATGGACCTATTTAAATGACAGTCAGCGTTCTCTTCTCTAATTACCACGCACATTAAACTACCGCACAAATACAGGTTGAACTGAATTTGTATAAATATTGACTCTGCCTACGACTTCAATGCTTTATTAAGCGATGCTGGGCATTGCTGGTATACAATAGAAAACAAATTACGACCCCCTGCTGTTACGTTTTTAATAATGTACTTCGACTCTGTAGACTGCATGCACTTAAAATCCGCATTTTACTGTTAATGATTCTTCGAACGAATCTTTCGAGTGCTTAATATATTAACTTCGTAATTACTAATTAGGATTAAAGCTACCGATTTCTCATGTAATGCTTTCAATTCAGTCATTAGGGTTAAAGCTATCGATTTCTTATGCAATACTTTACATCCAGCTCCCGAATAAAGATTTTTATTCGGAAAATCAGTGAACATTAACGAACAACAAAGGGTCTCTCCCTTCCTCTCTCTCTCTCTCTCTCTCTCTCTCTCTCTCTCTCTCTCTCTCTCTCTCTCTCTCTCTCTCTCTCTCTCTCTCTCTCTCTCTCTCTCTCTCTCTCTCTCTCTCTCTCTCTCTATATATATATATATATATATGTATATATGTATGTATATATATGTATATATGTATATATGTGTATGTATATGTAGCCCATGTGTGTCCACCGAAACGTAAATGCTGATGACGTAAGTTGAAAACAACGGACAGTTACGCAATAGTTGCGAATAACTCCAACTCCATTTGACTGAAGAATATATGGTCGAAGCAGGCCGAACTCAATGGCACAGATACAAGAGCACATACACGCAGACACATAGACGCAAACACACAGACAGTCGCACACGCATACGCGATGCAGACCGTTATTAATCAACTTTATTAGATAAGCTTTACACGGTGCAAATCCGCCATGATTGCTTCTGCGCGCTCCCACCGTCGTTTCCAGCGCTCAACCTTTCCTCCGTCCCTCCCACCTTTCCCACCACCGCCGCCGCCGCTGCCACTCTTCCTGCAGTGGCGTCGACGTCTGTGGCTACCGCCTGCACCTAGGACTGGTCCTCCAAGAAGACTAGGTGCTGGGACATGTAGTATTAGTGGGAGCCTACGCCGACGAGTGCGTATCGATCTGAGGGAGGACTGACTGCGCGGCGGCAGCGGAGGCAGAGGCGGTGGGGGAGCAGCGAAAAATCCAATGCAATTCCGTAATTGATATTGCACGGACGGAAACCACGGCTGCGGTGGAGGCGGTGGGGGTCTATCCCGGGCCCCCTCCATATATATAACCATTGCTAAAGGGTCTCGAAAGGGAGGAGATTGAGCGGCCAGACGGGAAACGGTTTTCGGCCGCGGCCACTGCAGTGTCAATCGCAGCATCTTGAACTGCAGTATGGAAAGGGGCGGATGGGGCCCTGCTGTGCGTTGAGGGTTTAGGCTTCGAAGCCTTCGTCTTCACGCCCTTGGTTCGAAGTCGCAATGCCTCTTTGTCGGCCATCACACGAGAGTGGCCCGTGGACATAAATTGTCTAATTATAGAGCACGGCCATTTATAGGTTATTTATCGCCTTTTGTCTCACTGTAGGAGAGGCCATGGAAAGCAGCAGTGCGCATGTCTAGGCTATATAATGCGACGCAAGACAATCAGATAAAACCTGAACTTACTGTTAAATGTTTCTCTTTTCCAGCCTGAATTCTGCAAACTATTTATTGATTCAGTCCATACTTTAACATTTTGTACTTCTATGCAGGCCATACTTCAATGTCCATACTTCTACTGGTCACACTTTTGCAGTCTACACTTTTTATAGGCTATTCTTACAGTCTGTACTTTTATAGGCTACGGCGTATATCCTAAAAATGTACAGATTGTGAAAGTATAACCACAGTTTGAGCCTTAGCATATAGTCAGAGCTGGAACATCAACTTTAGACTATAAGAAGCATTAGAACATCAGCATTGGAAGCGTTATAACATTAGCATAAGCAGCGTTAGAACATGCGTTGACAAAAGCAACATTTTAAAATTAACATGACCGGTGTCAATTGCCTCGTCGTCACAGGCAGCTTATTGTCTGAAGATGACTATCACCATGTTGCGGTTCATAATAATCCCATCTTCATGCATATGCATATGTGCAAAGTGTGAAATATTTTACAGGAAGCGGTCGTTACAGAGTCAGAATAGACGTTGATTGATTGATTGATTGAGCGAAGAATCTCACGATTAACCTTTCAGTTTAAGACTCGAACAAATAATGGGTCATAACAATATTATCGGGATGTTGGGGTATTCGTGCAGGGCAACCGCATGGTTGACCGAAGCCACGTATATATTTTTAGCAAATATTTTCTTACCGATTAGTCTTCGGTTCTCATTTTCATCATAGGAAGTGTGCTAGATGAAGAGGATTAATTCACTGATTACCCTACTAATGTGAGCAGTGGAGAAGAGATAAGTCTGGATGTTCGTACGTGCGAGTCAATATTGACTTTGGAGTTACTGTGGACCATCAAAGTTGTTTGCGCAGAAACAACATTAGAATTATTATAATCGAGGATTCTTCGGCTGAAGGCAGAATCTTAGCCCGATGCGGATCTTCGATTAACGGGTGCGCGCTGACCTATTTAATTCGAAAAGAAGAGTCTCTGTTGTCTACTACATAATATAATTTATCATGGTGTCTTTTTTATTTCTCTCTAGAACTGGTCACGCTTTCACCGAAAGAGAATCCATTTATGATGCTCCCATATCTGCAAAATCAATCGATCGACCTGCAGTGAAAAGCAAATAAAGCTAGATCTCCTTGGGAAGGTTCGCTCATCGCAAACGGCAAGCAGTCGCGCTCTGGATGATTAACGATGCAGCAGACATAGTTGCATACAGTCAGACATCGGGTGTATTTAAAAGGCGGCGTCTGCGTTATCTGAGACTCTTGGAATTTAGGGTCGTTTTAATAGGTGCCCCCAGGGCAATCGATGAGTCGTAATGGTGGTCCTGGGGTCGAAGACACACACACACACACCCACACACACACACACACAGGTCAAACACTGCAGATGTCTCTTCAGTAGAACGGGGGAGGGATGTCGTTAGATGACGACCTGATGTCTGCAGTACGACGAACTGACATTGTCAGAGAGTTGGTGGTTCGAAATGAAAGAGAGGAGGCTGCAGCTGTCACAGCCATCTGTAGCCATCGTCTTGGGCGACAGCAGCTCTTGCTCTGAGGATGGAGGAGGAGATGATGTGAGACAGAATAAGGACAGAGAGAATGAGGACGAAACAGAGATAGATAAGTGTGAAGGCAATGGTAGGATGGATAGAAGCAGGGCCTACATGCGGGCCTACATCGAAGAAGGGAGGAGAAAGCAGAAAGAAATTAAACAACGAAAGGAATGTCACATATCGACATCTGTTGGGTATGGTTGTATAAAACATATATGCAGCAACAAAGAGACATAAGGAGCTGCAGCGAAGGAAAGAGGCAGAAAAGAATGTAGGCCTATAGACAAAATTCAGCGCCATAGACTATAATAGACGCAGATAGATTATTTAGATATACATTCATGGGCGCCGACTCTGCGAGGCCCGTGAGTGCTCAGCACCACCAGAAATTGGCCATGCGAGGCCCGCCCTATGCTGGGCACCACCAGAAATCAGCCAACAAGATGTGCTTTTTATGATATTATTCCTCTGTTGGCGTTGCTTATCTATAAAAATCATTGCGTTTTTTACATATTTTCTTTTATCTCAGTTAGTCTACCTTAATATTACTCCAGTTTTACTCCATCCGGTAGTCTGAACTCCATACGAATACGAGGAAAATCTCAAAATCTCGCTCATTCGATCCGCTTCAGTAATTTTTTTTATTACGGACGAAGGCGACGACTTGAATGACTGTTTCTTTTTATTGTAGGCCTACATGCTGGGTTAAAATTATATACTTATATAATGATCAACACTGCGCGAAAATCCCCTTACAGCATCACAACAGCTGGATACTGTTTTGTCTGCGTTAATTAACAAATCAGCCTTGACTACATTGTCTGCGAAAACTAGGCCTATTTGAAAAACTGTTTTCCACGATGTTAATATTGGCTCACTAAAATTAATAGTGGCTAATGTAGACAGAAAATTTTGATTTCTTGTGCAAAATTTGAGTCTGTTGAGTGTTGACCTAATTAGGGGAGAGTGCTCCAAGATGCCCATGCTAACGAAGATTGTGCATTTCTTCTGTGTGGATTCCAAGAAAAGTACATGTTAAAAAAATTTTAAGCAATTGGGAAGAACATTTATTGAGATATTAAATCATATCTTTAAAAATGAAATAATGGGACATTTTGATGAGATAACAGCTCAAAATGTCACTATTTCCTGTTGTGCGGAAATTTATTGAAGTATTAAATCATATCTTTAAAAATGAAATAATGGGAAATTTTGATGAGATAACAGCTCAAAATGTCACTATTACATGTTGTGCGGAAATTTTTTAGACAACGGCAATGATGCTTTTCAAGTCTCAAACCACGGCAATTTCGTTAAAATGACAGCCTAAGAACCTGCCATCGCAGTGTGGCAAGAAAAAAATTCAAAAAATGGTTAGGAGCACATGCATCCCCTCCCCAAGCCCCTTCGGCCCTTCCCCGCTCGGCGATCGTCCTTTAACCGCGAGTTCGTGCCCTAAAACCATGAACAAGACTCCGCCTATGAACAGAGGTCATTTCACTCACTCTCCTATAAAAAAGGGTAAAAAAAATTTCCCGCGCTCACGCGCGGACTTCTTTCACATTTCTTTGGGCACCCACACTCTTCGGGTCAACTCGGCGCCTATGCATACATTATGTAGATGCCATGGCTAGATGCATCATGCAGTAGGTAGGTGGATGGGTGCATGGGCAAATGGGACATATACAGAAAAATCGAAAGGCAGATTATATGTAAGTAGACAGATATATATGGATACATAGATGGATAGACTGCAGGCGGATAGTTTTTTGCATGTATCAGAATTAGTAACATCAAGCAAAGACAAAGACTGAAGATAGACATTAAATATCAGGGACAGTGTGAGTCTTCATATATAAGAGGGAGATGAGACAGACACAGACACAGGTAAAAAGAGAATCTGGAGACACGCAGCCGTAGCTGCTGGCCTATATAGGGGTAGGGTTGCCATACATCCCGGATTCATCTAGACAGTCTCGGAATCGAACTTCCCCATCCCGTGTCCCGGATTGATCCCAAATTGTCCCGACCTTGGTGTAAATAACCAAATATGCTTGGCGTTGCATGCATATGAATATCGCTCGGGTGGAGCCGACACGCCTACAACCTGATATACATGTATATAATTATATGAGTAACTGGAATTTAATCAACATCTTGCTATTGAAGTGGATTCCAGCTTGATATAGCCTAAGACTATTTATTTTTTTCCGAATTGAGTCTGATTTTTAACTCGTTCAACTAACCTACTTTGAGTAGACTTTAGAATTAGATCGTACATTCGGTCGACGCAACATCAAATACATGCAATGATGTATACAATATACATAGACATTAAATACATGCAATGATGTATACAATATACATAGACATTAAATACATGCAATGATGTATACAATATACATAGACAGGGTACATTTGCAAAGGCATAATTGAGATAATTAATCGAGTGAACAAGCGGGTCTCCTGAGGATTGGCGATACCAAAACTTGGCGACCTTATACTTTCATCGTAAGGGGAGTTTGAGCGACATATTTTGGTTGCGATGGACTGATGTAACGATGAATACACGAAGGAGAGATAGATGGTTGAAGGAGACAAAAACCAAGAGAGAGAGAGAGACAGAGACATATATATATAGGCATATATTGAGAGACAGACAGACATAGACAGACAGACAGAGACAGACAGACAGAGACAGACAGAGACAGACAGAGACAGAAACAGAGGCAGATACAGAGGCAGATACAGAGACAGGCAGAAAGACAGAGACTGGGAGACAGAGAGAGACAGACAGAGACAGAGACAGAAACAGAGGCAGATACAGAGACAGACAAACAGACAGGCAGAAAGACAGATATAGGGGAGAGAAAGAGAGAGAGAGGCAGAGACAGAGAGAAACAGAGAAACATGGAGAGACAGGGAGAGAGACAGAGATGGACAGAGACACAGAGACACAGACAGACACACACAGAGACAGAAAAACAGACAGGCAGATGAGGATTCAGCATAGACGATGTTGGTCATATAGGCGCTGAGTTGGTGATGGGAGGTGATGAGAGAGTGCACGACATCGGACAGATGGACGGATGGACGGACGCAGAAGAGATTAGCAGCCGATATTCTATTGATGTTCAGGTCCAGTTCGATTGACCACCACCACCACCACCACCACCATCGAACGGATGACCAGTCGCTGACCACATCACTGGACATCGATGCACGACTGCCTTCGATCACTGCAGACAAGAACAAACAACGAACCAAACGACGTTCAAAAGACTCTCTCAACTGAACCGAAAAATTCCAAACGCAAACCAAACCTCGACGACCTTTTCTTACTTACTCACTCACTCGCTGTGTCATTCTTCCTCCGGCTGCATATACTATAAGACATTATGGAGATTATAAGGTCACGGAACGTGTGGCGAGAAAGTCACCATTCTCACGAGATGCATGCAGATTGTATTTAGAGAGACTTGTAGCAGTGTGAAGACGACGAAGGAATTTTTATGTATAGGCTGTAATGTGTGTAGGCCTATAGCCCTATAATATATATATATATATTTATATATATATACACATACGTTGAACACAATAATTATTGTAGAGCCGTTTCCTTGATTTTCCCATATTTGCCAGGACAAAGATTCATGGTGATTCTAAATGTAAGTTCCGTTGCAGGTCACTTTCAGGTCAGCTGAACATTGAAGGTCGATGACCTCTAACTTGAAGGTCGAATCGTACTTGCCAGAACCACCTCTATTTTTGCTTTGAAGTCTCGGAAACTGTCAAGAAGTTAGTTCTTCTAAAGTTTAACATGAATTCTGATATCTAGTAAAGACATATATACAGCATGGTAGGCATGGGCAGAGTTTATCAGGGGCTAGGGAGGCTAAGCCCCCAAGGAGACCCAGATTCAGTTTTTTACCGTATAAATGGTATCTTTTCCCGGGCTTAGCCTCCCCCCAAGAAGGCTTCAGCTCCTTCAAGAACGGAAACCAAACTCCGCCCATGATGATAGGCCTCCTCTACGTTGAAAAACATATCTCTAGAAAATAAACAATTAGGCTTCATAGACTGTTGACGTAGTTTCGATTAGACTACTCGAATAGATCTTCAATTTTAAGCTTTTTCGCTGCAGTTTTTGACTAAATACCGGCTACTTTATTTATTGCAAAAACTCATTTCCATCCGTCAGAGTGCTAATAATGTTTGGCGCACAGAACTCGAAGAAAACACCGAAAACCGCTTAAGAAAAGTTTTAGAAGGAATAAGATTGGAGCTGTGAAATATGCATTGGCGTAGATCCCAAATTGAGAGTGCTATATGTTAAGTCAGTGAAGTTTCAGTTTAGTTCATATAACTAGACTGTTTGTGAGTCAATTTTCCCATTATCATTTTAAACTGGCCCAATAGAGACACAAGCGAATCCGGAGGCCGCGGGTTGTGCACTCTGTATTATAGATCTATGTGAAATATACGAGTTCGACGTGTTTGCATGCAATTTCAGTAAAGAATAACAGTGTTAGGCCTACTGGCTAGCATTTAATTTTGTAATGCGACACTGAAAGCCAATTAGCCAACTATATTGTACGGTTGGATAGAAAATGCATTTGTTGATAAAACTATTTCTATAGACAGATTTGTGTCAACGAGAGGCATGCAGCATGAAAGGATGTCTTCATCTTGCGATGACAAATCGCGAAGACATGGCCAGAGCTGGTGAATGCATGCAATGGACAAAGAATTGTGCTTTCTGGAAGAGTTTCTGGTCTGTTCGAGCAATCAGCTCTTCCACAGTGTGAATCTGCTCAGATATTTGTCATCTGCGAGCCTTTTTATAGGGCAGCGTTGATGTGTCTTCAAGATCCACGGCATGTCGAATTTTCTACCATGGCATCACAGTCACTTCTTCGAAGATGATTCTAACTACTATTCCAATCGAAGTGAGCGTCGATATGAAAATCGCTGCGTTCAATTTTATATCGGCGCTCTATGAGTCTATTATAGATCTGACTAGATTAGAATTGCGCATAATTATATGAACCTGTGTGTGTGTGTGTGTGTGTGTGTGTGTGTGTGTGTGTGTGCGCGCGCGTGTGAATACTATAGCGCCTATACGCTGATTTCTTGCACTCGTTATAGGTCTTGCTGTCCCTCTCTGTCTTGCCATCTGTCAGTCTTCGTGCCTCAGTCTATCGCATTCCATGCCAAAGGCTGAGATATGGGACCACAGAGAGACATCATCATTCCGCTACATCATCATCTCTCTCTCTCTCTTTCTATTTCTGTCTCTATGTTTCTCTTTAGCCACTCCTCTTTCTGCTCCCTTTCCTCCTTCCTCCTCCTCCTTCTCCTCCTCCTCCTCCTCCTCCTATTCTTCTTCCTCTTTCTCCTCTTCCTCCTCCTCCTCGTCCTCCTCTTCGTCCTATTCTTCCTCTTCTTCCTCTTCCTTCTCCTCGTCCTCTCTGTCCTCCTCGTCATCCTCCTCCTCCTCCACGTTCTTCTCCTTCTCTTCGTCGTCGTCCTTCTCGTTCTCGTCCTCCTCGTCCTTTCTTCCTCCTTCTACTTCCTCCTCCTCCTCCTCCTCCTCCTCCTCCTCATCCTCTCGCTCCTCCTCCTCCTTCTCCTCCTCCTTCTCCTCCTTCTTCTCCTCCTCGTCCTCTTGCTCCTCTTGCTCCTCTTGCTCCTCCTCCTCCTCGTCCTCTCGCTCCTCCTCCTATTCGTCCTCCTCCTCGTCCTCCTCCTCCTCCTCCTCCTCCTCCTTCTCCTCCTCCTCCAGATCACGACTCCAACTTAAATCATCGCGATCAACGCCGCATAAACTATAGCCGCCATGACACTGCCAGTCACGTGCACGCTCATCGCCGCGACGACCAGACTGGGACAATTGCATCAGGTAGAGTCTTTCAATCGCACCATGAAAAACGTTCATCACATTGTGGAATCCGTTTCTTTTCCACGTGTTAACAATCTATACTAACTGTTTCAGTTTATTCTTACCACACGCATTGCGAATTGATGTTGTCCGAGCGCTCCTTTCCTCTTCGGTTTCTCGGACCATCGTTTCCAGTGATCCGTCAGTTTAGCCAATCCCTGCATCGGTCGGTAGGAGCACGGCTCCACCATCACCACCCACACCCCGACCCACCCCACCCCTACCCCACCCAGACCCCACCCAGACCCCACTCCCCAGGCAGCAACCACCGCAGCATCCGTCTTCGTTTGATCAACGGGAGTCCGGCTACCCGCGGGAATCGTTAGGCGCCGATATAAATTGTAAAGTTTATTATCGATCTGGCGGCGTTTGCTCGTCATTTCATAAATGGCCAGTAAAGGGCGAGGCGTGCAGAGCTACGTGGTCATCTTCGCTGACCGCTCGACCGTACGATGCTTAGTATAGATCATTGTTTACAGCCGTTGTTCGTCCCCTGGGATCGTCAGGTGCGTGCGCCAGATTTCATGCGGCGCCTCTGATTTGGGAACTCGGAGTCGCCGCCGCCGCTGCAGCCGCCGCTGCCGCCTTAGATGAGCGATTCATGAGCACGTTATGACCCATTCAGCCTCTGCAAGCGTGCAATGGCATCCCTTCTTATGTATGCCTGACTCTGCAGCCGTGAATACTAACGGCGGTCATGACCACAGAGACTGCAGTGAATCACCAATAGATGCACGGATGCATCCGCTACATAAAGACATAACGTTATTGGTGATGATGATAATGATGAAGATGGTCGTCATCATCGTCATCGTCGTCGTCGTCATCGTCGACGTCGTCGTCATCAGCATCGTCATCATCGTCGTCGTCGTCATCGGCATCGTCATCGTCATCGTCATCGTCATCGCCGTCGTCGTGGTCGTCGTCATCGTCATCATCATCGTCGTCGTCGTCGTCCTCATCATCATCATCGTTAGTTGCGCTGTGTGGTGATTTCTAATCATTGCATTGAATAAGTTTTAAGACGGGACACAATATAGGCGAAAAAAATAAGAACCGAGCCTGGCAGCTTCTTGCTTTTATTTAATCTCAAATAGTGATCCATTCATGCAAATGCCTTTCAAAGACATTGTTGACGTATTTTTTTGTTGATCGCCATTGCTTCGTCTACTTCAAACATTGTCTGAAGTTGGCATAGAATTTTTTCTACTTTATACGTCTCTTCATTCCAAATCTTCTTTATCACCTTCTTCTTCTTCCTCCTCCTCCTCCTCCTCTTCTTCTTCTTCTTCTTCTTCTTCTTCTTCTTCTTCCTCTTCTTCTTCTTCTTCTTCTTCCTCTTCTTCTTCTTCTTCTTCTTCTTCTTCTTCTTCTTCTTCTTCTTCTTCTTCTTCTTCTTCTTCTTCTTCTTCTTCTTCTTCTTCTTCTTCCTTTCTTCTTCCTTTTCTTCTTCCTTTTCTTCTTCCTTTTCTTCTTTCTTCTTCTTCTTCTTCTTCTTCTTCTTTTGCTTTTACGTTTTCTTTTTCTTTTTTGCTTCTTCTTCTTCATCTTCTTCGTCTTCTTCCTCTTCTTCGTCGTCGTCTTCTTCTTCTTCCTCTTCTTCTTCTTCTTCTTCTTTTTCTTTTTCTTTTTCTTCTTCTTCTTCTTCGTCGTCGTCGTCGTATTCTTCTTCTTCTTTTCTTCTTTTTTTTTTCTTCTTCTTCTTCTTTCTTTTCTTCTTCCTCTTCATCTCCTCCTAATCCTCCTCTATGTCTCTGAACAGCGGCGCCCGCAGACGTACGCACATAGGTAAGTGCGTACAGCGCGATGACCGAAAAGGTATGTTTTTGGGAAATTATAGGTTGATGACTATAAAAAAAGGAAAAAAGGTCATCAGTTTTTTCGGCGGATAGAAAAGGTATCTTTTTGGGAAATTCTAGGTTGATGACTAAAAAAAAAAGTCATCAGTTTTTTCGGCGACCTAACGAAAATAAAATTTCTGTGCGTACAAGAAAAAATCCTGCGGACGCCGCTGTCTCTGAATATATAAATTTATATATATATACTATCCCTCTCACTTATTTCATCCATTTCTCCATGATATATATCTCACTTTGGGGTTTCTTGTCCCACTCTATATATTATGTCTCTAAATTGCTTCTTCTTCGCGGTCTTGTTCATCTGTTTATCACGTTTTCTAAATATATCCTTATACGTGTATATAGCCTACGTATATGTAATTTCATTCATGAGACAGTGACTCTGCATGTACTTGTCCCTGTTTCTGTTTGTCTCTGTCAATCGCTTCGCTCTCCGTCATCAGATTCGGTCGAGACTCTCATGAAAATGGGTTCTGTCCCTTTAAGACGATAGAAGAATAAAAGTGTCTTTTCATGGAATGGCGGCAGTTATAACCGCCAGAGAGATGTCGTCGTCATCGTCGTCTTTCCAAAGAAGTCGTTTTGTATTCTGCCTAATAAAATCTTTTCGCGATGTTGACTCGATAAAGTTAAAGCTGCTGCATGGTCTCCTATATTACATTTCTGCACTGCAGACGATTGCAAGGTCCGCTGGTCGCCAACTCTCTCACCAGATGTCTCTAAAGATTCATCCTCTTTCGTTCCGTTCCTTTCTCTTTCTCTCTGCTTTCCTGTCCCTCAGTCTCTCTCTCCTTCTATCTGCTTCTATCTCCCTAAGTCTATCTCTGTTTCTCTCTCTCTCTCCTTCAGTGTCTCTGGTTTTCTCTATGTCTCTCTGTTTCTGTCTGTCTGTCTGTCTGTCTGTCTGTCTGTCTGTCTGTCTGTCTGTCTGTCTGTCTATGTGCCCAAGCGTCGCCAGCCGATATTGATTGTCTGTCAATCATATTTACTTTTTCAATTAACTCTTTTGCAGTCTGTGGTTCAGCGCTCTCTTTCTCTCTTTCCATTTAACTGGTTCGACCTCTCTGTCCCTCTCTGTCCATCTCTATCCCTCTCTATCCCTCTCTGTCCCTCTTTGTCCCTCTCTGTCCCTCTTTGTCCCTCTCTGTCCCTCTCTGTCCATCTCTATCCCTCTCTGTCCCTCTTTGTCCCTCTCTGTCCCTCTCTGTCCCTGTCTGACCCTGTCTGACCCTGTGTGTCCCTGTCTGTCCCTGTCTGTTTCTGTCTGTTTCTGTCTGTCTCTCTCTGTCCCTCTTTGCCACTCTCTGTCCCTCTCTCTCCCTCTCTGTCCCTCACTGTCCATCTCTGTCCCTCTCTGTCCCTCTCTGTCCCTCTCTGTCCCTCTCTGTCCCTCTCTGTCCCACTCTGTCCCTCTCTGTCCCTGTCTGTCCCTGTCTGTCCCTGTCTGTTTCTCTCTGTCTCTCTCTGTCTCTCTCTGTCCCTCTCTGTCCCTCTCTGTCCCTCTCTGTCCCTATCTGCCCCTCTTTGTCCCTCTCTATCCCTCTCTGTCCCTCTCTGTCCCTGTCCCTCGTTGGCCGCCGCCTCGAATTGTCATCGGGCATGTCGATCGAAGATGCAATTGTCTGTTGCCGATAGAAAAGCTCGTAATTGGTTAATCTCTTTCGACCGTCGTCCGAACGACGACCGATCGACGACCGATCGACGACTGGATCGACGACCGACGTCGTTGCTACAGATCAGATTAGGACTCAATACAGGACCCAGAAAGTAATCTACTCAACATGCAGTTCAATATATTACCAGTAACTAGACAGAAATTTCTCGTCGTCGTCGTTTCGCAATCTCGTTTCTCCAATCCTTTCCTCCTCCTCTTCCTTTTTTTTTATTCTCCGCCTCCGTTTCCTCTTTCTCTTCCAATTCTCCTTCCTCGTCCTCCTCTTCTTCCGCTTCCTCCATATCCTCATCATCATCCTCCTCCACTTCCTTCTCCTTTCTTTCACTCTTCTTCCTCCTCTTCCTCCTCCTTCTCTTCTGCCTCTATATTTATATAATATTCCAATAATCTAATAATATTATTTTATGGATTATTGTTATTATTATTATTATTATTATTATTAATTATTATTATCATTATTATTATTATTATTACTATTATTTATTTTTTTATTAGTATTATTATTATTATTCAAGAAAAAGTTTTTTTGTCCATTACATTCGAACCACCCTAATGTCTAGGCTATTATCGACATATTAATGTGCCACACAGTCTCATCTGCTGCAGGTCGCTTCCTTCTGTCGTTCCACGGCTCGTTTTGCCGGATTGTAAATCTGCTTCTCGTGTTGATCGGGGAGCGGTGGCAATGTTGCGGAGAGGCAGATTATTATATTATTGTTATATTATTATATTATTATTATTATATTATTAACTGTCATCCGTAAGTTTCGTGAAAACTTTTAAAAAGAACGCGTATAGCTATCATGGAAATTATTAATATTTTCATTATTATTATTATTATTATTATTATTATTATTATTATTATTATTATTATTATAAAAACAGAACCTTTTAAAAATAACTGAGTCGACAAAACATATTCCTATGTTAACTGTAGCAAATGCCTTTAAGGTACTATAATTTTAATTCACCCTTTTTCTCGATTAATGAAATAGAAATTCGATGAAAAATATTTCCTCTCGAAGTAGAAGCGGGATTTAGCGCGTGAGGGTCGGTTAGGGCTCAGGTTAGGCGTTGTGAGGGTCGGTTAGGGTTAGTTTTAGGGTTAGTGCAGTCATTCTGCTGAAATTGAAGCTGGATTGATGAAGAATAATTTTCAATGTAAAATTGATGAAAAATATTTACTGACAAAATAGAAACGGGATTTATCGAACAAATTCTTGTCTAAGCAGAAGCTGGATCGATTAAAAGGGTTCTGGACAAACTAGAAGTTGGATTTATTTGCTGTATTACGTCACGGAAATAAATTCGAAATTAAATCGAAAAAAAGGGTGAATTAAAAATTATAGTACCTGCCTTTAATAATTATTTTTCAATATCGATCAATAATTATCTGACATCTAAATTTATCTAAATTTTGTCGTCCACTCACCCTTTCAATGAATATTTAGGCTTTCCCTTCTCTCTTGCTCGTTTAAAAAAAAACAAATCTAACCGCCACAAACGAGGTTCTTACTCACAGCACTGGAATAATTAATTGCTGACAAATAAATCCTAGAATCATTACCGCTTCGCTTTCGTTTATCCCCCCACTGTGATTATTAACTGCTCTGTTTATTGTTCAACTGTATACCAAAATCTCCATCGCTAAAAATTCCACCGGTCAAAACTCCTATACATCACACATGTATAGGTCTATCCTCATGCCTTCCCCATCCTTGAAGCATATCTTGTTTTTTTGCCAACCGATTCAAAAACTGTCATCCGTAAGCTTCGTGAAAACTTTTAAAAAGAACGCGTATAGCTATCATGGACCAGATGATCTCAATTCACAAATACTATATTATCTCTATTACTAGAGACCTGCTGGCTGCTTCAATAATAATTGCTGATGTAGTAAACTGTTTCCTCAGAAATGGGGATGGACCATTAGAAATCAAAATGCTTAAGGAAATACCGATACATAAACCATGTAGGTATAATGAAACTGAACTGTGAAATTACGTATGTAGGCTACCTACCTCAATTTTACCAGTTTTGCTTCGAAATTCTTTGAAAGAATAATGCTTATGCATGATCAACTGTTTTCCTTCATAAATGTAACGATATAACCTTCGTGAGACCAATCATGAAGATAAAATCAAATGGATCTAGTGGAGATAATATCGTGAAATATAACTCTCTAAGGCTTATACTAATTCCTATTACTTTTATTTTTTATTTTGTGTGTGAAATTTCAGAGTATAATTTTATTAGAGAGGTGAAACTTCACCGTAGGTCTACAAGATCAAGATCAAATAGAATTGTGTTCTACCACTGACGACGAAAACAACGGCACAGGCATAAGAAGAGAAGAAGTTCCTATAGCTCACTGCCAACACTGAACCCGGTTCCATAAAATAATAAGAACCAACCGCAAGACCGTATTTAGAGGGATTTTGGGGGTATTTGAAACCCTCCAAATGAAATAATGCATAAATGAAAGAATGCATTTACAAACAAATGTCATGATGAAGGAACTAAATGGATTTGAATTTGAAGCTCTTATTTCTATGTGAAATTCTACAGTATATTAGATCACGACGATGATCTAATCATGATGATGATCTAATCATGATGATGATCTAATCATGATGACGATCTAATCATGATGATGATCTAATCATGATGATGATGATGATGATGTGGAAGCTGGTTTCGTCACATGGTACGACTGCTGCAGTGTTGGCTTGCTCAAGATAGAGTAAACACCCCGAAACAAAACCCTGGCTATTCGGTGTTGCCGCCAGGACCGCCTTGGCCAACTATGACGAAGCTTCCGCGTTGCATTGTTAACATACAACTGCATAACAACCAGATCCCCTTGAGTTGTATAGTGCTACAAGAACTGCTGTGAGATATGGACGATGCATAGCTCCCTTAGGTGTGCTATAGAGTACATCCGGCCAAGCTCTAAGTCACTATAATTTGCATGAGGTTCTTGATTAAATGCGTCTTCGAATGCGTGCGTGCGTGCGTGCATGCCACCAGAGCAACTTTTCCTGCATATAATTATAGTTAGATGAATGACCCAACATAATTCGGAATTCAAACAATTAGTCGAGGTGCGACCCTGAAAACGGACTGAAATTGATTAATGTCAAAACGAGGAAGGCCGCATGAAATCAGTTTGTCACACATAGTGAATAATTACATGTATAATATGAATGCATTAGAAAATAGAGACGAGTTTTGGCAGAGATCGAGTGACGCATAGTCTGGATCCGTCACAGATACAACTGGAAGCCTTGTTATGAGGTTGGCTCAATACGGAAGGCATATAATATATATGCTACTGTATTTTTGTAACCAACTTCATTGAAAGCTGCAGTATGAGATTACTCATACCGGGAATAATTGTTGGGGTGTTAGTATGCTCAGGTGCATGCTCGGGTCCAATTTCTAATAGCCTATGCAAGCGTTCATGTACACTGTAGGCCTACAGTGTGTACAACATACATGCGTACTATACAGGCCTATAGTATAGACCTAAGCAGATTGCACCGCAATACGAACCTTGAAGAATTTCACAGACTGGCTCATTGATTTTCTCTCCATTTTTAAGCATGAAGACATGCATTGTTTACATCCTACAGTAGGCTTGAACACAATGAGCAGAGTGCAGTGGAGGGACTGAGTTGCCTGGTGTGCAGATCTGCGCGGGAAGGACTAAGATCTAAAGTAAGGTATACAGAGCTTAGAGCTTGTTGGTGTTTAACGACACTGTGTCATGGCAAAGATGGCTAGTGTCACCCTCCTCCTTTAACCAGGCTTGGGACTGGCACTGTCAGAGTACACAGGGGTGGAGTTTCTTACCGTTGGGCCATCGAGAGAACTTTTATCGACAGACTGCATATTGGTTCAATTGCGCGGGCTGGTACCAATCATGTCACATCAGGACAAAACAAGTTGATATAAACTTAGATTCATATAGAAACCACGAAACTGGTCATCCCATTTGGAAATCCATCACCTATAAACAGTTCATCTGATAGCAGGTATTGTCATGCCAGCCACTGCAATATGGCAGCATAAGACAGTCAGTCGGCCTTTAATGGCGTCAGATATGCATGAGGCAGTGTGCTGCCGGATCGATACTTTGATGGGGTTCAATAGTGCACTTCGTTTCCGATATAAATACGCTCGGATTCGCGCACACGAGGTCACATCCTATCCATTACTACGCGGCGCCACACTAAGACCCGCGAGTAGCTGCGCTAAACATCCTGTCGAATAAAGTCATCGATAGGCTTCATCGACGCCGCGCCGCCACCTATCGTTCAGCGCTGCAGTCACTGTTCTCATCGTCGTCTTTGGTCGGCGGCGGCAGCGGCTGGTTTTCCGCTTGTCACATCGGCTGCCGTCACCTCATATCGGAGCTGATGGATGGATGGGGGAAGTGGGTCAGAACGAAAGCGTCGCCATTCATCATCCGGGTTCTCTACATAATCGCCAAATATCGGCTTCTCAGTTCTCACACGTCCAACTCTCAAACATGTGACATCGCAAGACAGACGACGACGACGACGACGACGCTTTATCTCGCTCCTATTCACCCCCATCTCCCCTAGCCCCATCCCTCTCTCCCCTTCCTCTAGCTCTTCCTCTAACTCTGCCTACATGTCGCTCTGTTCGTCTCTTTGTCTCCCGTCTTTTTGTCGTGCATTCTATGTGGAACCGTGGCTGTCCGAGTAAGTGCGTCAGGGAAAGAAAGAGGGAAAGAGGGTAGATGGGGTTTAGGTGGGAGGGGAGGGAAAGTGACGGCGACCGAGGCCAACGAGAGTCTGCGATGAACTGACGGCTAATCAGATTTAGAGAACGCAGTGAACGAGCGATAATACCAGTGATCGATTGGGTCTGTCACGAAGGGGAAGGGGCAGGACGAACCAGGACGAAGCAGGACGAACCAGGAGGGACCAGGACGGACAGGTGAACGTACAAACGGATGAACAGACAGATTGAACAAAATAAGAGTGGGCAGATAGACAGACAGACAGATGAACGCACATATATGTAGGCATACAGTTAAAGTGAAGGGCTATAGCAAACGCACAGTTTCATTAAAGGACCGATAGGTGGCTGTGGTGTACAATTACAAGACAGACAAACGCATTTGCAAATTAAAAGACAGATAAGCAGACAGACTTATCAGCGAAAGAGAGTAAGTTAGTTAGTGAGTGTGTGAGTGAGTCATTGAATGATTGAGTAAGAGAGAGATTGAGTACGTGAGTGAGAAATTGAATGATTTGATTTATTCACCATGTAGAAAGGTGAATGAAAGGAAGTATATGGATGCAACAAACAAGTTATTAGGTTTATTGACATATTAATGAATTAAAAAAGATCAATGAAAGCTGCTAGTACGAAAATTGAACGAATGAAACGGAGGTGCACTGGTGAGCAAGTGAGTGAGTGAGATACTGGATGAATAAACGAACGAATTAAAGAATTTTTCGTAGCAAGAAATGAGGGATGGATCGAATAAAAAAATTCTACGGACAAAAAAAATACACAGAAAGTGAAACTGGGAAATTTACATTAATTAAGAGACCTCTATGAAAAGTACCCATGCATGTTCTTAATTTCTTGCTTTGCGTTTTCTAAATTCTGGTACAAAAAAATTTGACCGTAACCATCGTGTTTAGCCCCTCCTACAAAAATTTCTGCGGGCGCCCATGTTGACAAGATACTTACCCCAACTTCCTCATCGCAATAGCCAGGGCCGGCCTTAGGCATAGGCAAAGTAGGCAGTTGCCTAGGGCGCCGCAGTCTTGAGGGGGCGCCGCGGCACCGGCGATTTTTTTATTTTTTACACTATATTCTTTTAAACTGAAGACTTTTGCTAATGGAAAGAATTTAAAATAATTATTGACTTCATTGCACCTATTCAGGTTGGTCTAATTCAATTTCAACGACTGCATAAATTTGATTTCGTCTAATAAAATTAGATTTTTGACGGCATTCCGTACTCTGTGATTTGTAGTCTATAGGTCTATATACGTTTATAACAGACCTGATCGGCGATCGCGTATGACTTAGTGAAATCTTTCAACCGAATACGCCAACAACACTGAAGAATTGTTGCGTTATTTTTAGTCGTTGTGACTTAGGCCTATTGTTGACTGCTTAAGCTTATAGGTTTTAATCTTTTGATCTTCAAAATTAAATTATATCAAACCCTATGATTCCATGAAGCGTCAGAAGTTATCGGATGCCGAAATTCATAAGAAAAAACAGTAGGCAGAAGTTAGAATAAAAAGCATGCAGTTGCGTGGGGCGCCAAATTCTAGAGGGCGCCATTTCCATCAAAGGGGGCGCCATTTCCACAATGTATTTTAATAATTTTAAAACTTATAAATAGCCATTCTCCTCAAAATTGAATATTATTCAACCTTCAGTTTACTAATAAAAAATTATAACAAATTACTCGATCGGCTGTGGCTGTTATTCATCTTTAAATTTTGACGTGGGCTGAACAATTGAGTGGGAGTCTAAGGGGGCCAAATGTAGGCCCATGCGATGCCTGGGGCGCCAAATGTATGCTTTGTCTGGGCGCCAAAATAGATGCCTTGCCTAAGGCGCCATTTGGGCTAAGGCCGGTGTCACGAAATAAAGTCTCCCCCCGATACAAAGTCTCCCCCCGAAACAGAGTCTCCCCTGGCTGAAACTCTGCATTGGAAGAAATTTTCTGAAATAAAAGTATTATATGTTTTCTTGTTATATAATCTGGCAACGTAAACTAACCGTTTAACCTCCTCATCTCTAAATTTGATGCAACTGTAGCCAATTTTACGCTGAACGGGGGAGACTTTATTTCGTGGACGGCGGAAATATTTTCTCCCCCACGGAGACTTTATTTCAGAATATACTCTCCGGGGGCGAATTTTTTCTAGAACAGATCCTCCGGGGGGAGAATCTGTTTCGAAATAAAGTCTCCGGGGGAGACTTTTAGGGGGGGACTCTGTCACGCGACACCGGCCCTGGCAATAGCCTATGCCCATGGGCGGAGTTTGGTTTCCGTTCTTTGATGGGCTAAAGCCTTCTTGGGGGGGGCTAAGCCAAGGAAAAGATACCATTTACATGGCAAAAAAAGTGAATTTGGGTCTTCTTGGGGGGCTTAGCTCCCCCTAGCCTAGCCCCTGATAAACTCCGCCCATGCCTATGCCATTTTCGATCGCGCGTGGTCTATCGTCAACTGCTCTTCATGATGTCTGCATGCATGCCACATGTAGCTGCTGTCGCGGACACCATTTATGCCTGCCCAGGTTGGTGGGACTCTTTAAAAAATGGGGTCGAGACAAGTTTGACCTCTTTCTCAACCGAATGATCCACTGTGACAGTGCTTAATCTGGTCCCCTGCTTTGAGGGGGTGGGAGGAATTCAGGCTTCAAATGGGGGGAAGCGGGGTAAATGGTCGTTTTAGGCGGAAGGCAACCGCTGAGGCAGACGAACTTTTTTTAGTAGTCATCAACTTACAGCGCTGTCGAAAATTTCTGGCTGGGGTAATTTCACATAATTTTTTATTAACATGTAGACAAGAGCTGTCGAATTTTTCTGGAGTTGGACGATGTCACGTGTATAATTTTTTGATGGAGAAAAAATAAAAATATTACGTGCGTAGATACATATAGGGCATAAGCAACAGCTCTAGATTTTTTCCTGTGGCAATCTTATTCATGGAAGAACTTATACCCCGAGATGCCTGGAACAAACACTGCGCTGTGGTTTTTTGCCCGAGTCTTTCTTAGATGTCTAACTAAATTGGCAGATGTGTCTGATAATTATAGTGTTCATTCTATGAATGTTCGGGAGGGGGAAGTTCCCCAGGAATTTCTGGTCGATAATTTTGCTCCCATTTTCCCCTCAGAAAACAGAAAAGTTTTATAAGTGCTTTTGACATGCAAATTTGCAATACACGATATTGTTTATTATTATATGATTAAAGAGCTATTGAATAAGAAATAGACGATATACTAAAACAGAGGCCGTCAGAAATCCGTGGAAGTAAATTTGGAAGTTACTACCGGCAAAAAAGTTCTGAAGAAAAAAAGAAAGAAAGATAACAACAGTCCGCCGAGCGGTCGTTTGCCCCCACCCAGAAATATGGATTCTCCTCCCCCAAAGCAGGAGGATTAGATTGAACACTGTCTGATGATAGATGTTTAAATCCACTAACTATGATCCTAAGCATGTCCCCGGTCTATATACTCCTTCCAATTTTTAGTAGCGGATAGACCTATGACCTTCTAGCTAGGCCACATAGCTTTCCATTACCTGTTAAAGATCGCCATAACTTCCTCTCACGTATATATAATTATTATCTATTATAAGCACATCTATGATCTACTAATATAATCTTGTCCGTCGTGTCATGGCAGTCTCCGTAAAAACACTGTAGGCTACAACATTGTCTATTTAAGTTGCGTCTGTGTCAGCTTAGTAGGCTACTTCTAATAAACGAATTGACCGATTGGTTGATTGATTGATGGATGGAGGGATGGATGGATTGATTGATAGATTGACTGATGCATCAAAACTATAGTCGGTTGTGCAACTTGTGCTAAGGCGAGATATATTTGCTCGACTATACTCTACATTCGTTAGACTTCTAACATCAAGGAGACCTAGAGCCTGTCGTGAACAACTAGGCAAACCTCTGTGCTTTTCACTGACGCTTCCAGATCTTATAAAGGAATCTGGAAGTTTCATGTAAGTTACGATGAGATAATGTAATATGTAGGCTTAATCGCCCATTTATTATGCACTACAATACCAGTGAAAGAGAACAGAGGCTTTTGCTGGGTTGACTTATCTTTCAGCTGTAAATAAAGTACCGTATACTTCTGGTATTATATACATGAAGCTCTTATATTACTCGAATTCATCGACTTGAGCAACTGATGATCTGATAGCCTATATAACTGTTGGCCTCAGCTTCCAGACGATCACTTCGCATGAGTAACATACCATTGTTGAGTGCGATGGGCTGATCACTCACCAGGCAATCGACAGAGGGCCGGTCGATGCTTATAATGCAGGCTAAATGGCTGACTGTGTGTAATGAGATCCATGCATGTATGATTCATACCGTCTCATATTTCGTACTTAGCAGCTCATAATACGCTATTCTGGCTATAGTAAATTAGGGCTGCCAACTTTGGATTATGCCATTCCGGGACACTTGTTGTCACTCGACATGTCACTACCCATTCACACTGTCCACATCACTGTGTAGGCCTACAAGCAACTAGTGTTTCGTCAGATCAATGTATACAGTCTTAGTCAGTCTATGTCTATGATAAGTGGTCGAATCATCAAAAGAGAAGTGACATAAATTTTTTCTCCTATTTAGAATCAACTTCGAGCATAAAAAACGTTATAAAATTCTAGTATAACCAGCTTAATGGGCCTAGCACGATCGAAGCCTATAATATGACTATGCAATATGTAGCCTATGCAAGCACGCAGATCGCTGATGTCATTAATTGGGTCTGCGACGGGAAAGCAGAACTTTGCATAAACTTTATTGCACTTGTGCTGAGTTGATGCAGTCTTAAACAGTTCCAGATAAATCCGTCGTAGAACTCAGCACAGCGGTTCATCTTTAAATTAACAAGGTCGATAGGCCTAATTGGACAGTTGCGATTATCAGACCACAGGTCGTTCATAATAACCTGCTGAGCACTCTCTGGCAAAGGCGCTGCAGACGGAATATGATCGGACCCAGAACGCAATGCCTGGTCTCTGGTCAGTGGGTTGTAAAATTTTGAAGACTTCAACCCTGCAGCTAGCACAATCCAACATCCGATGTTGAGCCGGCACTTGTTGGACAGAGCATAGAATGCACAATTTATCGTTCAACTCGTCGAGTTTAGTGTGGAAATATAAGAACAATAATTAGTGAAGTGGACATTAAGGTCTACGTCAGCGGCGCCCGCAGGATTTTTTTTTTGTACGCACAGAAATTTTCGAAGGAGGGGCGAACAGGGAACAATTTTCGTTAGGTCGCCGAAAAAACTGATGACCTTTTTTTTAGTCAATCAACCTAGAATTTTCCAAAAACATACCTTTTGCGTCATCGCGCTGTACGCACTTACGTGTGTGCGTACGTCTCCGAGCGCCGCTGCTGTACGCACTTGCGTAAGTGCGTACACCTGCGGGCGCCGCTGGTCTACGTCAAATTCCGGGACAATTTTGGATCAGTCCGGGACACGGGACGCAAAGTGTCGATTCCGGGACTGTCCCGGCGAATCCGGGACGGTTGGCAGCCCTATATAGTATATTAGTATATGCATATTAAATATATATTATATTATGTATAATATATAAATATATAATTATGTGCACGTGTGGGTATATTTGGCGCATTTAGGGGTTCACGGTTTCAACCCCAAATATGTAATTTCCGAAATGCTTAGACTATGTTTTCTGTGTGTAGTTTGCAATCATAATCATTTCCATCGAAAACCTACGAAAGGGAAACACCCGACTTTTTCTGGCTACGCTACTGTGTCTCCGTCTGATTAACAGACCTTCTATGTGTGCATGCACGACTGTATAAATAATGTGTAGGCCTATGCGAACACATCATGCCTGCGAACAATATGATCGAGAACATGCCAGAGCCTGACAAACAAAAACAAAGACTTCTTCCTCTTCTCCCCATTCCACCGGGAATCTGTTTTGGCGGTGCATGCCGTCTTTGATCCACCCCGACATACCTGTGCAATCTTTACCGACCGGTCTATATATAATAAATTATCAGAGTTGGCTGTCACATTCTCAGATCTTCTGCTGGGAAAGCTTTTAGTCTAACTGCATGAATAGCTCCTCAATTATAGACAACGCCAGGCCATCTGGACCCATATCAATCGTTGGACCTTCCATTTGGTATGGAATCTCGTTCTGCATGCGCATGCTGCCAAGGACCTTGGCAGCATGCACATATCCAAAGAGAGTTCATTCTACAAATTCGTTTTACAAGTTACTAAAGTCTTCATCGCCGTGGTTGGGCTGAGAGTGCCTCTGAGTAGTTTATCTCGAATTATGCCGATAAGTTTACACGAGTGTTTTCATTCATTCATTTGTTTCTTTTCGTCTTAAACTTGTATCTGTGAACTTATCTCCTCTCACAGGTTAGTTAAGTATGCATCGTGTGCACATTAGTTAACTGTAGGCCTATATAGGTCTAGTTAAGCTTTGTTCTGTAAAAAATTTTTGTCTTGTCTTTGCAAATGTAAGCTTAACCTGTTTGTGGCAAATGCAATATACTGTTTAACGACACTGCCATATCGAAGATGGTTAGTGTCGCCCTCCTCCTTTATCCTGGCTTGGGACTAGCACTGGCAGAGAGTGCAACCAGTGGTGGAGTTGTAGCAATATTCAATTTAAAAATAATATAATTATAAGCACAGTCACGTCACTTATGCTGTCGATGCCTAGACGCATAGACGAGGTGTTTGCACAATGCAGAGGCCAAATGCGCAACGAATAGGTCTAACGGATGTGGTTGTGCTCATATTATATTAATTTTTTAAATGAAATATTGCCACAAACAAAACTCCCATTACTGAACAGTGAACACCCAGGTTACACCCTCCGTTCACTTTCGCCGAAGGTAAAGGAAGTTGCTATTTCATTCGCTAGGTGACTCTATCTGCATCTGAAACATTTCAGATCGAGTAAATAATTATTGTAGTACCAGACGCCTGGCGTGTAGGCTAGTAACTTTGACATTTCGAAAAGAACAGTGGTTTTGTTTTTTCAACCAATGTTAGGGACCTTATAATGTAACCCTGAACCATAAACTCACTCTCATTCGGCACATCCACCTGCTCTGCCACGATTGGTATTATCAGCTAAGCCCCAGCGTAGGCCAGTATAATATCGGTCTACCGCCTATCCTATTTTCGTCCAGGTATACTGAAAAACGCTTGGCTCTTAACGGCATAACATCGTTTAGGACTTTAGGTCATTCGTGTGAATTCATTTATTTAGGCTACTTCTGGAACTTATTACGGTGCACATTCATGCAATCTACTATATAGTGAAAAGACCATACTTTATGTATATTCGTGTAGACTATTTATATTAACCTGCTAATGCATTATATGCAAGCACAAACATGGTTTATTTTATAATTATATCTATACATCTTTTCAGCGACAATGAGCACGACGGGATAGAAGTGTTTTAGAATACTATAGATCCTTAAACTGCTATGTAGTAGAGGCCTGCGCCTTTCTTCTTCTTCTTCTTCTTCTTCTTCTTCTTCTTCTTCTTCTTCTTCTTCTTCTTCTTCTTCTTCTTCTTCTTCTTCTTCTGTAACGAAAAGGGATGAAGGTTTGCTGGAAAGAACAGAGATGAGAATGCTGCGATGGATGCTTGGGATATCACTGAAAGACATGAAACAAAGTGAGGATATCAGGAAGAAGCTCGGAGTGACGTGTAGAACTGACAAGGCAGGAGAGACCAGGCTGCGGTGGTATGCATAGACACGTAATGAGAAAAGAGGAGGGTATCTGTGTCAAAAGAATCATGCAAGCGGAGGTATATGGTCGACGCAGTCGGGGACGGCAGAAGAAAAGATGGGAGGACGTGATACAACAATACCTGAAGCTGCTCAAATTGAAGAAAGAAGACACTGAAAGCAGAGACGAGTGAAGGAGAAGGATCCGAGTGGCTGACCCCTCGCCAGAGGGAATAATTCTAGTCTGAAGGGAAAGAAGAAGAAGCAGAAGAAGAAGAAGAAGAAAAAGAAAAAGAAGAAGAAGAAGAGGAAGAGATTCTTAAACTATCCGTATGTGTTTACATCAATATATTGCCGTCATTCAGTAAGAGCGTATATATCAAGGGCATATTGTTTACTTATGTCTCGTCCCGCTCTTTTACTGCACACACGCACACGCACCATATGGTTCATATATGTATGCATATAATATTATGTATGATATAATAACCATAACCACGCTTTTTATTGATGCCAAAGTAAAGCAGTTTTAATAGGGTACTTGGTCATCCCACATGGGATATCCTTCCAGTGCACTCCTCTATGGGCTAAGGCGCTATAGCTCATGTCTGGACTCTTCCCCCGAATACTCTCGCTCCATCAAAACATTTGTTTTTCACAAGGGCTTCTGTGTTGAAAGCGCCTCTGAATAATCTCTGCTGCGAGAGGCGCTATATAAATTTAAGAAATGGTTTACGACAAGATGTGGAGAGCAAATTGTTTCCTTTTCTTATTTCGGACCAGGGCTCGTCTCGAATTTCTGTGACACGCTGCTGCGCTGCATCTTCACCCTGCATTTCTTTGCAATATTTGGCATGCTCGATTAACGGACAGAAGTCACGAAAAAGACTAAAGATTTCCAGTTTTAGAGATATTGCAAAACCAAGCAGTGAAAAAATTGTTCCTTTTTCAGAACAATATTAGAAAATTGTTGGCAGGGTTCAAAATGTCCTTCCCAAATCTCTTTTCCAGCTTGGCGCATTCTCCGTCCTTTCAACTCGTGCTATTGCCATATTCTCCATTTTGTCGAATCACGTGGACAGTCTTAATTCTAATCCCCAACTTCTGATCTATGCCAAACGTGCATCTGACGTGACATCCCAGTGACATGATGACGGGACTGCTTATGTATAGCCTAGGATTGGAGTTTGCGGATGGCCAATAGCTTGGTCACATCCTTATACATGATACCATTATTGCAATCGATCAACAGTTCAACACACTCGTCATATATATAGTCCCTGCAACATCTGTAGCGAATCTCTGCTGTTCTATAATTATAAGGCCTAAAGCTGAACGGTCATCTTTCCTTGCTATAGATGAAATGTTGAAGGACTGATCAACTGGTGCTGCATATGGATTGGATGCAACGAAAGCAGACAAGACATGGTACATATAGAGTTAGAGACCTTAATCCTGTATACTGATTTTGTAGTGATCCAGAGCTGTTGCAACATCATGTTAATCAACAAGGCTTGCTCCCTTCCACCGCATTGTTGCATAGTCAAGTAGAAGGTTTTCACTCTTCTTACTATAACTGATGACCATCTTTAATAGATGAATTTCCAAACATAGAAACCTCCGTCCAGAGCCCTGCGCCGACATGAGAGTGTCGGCGGCGGCGCGCCGGTCATTTTTGGTCGGCGGCGGCGGCGCGCCGACAAACAAAAATCGGCGGCGACGGCGCCCTTAAAATGTCGGCGGCGCAGCGCGGCGTCGTGGAATTACTGCTCCAGCGTCGCATACTTATTTTGAATGTTGAATTTTTAAAAATTATTTTTATGCATGCATGCATGCATGCATACATACATACATACATACATACATACATACACACACATACATACATACATACATACATACATACATACATACATACATACATACATACATACATACATACATACATACATACATACTAACAATATAATACATACATGCATGCATGCATGCATATATACATACATGCTGTTTTTGCGTAGAAATGTTTGTCTGCCACAAAATGGGAATTATCGTGAATGAATACACGTAATCTCGTCAAAAGATACTCGCAGTTATTTAATTTTACCTTATCAAAGCCCACTGAGTAGTGAAATTGATAAGAATTCACCACCTTTCCTGATTTATCGGCCAATAATATAAACGACTTCCACGCGAAGCTCTTAGCATCTTCTTTAAACCGACCGATTTGCCATACACAAGTCTTTCGATCTAAACTTTTAATCTAAACAAGCCAAGTAAATAAAAGTTAGGGCCTACAGTTGTTTTATGCGAAAAATGTCTTTCTTTTCCTAATCGGATCCCATTTGTGAGATGCTGCTCAAAATGACGACAAAATAGGATCTATTGAACAAATGCCTAACATTGCTCCATTGTGCATTTAGACAGGCCTATTATTTTTCGAAAACTTAATTAGCCTACCAATTTCACATAGGTCACGTACAGCGTGCGAGTTTGATACTGGTTGGAAAAATTGGAATTAGGTAATAACTGGCCGGCAATGGGAAATCACAAGCCTGCAGAAGCGACCAATCACCTACATAAATTGTAGAGCGCCACCTCTTTGCAAGTGATAGTAACTGTATCCTAATACTAGAGGGTAAATGGCTCTGTTCCATCCTGGCGTACGGTCGGACTATCAGGCAAGTAGGCACACACGGCATAATAATTCACTGACTACCTGGAGTTCTTCTTACCATCGTTGCTGCCGTAATTCAAACCGAACCACAAAATCCACAATTGCTTAAACGTTAGGCGCACTGTTCCAAAAGTCAAAACGAATAGGCAACATCATAGGTTTCATAGCATTGACGCAAATCGCCAAGAAAATATCAAAGTAGATAAGAAAAAGAATCTATTTCGCACTGACGCAACAATTGTTTTCACAAAATCATGCAAGAGTTGAAAAATGCAAAGAAAGAAATAAACGAATCAACGTGGCATCGGCGGCGCGCCGACAAATTTTCGGCGGCGGCGGCGGCGGCGGCGGCGGCGTCGGCGCGCCGACCCAAAAAAATCGGCGGCGGCGGCGCCCAAGACTTGTCGGCGGCGGCGGCGCGGCGCGGCCGGCGCAGGGCTCTGCCTCCGTCGCTATACGGCTGCGCTATAGCAAGATAACTTTTCCTCCTTATCTTAATTGGGGCGAAGTGGGGTTGAGGCCATTTGGGCTGGAATGGGCTGAGACTGGGGGATAGGTGGAGGGGCGGGGCAAAACAAATCGATACCAGAGTGATGGGGCGGGACCATGAGGGGTGAGAATTGTGGCCTGTTGGAGACAGGATGGGGCGGGATTGGGTTGCGCAAAAACCGAAATTTGCAAGGCAACGACGGGTGCCCCAGAATGGTTACGAACACGTCCTAGGAGCTAGGTTTGGGCAAAAACAATAAATTACCCGGGAAAGCCGGGTACCCCGGCCAAAATATACAATTATACATATATGCATCGACCTACATGTATATTTACCCAAAACAATGCATTTTTATGTTTACATTCTAAATCCTGCGTAATCAGCAAGCCTGTATACACGGTGTTCGGAAAAAACCCGAACCTCAACCATTGCTGCAATTATTGATGTAATAATTTGTACATTTTGATCAAACATGGAAAAACTTCCGTTTACAAAACATGAATCAGTTAACTATCATTGACTAGGTGCCGTTCCAGATGTTTTTATCTTAGCATTAGGGTGTAAGTCCCTGAGGGATCATAAGTACCTCGGGGCAAAAAAAATCATTGTTAGTTATAAAGTGTGTTCAAAATTCCCTCCTTCGGCCTCAACACACGCATAAAGACGAGCTCGCCACTGACTAATTGCTGAATCGATTAGGCCACAGCTTGATCAAATTCGTCCCAAGCCTGTATTATACGCTGACGCAGTGCTCCGACATCGCGAACTTTTGTCTTGCAAACCTTTTCTTGTATCACAGGCCAGATTTTATAGTCCACCTGATTAAGGTCTGGGCTATTTGGAGGCCAAAGGGCAGGGGTATGAAATCTGGAGTCTCGTTTGTGAGAAGGTCAACAGCCTCGCGAGCTCGGTGAGCAGGGGTACCATCCTGCTGAAACGTGTAATATTCAGACAACTCTAGGATATCTAGTAGCAATTTGTGCATCAACAAAACATCAAGGTAGTATGCACCGTTAATTTTAACCCCAGGTTCCACGAAGTGTATCGCTGTTCTGCCAAGCGCCGACACAACAACCGAAACCATTATTTACTTGCTGAATGTCGAACGCCATTTTGCAACGGATATCTTATTGCAAATGACGTCACGGTGACGTCAGTTTTTAACTGGAATAGCGCATAATTATAAAAAAATAGTTGCGTCTAATGCTGGGAATAAAATAGTTTTATTATCAATAATATTTTTACATTTTTAGTGTTAATTTTCCTATTTATTGTAGAGGTTCGGTTTTTATCCGAACACCGTGTAGACTCGTGGACACCAATGAATGTGCCATGAATGAAGGTCTATGCAAGTTCCAGTGGCGTAGCCAGTTATTTTTTCATGGGGGGGGCAGTGGGGTGGCAGCTTAAAATGATGGGGTGGCTACCGTTGGCAATTAAAGCGTGCATCGGCATCGGTATATTGCCATAGACTATGTAGTTTTAGATTTTGGATGTATAACAGTATTGAACATAATACGCAAGCAAGCCTCACTAGCTTGTCTGTCCCACAGTGCACTATAGTGGCCTGTCCCACTTTCCCATCACCCACTCTAGAAGAAATTGTACAGGAAGTTGTATAAAAAATAAAATAAGTCAGAAATTATATAACATTGTTTAATTCTTTATCACTCGTAAGAGTAAAAAGTAAAACAAACGCAGGGATTGGGGGGGGGGCAGCTGGGGGGCAGCCCTTTCATTTGGGGGGGCGGCTGCCCCCTTGCCCCCCCGTAGTTACGCCACTGGCAAGTTCCAGTGGATTTTGCTTAGACGAGTCTTTTAATTCTTCTCGTCATGTATATATATATATATGTATATATATATATATCGATTCGCCTTTTTGTTATAATCTGGGGCACACAAACGTCAAGAAAATGAGTAATAGGGTCGTATCAGAATTCCTGTGCATGCATGCTCAGAATTCATTGATTATTATTATATTCGTTTAATTG
>OX457039.1:45535598-45638098 GCA_949752735.1 Lumbricus terrestris
ATAAGTTCTGTAATGTGTACCAACCAGACAAAACTGTTTGAATAATTCGATACGTTTTGCATAGCGATGCGTTCATAAAAAAGAGTTTTCTTGTATATATTCAGGTTTATATCGTTTCGACGTGTACACTATATTCAACCTGTTGACTATGCGCCTCTGAAAGAGTAGCAGCCAAAGTTCTGGAGATAGCAGGTCAGATCTAATGGTCGACTGCAGATAGGAAGGAGAGAGAAGCCGAACTGCAGATGAATGCCTTCTTCTTCTGCGATCGACGTGTGTCTACATTGTGCTGGCATTTATTGATGGCTGAACGTTGTTAGACTTAGCTGCTGTCATCCCACATGCATATTATGCTCATCGCAGCAGAGCTTCGTCATCGTGTTCGTCTTATAGTTCACCCGTCTAAGGAGCTGCAGTGATATGCAGTCGTTCGCTATATCGGCGTTGTCAAGACGATTGTCAAGAAAACTCTCGCTGAATATCTTCAACCGACAAGTCTTCAAGAAAGGTAGGATTACATGTATTTGCTCCGTTCACTGCTATATAGATCTATGCTCAAGCTGCATCTTCGTTAATTCCCGACTGATTAGTTTTGTGAAAATTTGGTCGTTGTTTGGGTGAAGCAATCGTTAATTAAAGCTTTACTGATGCATGATGGCGGTTGTGATGACGATTTTGAATTGATTTTGACAATAATTTGACGGTATAGGCCCTACACGACAACGACATTGATAGCGATTAATATATAATGAGAATAGCTGTGATGATGATGATGACGAGGAGAAGGAGGAGGAGGACGATAACGATGATGATTAGGGTCTATGAAGATGATGATGATTATAATCAAGCGAACTAGGCTAAGACATATACATGTCATATATAACGGTTATATATCATGTCTAAACACCATGCAATACGCATGATGGATGCAATTGGTGTGGCGTTTAATGGTTCTGCTTTAATCTAGTAGAATGTATATGGACTTCTCCTGCGTCGTTTTCAAATTGCTCGAAGTGTTTAGATGTTGTGGGAGGGGCTTAGTGAGAGACTATAAATAGCTGGGAATCCAGCCAAAAACGTCGACAGCGATACGGCAGCACTTATGTTGCACAGTTTTAGTACATTTATGAAATTGCTTGTGCGAGTAAAGTTCTCATATAGGCCTAGAGCAAGAGGAGATATTCGCTGTAGATTGAGAAGGCCATTTTGGAAGTCGTTTATGGCAGGCTTATTCTAAGGTTTATTCTTGCACAACTGGTGTGAAAAGGGTTTGCCCTTGGGCTGGAAAAAGTTTGTTGTCTTCGGCCGAAAATCTTACCTTTCTTCAGTCATTCGCTCGAAATGTCTTGAAAATATACCAATTCGCCCTGCCAAAATAGTTGAGGACATTTTATTCCATTTTTAGTCACCCGGTCGTAAATTTAGCCATCCTCCGAACATTTTCAACTGCACAACCCCTTTGACCCTTCGTTCCGTTCATTAATCGCTCCTCAAGATTGCTGCTACAACTACACAGATTCATTTAGGCCTACATGCAGATTCACATTTTTTTATATAACTGCACGTTAAAAACCCTGATTAGATAAGATCAATACAAATTTACTGCACAAAATCTCATTGCGAACAGCACAAATTCCCCCCCCCCCCAACTAGGTTACACGCTTTGTGTCCAGCTGCACGTTGGAATAAGCCCTGGTTTATGGCTTATAAAACTTCTGCATCTACTTTTCGAGCACAAGGTTATAGCCCGATCTTTAAAAAGTGAAACGTTGAGAAAAGCCTGAGCTCTCCAGAATCAAACTGCCAATTCAGTTGCAAAGATGGAACATGCGTTTGCTTCCACACAACATTCAGACCAGCTCAACGAAACACAATTCTGCCGACTATATAACATGTGTCTCAAAGTTCTGCAGAAATTTACCATTCTCAGACGCAGCACATGGAATATGTGAACTTTAATGAAGAACGCTGGTGAAACAATGCGCACACGGTACTTACTTACTAAATTTATACTCAAGAAAGTAGTTAGAGACGTGCCACTCCTTCGCTAAGCACTCTTCAGAAGGCATGCATCAACTATATAGTCCGTTGTTTTTGGTGTAATATGTGACGAGGTCTTCGTCAAGTAATCGTGGAGGACAGATATTATGCTCTAAGAGAAGGAACCAAGAAGCAATGAATTGAATGAAACGCTTCGCTTAGGTTATTTTAAGCGAAGGATGACAAGCGATTTATCAGAGCTTGACCGTGACCTCATTCGAAACATATGACATGCACTGTACAGTAGGGTCAAACCATGCCATAATTCGACCATTTACAGTGAACGAAGTGAAGGAGTTAGCAATAACAGCGGATTACGATACGCAAGCAAATTGCCAGTATAGAAATATACATGTAGATTGTCGTTGTTGAAGTAGAACAGAGCTTATCGAAGAGCTTAACGTCAGTTGGCCGAGAGGATGAGCAGCTGGTTGAATCATTGAAGACATTGGGGTAAAACGTAATTTCGACGACTGAATATTTCATCGGCATTGTCTCCATCGAAAAGATGCAGCAACAGAGTTCATCTGCCTCATCCATTCGGCCTGTTCATCCTGCCATACATAATAATGTGACCTAATTCACTCTCAAGACGCTATATACAGGGTGCGCCAAAAAAGTAATCTCCTACGGTTTTCAGTCCATATCTTGGCCAAACATACGAATTTTTAAATGAAACTTTACAGTCTTAAAGGCAATTCATATTTACGTACAATGGTCAAATTAAAAAATTAATATTTCAAACAGAACAAAAGTTATATCACTTTTGGTGAGGCTACCCACCGCTTTTGACGATTCAAAAACGCGACGCAACAAAAAGTAACAAAAACCAATTTAATTATTCTGGCCAATATCTTGGCCGGAAGTAAGAATTTCGAAATGAAATTTTACAGGCTTAAAGACACGTCATATCTACACACGATGGCCAGATTTCATCAAAATATTTCAAACAGAATAAACGTTATGGCATTTTTAAGGAGGCCACCCACCGTTTTTGACGATTCAAAGACGTAACGCAGCAAAAAGTAGCAAAAACACGATTTTATTAAGTCTCATCTCAAATAATTGTTATCAAATAGGCTTTGATAATGCCAGATGATCATTATTATTACTATTTAAAAAAGGAACAGGGTACCAGCGTAGCTGCGCGTCACTGAGAAGTCACTTAGCAAGATGACAATCAAATTGGTAAATAAGAAATCTGTCAGATTAATCAACAGGTCCATCAAGAACTTTGCAAAGAGACTCAAAAGAAGTTTTGGCACTTGTGGTGGGCACATTGAACACAAGTTGTGAATCACTATCAAGTTCAGTTCCAAACAGTTATTTGAGATATGACTTGATAAACTCACGTTTTGTTACTTTTTGTTGCGTTACGTTTTTTAATCGTCAAAAACGGTGGATGGCCTCACTAAAAGTGGTATAGCTTTTGTTGTGTTTGAAATATTTTGATGAAATCTAGCTATCATGTGTAAATATGAATTGTCTTTAAACCTGTAAAGATTCATTTTGAAATTCTTACTTCTGGCCATGATATTAGCAAAAAACCTTAAAAAAATTGCTTTTCGTTTTTGAAACGTCAAAAAACGGTGGGTGGCCTCACTAAAAGTGATATAATTTTTGTTCTGTTTGAAATAATTTTTTAAAATTTAACCATTGTACGTAATTGCCTTTAAGACTGTAAAGTTTCATTAAAAAATTTGTATGTTTGGCCAAGATATGGGCTAAAAACCGTAGGGAATTACTTTTTTGGCGCACCCTGCATATAGGTCTACCCTGAAAGACTGAAAAGACGGCAACCTCGCAGATTCTTCTGCTATAGTGATTTTTAACGCATGCATCCTCGTTACAAGGCTAACGTAACTAGTCATTTAACGCTGCAGAACAACTATTATACTGTATGCTCCAGATGATTGTTTCAGTAAAATTCAAATATTTGCTTGAGTTTTGGGAGGATGGAGCCTATACCGTATAGTGTTTTCGTATTGTGGAAAGAACTATACTTGGAAAGACTATACATTTCTGGGGAAGAACAATGAGCCAAGAGTGGAGCACTTAGGGTCTGCACGATGCACAATTGCACTATACTCTGCAATAAACATCCGAGAGGAGACGTCACACGGGACATCAATCGAAGGTTGCTCCAGATGAAGTCGGTTTACAGTCGTAGATCATTAGAGAAACTATATATATATATACATGTATATATATATATATATGTGTGTTTAAATCCGTTCATTCAGAGACGCCTCCCGCTTCCTCTCGCTATTCAATCGGTCGGTGTCACGAAATAGAGTACCTCCGTATTAATCGTATCCCCCAGATGAAGAGAAGTTGAAAAAGGCACTTCCTTGACTTACTGACTTATGGCCCTGGCGAAGCTTCCGCCCGCATCAGCCGCTCCTTTATGGATAGCCTCCAGTCAAAGACATCGGTATAAAAGGCACTTCCACGTGTATTTAAAAAAAATTAACTCCCGTCTGCTTTGTTTTGAACAATGACACTAACCGGTAGCTTATGTTTATTCCTACTATAGATATTTTTGGTTGCTTTGGTTTTAGAGCACTAAAAGCATGCCCTTAGAGCCACTGCGTAAATTCGAGTTGCCTTGCTCTGAGCATTAGGCTATTTAGGACACTTAAAACAATAGAGTCACTTAAAGTTTTGATTACAACATAAACCTTTCATTTAAGCGCATTTTTCAATAAAGAGGATAGAATGGTTTATACCCCGGAGGCCCGGACCGGTACATTCCATCCGGGGGAAGACTAATTCATCCCCCGGATAGCTTTAAGGGGTATAGAACATCACATGACACCGGCACTGTGAACTCTTTCAAATCTATGCTAAAAACCCACATACTCTCTATATAGACTTATCCGCCTGCTAGGCCTATCTGTTTTGTATACGGCGCCCTTGTAACGGCATCTATATAATTATCTGTGTTGCGGGGCCATAATATAAATTGTCGTTATCATTATTATTAAGTCTGTAAGTAAGACTGGAACAGCAAGCACGCTAAAAAGGGCGTTAGGTCTGGGATATGTGTTCTGAGGTTCTAGGGCTCTAGGCCTACTGTATACAGAACTAGAAAAACAGGTAACTAGCTCCAGCCCATCACACCTGACACCAAGAACGTCGTAAAATCCAACACTGTCGAGGCCAATCAGTCATTCAATCAATCAATCAACCAACCAATCAATCAATCAATCAGTCAATAAATCAATCAATCACTGTCGAGTGTCCGTTGATAGATTGTAATATTTGTTGGCGTCAAGAAGGGACATGATTTAATGCAATATTTTGCGAACTGTATAGACCTACGTCAGATTTAAACTGAATTTTGTTATTCACTGTCAAGCAACTTTAATGAATCTGATATTGGTTTTAACTATTGCGTTAACATTTGAACCGTCAATTTTGTAGTGTACATCAAACTGCTACCAATCCAAATAAGAACAATGAACTGTTATAGTCGGGACAGCAGGAAAGCAGACCATGACGTGAGAATATAAACAATGACAGTTTGAAGCACGTGTTACACTACATGACTTGCGTCATGAGACATTCGCAAAAATTCAGATCTATATCTGACTTTTTGCGAATGTCTCAAGTGTGAAAGTGAGCTGACTTTCAGTATATAGGAAAAGATGTGGTTTTCAGTTCGTGAGGGAAAGACATGACGAAATCAAATGTTTTGTTTAAAAAATTAGTATGTGTAAAAGTTCGCAATGATCAGCATTCTATCTATCTAGGCATATACTAAATCGAACAGACATATCAGTCGGCCAACCAATGTTGTGGAGCTGCTGACCTCGTGCCTCTAAGTTTATCAGTCGAAACTTTGTTGAGTAAACGGTTAAATGATTCGCTGACGGATTGATTACGCCGCCGGTTCTTCGTTCTTCGGTGGATGATAGAGAATGAATTCAAAGGCGCTAGATAATTGGTGGATGGAGGAGAAGTTGGCAGAGTGTTGATGCAGATTGTTGGCAGAGATATTCTGAGCAACGGATGAAGTATAATAGCGAACGCGGACAACATCGCGTGTGATGCGTGGGGAAAGTAGAACAGGCACCGATCAGATCGGATCGGGATGGCATTAATAGGATTTAGGATTAGACTAATATCTTTTGATCCACCGGAGACTTAGACGAAGCTACCCACCGATATGGCTATATCAGTTTAGCTTGGATAAAATTAGCCATTTAGTGAAGGGGAAGATTTTTTAGAAAGTCTGGGAGAATGCAGGATAAAGGTAAGTTGATACCGATGTCGTGGATATTCTATCCCCCCAAAGCTATCCAGGAGATGAATTAGATCTAATACCGGGGATAGAATATCCGGAGGGACAAACAATTCTATCCCAGCGCATAATTAGAATCTATTGAAAAATGCGTATAATTGATAACTTTATGCTGCAATAAAAATTTAAAGTGACTTAATTGTTTTAAGTGTCCTAAGAAATGCTCAGAGCTAGGCAAGTTGGGCAACCCGAATTTAATTAGTGACTCTAAGTGTTCTTAAGTGTTCTTTACTCTTAAGTGTTCCTAAGTGTTCTATTTCTAAATGCTCTATAGATAATAGATCTAAGTGTTCTAAAACCAAAGCAAACAAAGTTAGCTACTATATGAATAAAGCAACTGTTAGTGGCAAATGGCAATGTTCAAAACAGAGCAAATGGGCGTTGATTTGCAAAAAATAGACACACACGAAATTACTTTTTCAACTTCTCTTCATTTGGGGAGAAACGATTAATAGGGAAAATACTTTATGTCGTGACACCGGAAAATGGAGTTATAGTTATGAATTCAAGGTTAAGAAACATTCTAGAATCTAGAGGAATGCATGTGCTGACCGGACAGGATATCGGAGAGGAAAGACGTGTTGCATAATTGTATTACTTGTTTTATTAACTGCAAATAATATTTTACAATATAATAATTTATTAATTATAGACCAATAATCAATTATAATGATCTATGATAGCTGGTCTACAAAAGCATCGATTCGTGTATCATTGGATGATGTCATAGAATTCATGCTCTTATTGGTCAATACCGAAAGTTAAAGGTCTTGATAGATTAAACAAGTAAGTAAGTAAACGAGTAAGTAAATGAGTATGTTCTTTATTAAACCATCTAAATTATATGCGATACTTCATTTTGATCACATTGCGAATAAGTCGTTGTAGCAAAAATAATAGAAATTTATTACTGAAACGGCATTTGAACACGTGTTATAGCCTAGTTAATGGCTTATTCATAATGGATATTAATAAAGCACCCTCAAAGGCAACTACTCAAGAGCTTAGCAGCTTAACTTAGGCAAACGGTGCTCATCAGTTGGAATTTAATTTATGACAATTGGTTGCTCAGTTCATCGGCCACCAGGAGATTAAATTCTTGGCTAATGGTTTATTACGGACTAGATGGTCTGATTCTGCTTGTGCTGTACGCTGCCTGGAGGTCATCAAGAACTGTTAACAGACACCATACCTAGAAAAATCTCGTGTAAAAACAGTTATAAGGGATCATCGAGTCGTGGAGAAGTGAAGGGGATGATGGAAATGGAATAAACAGGGAGAGACAGAGAAAGAGAAAGAGAAAGAGAAAGAGAAAGAAAGAACGAATGAATGAGAGAAGGAGATAGAGAGAGTGAGAGAGAAAGAGACAAAGAAAAAAATATATGTAGAGATATATATATATATATAATTATATATATATATACATAGAGAGAGAGAGCGAGAGAGAGAGAGAGAGAGAGAGAGAGAGAGAGAGAGAGAGAGAGAGAGAGAGAGAGAGAGAGAGAGAGAGAGAGAGAGAAAGAGAGAAAGAGAGAAAGAGAGAAGGAGATAGAGAGAGCAAGGGAGTGGAGAGAGGGAAGGAGAAAGGAAAAATAAAAGGCACTGCGTATACGTATTGAATGTGTGCTCTATAGAGAGACAATGAGAGCGAGACAGGGACAGAGAAACAAAGAGAGAGAGAGACAAAGAGAGAGCAAGAGAGAAACAGAAGCAGACAGACAGAAGTTGTAGCTGAGAATGAAGGGTGCTGAGTCTGAATGGGATGCGTACGAAATAGGAATCTGTAGAGTGCGTGATGATGTGGAGGAAGGTTGGAAGGAGGAGGCAGACGACGACAACGACGATGTCATTCGATGTCTTCCGACCAGCAGCTGCTGCAACTCACATATCGATCTCCAATCGAACTCTCCTAATGCTCCTAATGGAACAGACAATCAACGCCCGCCGTCGCTCTCCAATGGACTGGCCACTCCATGCCACTAGAACGACTAGATTGACTAGAATCTACACATACAGGGTGGGCCAAAAAAAGACCCCTACGTTTTTTGCTCATATCTTGACCAAAAGTACGAATTTCCAAATGAAACTTTGCAGGCTTATAGACAATTCATATTTACACATCATGGCCAGATTTCATCAAAATATTTTAAACAGAACAAAAGTTATATCACTTTTAGTGAGGCCACCCACCGTTTTTTCACGATTCAAAAACGTGACGCAACAAAAAGTAACATAAAACCGATCTAATTATTCTGGCCAATATCTTGGCCAGAAGTAGGAATATCGAAATGAAATTTGAGGAGCTTAAAGACAATTCATATCTTCACATGGTGGCAAGATTTCATCAAAATATTTCAAACAGAAAAAAGTTGTGCCACTTTTAATGAGGCCACCCACCATTTTTTGACGATTCAAAGGCGTAACGCAGCAAAAAGTAGCAAAAACACAATTTTATTAAGTCTCATCTCAAATAATTGTTATCAAATGGCCTTCGTATAGCCAGATGATCATTATTATTACTATTTAAAAAAGAAACAGGGTACCAGCGTAGCTGCGCGTCACTGATAAGTCACTTAGCAAGATGACAATCAAATTGGTAAATAAGGAATCTATCAGATTAATCAACATGTCCATCAAGAACTTTGCAAAGAGACTCCAAAGAAGTTTTGGCACGGGTGGTGGGCACATTGAACACAAGTCTTCAAGCAATACCAAGTTCATTTGACAACAGTTATTTGAGATGAGACTTAATAAAATCGTGTTTTTGTTACTTTTTGTTGCGTTTCGTTTTTGAATCATCAAAAAACGGTGGGTGGCCTCACTAAAAGTGGTATAACTTTTGTTGTGTTTGAAATATTTTGATGAAATCTGACCATCATGTGTAAATATGAATTGTATTTAAGCCTGTAAAATTTCATTTCGAAATTCTTACTTCTGGCCATGATATTGACAAAAAACCTAATTTTGTTGCGTTTCGTTTTTGAATGATCAAAAAACGGGGGGTGGCCTCCCTAAAAGTGGTGTAATTTTCGTTGTGCTTGAAACATTTTGATGAAATCTGGCCATCATGTGTAAATATGAATTGTCTTTAAGCATGTAAAATTTCATTTCAAAATTCTTACTTCTGGCCAAAATATTGGCAAAAGACATAGGGGGGTCTTTTTTTGGGGCCACCCTGTACATAGATCTAATATATATCATATATATATATATATATATTATTTATTCTTATAATCATTGCGTATGTATATATTTGTGTATTCTAGTGCAGTTCAGTGGGTCAGTCCATATATTTATTTATTATTTATTTATTATTTATTTATTTATTTATTCCTCAACCAAAACAACAAACAAATATGATGCGACAATTATGGCATTGAATAATACTTTAACATTTTTGTATGTAGACATTATACATATATACACTACATATATATTATATACCACACATGAGCAGTACTACATGTATATGCCTGTATAGGTCTATGTGCATGTGTAGAGGTCTGTGCTAATCACGAATTGAAGGGTATACCAAATACCCAAAGGATTTTGCCAATATCATGACCAGAAGTAGGACATTTTAAATAAAGCTTTGCAACGTATAAAGCAAATTCAAAATTACGTGTAACGCCCAAATTTCACCAAATGGATCTATGTCTTACAGAGCAAAAGTTATATCACTTTTACTGAGCCCACCCATTCTTTTTTGACGATCCAAAAGCATAGCGCAACAAAAAGTTTTTAAAACGATTTTATTAAGTCACATCTCAAATAATTGTTAGCAAATGAACTTGAGGTTATCTATTGCTAGATAATCATTATCGTTGTTTTTTTAAAGAAAATAAACATTTACAAGCGTTCATCATTAATTTTAGCAAGAATCTTAGCTCACTATCAAGTTGGTAAATAAATAATTTAACGGAATAACAAATTTGTTATTAAAACAATAATGGAAATTTGAAAAATTAAATATTTGCAAGGTGTCAATGGCAGAAAAAAGTGTATTCGGACACTTCGAGAGCAAAGTCTTGTAACTCAAGCTCTTATCACCGCATAGTCTGATAAACAGTGAGTGCAGAGAAATTAAGAGATAAATTGAGAATGAAGAAAAATATATGATGCCGTTGATGAAAGGAGATCGGTTCAATGTCAATTGTGCTAGTTTCATTGAGAAGGGCCAATGGCCCATCAAACCTCCGAATATGAACTCGATGGGACTTTCATGTGCCTTTTTTGTTGCGATTCTGTGCAGTTATTCTGAACAGGAACAGGGTCACCCCATTTTGTTAATCCGGCCGAGTGATGGCCACTCAAAACTGCGGGCCCGGGTATTGCAGCACCCTTAGCACGCACCCTAACGTGGCCTGGTCGCTTTGGAGTTGATATGGGAAGAGTGGGGAACGGACATTAGCCCCCCTGGACATTATCCCCCTGTACATTATCCCCCCGGACAAAAAGCCCCCCGGAAATTATTCCCCCGGGGTAGGACATTATCCCCCCATGAAGTCTATGCTATCATTACCTAAAAATGATGCAATGATGATGGAATACATCAACAAGTCCATCCAAAACTGTTCGAAGATACTCAGAACAGGTGTGAACACTGAAGGTGCATGGGCACAATGAACACAAGTTGTGAAATGTGAAGCACTATAATTAAGCTTATTATTTTGATAACAATCACTGAGATGTGACAAAATAAAATCTTTTTTGGTTACGTTTTGTTGCGTTATGTTTCTGGATCGTCATGAAACGGTGGGTGGACTCACTGAATGTGGGGCGCGGTGGTCTAGTGGTGGCGTCGTTGCCTTGAAGCTGGAAGGTTCGAGGTTCGAATCCACCTCAAGTCGACGCGTAGGGACCTTGGGCAAGTCCTTCACTCGCAGTTGCTCATAACTCCACCACTGGTTGCACTCTGCCAGTGCCAGTCCCAAGCCTGGATAAAGGAGGAGGGCGTCGCTAATGGTCTTTGTTACCACACAGTGACGTTAAACTGCAAATGCTGCTGCTCAGCGCTTCGGCGTGAAACTCTGATGCAGTGCCCGCTCTGCAGTCGGGAGCGCCTCTGGGTAGATTGCTTGAAGGGACGCTATAGCAAGTGCACATACATACATACATACATACATACATACATACATACATACATACATACATACATACATACATACATACATACATACATACATACATACATACATACATACATACATACATACATACATACATACATACATACATACATACATACATACATACTAAACGTAGATAACTTTTGTTCTGTTTCAAATATTTTGGTGAAACTAGGCTGTTGTAAATAGGAATTGCAGTAGGCCTGCAGAACTTGATTTAAAGATTCTTACTTCTGGCCAAGATATTGGCAACAAACTATAGACAGGTATTTTCGGCCCACCCTGTGCAGTGTGTTTATTTTTAAGGCCTTGGATCAAGTTGGATGATATAAAAGTATATTCTTTCACGCAGACATGAATGCATTGTATAAAATATTGTATATAATTATCTGTATAATTATGAACATACACGACATGTATATCGAGGAATGGGATTCTTTGCAGCCCGTGTAACTCGTATACATTACGAAAAGCAATAAAATGCAACTAGACATTTAGGTAGAAACTTTGTTTACATCTCGAAGACGTTCTCCACCTGTCTAATTCTGTTCTACATAATGTCTAGTCATAGTTCTAATATTATAATGAAGAAATCATGAGGACTCGCAGATATTGCCCTGCGGTGTTGAGCATAGAAAGCTCATCGCAGTGAAAGAAAGTCAGTCATTCTGAAGGAAAAGAAAGCAGAGGGTTAACGTTGATCAAATGACTGCAGTGTGTAATAAGAAGGTTATTATCTAAAGAGCAGAGAGCCAGGGAGGAGGAGATGGAGGATCTAAGCGATGTTCTATTACGTCAATGGGTTGCAGCGGTTGGCGGCCGTTTCGCCGCCACACGCGCTTTATCTTTCCTTCTCCGCATCTCATCATTGGACGGCCTTTGTTGTTTCAGCTTCCCGTTCTTACATGGTTTTACCGAAAACACACTTATTATGTTTTCTCTTTGCATCCACCGACGTCGAAGCCTGTTTCTCCAGCCTCTATTGAATCGGAGTAAAACTCGGAGGAGAGAGCATGAGACTCTATCAGTCTCTGCAGCCACTGCTTTCAAGTTTCTGCGTCTGGAAGATGCCTGCAGGCTCGAAGCTGCAGCAACCCCGAGGGCTTGGCACCACAGTCTCCTCCTCCTCCTCCTCCCCCTCTTCCTGCTCGTCCTTTTTCTTCTACCATGCATCCATCCATTGTCGTCATCATCCTCCTTCTTTGCCTATTCGTCCTAAATTTTACGCTTGGAAAAATGCATATATATCCTGCGCAAACAATGGAGCGCTCATCTCGGCGTATACGGTGTCGTAAATCTATTGTCTCGCGTGGTTTTTGTTCGTGCGCCTGTGTCTCTGTGTGTGTCTGTCTGTGTCTGTGTGTCTGTCTGTATCTCTGTGTCTATCTGTGTCTCTGTGTCTGTCTGTGTCTTTGTTTCTGTCTGTGGCTCTGTGTCTGTATGTGTCTCTGTTTCTGTCTGTGTCTCTGTGTCTGTCTGTGTCTCTGTTTCTGTCTGTGTCTCTGTGTATGTCTGTGTCTCTGTCTCTGTGTCTGTCTTTGTCTTTGTTTCTGTCTGTGTCTCTGTGTCTGTCTGTGTCTCTGTGTCTGTCTGTGCCTCTGTGTCTGTGTCTCTGTGCCTGCATGTGTCTCTGTTTCGGTGTCTCTGTGTCTGTCTGTGTCTCTGTGTCTGTCTGTGTCTCTGCTTCTGTCTGTGTCTCTGTGTCTGTCTGTGTCTCGCTCTGTGTCTCTGTGTCTGCCTATGTGTTCGCAATATATTTGGCATGACACACTCAGAGACAACGACCTTGACTGTTGTCCGCTCTATTTTGAGAGATGTGCGCCGTGCACACGTACAGAGTAAGGCTGGTGAGGCGCAGATCTGCCTTAGAGCGTTGCTTACTTAATCCACTTCATCTGGCTTGAAAGAACGCATCAGTAATTGTTTTTTGGTTGCTTAATGCTCGCTGTAGGTTGTTGAGTTATTATTACAGACCGTCCTACGATAACTCCATTCGCACCTGAGACTATGCGCGAGAAAGGTCACGCATCCTTGCATCCGTTAACCAAAGTCAAAATCTATATACCTACGTTTACAGCTTTCTCCATGCTTCATCATGACCTTGCTTATGGCTCCATCGCATCCACTATCTTCCTATTCCATTTGGATTTTTATCACCGAAGGATGCCAGTGGGGCGCTAATTCAAATGACCACCACCCACCTGTGCTACTCTGCTCCTTCCCCTTTAGAGCAAAATATTATAAGACGAAACGCAACCTTTAAGCTGCAGTGCACCATCCGAATCGTCGTCGTTCAGAAATAATTGGAAATACACCTGTAGAGTAATGACGTCTCTTGGCGGAGCGAATCGGAGCAGTGCACGAGAAGTACCAAGCAGTCTACGAGATGATGATGATGATGATCCTTGCGATGGTAAACAGTGGTGGTAGTCGTCGTGGTAATGCATGGCTGTGGTAAACTGACGTTGCCATGGTGTTGATTCATATCATGGCAGAGCTGATGCTTTTAGTTTATGTTTGCGCATGATATATAGTGGGATTGTAGGTAGTGATAGTGGTGGTGGGGGAGGTGGTTGTGGTGTTATGAATGACGCGGTGGTGATTGTGGTATACGAGTTGAGGATGATGATATAGTGTTAATGAAAAACGCAGTTAAACCATAGTTGCAGTTGTGTTTATTGTGGCGGTGATAGTTATGGTGATAGATAGTTTATGTTTTAACCAGGCTGAATGGTAACAAAGATCCTAAGTATTGCCATTTTTCTGAATCCAGACGTGGCTTGATTCTACCAGAAATCAACACAGCCGTTATGCTGAATGCATTGAAGATGATGTGCTATATATTTGTAGAAATGCTGCTGCTGTTGGTGCTGCTGCTGCTGCTGCTGCTGCTGATGAAGATGAAGATGAAGATGATGACGCGACGACGACGACGACGACGACGACGATGATGATGATGATGATGATGATGATGATGATGATGATGATGATGATGATGATGATGACTATGATGAAGATGAAGATGATGACGATGATGATGATAATGGTAATGGCGTTGCCTGCAGTGATAATGATGACGGTGACCAACTAGTGATCTTGTTTCCTGTTCTTTAGACACTGATCTGGATCCAACGGATGCAAACGCTGTTCGCTACAAACCGGAAGGATTGGACGCCCTCTGTCGAACGACGAAGTTCTCTCGGAAGGAACTCCAGATCATGTACCGCGGTTTCAAGCAGGTCAGCAAGACTGACCGTCATTATTGTCTCGGAAGTTCAGCTTCTTCTTCCGTCATCGCACCTGTTGCTACAGCTGATTGAAGAAGAAGAAGAAGAAGAAGAAGAAGAAGAAGAAGAAGAAGAAGAAGAAGACACTTCCATCTGACTCTTATTTGCATTTGACTCCAATATCTAAGAACAAGCAACAGTCGATGGCGCTAAGACTTAGTGGTTTCGCTTCAATGAATAACTCAATGTCTCTATGTATGCACCGAGAACGTTTGGGGGAGGGACTTGAACTTGTTTTTCGATATCATTATTCTTGTAGTTTTTCCAAGGCGATGTGCAGATGATTTACCCCGAATAATATTTACCTTATATAATTTGCAGAATCCGGCTTTGGTCCATGACTTCTTCTTCCTTTTACTGCACGTTCGTTTGCTTTTTTGTATAATGTGCTCACTTTGTTTTTTACTCACTTAGATGTAAGCATAACTTACTTTAAAACAGGTCACTGATTGAAGTCATTTAATTCTTGTCTTCGTAGGAATGTCCAGCGGGAATCGTCAAAGAAGAGACATTCAAGGACATCTTCGCTCAGTTTTTCCCACAAGGCGGTCAGTTGATATCTATAGTCATTCTATTCATTATTTCTTTATTTAGTTTAGTTCTCTTTGATTTCCAAGTCTCTTTTACTCTATTGTCTTCTGCGCCATATTTTCCTCTTCCGTTATTCCGCTTCTTCTTCTTCCTCTTCTTGTTCTTGTTCTTGTGCTTGCTCTTGTGCTTGTTCTCTTTCTTCTGCTTCTTCTTCTTCTTCTTCTACTTCTTTTTCTTCTTCCTCTTCTACTTTTTCTTCTTTTTGGTATTCTTCTTCTTCCTCTTCTTCTTTATTTTACTTAACTTTCTTCTTCTTCTTCTTCTTCTTCTTCTTCTTCTTCTTCTTCTTAATTTCACTTAACTTTCTTCTTCTTCTTCTTCTTCTTCTTCTTCTTCTTTTTCCTCTTAATCCTTTCATCGAATATTGATTGCTGGTCGTGCTCTGTCCAAGCTGCTTGACCCACCGTCTGACTGACTTGTTCTATTCTTATCTCTTTGAGCTTCAGTTCTTAGGTCTCTCACTCTCTCATATTATGAGAGACTTAAGAACAAAGAGTGCATTTATTATGTGTAAGAACAAAGAGTGCATATATTATGTGTGGGTATACAATATGCACGCAGTCATCAATGCGCAAATGGTGTTGAGCCAATCAATACTTAGAAGATCTTTTGCCATAAACGAATGCATCTATTCACTTAAATGCACCAAGGTCGATCTATAATAAAGTCCCATCCCGTGCAAAACTAAAGACCTTCATGTTGACGCTCAACTCGAGGCGTCGTCAGCGAATGAACCGATATTGTCGACAACGACGACAACGATGGCGATGATGATAATGATGATGATGATGATAATGATGATGATGATGATGATGACGATGATGATGACGATGATGATGATGATGACGATGATGATGATGTGACGATAATGCTGATGATGAATTCTGATGCCCTTGCCTGATTTAATTCACGCATTTGTATCAATTGTTCTTTCGCCTTTCATTCGTTTCTTTATATATAGATCTACATGTATGTATCGTCTATAGATTCGGCGACTTATGCGCACTATGTCTTCAAAGTCTTTGACCAGGATCATGACGGAGCTGTCAGCTTTGAGGTCAGTGCCACCACTCCAATCATTTCACTATGCATATCATCTAAATTATTTACGCTCAAGGACAAGGCAAATGTTATGCAGGGAAACGCAATATGTTCGCAAGCAAAGCAAACTTAGCTGAGATAAAGTTTTGAATGAAACCTTTGGCAACACAAAACCCAGGCATCATTCCGCAGTCAGCCCTGCGAATTGTATGCGCGGGTTCCCGACTGTGCTCCGTCATATCTGTTTTATTTTTCATTGTCCTTAACGCTGTTCCAATCGACACGGGTTGATGGGCTGGGAGTGCTCCTGAGGAGCTATATCAATTTGTTGTAATGATAGGAATAATATATAATTATCAACTTAAGTTGCCATCCTATAGGAACGCTTCGGTTGCCCTTGCTCCAAGTCCAATGTAACTCCTTGTGATAAATCTTATAATTCAATAACTGCTGCATAGATATAGAAATATCAACAAAATGCGTTCGAACGCAGTCACTGATCAATTTAAGCGGAGCTGTTGTCCAGTGTAGAAATCCATTTGAGAAGCAAAGTAGAAAATGGTCTGTGTGTCCGTTGACTGCAGCCACTGATCACTCTTTGAAGATTGTTTTTCTCGCTTGATCTCTGTCGGGAGCGCCTCTGAGTAGGTACCTTGAAGGGGCGCTATATAAATTACGAATGATTGATTGATTGATTGATTGATTGACTCGTTGTCTGTTGAAGGAGTTCGTGCTTGGTCTGTCGGTTTTGGCGAGAGGATCGATTCAGGAGAAGCTGTTGTGGGCGTTCAGTCTGTACGACATCAACGGCGATGGATTGATAACAAAGGAGGAGATGCAGGACATCGTTTCGGCTGTTTACGATCTGCTCGGAAGGGGAGTACAACCGACGATAAGTGAACGCACGGCTAAGGATCATGCGGAAATCGTCTTCCAGGTCAGCTTTTTTTCCAGCTGTATATGTTCACCTTGCCGTGCACCTCTGCCTATTGTAGGTGTTCGTATAAGCTTCCGTGCATAAGCGATGGAGGATTGAATTCACGTTCTTTATAATGAACCTCTAATAAATGTACTTATTATTATGCTCTATTTTGCACAAGACTTAAGGCAATTATTCAGGTGTGTGAATATCATAGCACTATTTGAAAGTATAAGTCAATAGAGACTTTCTGAGTAGAAATCAGGAAACCACAATCGAACCAATTGCGCTTCAACAAACGGCAGAACAAAGAGACGGAACAATGAATGAAATGAAGAATGAGGATAGCTCAGACGTTTTTACGTCGACATGCATCTAGGCCTACATGTGTAATTATTTTATGTAGATCTATAGCCGTCGTTGCTCTTATAGAACAGAAATCCGATAAGGATGCTAAACATATATTATATATAGTGTTTTAGTTTACGTGAAATTCATTCTATGGATTCACTTCCGGCTTTTCTTTTATTTAAGAAAATGGACACAAACGGAGATGGCTTCATATCAGTCGACGAATTCATGGCTGCTTGTGGAAGGGTGAGTCACCGTATACCCAATACAGATCAGAATGTAACATCATGTTCGAAAGCTTTAGTGCTTACGAAAGTCACAAGGGATGGGGCTTAGCATGCATTTAAGGCATACTATACTTAAGTGCACGAATTTAATCCAAGATGGTTCTGTAGACCTGAAGAGGAATAATGTATAAAAACATCATGTGACTTATTATTCTTCTCCGTAAAAGTTTTCGTTTATTTCGACTTGTAGCACATGTGACCTATGACCCCTTCTATGCGCTCTTGAGACTATTTACAACTTGCGTCGAACAACAGTTATTCTACAATGCTCGGAAGTTGTAATCACCGAGGTTTTGCGCTTAAACGCCAGCCTAGTAATTGGCCTAATAATTATCTGCTTGGTCTCAGGTATACATGCACCAATATTCTTTCCATTGGCAAAGCATCTGTTCATAATGTCTGTTCCAATAAAGCTACATGATTACGGATGTTCAACATTTTTCCAATTAGTTTATTTGCCGCATGCCTAATCGTTCCATGCACGCTATACTACGGACGCACCTTACTACATAAACACTGAAAAGTACAATAATTACCTTTCAGTTTTGGAAAGGAATACGCTGGTTGAACTCCACGTTTGGTTGAGTCATTATGATGTCGCTAACTTATCCAATATCCAGTTCTCTGCATATTGCTTTGTTTACATAACAGCTTTGTATAATTTAAATAACATTTAACATCGACGGGTTAGACATAAAAGACATTGGTTGGTTTTGTTGATGAGCTGCTACATAAATTTCCAATTACAACTGCGTCTAGTAGGACTATAGTGGTAGGCCTATACAGTTTTATGCACGCCTTTAACTTTCGCTATTTCTACATATCAGTGTTGATGTAGGCGTATACATGTAGGCTACCTGGGCAATTTCATAGGGACTTTTACGACTTGGATCTGTGAGCTACAGGCATTTCAGCACGAAGTTTACCAGATTGTCCCACCTTAGGAAGGAGAATACATAGCACGATGTCTCCGTGGCAATAGTTGAATCTATTTATATTTATAAGTATGTGGGGTCATAGGTCTCTATATATACGGAACAGAAAACAATCAACAGCATCCACAACCTGTCCAAGACAAGCTCTTAGTATGAAACTGACCAGAAGATTCCATAGCTGGTGGTTCCAATCGTACGAAACCCAAAGTGGACTGCAGAGGGCAGATCAAGCGGCTGATCAATAGTGTTATTGCTGGCCGGAGGTATGTAACTGCTCGTATAGGCCTAAATTTGTATAAATTTGCCTTTGTCCGGAAGTTTACTGTGCTATCACTGAATGGAAGTGTTCGACAGCCAACCAGAAGTCTTTGATTGCTTACCTCAAGTCTTGCATGTATGTTTTTAACATAAATATTAACAGCATTCGTGTAACCCTTTTGCTGCCAGTAATCTCTTGCGACTAGCTGAATTAACATTCCTTTACACGTGGCTTTATTTATTTTTTGTAGGATGAAAATATTTCGAAATCAATGACTATGTTCGACACGGTGCTTTAGACGTTCATTTACTTAGCAATGTCGAGTGTTCTGCTACAGCTGCTGGTCTTCAATGTTCAATGTTAGGGAACTTCGTCTCGATGAACTCTGTAAAAAGAGCTCAAGTCCTTTAAATAAGTTCAAGGTCGAGTGAAAAGATTGTCGTCATTGTACGCAAAGAAAAGTTGAGACGTATTTAAGCGGAATGCTGGCCTCACGAATCGAATATAAATGTAGGGTAAAATTAGTGTTCGAAAACAAAATACACATAGATCTATAGACTTATACGAAGACAGAATTATAGATCAACTTGGATTCTGGGATCTCACACAGACAGATGAGGATGAGATTTCACATGCAGGGGTTGAAGCAGACGTTTGATATTGAGATTAAAGAGGCTTTCATGTTTTGCAGTTATACATGTAATCTCCTGTATATATACAACAAAATTTGTTGCATTATATTTCCCGGAAAATATGCAAGTATACATCTAAATACAGAGTTCAATTTATTTGAAACAACGTTGATGTCAATGACTCGTCTCTAGCCTATAGCCTAATACTTGCGCAGATCATAAATTTCAAGATATAGTGTACTCGTCGTTTATCACAGACTAAGAAATAATATCTGATTCCTTGTACTATAAACATAATTATCACAACCGCTATTTGCAAAAGAACTGTACACATAAAAACTACAAAGATCTCTAAAGTGGTATAAACGCAGTTGAGAGAAAAATAAGATAGCTATCGACTCACTGTATATTCCACTGCGATACGGTCCTTTATTTTAAATGGCAGCGAAAATCTTAAAATTGATCATATAAAAAATGATACAGTTGAGACTTTTTCTAATGCAGCGAGGTCCTTGAACAGAATTGTTTGACATCTCTTAAAAGCAATAGCTCTGTTTCTTATTAGTCTGAAATGCAATTTTTATCAGACATTTTACTCAATAATTATTAATTGAATATCAGAATTCATCTTCTTCATGCTGGTGTGCTACAGAAGCATTCTAACACAAAATATGATAAATGGGTTAAACGTAGTCTATGCTCGTTCGTTGTATACATCTTCATGGTCTATGGTCTGTACGTTCGCATGATGTCGCGGATGGGCGCCCGACACACTGGGCAGTGAGCCCCATTCTGCCGAAGCTGCATAGCACACATGTTGCAGAGGCAAAGATGTCCACATTGGTAGAGAGCTGTGTCCACAGGTCTTTCCAAACAGATCAGACACTGGCCATCAGACTCTACTGTCCGGGTCCCAGTGGCCGTCCTTTCTCGAAACCGTGAAGCACCATCGTCAGCTATTGAAAAGAAAACACATTCTAAATACATGTACGTTCAGATTATGCGACATTGACCGCACAACGGCGCACACTTCGTTAAAGAAGTCTTCTCCAAATACGAAACATATCTTTGTTATCACGTATGGTGTCGTTAATCCGAAGCTAGGCCTACTATAGATCTATACTGATACAAAACAATTAACGATTCTATGCGTCTTTCTGTTCTGCCCGTCTTTAATAAAATCTAAGCTCATAATTCTGATATATGTTCAGATGCTGCGTTCTGTGACTCTCCTTTTTTACCCATATATTATTCCACCCATATATTATTCCACCCATATATTATTCCACCCATATATTATTCCGACCTTTCCAGTCCAGTCCAATCCTTCTTTTTCTTGGCCTGGTCGATATAAGATCTCTACAGGTATAGTCGCTGAGCCAATGTCAACGCGTCGGACAGTGTACAATCGTCCTACATGTAAATATAATTCCATGTCGCATATAGGGCCTACACCAATCGTCCTTATGCGTCTTTGTTTCCTTTAACTCCGGCGCAAGTATCACGGAAGAGTCCAACAATGAGACAACATATCCTTGTAGTTTACGCCTAGGCTGTAGCTTACATACATGCATAGGCCTAACGAACTGTTACACAAATTGGACCGGTATGATTCACGTTATTCAGTTGCTATTGGCTATACAGAATGTTTTAATAGTTGAAAGAATTGATTCTGAGTGGTTACCTGGTCTTTGCGCTAGTGCGGCTGAGACTTCTTGTTTGATTGACCTCTGAATGTCGAGTTGAAGGTCGAAGCTAAGCCGCATCATGTTCTTCAGTTCCTGAAGTTCTGTCTTCAGACTCACGATCTCGCGACTCATGGCTGCATTACTCTAACAACGATAGACCACAGCAGACGCGTATCAGATTGTGCAAAGTGCGCAGAAGTCTTTCATATTTATCCCAAATGATACTTGTTCATGCAGTCTGCAACGTTTCTAAAGTCAAATTAAAACTGCGAAATCCTTGATCATAGAGCTAGATTCCATGTACGATTTAACCGGCTGGGTTCTACAAGTCTCTCAAGTCTTTTTTATTTGTTCGTGGTTGGGCTGGGGTGCCTCTGAGTAGTTTCTTAAAGGGGCGCTATATAAATGCTCTGAATGAATGAATGAATTTAAAAGTAAGTCTTTTTGTTAGGAATTTGGTCCTCCAAGTCTGTTTTCGTTGTCTCTTCATAATCTGAGATAAGTCAACACATATTTTAATCGACGACCAAAGGCAGCAATGCATCGATTCTCTTGCATGCAAAACAATTACAATGCATCGATTCTCTTGCATGCAAAACAATCCGTTGTAATTCTGGACAAGAGAGGTCAACTGCTTGAGGTCAAAGAGGACAGTTAAAGAGGTCAGTTGCAAGCAATTCGGATAAATAATTGCTTATACCTGCGTGTAAGCTCGTGGCAAAGCAACCGCTGCTGTTGCACTGATAACGGACATGTTGTCGAGTTGTTCTGCTCCTGCCATTCCATCTCCAACACCAGCAGCAGCATCAGCAGCATGCGTTGGCGCCATGATGCCAAGATCCAAGAAATCGTTTCGCATGTGGACGGTAGAGCGTGGAAGTTGGCGCAGCTGTTCTTGCACCCGAGCGCCATCTATGCCTGAATCGTCCATGTGGCGCTGTAACAAGACAATGGCTATTGTCATCTCCATCTCTAACTAGCTATCAATAAACTTACAATGGTCGTACAATAGTTGCCAATGTGAACAAATTGTCATGTCATCCGAAGGGTTCTTATAAGAGGAACGTGGAAGCATCAAATGCGTCCTATATCAATAGATCTAGTTATGGTGTAATTATCAGTAATAGGATCTGGATGTTTGGAAATTACCCTAAAACTCATTTTGAAGATGCGGTTTTAAAAATAGATACCACACAATCACATCCTTCGACAGCATTTTATTTTATGGAGTTGTTTTTGTAGTTTACTGCAAGATTGAGCTGTAGCAGGTTATTATAGGCAGTGTTTTATTAAGTAGGTTATACTGAAGAGGCATTATAATAAGTATACCCGGTACTTAGATGACTAACATTAGCTGTCATCACCGCCCTCATCATTAAAAGGCTCCATCACATCGTAAACCATAATTTTTTTATCACCGTCATCATGCTCATTTTATTCCTTAGAATCAACAGCGACATTGTAGGCTACATCATGAGTGGCTGATGACAAAAACTGCCTGTTCTCTCGAATTTCGTTCAACTTGAATTCTCTGCATTTATTGCTGGCAAGTCAACTGAGTGCGAAACACGGAGTCCCTATAATAGTTATCAAACTCATCGTTGCGTTAATAGAAGCAGCACTGTTCTCACTCACCCTGAGGCTTCTTTCGAGGACATTGCGGAAGTTTCCATTGAGAGAGGAAGTGACCAGCTGGCGGTGTATGAGGTCACTGATCTCAACGATGAACTCCTCATGATGCATTTGATCCATCAGGTCACGAACTCTCATCTGATGACCGTCACTGTATATATCATCAGAAACAACATCCGGTGTTCAATTAGTTTAAGCTACTCACTGTCTAATATCATGTATCTATAATTCTATATAGCTTGCACATTGAGTAATTACTGGCAACGATTCGGAAGTTTAATTACTTTAAATTAGCAACTTTTAAAAGTGCCCACTGGATTTTCCATCTACATGTAGCCGTGTCTTCCGTCAGTCCCTCTCCCAATGGTCCATCCGTCCGTCCACTTACCCGTCCTGTACCCCGTCCTGTCCTTTAATCTGTTCATGCTGGTATATAGTTGAGTGAACCTTACACTGGGTTGACATGAAGAGGTACATGCTGCTGGATCCATTCACCAGCCCTTGATGTCCCAGCAACGTCGTCCAGCATCGGAACTGGAACAGGAGGAGGTGCAGGGATATGCTCGATGGACGACGACGCAGCGACCATAGAGGCTGCGGTAAGGTCGTTGATGGAACGAAGGGAGAGACTCGATGGGGATCGCTCTCGATCGGTGGAACCATGAGAAGAGGCTGCAACTGTGAAACAATGATTCATTGTTATCAGAGGGTATAATATATAGGTAACAAAATCTATGCCATAAAAAACTAGACAACAGATTCTAAAGCAACGGCAGCTGATATAAAGTGGATGATTGCAGAGTTATTCTTTTCATCAGCTGTAATGATTAGGCTAACTTGTTTCAGAGATCAGAACAAGAGAGAAGGAATTTTGTTTAGACAAGGCAAGTCAGCTTAGAGGGTATGCAATGCAGCATATAGTCTGACTTAACCATTGAAAAATAACTGTGGGTCATTGGGACGGTCGCAAAACAATCGTACTAAGATCAAATTGAATTAAATTAAATTATTTATCCATTTCTATAGCGCCCCTTCAATCTCTCTACTCAGAGGCGCTCCCGCCTACAGCGCGGACACTGCATCGGAGCTTCACGCCAAACAGCCAAGCAATTGCGAGTAAAGGACTTGCTCAAAGTCCCTACGCGGCGACTTGAGGTGGATTCGAACCTCGAACCTTCCGGCTCCAAGGCAACGATGTCATCACTACACCACCGCGCCCCACAATGTTCGCTATGCATGAGATTAGGTCCTGAAAAGAAGACTCACCTGTTGATGAACGTTTCGGCAATGAAATGACAATATATAATTCGACAACGGCTAAATCGTTAAGACAACAAAATTATCGACTATAATTGTCTGCAGAAGACATTGAGTGATGAGTTGAGTAAGACTTACCAGCGCCGATCTCAGACGACGAACTGGAATCATTCGTTGCACTGGCGACCACTCGAGGTGGCATCGGGGGATTCGACGCTATGCCACTCCTGATCGACTGCAGGGCACCACGGACTGAATTCTCAAGACTTCGTCGAAAGGCTTGACTCTGCAGGATGGAGGAGACAGGTCGACGTTCAACCAAGGCGTTCACCTCGACCAGGATCTCCTCTGGCCGATGAACCTCTGGGTCCCCAGGGCTCGAGAACCGATCCGCCGTGTTCAATTGGCGCCGTCCTGTTGCCGTGGGGTCCGACTGACCTCTGGTCGGCGTTCCAACTGCCCGAAGGACGAGATTCTCAACGGTTCGACGCCTCTGCTCCTGTCCGGTCACTGGCCGATCGCCATACTGCAGCCTCCGTAACTCAAAGAACAACTCACTGCAAACAAGTAAACAACAAAGTAATAATAGCACCATGCATAAAAACGCAATAGTCCTCTCCAGCAGTGGTGTAGTCAGAAATTTATGATGGTGGGGGGTTGGGGTTTTATGGCCTGACCGGATGCCCTTTCTGACACCAACCCAACAGTATTACAGTAAATAATGAGGGAATAAAGTAAGGAAAAACTTGTTACAATGCTAGAGTCTATACTACAGGCAATTGTTTTGTTTTTTCTTATTTAAGTGGATAAAATATAATAACCTGTAAAAGATTTTGCTCCTAGGCCAATGGGGGTATTAACCCCCGAAACCCCCTAGTCTACGCCACTGCTCTCCAGAGTGTCGTTTCGGATGTTTTAGTTAAAGGCAAATAGTCAAAAATTTCACACCAACAGAATAACGGATTTCTTTTACACTAGTATCGTGCACTTGTTTCAGTACAGTAACGTCAAGCCACCAATCTTAGTCTGACCTGCGTTTACCGACTCCAACGATGCGTGCAACTCTACTCGGCCGGCTCTGATGGCTCTGGATGGTAACACATCTGCACGGTTGTATTAGTGCATAAAGTGTGAGAAAATAAGTGCCAGGACGCCCCTTACCTTTCAAAAAGAAGTGCCTGGACGCACACTATACCTTCCAGGCTTTACTGGTCAATAAGTGGCAGGACGGCATTCAGATTTTAAAATAAGTGCATGGACGCCGTCCATGACCGTCCAGCCACACTTTAGGCACTGGCTAAACAATGCTACTGGACTGGATGATGACGAAAGAAAGCTACAGGGAATGAAGACAGAGGCACAAAATAGAGATGAGTGGCGTCGTTGGACAAACGAATCTGCCTCATGAGGACAGAGAACGAAATAAGAAGCAGAAGAAGAAGAATACTGTACTGCATGCTATTAGCAAGAGTTTAAGAGGAATGGGTATCATACGGCTATTACATGTAGCTGCTTTGTTGCATACCTCCTCTGGCGTTGAAGCAATCGCTCTAGACTGGCCTCGATAGTGGAAGGCACTCCTTCAGACGGCACAGGATCACTGTCCTTCTCAGCAGCAGCAGCAGCACCAGCAGCAGCATCGGACGCCATTGCGTCGCCATTCTCTTGGAGTTTGGAACCAGAATCATCTGCTTTGGTCTGGCATTCCTCGAGCTGAGCTACAGCGGATGCACAGTCTTCTTCCATCTTGTTATTATCCTTTGATGCTTAACTTACTCGATTGACCGTCAAAGACGAAGTAGCTGAGCTGTCGTCTGAATAATTACGAATCTATGATGTTTTCTCCTTCGCACGAACCACGGATCTATGTTGAAACTCAGCGCCGGAGAATATCGGCAACAGACGAAAGATCAATAGCTCTCTCTCTCTCTCCCTCTCTAGTCTGTAGCTCCTAATATGGCTCTGACGTCCGAATCGTCCATATAAGGATTGGACAACGTGTATAACTCTGCAAATAGCAGAAATCTGTATTTATAGCCTACTTTCTGTGCTGAACGACTATAGGTTCTATTCGATTAGCCTGAATGATAGGCACTAAAACGAATTCTGGAATTAACTGTAGACCTATAGGCCTACCCGGCATTAAATATACGTTAGGGATGTTTAAGCAACACAATGTGCTTGTTTACATATATACTTGTATATATTATATAGACCCAAAGCAGGTTAGTCAGCCTATGGTGGCTTACTTTATATGTCAAGAGGTCTAAGAAATGCAATTGCACAACGGGTATGAGTCACGATTACACTGCAGCGTGTTTTCCAGTGACGCAGCGTCGATAAATTTAGACGTAGCCATAGCTGACGCTGATGCACAGTCAACACTGCATTAACAGCGTACGTTGCTGGAGGCCTACAACAAATGGCACGTTGCTGAAAGGCAGCCTAGCTTTATGTCTTTTTGGCTCAATATATATCTAGGCCACAGGCCTTTCACACACGTATGATCTAGGCTATTTGGACGCTATTGACAGCAGAAATCGTGCTTCAGCTATCTATAAATGTTTTGAACAGGTTTATAAATGACGTGACTCAGGTAGCGATCTAGTCACAGGCGTAGCGAATAGTCCTGACAGCCCAACAAAAAGCAAATTGGAAAATGCATTTTATGTGTATTTTCCCAATGTATTTTCCCAATGACCGTCACTAGTAACTATAGTCGTCTTCAATTCCCTCACTTAGACTGAAAAAACGATATTCTTCCTGAATTTCGCAAATTCTTCGTACCACTGTCATACTCAACAAAATAAAATTATCTTGCGTCAGCTGCACCCTCTCTCAACGAACCTTTGTATCTTTAGGCAACTGAAGTGACTGTTATTATTGACACAGGTCATTAAGTTGAGCACATGAGTAAAACAGCCGATTTATGCGTATCACGAATTGAACTCTTAGGAAGTGCATGACTGAATGGTAATAATGTTGTCAACATATTTTCTTCGAATCAGACCAAAGATTACGATATCAGAATCCGCGTAATGAGATCTGCCTCGTTAATCGTACCATGCAGATATACATGTCAGGGCTGTTTTTAAGGAATTTTTAGAACTGCACATCCTCTTTTCTCTTTTCTCATCCTCCATGATAAATTACTCCCAATCTGAGGAAAATGACCTATTTTTTACTAGTTTTAACTGCACGGAACGTGACGGAAGTGCTTCTACAACTGCACGAATCCATTTAGAACGGCACATTTTGTGTAGAACTGCACGTTAAAAAAGCCCTGATACATGTAGATATTGACGACTACGATATTATGGACACAGGCCTACAATAATTTTTTCAATTCAATCAGTTGTTTATTCCCATAATGCACGTACGAGTAATGGTCATATAACGAAATTCCTAATGGTAATTATGGAGCACAATAAAGATCCAGTAGGCGCACAAACCCCACAAGAAAAAGGGTCTAGGCCTAGGCCTTCATATCATGACGTTGTGATGCTGCTTGATAAATCTGTCAGGATGTTTGCCTTCATGTTCCATCACCAATGTCTCTTAATATATTATTTCCTCGTTCTGTTTCTGCCATCGGACAACATTTCTTGACCTCTTATCAGCTTTGATATAGATGCTTTTCTCATCGGAATAAAAGTCTCGCAAACTTTGACGCTTGTCTCCGATTTACTGCTCCGCTCTCTCAACAAAAACCATCCTCCAGCCCAGACCCTGCATAGTCAGCCTCTCTCTCTCTTCTTGTGACGTCAGTCTGTCCATAAATTGAAGTCAAATTGACGACATCTAGTGGCCATTTTGCTCATTATCTGGGTCCGATACCTCCAGTCATACATCTTTTCCGTTGCGACGCCCTGCATGCAAAGTGCCGACTATCTATCATGGCTATGCAGGAAATGTGCTAAGCTCCCATCGCTACGAGTCGCCACACTCGCCCCAGCCATCGCTATCTATGATAAACTGATCTATGCCGTCAGTCGCTAGGTGGCGTTTTGCATTAAAAAGGAACCCTGTATTTCTGGCTATCCCTTGCCAGAAGGTCACGTGTGCATGGAAGACCAGTATGCTAAGGTCGCATTGCTTAAGATCACCTTAATTATTAATACTTCACGATATCAGAGCTTGCCGTGTAGTCAATAAACTAATACGTGCGTATGCATGTCCGCTCTCGCATACTTGTCTGTGTTTTCTTAGGAAAATAGAAAATGTGTTCATGCATTGCATCTCATCGAAATTTGATTGGCTGTTCAATGCTCACTGTTTACGCCAACAGTCCGAATTGAAACGGGTAGAAACGATCATGTATCACATCTGTAATATATTATAATATATGTGGATGTATCATGTATCGCATTCATTTTACAGACCAGTAAGTAGGATATTTAGACACTGCGTGATGCAACTTGTAAAACGACTATTTTAGACGGAATCGTCAATGATAATAAGTTAATAACCTCTCTAGTTACGCACGTGCAGTTAGGCCTACATATTGGGTTCGATAAATAGTCTATCATCTATGGCGCTAAGCGAATAACATGTATAAAAGCAATAGGCCTAGTGTGCATATATCACTGCACTAAAACACCCATTCCATCGGTAGATCACTCTCATTTCAGCTCCCGAATTGGTTTATAAAAGCCTACATGCAGTATATACAAAGGTGAGTTATTATTCAGTAATAGACTACATCATGTTAAGCAATTGCTCTAATCATTCTAATGGCGTGCAATCCCGTTAGCCAACCCATCAACGTCCGATCAATCATCTGGTCAAACAGCACCGACTCGCGACATGAACGGAGTAGCAAGCTGACCTATAGGCCTACTGATCTTCTCTAAGAAATTGTATACACAGCCAACTAAACCTAGCAACACTGCCAGCTGCTTATATTCTAACTAAAAAATAGTTACGGTACCTTATCCAAATGATTTGCTTATAGGCCTACAGTACTGTAGCCTGATACTCTGGCATATTTGAGTGTGGAAATAATTATATGCATGAGAAGAATCTCCTATTCATATGTTTAGCCATGATAGTCATCTGAATCTTGTGACGGATTCACGCGTTAACTTAAAAAACAGTTAGTCTATTCCAAAATGTCACGAGTTGACGTTGACAATTTTTTCAGTTTTTTGCTTTTGCAATGAAAATAGTCCTATACTCATTCAGATGTTTGTATTTCATCACTCAAAGCTCCATTTTTTGCAGATTTCCCGTCGCACGTTTTGTCACAGACAATAGATCTAACCTGGGTTTTCACCAAGTTTTTAACATCATGTTTTCATAATTATGGTATCGGTTATAGCTGTATAGTAGCAGCAGCAGCAGCAGCAGCAGCAGCAGCAGCAGCAGCAGCAGTAGTAGTAGTAGTAGTAGTAGTAGTAGTAGTAGTAGTAGTAGTAGTAGTAGTAGTAGTAGTAGTAGTAGTAGTAGTAGTAGTAGTAGTAGTAGTAGTAGTAGTAGTAGTAATAATAATAATAATAATAATTATTATTATTATTATTATAATTATAATAATAGCAGTATCAATAGCAATGATAATAGCAGTATCAGAAGCAGTAGCCTAGTAGTGGTAGCAATAAGCCTAAACATGCTTCATTCGGTTGGCCAATGTTTTCGTCATGCTTCCAGAAGCATCGATTCGATTGCAATCACTGGAAGATCAATCGGTAAATGGTAGACAGTACCTTTAATTTTTTTCATTAAATAATCACCATCACCATCAGTTCTGTTCCGGACGCCAGCCATTTGACGGCGATGGGTACGAATAGATTATCCTCATTTGTCTGTCGTGCAAATCCAAGTGACATTGGGTCTACCGGACCTTACCAGTATGTCGGACTATGTCCTCATTTACGTTATGTATACCCAACGTAGTATTGGTCTGCCTTGCTTCTTTATCCATCGAATCTTACATGTAGGGCATCGTCTCTCTCACTAACTCTTATAGAAGTAGCTAGTTTCAACTTTATTAAATAACATCGGCTTGAGCAATATTATATATAGTCACATTTTGAAATTTTGCTTTGCGATATAAACTTGCACTGTACGTAGACCCTATACTTGACGTTATAACAAACAGGTTTATACCTTACGTTACGCTACGTTACCTAACGTTACAGGCTGACTTTATACAAGTCCAGAATCCAGATGAAGCAGCATTTGTGAAAGTTGGTTAAGTGAGAGGCTTGTATGCACGAGAAAAGTCTGTCGTCCTTGGTTAGACTGCTTCGGCATTCTCAGTCGCCCATCGGTCCGCTCGTCCGCCCGCCCGACGGACGGTTGTCCCTCCGCCCGCCCGCTCGCCCGCCCGCCTCCATCCGTCCGTCCGCCCGTCCATCTCCATGATATCATTTCGTGCGGCCAAGCGTTCCCAAGGGCCGTTCATTTCTGTCCAAACTGACGCCAAGCAGATCCTGTGTGGAATCCCTGAAGTTCTACGACAGTGGAGATGCTAAATAAATGTGGCAACGGCTTTCCATAGCTGCGTTGCGTGGCTTCTAAGGATCGATGATCGGCTTTTAAAAGGTCGAGTGTTGACGGTCATGGACTTAGTTCTGGATATGTGATACAAGATGGCATTGGGAAAGTTCAAAACCTGGTATTTTGCGTTTGTCCCATGTTCGTGGATTTTAATCATGCATTCTGGACAAAGTAAGTCTATAATATTGTATTATTTGTAGCATTTTAATAACGGTGCTAGAAAGTATCGCATTGTAGGCTTAAATTAAAAAACTTATTAAACCAAGTTTTTCTGTTAAACAAAGTCTCCTTATAATTGTGCATGTTTCAAATATAATACATAGGCCTACAGTTTTACAGTTAGAACACTTTAATGACAATGTAAAGACACAATTCCTATAGGAGATCGTACGCTTCATTCTATGGGTTCATTCTCACTTTCTTCAGCTATAGCTTATCTCACATCTGTTATAATAGTATGTTAATTAATTCTAGTGTCACGGTTTCCTAAATGCCAACTATGTTTCCATATATGGTTACATGTGAGCAGCTTTAAATTCGACCAGTCCCACTGTTCTTTCATCGCTCCTTACCTTGCCAGGCTGTGCTGACCAATAAGTGGCAGGACGGCGTTCAGACTTAAAAATGAGTGCCATGGGCGCCGTCCATGACCGTCCAGTCACACTTTAAGTCCTATAAGTCAAGAATTAAAAACATAAGAGAACTGAAAGAGCGGATGGTTGGGGCTGACAATGCCACATTTCCTTTCTGTTTTTCGGGCAAACAGCCCGGAAAATATTAAACAAACTCTACTTGAAGCTCAACACTGATTATCGCACCTCGTCATCTCCCAGTTCCAGTTTGCCCAAATCGAGTTAGATACAAAGCCTAGAAGTTCTGAATTCACGGTAGCATTTTTGTTAAATGGCGAAAATCGCAACAAATTCACGAGCCGATATTTTCACGAAAATCGCGGTAATTCGTTATTGAGACTTTAAGCAGGCGCAAGCAGGACCGATGAGATAAATTCTTGGCCCTTGGGCAGGTCTCTCATGGGCCCCTAAATTATCTTAAGGCTAGTAATTTTATGATTAAAAAAATTAGAAACAACATGAAATTATAAAACTGTGGAGGCGCTTTATAAATGATTAAATACGGTACAATACAAACAATAGAGTCTATGCAAATAGGAATTTATTCAGTTGCTCATTTGAAGTTTAAGCTGATTGTCGTTAAGTGTCAGGAATATTATACATCAAAAACTGTTCATGTCATCCTACAATTGCCCGGCTTGGGTTCCTAAAAGTAAACGAGCCTCAGGCAGGGGTGTTTGCCCCTCGGGTGTGGGCGCAAACTCTGCTTTTGTACAGAGACATATATGCCTACACTGCAGGACTTCAATTATCTAGGATTTATTTTTCGAGCAGAAGTAAAATCTTTGCCACCCACTTCTCCCCCCCCCCGTACCGCTGAAATGTCCCGTGCGCCTTTCAAGACAACTAATGCATGGTACAATAACGCAGTCAGTATTTCTGTAAATACTTGCATCCATCCTGATTATCATTGTGATGCCAATACGGGTAACAGACTAACAGCTAACAATACTGAGCTCTTTAAATTTCTTATTAAGGGTTTCGCTTCAGCTTCTTATTCTGCTGGAAATGCAATTAAATCTGGTCCAGTTATAGAGTCGTTCTGCATCAAGCGATGTAAGAACTAATCGCTTGTGACCGTTCTGCTTGAGCGCTTTCTTTCGATGACCTCCATTGCACGTTAATTAATCTGCCGCTCAGTTGGTTCGTTTTCTTCGGTTTCTAATTACACGATCTGCAGTTTGTTGTTCCGCTTGAAGTCGCGTGAAATCTGCGGATGCACGGATTGAACAAGAAGTCAGTTATTTAACATGAAGTCAGTTATTTAACGGAAGAGCGAAGAGTCAGCGTTCCCCGTGCATTTGCCTCACGCATCTTTGCGCTGTTAAATTGACTAATCGAAATTATTGGAAATCAATCATGTTCACGCTCAAGTTCTATCGTTCAATAATGCTGTAGCCCATACACACGATACAGTTCCAGTATGATGTGTGGTGCTGCATGGTCAATCTGCATGGCCATCTCTATCCTCATGGTCAATGCAGCACCACATTATGAAATCCAGGATTGACAAGATGTATTTCCATCATAAGCGATCATCTTAATGTAGAATGGCATGATGCAGAAAAACGAATGTTATTCCAGTGTTTTATTTTCACTTTCAATCGCCTTAACTAAGAAATCGAAATTGAGACGGATCGCAGTTCAGAGGAGATCGAGAGTCTGTTCAGTCTTTGTTTCCGCTCTGCATCTCTTCCCGTTGCATCGCATCATGCCTCTCATGGGTAAATGCATCGTGAAGGGCATTATATAAACTCTTTGTATCATTCTTATTTTATTCAACATTTTCAAAAGAAACCGATATCATACTTCATACTTCATCCATCGTCATCGTCTCCCTTTCATCCATCGTCATCTTCTCCCCTTCATCCATCGTCATCTTCTCCTTCTTCTTCTGTATCATTCCTTATCTTCATCGTCATAATTTTCTTCTCAGTCATCATCCATCTCTAACCTCATCCTCCCCTTCACGTTCTCTATGCTTATCGTTTTAATTTATTTATTATTTGAACACGCTGATTTAATGCTTATAACGATTGCCACTGTTTTGGCTTTGTTTCTTAAATCTGGATTAAATGTTTGTCTTTTTTTATTGTAACCCTTGTCATACTATATAGTCATGCAGATTCAAGGTGCCACAAAATAGTTTTAAGAAACATGGCGCTTTTTTATATAGGTCTAATCATGTTAAGACGTTGAGAAAGTAAATTTTTAAAATTAGTGAATTCGTTAGAACATAAGAGCAGTTGATTTCCTGCAAAGGAGTGGCTGGCATGCACGACGAATACCAACTGCTGAGAGATATGCTGGTCGACTACGACCCCGCTATTAGACCGGTCAAGAACCACACAGATGTCGTTCAGGTGCAGATGGGAGTGGCACTCTTTCAGATCCGTGACCTGGTAAAGTAAAAGCACCAAAATTAATCGAATCATTTGACGATCAATCATCATTCGTAATCAATATTATGTCTTCCAATCTTATTTTAATATTTTTACAGCAAAACTAATCTGTTCGTTGCTTCGTTTAATCGTCTCATCTGAGGTTCATTCGTTTAATGGAGGAAGATTATAACGATCGGGAATCTAGAGATAAAACATATAGTCACTCTTCATTTAAATTCTTATTAACCGTTTTGGCCGCTTACTTGTAACTTTTCAGTCATGTTGCTTCGAACTCTGACATACACAATATCACTGAAATTGGTTGTAAAATTTTAAGTCTCAAATCGATATTAATCTGTGAAGAAAGTCAGAAAGCATTGTCTGCAATTGCCATTGTGTTTCTTCTGATTGTTTGCTTTCAGGACGAAAAGAATCAGTTTTTGCAAGTGAATGCTTGGTTCCAGTTTGTAAGTAAATCGCTCTGGATCATAACTAAATCGTTACCAAAATTAATTCATATTCTACATTAAAATCTTGTTCTATTCTGCGATGACGGGATCCAAAACTTACTTGAATTCTACGTAGGCCTAATAGACTGAAAATAGATTTGTATCTTTATTTCAAAGCATCATTTAATTAGTAGAAATTTACTATGCCTTCATTTGATTTAATTGTATATACTACACCTATTTAAAATTGGAGCAGGTGCAATGATCGATCTAGCGATTCTAGCGTATTGTAAGTGTAATGTAGGCCTACGTGCTAAGACACCAACAATAATTATGTGAAGGTTAGGGTCAACGTTTGTAAAGACATTCAGTCGACGATTTGGTTACATGACATTTGAACGGACGACAAAAGAACGCGCGACACTAGAACGGCGACAGTAGAACGGGCGACAGATGACCGCCGAGACTATTGAACGGCTGGACAGTTGATCGGGCGACAGATGACCGGAGGACACTTGATCGATGTAGTTTGTAGGCCTAAATTTTAATAAGCAATGGAGCATTTACTGTCTTGGACATGCAGGCCTACCAAATTCAATGTCTGGTTGTGTGACAAATTGGCAACTAAGTTTAAATAATTATATCAAAATTTCTGACTTGCCGTAGCTGGCGAGTGGCAACTATCGAAAAAGTTTCCAGATTGCGTGTGTTCCATTTGTATTGCGCTGACCATCTAGTCGTCTGCGGTTACAAGTCGGGCCTTGCATTTGAATCGTTTTGTACATTCGATATCGCCATGATATTCTGCCTCCTTTGATTTTCTTTCTTTCAAATAATCATAATTTCGAGGTATGAGCGTCGTTTACCTTTTGGGGCTACATCCATGCATTAATGCCATGTCACACATGTAAAAACAAAAACTATGTTTCACACCTAAAAGTAAAAGTAAAACTTTGCATAAATTTCTCTAATATTCAGTGTCACCAAATGTCGCGCCCAACATTCAGTCAAAACTCAAAGTATAGGCTTACGTGCATAGTGTAGGCCTAGGCCTACAGCGCCGCATCCTGTGAATTGTTCATAAGTCGTCCAGTTAATATGACGTTCCGGTTAAGTGTCGCCTGTTCTATTGTCGGCGCGTTCTAATGTCGCCCGTTAAAGTGTCGCCGTTCAAGTGTCGTCCGTTCAAATGACCACCGTTCAAATGTCCGTACACCGACGATTTACAAGCAGAACTGCACTTCTATCACGATTAGATCTATCATAGGCCTATGCTGTGGTTGTGCAAATGGCCGCGAATATAGCCTGTCGCACCTTTGAAAGATTACATGAAATCAAACGTATAATGTAATCATGATTTTTGGACTCTGCAATGCCATTCATTTATCCGAGTGACGGCAGACAGTTTATATGTTTTCTGCAGCACTGGGCAGATCCTCATCTTGTGTGGAATATATCTTCCTACCCTGGACTCATGCGCGTCCATATTCCGTCCTCAAGAATCTGGGTTCCTGATGTAGTCTTGTACAACAGGTATAGTTTATACGCTATTATATCAATGACACAATAATTGGTGTGCAATAAGTACATTGCGCAAATCTAAAGCAAGCGAATGACCAGATACAGGAGAGTAACCAAATTACCTTGGACTACGTGTACAATAATTTATAGTAGAATGGCCTTAATAGTAATAATATCGCGGCTTGCCTGAAAACGCATTGCTCTAATTCGGAACAAGTCACATGTGTCGCCGCTCTCTGGTCATAATCATCTATAGCACTAGAACTCTTGCACTCCGATTCATGCACGAACCTTTTTGGTTGCTGGATCGATTATTTTGTATAGAGTCTACTCTCTCACTGTTTGTATCTGTTGGTTCTACTCAGTCTATTAGGATTCAGCAGACATTTAAGACTTCTAAGACTTGCTTTTCAGACTGATGATCAATCATATTAGACCGTCTCACTACAGACCGATCCAGTGGACGCTGATCCGATTTTCGACTTGGATTTTGCTATCACCTGTTTGTGCCTTGAGAATTAAGAACCAAAGTCGTGATATATCATCACACCATGTTTAGTATTACAAAATGATAATATCATATGTTACAGTAGTGGCGTAGCAAGTTAGCAACAGATTGTACAGTGCAGTGCATATAGGGGCCCCGGTTGCACAGGGGCGTCGGCGGTCAGAGTCAAATTGCCAGAAAATACTTTGGGAATATTCAGAAAGTAAACAAATCTACATGTAGCCTACATTGTTTAGCGTAAGCATACACACTCAATAGTTTTATTGACTTATACCTGAATGTCCAAATGCGTGATTTAATAAGCAACCAGTATGCGTAATGCCATTACAAATATCTTCATGTTGCAGTATGTGGCCAAAATTTAATACAGGTGTCATGGCCGACGGAGACTTGTTTAAAATTTATAGACTATACGCGACTGAAAAAGTAGCCCAAATCGCGATTTTCGCGACGACCTGCCAACCCTGTTATATATTCATGGTATAGCGTGGTTGTTTAGCGTTGACGAAACGAAGCCAGCGACGCAGATCTTCCCAGAGACGAATGCCATCGTGTCAAGCGATGGAGAGGTTCTCTGGGTCATCCCAGCGATGACGAAGAGTTCCTGCAAGATAGACGTCACCTATTTTCCATTCGACGAGCAGAGATGTCCGCTCAAGTTTGGATCTTGGACTTACGATGGATTCCAACTGGATCTACGAAATCTGAAAGAGAACGGAGATCTGACGAAGTACACCATCAGCGGAGAATGGGATCTCGTCGGAATGCCAGCTGCAAGGTTGTCTCTCTCTCTCTCTCTTTCTCTCTCTCTCTCTCTCTCTCTAAATATATATAGGCTATATCTACATGCATCGCCATTATTTATGCATGATTGTCTGTTTAATGTGTTGATTGGATCAATCTTTGTATACATGCATGCTTGTCTACTTTGCATAAATCTTTGTCTCTTAGTATCTATGTCCGTTCAGATGGAAAATCTTCGGCGGTGATCTGCGTCCATGCATGCAGTGAAGATTTGAATGATTGTTTAATAAAAATAAACAGACCGTTTTCAAGTGGAGACTCGATTAAACAAAAACTGAGGAATGAATTAAGCGATATGAAGAATAGATTTTTACTACTTGAAGAATCGAGTGAGCGATTAAGCCTTGCTCATCAAATGTAAAATTGTTGTGTTTAGAGACATGGTTCTGAATATCCTGGTTGTTGATGCAAAATTAGAAAGTCATTTGTTCAAGTCAACAGTGGCGGCGCCAGGATTTCAGTTTGGGGGGCTGAACCCTCGTGGAGGAAATTTTCCATTTTCATCTGCCAAAATTTCTGACGACCTTTTTTTAGTCATCCGGGCGAAATCTCATGTACGTGTTTCATTTTTAGCGAGCTTATCGTGACAATATTTAAGTTTTACATGTCAAAAAAGATGGCCCTTTTTATGGGGCTTAGCCCTCGGGTTGCCTTTATAGTGGGGGTTTAGCTCCTCCTAGCGCCGCCACTGCAAGTCGACACACCGAATATCTGCGCCAGTCTGTTGCATTGCCTTGCAAGGACTGTTTAGTGTTTATATACTGCATATCGTGTATGCATTTTAGTCGCGGAATAACGTCTCTGCATGGGATAAAAGAAGTGATAGATATGAGTGAGTTTGAGTGTGGGTGAGTGGGTGTGAGTGTAACAGATGGGCAATTGATTTAGCTGAAGTTGTCATATGAGACCACTGAAGTAAAGTCGATGTCGACGGTCTTGAAAGATATTTTTAGATGTGCCTTAACGTTCGGTTATATTACTGGCTCATACCTTAGCGCTGGATTATGTTTTGGATCAATGGTAAACGAAAGAATATATCCATCCAGAATAATTATATTCCTATTTATTAGACTAAATCCTATACGGATTAGATGCGCATTCGGTCAAAAATAATGACCATAATAATGGTAATTTAATCTGCGATAACATTAACGCATTCTCAAACAATAAATTGTGACACACAAGCATCTGCTACTGACCATTCGCTCGACCATTTGATCTATTACAACCGTGTGCTTTGTGCATCAATCTGCTTTTAAACCAGCTGATTCCTTTCCATATACATGTACTTCTTAACACCGTGTGTTCAATGTGCTAAGAAACGTGGAGATCTATTCGTGCTGTGAGGAACCATACGTTGACGTAACCTACACGATAATCCTTCGTCGTAAGCCAATGTTCTTCACCTACAACCTCGTCTTTCCATGCGTCCTTCTCATGGGAATTGGAGTGCTCGTCTTCTGCCTTCCACCGGAATCCGGTGAGAAGGTCTCACTCGGAGTGACCGTCCTTCTTGCAATGACCGTCTACCAACTGCTGATTGCGGAGACGATACCAGCCACGTCGGAGGTTGTTCCACTCATCGGTAAGTTCAGCTGTTGCAGAAGAAGAAGAAGAAGCAGTAACAGCAGCAGCAGCAGCAGCAGCAGCAGCAGCAGCAGCAGCAGCAGCAGCAGCAGCAGCAGCAGCAGCAGCAGCAGCAGCAGCAGCAGCAGCAGCAGCAGCAGCAGCAGCAGCAGCAGCAGCAGCAGCAGCAGCAGCAGCAGCAGCAGCAGCAGCAGCAGCAGCAGCAGCAGCAGCAGCAGCAGCAGCAGCAGCAGTAGTAGTAGTAGTAGTAGTAGTAGTAGTAGTAGTAGTAGTAGTAGTATATCAGTAGCAGTAGCAGTAGCAGTAGCAGTAGCGGTAGCAGTAGCAGCAGCAGCATTTGATGCACCTGGCTTAGATTAGATCACCTAGAAAGTGAGCGCCGCTGATTGATAAAAAGTCTATGTCCTCAAAGTGAGATGAAGCGTTTTCTGAACACTGACCTATAGCCTACCTCGATCAGAAGCATGCAATAATTATATTACCTGTTAATTTAAGTTGCTTAATATTATTATTGCCTGATGTGCAGATCTGCACGGGAAGGACTAAGTACTAAGTATAGGCCTAAAGTATTGTTAGATCTTATCAGGCTGGATCTTAGAAGTAAGAACTATACTCAAAAACTATACTCCATGGTGATTGTATACAAATAAATTGGGAGGCAGTTACATGATAATAGTAGTAATAATAATAATTATTATTATTTAATTAAACGCCTGCAAACGCACTGCGCTGTGCATGTGCAAAGCTATGCAATTCAAGCAATTCATAAGAAAGCAAATGCATGCATGCATGCTAAGCGTTTGCATTATGTAGTAAATGTACTTAGCTGCCATCTAGTGTATGAAGGCAGAGCTAAACCCAGGAGGTCCTACGAGATTCGATCAGCTTACCGCAGTACTTCAAGTCAGAGTTATCCATTTATCCAACTAACCCTCTCCCTATCCTGCATGAATAAATATTTCTTCGAACGATTGTTCTTCTAGTGGTTGTCTGATGTAACACACGGTGCGGTGGGGTAGTGGTGGCATCGTTGCCTTGAAGCCGGAAGGTTCGAGGTTCGAATCCACCTCACGTCGCCGCGTAGGGACCTTGGGCAAGTCCTTCACTCGCAATTGCTCTGCGCTTCGGCGTGAAACTTCGATGCAGTGTCCTCTCTGCAGGCGGGAGCGCCTCTGAGTAGAGAGCTTGAAGGGGCGCTATAACAAGTGCACATACAAACAAACATACTATACCTCAACGCTATAAAAGGACTACTTTACTTTCTCTATAGTATAAATGGAGGAAGTCATTGAGAGAGTACTCTTACGGAGGGTGGCATTCAATGTAACAGGTCAGTTCTTCGGTGCGACTATATTTCTGCTGTCGATGTCTTCTGCAATGACGGTCATCATCATGAAGCTGCATTTTAGTGGAGAGCATGGTCACCAGGTGCCGCCATGGATGCGTCGTCTCGTCATCGTTTGGCTGGCACGCATTGTGAGACTCGACACAGCGCCACAACAGACATATCCTGTAAGCAGATCATCGTCATTATTGCTGCGTTACTACAACCAGCTTCTTCACCACCTCGTCTCTCTTTTCCTCTTCTTTCGCACTTTCGATTTCTTCGTCATCACCATCATATATTGCAGGTTGTCTGTTCAGTTGGTAACTTGGTATAGGCCTAGTTAAGATTTGTGTATTCTGTGATCTCCGTTCTTGTGAATTGTCTAAAACTGCATAATTGTACACTGTAACCGGTTGCGGTCTGTCAGCCGGATTGTTGAATAAGGAGAACATTATTATTATTATTATTATTATTATTATTATTATTATTATTATTATTATTATTATTATTATTATTATTATTATTATTATTATTATTATTATTATTATTATTATTATTATTATTATTATTATTATTATTATTATTATTATTATCATTTGTTTCATTTTCAGCACAGCATTATCAGTTGCTTGTCATCCTTGCAGTATTTATCGTCCACTAGAGTTCTGCATGGCGTACATATATTGTGGCCCTCTTCTACGGATCGTATGTTCGACCACTCGTGGTTGATAGTGCACTTTTTGTCACATTGCTTCTGTTACTTTATACACTGGTGGTGCTACGTATGCATTCTGCGGACAGTACTAACACTGGCTGCAGGTGTTGGTTTGAATGGTTGTTGTGAGGCTAAGACATGAATCGTGTGGTTCTGGCATTTCTGGGACCGTGTCTAGGACAAAGACTACTACAGTCCAGTGGGTCGATGTGGAGTTGACGGGCGGATCTCTCTGTTGAACCACGGAGCCTCCGCCGCCTCCCATGCAGCCACGGCCAATGAGTCGAACTGCACGAATTCTCTGCTCCTACAGAACCAAATGCAGCACAGCCACAGTTACGACTCTTCCCATTCACCACGAAGATTTCGACATCACTCGTCAAACTCAGAACAGCGTCGCATCCTTTTGCAGCAGGTAGTAGCCCTCAATCGAACAGGAGCACCCATGTGATCACGTGGTCTAATGCTACTTAAATATAAAAAAGCCTAGTCGTATCTATAGTAACTTGCGCTTGTTCTGTGGTATATGACAATGTAGACTGTTGCAATCTTTGTCACTTTTTCTGTTCCCTGTCTTTGTCATTTTGTTCTCTTTCTCCTTCCTGCATTTTTATCATCTCGCTACCTCGGTTTTTCCTTTCACATGCGGACAGTTAAGACGCATTATAAAATAATTATGAACATTTTACTTTCAAAACTTGTTATCAAAAATCGCTTTTAAAGGTATTATTGTTACAGCAAACGCTATAGTAAGTTGTTAGTGAGGATAAAATAATATTCCATAATAACTTAAGTCAGCAAATAGGCCTATACAAACATTAGACGTTCACAAAACTGGCGCTGCAGAATCATGGTTCTAAAACGATTCGCTACGAAACTCGTTTATTTAGGATTTTTTATTTGCCGCCTCTTTAATATATTCAGTCAGAAATGCCAACTTTTATCAAAAGAATAGTATTGTCAATGAAAAGAACTCAGTTTTACTTTACCCTATGGTGACCCATTATTTCTACAAAATAAATGATGTTAGGCCTAGGCTACCATCCAATTTTTTTATCGTGATTTGTAGTGACATGGCTGAAATTAATTTGAAATCTCTTGTTTGAAGAAGCTAGATAAATTTTTCAAATAGAATTTTAAATGCAATAAAATCGTCGATGTTGTCCGCAAACTGGTCGCTCCTTTTAGATAGACGTCATCGATCGGCCAGACGTCTACGGTGTTCTCTGGGAACTACTGACGAACGTCCGACAAATCAACGAAGAACTTCACCAGAACTACAGAGGCACCGAGATCGACAACTGCTACAAGTCGGAGTGGCGCAAGGTGGCGCTAGTGCTCGATCGTGTGCTCCTAATCACGTTCTTTACAGTCACGTGCGTCACTTGTGGCGCCATCTTCATAAATGTACCGCATTAAAGCGGCGTGTCCCTTACAGCGAAATCAAGGCAACAGAAAACCGCTTAATTCATGCAAGTCATAATATTATATGTCAGCATATATTTTGCGTCGTAGCTTCAGTTATCTGACTCTTTGAGTCGCAATATTGCAGCAATTAAAATTGTGAGGAGGTTTTGAACATCGAACTTCACGTCTTGTAATTAATTTGATTCGTGTGTTTTTAATAAGACTAGCCTATAGGCCTACTGCATAGTTTATTTATCATGCCTATGGCAGCTTTGCTGATAATGATGATTACGGCTACGAAACTGGTGCCAAAGATAAATGCTCCATTATCCATAATCACTGAAGTCTGCAGATCATAATTATGGATACATTAGAAATTCCAAAACTGGCGCTGGTCGATGAGCATTAAGATGACTGCGAATTTACAGTAGGCTAGCTATAACGGAGAAAAACAAGTATTATGATGTTGACGACTGCTAAAATGGAGCAAAAAGAAGGATCATAAATCTATAGATTTATAGTTCCAGTACAATACGATACAATACAATGATGTTGACGATCGCGACTTTGGTAACGGCAGCACAACAACTTCAATGATGATGATGATGATGATGATGATGATGATGATGACGACGACGATGACGACGATGACGACGACGACGACGATGATGATGATGATGATGATGATGATGAGGATGATGATGATGATGATAATGATAAAGATGGTGGTGGTGGTGGTGGTGGTGGTGATGATGATGATGATAAGATGGAAACAGAAAATTGTTTAGTAATGATTATGATGGACTTGATGGCGACATTAAAATTGAAACTTTTGATAATGGTGCCATTCAGAATGGTGTCGAGAATGAATTGAGCGAGGAAGATTGATGATGATTAATATTTAACTGTTCTAGCTTCATACAGACTTCAAATAGAATCAACGTTTAAAAAAATATTGTATCATCTGTGAAAGCATTTTACAAGAGATTATTAGAAAGAAAATTCGGTCGTAGTGACATGATGAACGATAGTTATAGTGTTAAGGTAAGTGTACGATAGATTAACACTCAGCCACGTTTCTCCAGGGTCACTTTGAACCACTTTACCCATGAAACACTGAACAGATTTCCTTACGGGACACTGACCCAGGGCCGTCTTATGGTCATCGTAGGCCCTAGGCACTTTTGCATATTAATCTGTTCGTAGGCCCCTAGGCCTATCCAACTCAACTCTGTATTAGGCTAATTCAAATTGCTACACATTTACATTATTTCTTAAAATTATGCTGGACCACGTTTTGTGAACGCATTCAGTTTTGATTTTAGATCTCAATCTACTTTTTGTAATATCCTCCCTTGCTTTACTTTCAATTGAAAACGACTTAATGCGAGAAATGACATTTGAAGACGTTATAAGCGATTTTGCGAGTGCAAAGAGCCGCAATGTTAACATAATAGCTTAGCCAATGTTAGGCCTACTGTTCATTAGCTAACTCTAGCCTTAAAAAGTTAGCTCGTTAAAATTAAATTTGCAAGTTTTCTTTTCTGTTTGTTTTTCCGGTCATTGACCAATCACTGCATTTATTTTTAAATATTTTTTTCAGGATTTCGTAGGCCCCTGAAAAGTTCGTAGGCCCTAGGCACAGTGCCTACTGTGCCTATTGGATAAGACGGCCCTGCACTGACCCACGTGCTTCATGAGGCAGCGAGCCACTTTTCCGACGAGAATCATAAACACTGACCCTATATGAGACACGAAACCGCCAGCCATACCACTGATGATACCAGATCACTTTCTGTGTGTACTTGGTAGCCTACACTCCCTATATTGGTCAAGTGGTGCATCAAGCAACTTGTCGTTTGTTGAACAGAGTCATTTGTTATGTATGCATTTCAACCAGAGAAGCGCAGTTCTTCGTAACGGTTGACCTACTACCTCTGTGCGTTAAAAACCTGAATGGCTCTATTCTGGGCAAGAATTCGCACGACGCTGTCATTGTAGTTGTATCCATTAATATTTTTCAAATGACGCGCTGCTTACACATCGACACGAACGTTTTCGAATGACTCCTACACACTCTAATAAGAGTCATTCGCTATCACAAGACAAAATTTTTAATGTCAAGTTTTGATCTCTGTGCATTTTTTCTCTGGCGGTGAACAGCATCGCCTTACGACGTCAATGAAGAAAAGCAGTCAACACGATTCGTAATATTGCAATCCTTTTGTAAGACAGCAATTAAAAAAGCATATTATTGGTACAGTTTTCGGTGTTAACCGACATCTTTGGTTGTTCACTGCAGGACGAGAATTGTGGAAAAGTAACTTGTGAGTCAGACTTTGATTTATGTTGATTTGTAGTGTGCAATAAAGACTTGTGGTGTGCAATAAAGACTTGTGGTGTGCAACGAAGACTTGTGGTGTGCAATTAAGACTTGTGGTGTGCAATGAAGACTTGTGGTGTGCAAGGGCGGATACAGGAATTTTCGAGGGGGGGCCAAAATTTTTGGTCTTGTGAGACAGGAGAAAAAATTTTGGTCAATCGACCAATTTTCCGGGAAAAATACCATTTCATCCGCCGAAAAAACTGATGACCTTTTTTTTTTTTAGTCATTGACCAATTTTTTGGGAAACATCCGCCGTCCGCCGCTGAATCGACGGGGGGCCAAGTCCCGTGTGATTTTGTAATGGGGGAGCCTCATGTCCTGTTTTTCTCTCCTGCTACATTTATTTAATGGCTTGTTGAAACCAAATGGGGGGGCCACGTCCCATGCAATTTTTAAATGGGGGGCCATGGCCGGATTGGCCCCCCTGGATCTGCCCCTGGTGGTGTGCAATGAAGACTTGTGGTGTGCAATAAAGACTTGTGGTGTGCAATGAAGACTTGTGGTGTGCAATGAAGACTTGTGGTGTGCAATGAAGACTTGTGGTGTGCAATGAAGACTTGTGGTGTGCAATAAAGACTTGTGGTGTGCAATAAAGACTTGTGGTGTGCAATGAAAACTTCAACCTGCTGTTGGACCCTAAGAAAAGCTGTTGAGCCCCTCAACTTCCTCGACAATTCTCACCTAACTGCTGACTGTCAAGGCCGTTGACGTTGACTCTATACCTTCACTTATACATGGTATCTATATATAGCTAGCGGCACATACTTTACAAGAATGCTGGTTTTATTGACCGCATAATATAATAATAAGGAATGCAGTTTTTCATTGCCATTATTTAATAGGTTTTATAAGAATACCGAGAATGGCCTGTCATTCTCAAGGACTAAACACTCAACGGGCGTCATTAAATAGCATGGACAGCCTATCGTGTTGTGAAGGAACAATAATAATTCGCAGCAACATTTGCTGAACGTGAAGCCATGAAAATGAAGACGATGTCCTAAATAAACACTGTCTCTTGGAACACTGGCTGTGCACTTTCTTGCGTCTGGTCTGTGTAGTACATGCACGGTTGAAAGCATTATAATGAAGCACTGTACATGTACATTCCAGTCGTTCTTGCGGTTGCCTTTATAGCCATGGAGTGGTTCAGAGCGTGAGGTCAGGCACGAATTTAAGGCTACACCCCATCCACTTGTTTCTACGGCCCACGCAATATTGCAACTGAATTTGCTGCATTTGCATATTGCATGCAGTACATTACCAGCTGGAATCACTAACAGGTCCGCCCCCACCATCAACCTAAAACCCTATCAACTGCACCGATCCACCTGCTGACTCATGTACCAGACTGGAACCACCATTGCATCACGGCTACGACTAAAGTTCATCAAGTAAGAAAAGAGAAGATTGTGGCAAGATTTTAGGGAATTTAGTGTGAAAACCTTCCGCGAATACTTTAGTTAGCTGCATGTCCAATTTTCCATGCACCTTATGCGATCACCGGTTGGACTGCATGAACGTGTGCAAAACAAGACAATTCTTACACCGGCATATTATGAACTGATAATTATAGATGTTTCTGTGCAGTGCCATCAACTCATGTATACTTCGACAATCGGATAGTTGCAATGGATCCCAGTTTGGACCTTGATTTTAGATTGCATTTGGGTTGTGGCCATGTCGATGATGTTGGTCAGTGATGCTTTCATGACGTCGTCATCGCCAGAACTGCAATTAGATCTACACCTATGATCATCAGGGTGAGAATCGCCGGGGGGGTTTCAAACCCCCAGTCTTTCTTAGAGCCCCATAGTAAACTCTGTTTTCACACCCGAATTTCAAGTGGATAATGGTCCAACCCCCAACCCCCGTTATTTTTCCACAATTCTTACACTGATGATCATTGATCATGCCTCTGACCATCAAAACAGACAAAATATATCATGATGATTGTGGTGTTAATGCCACGATAATAAAAATGCTGAATGTTCATCGTGATTATGTCCCTAACAATAGACACGATGGTTTCGATTGCTGCCATGATCATAAAATTGTCCTAATCATGGTCATGATGATAGTATCATAAACAATGTCACATACCGCGCACTTCTACTTTAATCCCAGTGTTTTCCGTTTAAGCCAGTTTCAAGAAGGAGCAAATTCATTTTTGCAATGGTGAAAGATTTACGACTATAGCTATCAGTCCAATATAATATTTAGAAACACGGAACTAAAATGGCGACCATGCATATTGGTAGCAAGTCTGTTGGCTTGGCTCAATATTATAACGTTATAATTATTGCAAACTTCGGGAACGTCAGTGGCACAGTTTCAACTAATTCAGAACATCCGTTTTAGCAGATGTGATCTGGGCAGTATAGAGATGATTAATTTTTGGTCAGGTTCAAGGAAGAAGCGCATAATTTTGTTTGTTTTGCGATGTAGAGTCTATGTAGCGGTTGAGTAGAGATTTCTTAAATTGTAGCATCGGAAGTTATCATAATTACAAAACTTATATAAATTATATGCTTAATTATCATTTAAGATAACGAAACTATTTCTACTGATTTAATACACAAAACATTTGGTTCGAAAATTCACCTGTTGTGGCTTGTTGTTAGGTCTAAACTTAGGCCTACTGCCCATTAGGCTTATAAACGAGCAGCGTTCATAATTTTGATGTTCTTTTTAGCTATAGCGGAGACTTTCTTGATATAAGCTTACTGCCAATGATAAAAACAACGTATATTTTTTACCCTTATCAGCTATCATTATCAGCAACGCTAAAAGTTGCTTTCAAAGTGAACTTCTGTTACAGTAGTCGATCATCTCTTTTGACTATAATTATACGAAAATTTCACAAATTTCGAGGCAGTAATTTATTTATGCAGCTTAGACCTACTCACATTTATGTAAAAAAATCGATCATAAAATGTTCTCAGCCTTTACTACGGCCGAGCTTTAGAGATGATTACATTTTTATAGGAAATTCTTACACGTATAGCATTGTAACGATATCTGTGGTATATTATCTACTTAAAATAAAGTAGGCTACCATAAATCTGGCCAATGATATTTTCGTGAAAAAGAAGTAGAATAATAACAATAATAAAAAGTAGGTCACGCCAATGAATAGGTCACATCAATAAATAGGTCACATCAATAAATAGGTCACATAAAAAACTTCAACTAAGTAGGTCGCATCAGCGTTCATTTCTAGCGCCCAACTGTTTCAGTTGATTACGTTGAAACGGTGTTACAGCGGAAGCCTACATTAAAAACATCTTCCGATTCAAAATCATGGAAGAAGTTAATAACATAAGCCCCGCAGTACACCTCTTCCAAAAGTCTCGTCCAAACTGAGAAATCGTGTCGGTGAGATTCACAGCCAGAGCTGACATATTATTTATAGAAGATCCATCGACAGAAGCACAGGCAACGAATTTCCTCTTGACCTCGACTGCACAAAGAAGTCAGCAGCAGAGGTCAGGTTTGTAACCCTCTTTTAGAGATCAGGCGTGAAGGATTTTGAGACGGCGGCAGCGTGGGTCGACCGTGGCCGACGGCAAGAGAGGCAGGCAGGATTCTTCAGCCAGTGAACGATCGTCCGTCCGTACGTCCGTCCATCCGTCCGTCCATCTCTTGTGCGTTATAACGGCATATACGAACATCTGCACACGATGCTACACGATTAGTACCTGAAGGAAAAACAATTACGCGTAAAAATAAACACCACCTGCTGGACCTCAGACATTCTCGTCGTTTGCAGCCTTGCAAATTCCTTAGCGCCTGCGTATAATACAAGTGAGCAGCGTTCTTTTGCACTTATGCACAAAACGCCCGACAAAATACCTCTTGATCTGCGTCAGCTGCACGCGTATATACAATTAAATTTAGACCTAGGCCTACATAGAATACAATGCACATTATTTTCGACACTCTGACAAAACCTGCGACTATGCAGTGATGTCATAGCAAGAAACCTTCGTTTATGCATTGTTGCTACTTATTTGCCAACAGTTGTCTATAAGTATAACACACAGCTGCAGTCCTACTCGCATAGACCTATAATAGGAATGTAACGTATGTAACGTATACTTGGCGATGAAAATCTGTTTATTCCCTCAGGCAACTATTGACTACTGAGACCGAGCGCCAACCTACTTTGCAATTTCTATATATACATGTAGTAGGCCTATTATAGCTTTATTAGAGAAGCGAAAGCAGGGGAGTAGCCAGAAATCTAGCCGATTTCGCATTCATATATGGCCTGGCCGGATGCCCATCCTGACGCCAACCCAACAGTATTATACAGTAAATAAAAAGGAAATAAAGTAACAAAGGGAATAAAGTAAGAAAAACAATTGTTACTACAAACAATAGTTTTGTTTTTCTTATTTAATTGGATAAATAACCTTTTAAGAACTTTTTCCTAAGCCAATGGGGTTTTAACTTTTAACCCCCGAAACCCCCTCTTGTCTACGTCACTGAGCGAAAGAGATAAAATGACGGAAATTGTATAATTATTCTTGTGCCATGCATTTGAGAAATTGATTAATAGAATCGATGATATTCAAAGTAACATCTCCTTGTCATATTTACCGGTTATTTTTTATATTCTAAATTTTTTTAAGTGACTTTTATATTTCGCATTCTTAGAATTAAGAACACTGGAATATTCGTCATCAACGTTTACTCCTAGCTTGTTACATGCTTAACGACACTACCATGGCATATCAAACATAATTAGTGCTGCCCTCCTCCTTTATCCAGGCCTGGGACTGGCACTGGCAGAGAAAAATCAGTGGCGGAGTTAACGTTTACTCCACTATAACGCCTGTGTAATATAGTCTACGCCCATGAAGACGGAAATAAGTATCGTGCCCGAATCATAGCAACGTCTCCTGACAAGAGTTCATCCTGTACGCCTGCAGTGTATACAGGCTTGACTGTAGCACAGTATAATAAGTTGCCGCAGAACATGTCATCAATCAACCTAAGGCAACTACGTCAAATAATAACAATAATTGTTCGGAACAAGGTCGCTGCTGTTTGGCGCCAATTGCGATGAATGTGTTCTACATATCATTTGCAGAGCAGCCTGTAGATGAAAAGATGAATTACAGATAATATTACAGGCATGAAATTACATAGACTATATAAGGAGTATGTATTAAATGATGGATATACCTGCTGTGACTATCAGATCAGACTTACTGAACCAAATGCATCAACTGAATACACTGTCTGTGAGGTATATAATTATGTCAATCGAATTCAACCCAACTAATTTTTCACGCAAAACAATCGAACACTCTAATCTTTTCAACCGAATGAATCTCCAGCAAACCGGCGTCGTATGTAACACTATATGCAGTATGCTATAAATTCTTCATTAACAGCCGAGATGTTTTGTCAGTTTTCAACCATCTATCAAAACAAAGTTCTCCGCTGCGTCAAAACTGCAAATCTGAATAGCCTAATTAGTCTCCAACCGTGTTGCACAACGGGCTTCTAAAAGTCGAGTTAACACTTTTGAAGTTTCTAACAACGGAAGCCCAATGCGAATAGGCATCTGTGACCAAAAACCTTCTAGGCCTTAACGCGTTCGGCCGACATAATATGCTTAATACGATGTCGAGGGCTATCAGCCTATTTGTGAGCTGTTTATATAGGTCTATATACACAGACCAGAATCTTGCAAATCATTTGCACTGGAGCCGTTAACCTTGATCTGTAAATTATCTGCGCCCTGCCCATAAATAGACCTATTTATACATACTATGTATAGATAATGCATGTACATACTATATAAACCATTATACATACATGTAGCGTGCGCCATAACTGTACACGCCAGAACACGATTGGCCAAAATCCTTGAACAAACATGAACAAAGAGCAAACAGGTCTCTCTCTCTCTCTGTCTCTCTCTGTCTTTCTGTCTCTCTCTGTGCTGTGTGTGACGCGCGAAAACACCGTATATCACGTCACTTGACATGACACAGTGGCGCTTCAAGCGGCCGGTTATGACCGAAGATGTACCGAGGAAAAGCGCGGCAGAAAATCAAGCAGGAGAAGCGAAAAAAACTGGGTCAGCAATCGCCATCGATTGAGATCGAGAACGAGGCGGATGTCCAAGTAAACAAATCGATATCACCGTTACACAGAAGTATATATCGAGAGATCTGCCGCTGAGGTTTGGGCGAACGGGGGGTGGGGGGGGGGGGGGTAGAGCAAGGCGCAAAGAACACACCCGCGCTTTCGCAGAAGTGATTGCCTCTATTCTTTCGATCGAAAGCGGGCGCAGCATAAATTTGTAAGTAGGACAAAAACATGGTCCACGGTCTGAGGCGAAACGCTGCGTTTTCCAGTCGGTCTCTATAGATGATGAGGAGGTTGACGTTCCTTGAAATCGACATTAAAAATCGAGATTGCGATCTTATAGTTTTTCCAAGGATTCCAAATGACTCTGGACCTGCTTCGTGTGCTGCATGACAACTCGCACGAGGCGGCGCGTTCTAGGCAACTAATTCCACGAGTCGTTACTGACTGTATGCCGAGCAGCCGACATTTGACTGCATTTGAGTAAAACTTAGGCTATATCTGGGGTGAAAACTAAAATCTAGCATAAACCGCACCATAAAGAAACTGCAGACGAGCAAAGAATATCGAAAATCTAGAGTCTTGTCAGAACCGGAGATAAATACTAAATACGAAAAGAAAGATAGCACCGAGAAATTTCTCATCTCCAGAACCACGCAGTTGTGTTGAGGCTCACAGCCACGGAAGAAGAGCAACGGAGGTTAATTTTCTGAATACATATCACCTTGTTGCAAGCAAACCCAGAGTGACAAATTTAGAGTTGATTAATGAGCCACTCATGCGTAAAAATACAGCACGGATATTGGAAAGTCTTTCTGAAGGATATACTTTACACTTACAGTGGTTTTCAACCCTTTCTGGTGACTGAACCTTTCTCAAAGCACTCATTTGCTCGCGGAACAAAACACGTTTCACCGGTCCAGTGAAACACGACTTGCAAACATGGAACTTGTAATATTAGATAAATAATTATTTAGATTTACAGTTCTAAACTTTTAATGTGCGTTATAAGCACTGCTAGTGCAATATATCACACACTACAAAATACATGCTTTAAAATTCTAGAAGGGTAGGTCCAATGCACAAGACACTGCCAGAGAACAACTGCATTCTGCTGTATATCTCGCCAACAAGACAGTATCAGGCAGAGAGACCAATGGAAATACGCGGTATTCGGGATCAGTGTTATGGACAGGTTGTGTTTTCGTATAAAGCATGTCCCTGCTATCCATGCAAGATAGAATCTCTAATGCAATAGAAAATAATAAATTCTCCTTAGGCATTTTTTTACTTGGTAAAAGCCTTTGACACTGTAAATCATGAAATTCTACTACATAAATTGGAAACCTATGGTATACGTGGTCTGCAACTCAGTTGGTTTGCCAGTTATTTGGATGGACGTCGACAACGTGTTGAAAATAACGGCAAGCGTACCACTTTAAAAGGATTCTATATGGTGTCACACGGGGATCCAATATATGGTGTAACACAGGGATCCAATCTATAACCCCTGTTGTTCCTTCTCTATATCAACGATCTTCCGAACGTCGCCAACCGCTTGTTCTTCATCCTCTTTGCAGATGATACGGACGTTTTTTATTCACATTCTTGCTTGAATACGCTATTTCAAATCATAAACGTGGAGCTTGAATATCTTTGCCCATTGGTTTAAAGCAAACAGATTGTCCTTAATACTTGGAAGAATCTAGCTACATCCTGCTTAAATCGCATAGGAAGAAATCCCACTGGGAGAATTTAAATAAAAAATTAACGGCATCTCTCTCACTTCTGCAGAATCTACCAAAATTCTAGGAGTCTACGTTGATAGCCATTTAACATGGAATGAACATAGCCTATTGCTCATGTCGCTTCAAAATAGCAAAAAATATCGGAGTAATGGCTCGAACTGCTTACAGTTTACCACCTAGCATTAGGATCAAACTATACTTTTCTTTAATACATCCATAACTATATCTATTATTGTAACATAGTGTGGGTCTCTACTTATGCTTCAAGATAGCATAGAGTAAATATTTTGCAAAAAAGAGCTGTTTGTCTTGTGGTGGGAGCTAGCCTACATATGGTTCTCATACAGCCCGCATATTCATCAACCTTAAAATTCTAAAACTAGACCAGATTAGGACTTTCCAAATAGGGGAATTTATGTAGACTACCGGCCTGACCGAAACCTCCTGCCATCTATATACAACAATTAGTTTCAACTTTCATCCCAGGTTCATTCTCATTTTGCAAGATACTCTTTTTCGTATCACCGAACCTATGCTCGCACTAACACACGCCTGTTTTCTATTAAATCTACTGGGATCACCACTTGGGGAAAAAATTCCAAGGGAAATACGATTGAGTCCCAGTATTTGGGCTTTTAAGATTAAATTTGGCGCCTTTCCTATAGAAGTTACCTAGTAAGGGTAAATTGCTGTTCGTTCAATGTATGCATTGCAGTAGGTCTCTGTTCGGTAGTTAAGCTTTTTGTTCTTTTTTATAATTGCCTGTGACTCAGCAGCGTTGAGCTTTTCAGTTTCCATATTATTCGTTGTGTTTTCTCTTCCGTTTTCTAGCATAGGCCTACAAGTAAGTTGCGTGATAGTGCTTTGTCACTTTTGTCAATCACTATGTTGATTTTGCAAAGATTTCGTCATGACCACCTCACATCGTCAACTCAATATATTAGTTAGTGTACCTCGACAGCGGGATTATTTTTATCCCTTTGGGGCTTCCACTTTTTGTAACCAATGAGCAAGATGCGTAAAGCTGTCATGTATACTTTGGTTGCAAAATAAAAATATTTGATTGATTGATTGATTGATTGATTGATTGTAGAAAATTCAAACTCGCATGCATATCAGATAAATAGATGAAAATGCATTAGAATTATTTGCATATGCATGCTTTTGAGCAACGAATTACAGATGGATAGGCTATTTCTTTCTGACCAAATATGCAAATGTCTAAAATGAATTCAAATCCTGTAGCCTTGGATGCGTTAGTTCACGCGTTAATTCAATCAATCGCGATTTTAGCAAGTTCTCTCCAGCGTTTAAGTTCATCCGGATTGGAACTCGGATTTGAGATCCGCCATCTAAAGTGTGGTGTACTAGAACTTTCGTCTCGGAACTTAACCTTGAGCAAGTTGAGTAAGGTTATAGCGTGGGTGGGGGGGTGGGGTGGCTGAAGGACTTCAGTTTTTAAAGATAGTTTGGTAAACGTGCAGTTTAGCGTCGTAAATTATTTTCACGCTTTTAATAACACAAAAATCGCCGCAAATTATTTCTAATAGCGTAGATTTGACCAACTGATGTAACAGCACAGTTAAAATTTGGTAAGGACAGGACTATTGACAGAAAATGTGTTTTTAAAATGTCACATTTCCCATGCGAAATCGCCGTTCGAATCGCCATTGAACCACAACATTTGCCCGGAAGTTGGGGTATACGCGCACAAACCATCGACGTATATTGGTCCATGCGACTATAAATAACGTGTACGTCAATACTTCGGTCCTAACTTCAAAATGAGAAATGGAAGCTGGGTTAATAAAAATATTCCAGCTTAAATTGGAGCTGGATTGATGAAAAATAATCATTATTGAAACAGAAGTTGGATTCATAAAACAGCTGATGCAATTGAAAAAGCGGGACTTTTATGGAAATGGAAGTTGGATGAAGGTTTCTATAGTGAAATAGAAGTTGGATGAAGGTTTTCTATAGGTGAAATGGAAGCTGGATGAAGGTTAGAGAAATGAAAGCTGGATGAAGGTTAGAGAAATAGAAGTTGGATGAATGTTACTTACTTATTTATTTTTGCCTGCTGTCTTATTGCACACTTGCCGCACGCAACTTCCGGAAAGGGTCATAATTGAATAACAACTTCGATCGGCGGTTTGTTATGACAAAATATTACAATTTTTCAATCGATTTCCTTCTTTTTAGCAAATTCTAAGTATAATAATACATCAGTTAGGCGATAGCACGTTGGCAGAAATATTTTAAGGCGCTTTTTGTGCCATTATAAGTGTGAAAATAATTTACGACGCTAAAATACACGTTTAGGCCTACCTCTACAATATGATTTTTCTTTCACACATCTTATAATAATAATGATTTCCGAATAGCAAATAGCGAATATCGGTTAAAGAATCGTCAGACTGGCAGTAGCGGCGCCGAGGGTTAGGGAGGCCAAGCCCCTAAAAAGGCCATCCGGGGACTAAGCCCCTTTAAAATTTTGACCAAATGAAAAAAAGTCGTCAGACATTCTGGCGGATGAAAAATGGAAAATTTTCACGAGATTTCGACCGAATGACTAAAAAAAGGTCGTCAATAATTAAATCTTGGCGCCGCCACTGCAGACTGGATTGCGCTTTACATTTGTAAAAATTCGTATAGACTATCGCCACCTCTGGATGAGAAATTTAACCGCTGGCTCTTCAAAGCGTTAGGCCTGCTGATTCAAAGAGGAATAAATCAAACCAGTCGTTTTCCTAGTGCTAAGTAGATTCTCATGGGAATGTAATAATATTAGAGTCTATTGCTAAGAATAGTGAGTCCAAGTGATTTATAAAAGGATCATGCTGTTTAACTAGCCTAGAAAGTCACGTGATAGTGTTATTTATGCAAGAATGACTGAAAGCTGTGAAATAACTCGACTCATTGCTAATACTTTTGTGATTTAAGTTGGTGTTATAAATTTTATTTCAGATTGCCGCTGAACGCCATCCTGGTCAACGCCCACGGAGCCGTTGGGTTCTGCGGTTGAAAATCACTGCCTTGTTACTTACACAGCAAACTTTGAGGTAGACCTATGATCGCAAGTGACTGCGTTCTGAAAAGCGTGAAGGGGAATTGCTCACATGCACGCACATTCACTCACATTCACTCTAATTCACATTCACTCACATTCACTCTAATTGCTCGAACTGTGTAGGGCTAACCTTAAACGACAATAAGCTAGAATTAATAACTCCGCCAGCAGTGCTCAAAGTGTGGGAAAATAAGTGCCTGAACGCCCTTTACCTTTCCAAACTGTGCTGACCAATAAGTGACATGACAGGGTTCGGATTTTAAAATAAGCGCATGGACGCCGTCCATGACCGTCCAGCCTCATTTTAAGCCCTGTCCGCCAGTATAAGTCCGTGACCTAGTGCCAGTCCCAAGCCTGAATGAAGGAGTTGGGCAACGCTAATGATCTTTTCTACCACAATGTTACAATGTCGCTATATAGTTAGACTAAATGATTCTTCTAATGCATGCATAGCCTATAGGTCTTCTCTATGGAACATGTCCTCCTCTTCCGTTTCGCTGTGCCAGCTTCGTTGGTAATGCTTCTTTATCTTTCTCTCACTCAATTCCTGCATTTTTAGCGGTGTTTCGCACATGGAGCGCTTCTGAATGACCTACGTTGAGACAAACGCTTTTCAGAAGGTTAGAACAACTCAACTCTTGGCCAGAAGTAGGACTTTTTAAATCACATTTTACCAGATTAAAAGTAGCCTAATTCGTAGAGATCTACGGACGACAGGCGTCGACAGTCAAATTTCGCCAACGACATCAAAGCAGAACATAAGTTAGGCCTATATCACTTCCAGTGTGTCCACTGACTCCACTCGTTTGTTTTGACGATCCAAAAAATAACGCAGCAAAAGTAACAAATATCGATTTGTATTAAGTCATATCTCAAATATTATTGTCATCAAATCAACTTGTTTATGCCGGATAATCAATAAAAAATACTATTTAGTAAGGAAACATGTAGCAGCGTATATCTGCACGCCACTTGTGACATCATTTAGCAAGATGGCTATCAAGTTGAGAAATAAGAATTTTCAGATCAATCATTTTTTTATTTAAAAAATTGAAATTTCTAAAAGCAGTAAATGACCAAGGAGCAGTGTTATTTCAGTTATGGTTTTTCAGTTACAGTTTCAGTTACAGTTATCTATTTTTTTATTTTTCAGTTACAGTTTCAGTTACAGTTAACTGCAATGAGATTTTTCAGTTTCAGTTACAGTTATTTCTTATTTTTCAGTTACAGTTTCAGTTACAGTTATTACGTGTATATTCAAACGTCACAACTACTAAGACACTGATAACAGTCACACATATTGCGCAAAGTTCCCAGAAAGTTGAATAGGAGATCAATCTGATTTTACATATTGTCGGTTGACTTTAAGGAACACACGACGTTCCAGGTTTACACTTAATCTGTTTCGCTTTCTTGCACACAAGTCCCCACAAACTGAGAAGACGCGCTCAACGTATGCTTGTGAAGCAGGCGCGGATACGAAGTCTTCTGCAATCAGGGCCAGAGATGGATAGGAGCTCTGTCACATATGTTCAAAACCAAAAGATAACGAGTGAAACACCCCTCAAAGTGATTAATCAACTTGTCATGTAATAGCAGAATTACAAATGTTATAGAAAGGCAGTAGTCAAACATACTACTATACTATACACTAAGTGGCAGTAAGGGCTCAACTAATGACTAGTTTCTCTTCGTTGGTCTCATGTTCTTTAAAGGCATTTCTTCTCCCCCGAAGTTTCCGTGCTGAGAACGCCTCTGAATAGTTATGTTGTGAGAAATGTATAGAAAAAGGCACTTGTTTTATTTTCAAGTTAACTCCTTTTGATTCTTCAGTTATACAGTTATTGTTTTTCAGTTTCTATTACAGTTTCAGTTATTCAACATTTTTCAGTTTCAGTTTCAGTTACAGTTAACTGGCATAGATTTTTCAGTTATTCTGCTATTTCAGTTACAGTTTCAGTTAATAGAAATAACACTGCCAAGGAGTCAATGACAGACATATTGTGCATTCAAACACTTCATGAACAAGGTCTTGTCGCTAAACCTATAATCACCACTTACTCTGATAAACATTGAGTGCAAAGAAATTGAGAGTCAAACTGATAGTTAAGGAATATGCCGTTGATGAAAGGAAATAGGCTCTATGTCAATTGTTCTGGTTTCGTTGTGAAAGCCTATGGCCCAAATCTCCAGATTTGAACTCGGTGAATTATCAAGTGTGGAGAGTTATGCCGGAGAAAAACCACGATCTGCGGTCAAAGCCAAGAACGGTTGGAGAATTGATGGTCGCATTGGAGCTGTTATGGGAAGATTTACCTCTGGAACACAACAGACTCGGTACAGGTGTGGGTGTATAGGTTACTGGTGGTGGATACATTGAACACAAGTTGCGAAGCAATATCAAATTTATTTGATGCCAATTATTTGAGATATGTCTTAATAAAATTGTCTTAGATATGTCCTAATAAAATTGTCTTTGTTACCTTTTGCTCCGTTATGTTTTTGGATCGCCAACAACAGTGGGTGGACTAACTAAAAGTGATTGAACTTTTGTTCTGTCTTAAATATTTTTGGTGAAATTTGGCCATTGTAGAGTCTACGTAGATATAGATGTAAGCCTGTGAAACTTTATTTAAAAATTCTTACTTCTGGTCAAGTTAATTATTGGCAAAAATCGCAGAGGTGCGATGTTATTTTTGGCTCGCTCTGTACATCTGAGCTTCAACTTAATTGTGCATTTTTATGAATCGGCTTCAGCTATAATTTCAGAGCCGCCGTAACGGTTTCAGTGTAAAACTGCAATCCAACTTCTACTTATGCCTTTAAATTTTGATTAATTAATTAATAACTTGGTAACAATAAATGCAGGTGCATGAACAAGCGCGCTTCTGAGTAGATACTTTCGAAGAGACGCTATAATTATTATAAATATCTAAAATGAATTAAATCTCTGAAATGATTATTTACCCAGAGTCTTAAAGAATATTGGAACTTTAAGATTCTCATTATGTCGCTTAAAATGTAGACATACTAGATAGCGGTTCGAGAGGAAAATGCCAGCAACATGCAATGCATGTAACTCACTTTAACCAAAACTTCACCCACAAGTCTTCGTGTTTCCAGGTCAGCAGGATAAAAAGTGGCATGTTCTATTTAAGTAGAGGCTCTCGAAAATTTAATTATGATCCAAAGAACTGGTAAATTTTTGGTTAAATTTAATTATTGTGCTATACCGTCAGCTATTTTCGCTTCTGTTATAACCTGTTTGCCAAATTCTTTACGGTGTTTAATATTAATATGCACTCGACAGATTTGAATAGAGGCCACCAAATGGCATAAAAAACCACTTCATGAATTCGCGACAAAGATGCATCCTGATTCCTGAACCAGTGGAACGTAAAGAAAGTAAAGAGGAAGCATTCGAGAGTGAGTGTACGGTGAACTGCATGAACTTAAAGGAACCATCAGACGAGCAGATGAACTCACGAGAATGTACACAGACAGGTAACATAAGTGTACGCTTGCTAAATCAGCTCTATAGGGAAATAGTTTGAAGATGAGAATGGAACGAAATCAGGGAATCAGAGGCGAGAAATATAAGGACAATTAATAGATCAAAGGCTAAAACGGCTGGCAGCCTATGATCGCTTCCAAGGACAGCTCGCGAAATAGACCATTATAAAAACATTGAACCATTTCACACGAAGAAACACGAAGAACATTCGATATCATAACATCCCATGTTGCAAAACAATTTTGCTCATTAAGTTTGCATATTTTGTTGTTTTTATTTTATTTATTTTCGCATTTAGGCTACTATAGCGTCCCTTCAAGCTTCCTAATCAGAGGCGCTCCTGACTAAAGCGTGGACACTGCATCAGAATTTCACGCCGAAGGCACAAGCAATTGCGACTGAAAGACTCGCGGCGGCTTGAGGTTGATTCGAAGCTGGAACTCTCCGGATCCAATGCACCAAAGTGACCAAACCCCCCACTACACCACCGCGCCCACAATTGTAGTGGCATAAATGATCCTAATTTGGTTCACAGGTTTGAATGAAGCAAGGCCGTAGCCAGGATTTGATTTCGAGGGGTGTTTCTTCAGTTTCCGGTTTGAAAAAATTACTGGCCTTTTTTAGTCATCCGGCCGAAATTGTCAAAAAATGTCACTAATTTCCCATCCTGAAAAACCTGGTGAACTTTTTAGTCATACGGCCAGAAATCTTCACAAAATGTCACCAATTCATTCTATTTTTTCCATTTTCCATTTCGGGGGGTGTTTTCATGGTTTTATTTCATGGTTTTTACATCATGTGCTCGTAAATGCATTCTATTATCAAATGCATTCTATTATTAGCATCGCCCCTGGACCGCTTCAGAACGGGCCAGGGGTGATGCGCTGCCAACCTGGTCCGTTGGGGTCAAGCCACTCATCCCCTTTGCAGCTGTGGGAAAATTCAGACTATGGCGCACATTGTAAATGACTGTGTAACAACTCACTTTCCGGGCGGAATGCCCGTCCTACACGAAGCCGATGAGGCTGCTGTTGAGTGGCTCTGCGTGAACTGCAAAAGCTAAATAATTATTGTTTTACATTTTCCATTTCGGGGGTGTTCAAACACCCAAAACACCCCGCTGGCTACGGCCTTGGAATCAAGAATCATCTGAATCGCAAGAGGAGAATTATAGTCCAGTTTCTATAGGCTAACTATAATCGCCAAAAAGCTCTACGTGTAATCATAGATAGGCTAACTCGCTCAACTTTCCTCTCCAGAGTAGGCATATACAATTGGGTTAAATTCCCCAACGTTATCTAAAATAATTAATTCCCTCTTTGACTAATTTTGTACCGGTACTTGGCAAAGGAACTAGGTTGCGTAAGTCATAATATCTTACTAAAAAAACTCGATACTTACGGATCAGAACATGCAATTAAGCTCATTTGATATAGCCTAGCTGTAGTTTGCGAATCGCTCTCAAAATAATTGTTAACAGTAACGGTGTTTCCTAAGATTTGCATGCGATTATTTTGGTGTCCCTTAGGGATCCAAATGTGAGCAATGACTGCTTCTAATTTATATCAATGGCCTATCCTGTTTTTCTGCAATTATGTTCTCTACTGTATTTGCTAATGATCCCGTGTTTTTTTAATTTTCCATTGTCACTCAAAATACTCTGTTACAGAAGACAAATATTGAAACGAAACTCGCAGCAGAGAAGTTCCGGGCAAATAAAGTAACCATTAATCAAGCATAACACCAAATATGCGTCCTCTTCAGATTCCACAACAAGAACTTCCAGTATAAGGTATCTTAAGTATAGACTATGTAGAGAGAACTCTCCTATCACACAAGAGTTTCAACCAACTTTCCAAGACAATAACATAGACCAGCATCTAACTTGCAAAGATCATTTGAAAGTATTTCAAACAAAATCGAGAAGAACATTGGAATACTATCTCCTTCCTATAAGTCGATACTAGGCCTACTCCAGATTCATACACTCTGTATTAAAGTTTACCGAACTAATTTTAATATATATTTAGGGCATCTACACATAAAACAAAACCCCACGAGATTAAACTTAGGATATTATCCTAAAAAACGAGCAGTCTGGAGTATAGCCAGAATCCCATACAGAGCAGAAATTACATGTAGACCTACACGAAATCGAAGCATTAAAATATTGGTAATCAGGTGAAGCAAATGCAGACTGTGGAAATGCATAAATCGCAACCTATTGATCAAATTATCAACCATGCAGGGCTGTAGAATATTTTATCCGCACTTCAGACCTTCTTGCATACCGTTACCAGACGAGAAAGTCTAATTCTTATCACCAACCTAATGCTCATAGTCATACCTCTGTAGGATGTAATGGGTGTCCATATGAAATGAGAGTTGCGATCTTTAAAACGCAAGCTGCGTCAGCGTATATTCGAGACATAACAACTTAGACTATCATATATGGAGACCTAACTGAAGTGGAAGGTTAAGAGAATACAGAAGGTCACCTTCTGTCATGATCTCCAAGCATGATTGCCTCATACAATGTCATAACGAGTGTTTTGGATTTTTTCGACTGATTTTTAAATGTGATCATGTAAGACCGGTTGCTTTCATCATGTTGTTAATTTTTATACCTATAGTGACCTCCTCTGGTTATAAAATATAATTAAATAAAATGAAAATGAATTCAGTGTTACATGCATATTTGCATATAGACCTATAATAGTTTCTGATGTCGTCGCATCAGAATTATCTTCGCGTATGTCCATTTTTTTCAAAATCGAGTTTAGACTTGATTTGTAGCAAAAATTTGCTTCTCTTTCACCACTTTTAATAGTTAAGAGATACGACAAGTCGTTTTAAAGATATTCACCGAAAACTACCTGTCGTATGTCCATGTTCAGGTTTGCCTTGCCGTATCTCCAATTTATGTTGCCGTATCTCCAGTGCCGCATTCACGGTTTAAAAGTGCATTGTCGTATGTCCGAGAAAGCTCGTCGTTGATTGGACGAAGGAGATACGACATCCCACTTCGTTGTATCATAGTGTCGTATGTCCAGGGAATAAAAACGTTCTTTTATTAAAAAAGGTTATTAAACTTGCGAAAATTGAAACGAACAAACGCAAATGATTGTGTATTGCTTTCTTTTATTATTTGAATTTTTTCAAATTTGTTTCTCGTCAGGATGACTTGCAATTGATTAAAATCCATTTTATACAACATTTTCACAAATTTCACAAAAACCATTCTAAGTTTCAGTTTAATTTTAATGCAACATCCTTTAATTAATGTCGATGCTTTAATATGACGTCTTTGCCTGAAGTTTTATTGCACTGAATATGTTTTTTGGCGTCCAAAGTTGCGAAACTTCTACCTCGTTTTTCTCGGAATTCACAAAAGTGGACATGTATACGCGAAGATAATTCTCAGGCGACGATGTGTAGATAATTTCATATGTAGGCTTAATGCATATTGTATTTAATCACATTTTTTATTAACGAAGGCTTGAAACTACTTCGCATTGTAGCTTTTGTAAGTTGCTTATAGGGCTTTACAACATTTTTTATCAGCCAGCGCTGAATTCAAGTTTATTGTTAGTGCATAAGGATTTGTCAGTAATGATTCTCTAAAGCGTATTAATCCCCAATTAATCAATCAATCAATCAATCAATCAATCAATCAATCAATCACATAGGCTACACGTATATAGCGCCCCTTCAAGATCGCTACTCAGAGGCACTCCCAAACGTAAGTTGATCTAAGTATAGAGACTTGATGCAGTGCACACAGCCCTGATAAACATAGTGAAGCTGAGCAATAACTTATAGAACTTTATAAAAGTAGAAGGTTGAAAGTTAGAACTTGGAATGGTGAAATACATGTCATATTATATAAGCCAACTCAACACTCTGTCACCATTTACGTCGATAAGTAGCCTACAAGTATGGCCTATGACGTAAGTTTGAATGTAAATAGGTGCAACATTATTCGGTTGCGGAGGTCCGGTACGTGTTTCTGCCGGGCAATCTTCTCCGGAGATGCTGAAGACACGTGTATTACCTTTACCTATGTCCCTTTCTGTAAAGCGTCTCTAAATTCTATGGGTATCTTGCTTTCATATAGGCAGTTATGGGAACTGAATACTTTCATGTGCACGAACATTGTAGACTTAACATCTCGATACTTTTCACTTGTTAGACGCATGACCAATTCCTAGATCTCAGTAAGTCGTTTAGCTATAGTGTTTAACTCTGTTATAAAGTCCTTGATTTAGCAAAGTTATTGTCATTGACGCTTTTCAATGCATCGCTACAATTGTCTTTATTCTGCTAAGTAAAGAATATGTAAGTTAACAACTGTTAGCTACAAAAAAACAACGTGCAGACATTTTATGCTATTGGTCTAACTGTAATGGAACTACATTACGCTATAGCGCTGTTCCGCAATCAAACTGCCATTGCTTTCCAAACAGCTACACTGATAACTTATAATTTTAACAGGGCTTTTTTAACGTGCAGTTGTACACAAAATGTGCAGTTCTAAATGGATCTGTGCAGCTGTAGAAGCACTACTGTCACAAGTTCTGTGCAGTTAAAACTAGCAAAAAGGTCGTTGTCATCCGATTGGAAATAATTTACCATGGAAGATGGGAAGGGAAAGAAGGGGTTGTGCAGTTCTAAAAATTCCTTAAAAACAGCCCTGAATTTTAAACACCTAAAACAAATTCACATGTGGCAACGCATCAAAGGGTGAATTGAATCAAACATTCAACATACTAAACATTGCCATCAAGGTCATTGCGATGTTTATAATGTTGAAATACACACGGATAGCAGTTTGCACAAATACTTTTCACATGCGTTTTATTTGATTTATCAACGTTGTGAACCTGAGGTAATTCTGGTGGATTATTCTGCAAGTGAAAGAGACACAATAAGCATAGTAGATTGCAGGCTATTTGAGAGTTTACATTTCAACACGGATGACTATATACTTGTTGCAATACCTCAACGTCAGTAAGTAAGTCATGTAGCCAAAGTGCGGTACCCATTCCTATAAGAAGTTGAGTTGGCTACAATAAAGATATACTTACTTACTTATTTACTTAACAATACTTACCTACTTACTGGTATAAAAATATTTATCATTTACAACTCCATAAGTTTTCATCAGCCTCCACTTCGGAAAATGTTAATGATTCTGTACTGATTAATACGAGTATTTAATCACACGTGGCTTACACTTACCTCACCAGTTTCAGTAACAATAATTTCCTTTTCTGAATGAAACCTAGTTTTCCTTACCGCATTATTTGCGTTCACCCAAACGTTGTTATGCAACGTTTAATCATATTTTCCCGCCTTTTCTAATTAGTTATTTCGCTATTTCACTCATAAAATCTGTTTTCAGCTTAAGCACACAGAATGCAAATCTCTATATTTTATTAGAATTATTCAGCATTGACTTTCTTAATCTGAGGCAATTTTCATTTTCAGATCAATTCCTCATATTGGTTAAACCCGACTTGGCGTATCATGAAATGAACTAGGCTACTTACCCATGAACCAGTTTCACTCATAATGACATTGTTCACGTGACTCAAATAAAATTGTTTAATTACACTAACAAAATGCTGTTTGCATTCAAATATCTTATACAATTATATTCACATTGCTATGATATAATCATTGTAGTCTCTATTAACTCGCGCATTACTTTTGAAAACTTCTAACCTTCAAATCCGTTATCAATTGTCCATTCGCCTGCTCTGAGCGTGTAGTGTCGCTTTTTAACAGTTTGGCGTTTACAACAGTTTTACTTGTCCTATCTGAACTTGACACCATTCGCCATTCAAACTGAGTCCTCCGCAGCCTTTCAACGTTCCCCGTGACAATCCCGGTTTTAAAAGAAAAAGTTGGTAGAGACATCGTCATGACATTTTGGATCATGACCGAATACTGGGCCACGCATAAAAACGTTGGCACACAATTTACGACGCCCTTAACCCCCGACCATCGTGATGAAGAGACCATCGCTGCTGCTGTTTTCCGTTATTTATGAATAGTTAGAGATGAGTGTTTTCGAGAAAAGTCCGGCTTACCTCATTGCAGAGGAGGAGGATTCAACGCCAAAAACTTGATATCCGTCGGCGGCGTCGGCGATCACCGTCCTTCCTAGCGCCCATCTCTCTCCCGCCGCCGTCGACTCCCGAGTCTCACCACCGACCCTCGGCTCCCGCCAACTCAGGACGTGAAACTCGCCTTCCTCCTCCTCCTCGTCGTCCCCTCTTCATCTTCTCCTCCTCCTCCTCCATCACTCTCGTCCTCTTGCTCCTCCCACCAACCCACACACACGCACACACATATTCACACACCACAGCGTGCCGTACTTGCTCACACGATCTCGAGGCCTGCCTGCCTGCATGAATCGCCTCGATGAGGTCGTTGGCGGCCATGGGCCTCGGCGGCCAGCAGGCCGGGCAGCCGCATGGCGCCACACTCTCCTCTTCCTTCTCCTCCTCGTCCTCGTCCTCCTCGTCCTCCTCGTCCTCCTTCTCCTTCTCCATCTCCTCCTCCTCCCTCGGTCGGTACTAAATCAATCGCCGAGAGGTCCCTGGCGCTGAATTATTTCGCGTCGAATGAGGTTAGCAGGCCGTGAACGGGGACCGTCTCCGAATCTGGTTCACCGTTCACCGAGGCCCACTTGTTCAGGCGAACGACCTCCGCAGTCCGCATTGCAAATGACCACACGTCCGATGGATATGTGGACCGATGGACTCGTAATTAATTATGCATTCCTTGCCTATGGAGTTCATTCACCTTAATTCGCTTGTTCATGTATTGTTTTAATTAAACCATCATATTGTTATCTATCATTCACTCCTTTAATCATTCAAAATTATCTTCATCCATGGTTAGCGAAAATCTTTCTGGCGATTTAATAAGTAAGACAAGATTGATATTGTAATTGTAATTTTTAAAAATTGTAATTGTACATTTATATAGCGCCACTTCCAGAGAGCTTCTCAGAGGCACCTCCGACCTGCCACCAAACCATTATATAAATGTAAATAATCAGTCGTTCGCCAAAATTATGTTTATAGTACTGCATTGCTTTTATTTTTGCTTCTGTTCCAGGAATAATGTCAGACTACGCTACATTTCGCTTCTGTATGCATATTGCATAGTCGTTGGAAAGTATAGATCGAAGCGTTTGTTTCGCGTTAGCCTAATAATGATGACTTACTTAGTTACTTAAGGTTGCAACGGTAGCAAAATTAATCGTGTCACGTTATAAGATTTATCAACAACTCTTATAAGAGTCGTTAGTCGTGGTCGTTGCCCTTTTGGGCATAGGCGCAACCACCCTATGGGACCCACGGGACGCGCCTCCCCAACTTTTGAGTGGTCCCATACTTCATTATTATGGTCCCCCCAACTTTTAGGACGTGATTCATTTGGTCTCCCCATCTTTTAGGACGTGATTGCACCTATGCTTTTGGGGTGGATTTCGAACAAAGTCAAATCCAATCACTGAATGACCTTGACTCATGGGTCACCCATAATTATGCAGGGGTGGGTAAATTACACAGTAACATGCGATTGAATTACAAATTACCAACCAATAGAGAAAATACAATCGAATTACAAATTACATACAGGGCCTAACGAAATAGGCCTACGTGATTTTGATTGCATCGATCAATTACAAATTACTTAGGGGCCTACATCATTGGGACAAAAAAAACCAGGCAAGAATTGTATGCTTTTTTCTTCTTTCTATGCGTATTATTAGGCCTACTTATTGTGTCAGAAATGTCTATTTAATTTTCTTTAAGAAGCAGCCGTTCAAAAAGGTTATCTGATAGCCACCGTCTGTTATAGAGGCTTTACAATCATGCCTGCGAAACCAAAGAGTCTCTCTACTTGTGCGGACGAAGGAACCATCGTATACCGTGACATATGGATGAGTCACTATTTGCAAGGATCGTATGAGTTTTCGAAAGAATTTTAACATAAGGAATTTGATTTTGCAGCATGTAATTGAAATTGCAAACTACACGAAGAAATGTAGTCTAATTGAATTACGAATTACAAATTACTTTGACGCAGAGGATTGCAAATTTCGAAATCACAATTGTAATTTAAATTACGTGATTTAAACTAGCCTACTCAATTACGTTACTATACCCATACCTGCCTATCAAAAGTCATTTTGATAAGCTAATGGTGTGTGTGCAGGGTGTAGGACATACATAACTCCGGGACAAACTCCCTCCCCGGACAAAATTCTGTTGTTTTCTCTATATATGATGCCCCCGTACAATTAGAACTCCCCGCAGGATTTTCCTATAGGACATAATCGCCCGGGACAAGAGATGGCAGAAAATCCATTGAGAACACACTTTTGTCCGGTTTTTTGCCGGTTTTTTTGTCCGGGGGCTTATGGCCGTCTACCGTGCATGCATGTAAATACGTGCGCCGAATTTCAATCTCGGACGCAGTATTATGGGCATACACTAGCAGCTGCCATGCAGGCTATACGCACATTGTCCTCATATCAAACTGTGACTGGACTGAAACCGCTTCTGAGCATGTCTCTTATAGAAGCGCTAAATAAATATATCGGAATGAATGAGTGAAATATCAAAGTGTGGAAGATAACGCTGATATATACGCAGGGTGAGAATTGCCGGGGGGTTTGGGGGTTTCGACCCCCCCAGTCTTTCTTAGGGCCCCATGTTAAAGTATGATTTTTACACTCCAATTCCAAGTGCATAATGGTCCAACCCCCCCAGTTATTTTTCCACAATTCTCACACTGTATATACGTTATCTGAGTTCAAACGATGCGTTGTGAAAATAATTTTCATCGCCGACCTCGTCCCTTTTATTTTTACTGGTATCACCAAGGTACGGGATAACGGGGGGGGAGTGGCCGTCACGCATATTAACAATCTGACGCTTAAACCTTTCACAGATCCGCAGTTGTTCTGTTAAACTGTTAAACCTGCAGCCAAAACTAAAGCGGGTGATCGTGCCTTTCGAGTCGCTGGCCACGCGCCTGTAAGAGTCTTCCAGCAATTCAAGAAATAAAAACTCAGCATGCTTTTAGAAAACAGTTAAAGTTCCACCTGCTTTAGAGCTGTTTGCATTTTTGCTGACGTTTGACATTAGTATTATGTGTGTAAAGCATCCTAGAAGTAGCTTGGTATACCGACGATGCTATATAAATTGTCTTGATTATACAATTAAAATTGCAAACTGTGTGGGTTCAAAGAGTCGCCTGTAAAAAGTAAACTTTACATTATATTTATTCCAGAGCCTTATACTCGAATGCAGTCATAAAGATTCGTGTGACTGTCTGGTTCGAGTCTCCAGTGTGTTGCATCAATCACTTACATGTGTACTGCTGCTGTGCTTGCTTACTTATACTGAGTTACTGACTTGCCAAGCAGTTGGTATTGGTGGGTATACATCGTTTTTTCCCTTGAGCCACATGCATTCGGGTTCTTTTTCTTTCAGATAACAGCGAATACCAGACAGGAAACACTTGACCTTTATTTCGAAGTCAGACCAGGATCTACAACATCTTCCTTTCGACCCAACAAGTGTCACGATAATTATCTCTGATCACTCTGCAGCTGTAGCCTACAGTTGTCCGAGTTTATAGGCATCCTCTCCATGCATCACCCTCCGTCTATACGAATGTTCAAGAGATATACGGTTGTGCTTGCAATTCATGAACGATAAGTAAGATGTCAGACCTGCATGCCACCGTGCAGCTTTCCTCCCACTTCTGTCACAGAGATTATCATTAGACGAAACACAATTTTTGACATTGATTGGTTTAAGGCTTTCACCGTATATGTAGACCTTTAAACGAATAGTGTCACTTTATATCTGTTCATGCACGCTGAGTCGAGTAAATCGGACATTTTTGTGAATGAACTTCACTCTAGGTATGACAGTTGTCGAAGCATTCAATTAAATATGACTGTTTATATTTTAAACGTTTCAGAGCCATTTCGTTGTCGATTCCTGTGCTTGATGAATCTGCAGCGAATAATCCAGGTAGGTGAAATTCAGATCTCTTTTCAATTTGTGATCCGATGAGAAAACATTTTACAACATTCTCCGTTTCCGGAAAGTCAAGTATCCGTACAGTTGCCCCTTCCGGCCACTTGGTCTCTCTGCATACAATGTAGGTTCCATGTTGTCGCCATCTCTCGTCAGATTAAAACGACAATAGAAGAGCAATCTTAGAGTTTGCTCTGAGGCAGCCATGCATGGGTATGACGATGAGATGCAAGTGACTTCATTTTCTTGACCTCGGCATATGAGGGTGAGTCATCTCCTTCGCCGTCTTATTACCCCATCGACAATGTATACGTCTGTTGGCTTAGTACATAATAAATTAACGACACTGTAAGAGAGATCGTTAGCGTGTCCCTCCTTCTTATCAAGATTTGTGGACTGGCACTGTCACAGTGGCGAGTTTCAGTTTCGGTCAGTTAGACGCCTACTTAATTATATAGTTGAGTTGTTTAAGTGCACAGATGGAGCAGAAATCTCTAAAAGCAAATTTCTGCTAATTCCGGAAGTTGTGCCGGAGCGCTCCTGAGTAGGCTCTAGTAACCTGAAGGTCCATGTGCCACATAAATCTTCGTAATGAACGAATGAATATTTAAAGCCAAAATAATTTAACCAATTCAGATTCCAGTTAAGGGGAAAATGTGTTTCATCAATCCGAAATCTATAGCTATATATTTAAAAAGAAAAATTAATTTCACCAACCAAGCTTCGATTCAATCCAGTTTCTAGCTAAACAAGTTATTAATATAATCAATCCAGTTTTCCTTGCTATATACAGGAAACTATATTTTCATTAACCCAGCTTTTATTTAAGCTGGGAACTGGTATCATCATTCACCAACTTCTACTTAAATAAGGAATTTGTTCTCTCAATCTAATTTCTGTTTTGTCTTGAATAATAATTAATTATTGCCGTGAACCATTTGTCATTATTTTTTATATATGATAAGCTCAGTCAATGTACGATTTGTTGGAAATATTAACAAAAATGTAGATGAAAAATATGTAGATTTTAATATTGTTGCTGTTATTATTATTATTATTGCTGTTGTCGATATTGTTTTTGCTGTTGTAATTCATCTTCGCTGTCGTTGTTCATGTAGACCTAGTCATTTCGTGATCCTTCATTTATGAATGGATCTAAAAAGCGCCAGTAGACGTGTGCCTAGGCTTACAACCGCAGCGAAAAGAGAAATCTTCAATTAATGTTTCGAAGTCATTCGTTGACTAACAATTGCGTCGATGATTATAATATAGTCTACCACAGGGACCAAAATGAGGTTGATGAATGGATATAGTGAACATCATTATTATACCCAACCACTTCCATGCAGTCCATTGTCTGGTGACTAAGCAACCGGGTCTAATAATATTATTGCTCCTCATATGATTGACGCATATCTATTTCTGCAATCCCTTGATCTATAATAGCACAGCCTCGCGAAAACACGAACTAATTATAATTAACGCTTCAAACATTGCAGCGTTTGATTATAATATACGATTTGCCAAAGAGATATAAATTATCAAGTCGACGGGTTAATCATAATGTATATCCGGTTTGTATAAACAGACCTATATACATGCACTGCAGGGAGGGCCTAAAATAAAGGACCCCTAAGGTTTTGTCTCAATAGCTTGGCAATAACTAAGAATGTTTTAAATAAAATTTAAAGGCTTAAAGGCAGTTCATAGGCCTACCTACGCACAATGGACAAATTCCACCAAATTATTTCAAACAGATCGAAAGTTATATCACTTTTAGTGAGTCCACCCACTGTTTTTTAACGGTTCAAAACTATAACGCAACAAAGAGTAACAAAAAACCGATTTCATTAAGTCTCATCTCAAATAATTGTTATCAAATATATAGGCCTAGCCTTAATATTTCCATATATCTTTATTATTGTTTAGAAAAAACATGGTACCAGCGTAACCGCAACGTCACTGTGAAGTCACGTAACAAGATAACAAAATTAACTATCAACTTTGGAAATAAGAAATCTTTCAGATCAGGGATGCAACTCATAGCTTTTTCCACCTAGATTTATGTATTTTTGGTCTTGTCTATATTTCTAGGGATTTATGGTCAGGATCTAGCTTTTTTCTCACGACGGTTTTTTCGACTTTTTACATACAAATTTATTGTTTAAAACTGAAAGTGCACAAAAGACGTGAAAAAATCAGAAAATTTGTGAATTTTGTGAATTTTATAAATTTGGACCAAAACTTGCAAATTTTGGAGCGAAAGGCTAAACAAGAAGGTCATCAGAAATTTGTTGGGAAGGAAAAGAGAGCAAATTGTAATCATCGGACGACTTAAAAAGGTCGTCTGAAATTTCAAGCCGGAAAATTGGACAAATCTATAGTGTATTTTACAGGGAAATCGTCAGTCTAGCCTTTTCTAGCCTTTTTTCGACCGGATCTGACCTTTTCAAAATCCAGAGTGGCATCCCTGTTTCAGATTAATGATTTTGTTATTAAAGCAATAGTCTATAATTCATATTTATAAAAATGAAATAAAAATGGCCGAGGTGCCAAAGACAGATAAAATGTGCATTCGGATACTTCATGAGCAAGGTCCTGGAGCTAAAGCTATAGTCATAGTCATCGCTTACACTGATAAATAGTGTTGGCGCAGAAATTAAGAGTTAAATTGACAGTTAAGAAAAATGCCGTTGATGAAAGGAGATCGGCTCAAAATGTCGATTGTTCTGGTTTCATTGAGAAGAGCCATTGACCCAAATCTCCGGTTTTGAACCTGATGGATTGTCAAGTGTGGAAAGCTACATGTATGCTGGAGAAACAACACGTACAGTCTGCGGCCAAAACCAAGAGCGATAAGAGAACTGAGGATTGCATTGAAGTTGATATGGAAAGATTTATCTGTGAAACACATCACCAACAAGGCCATCAAGAACTTCACAAAGTTCATAACAAGTTTGGGCACTGGTTGTAGACATGTTGAACACAAGTCGTGAAACACTATCAGTTCATTTGACAACAATTAATTATTTGAGACGAGACTTAATGAAATCGTTTTTTGTTTTTCTTTTTGCTGTGTCATGTTTTGATTCAGTGCCAATAAATAGTGTGTGGACTCACTAAAAGTGAAAAGACTTTTGTTCTGTTTTAAATAATTTGTTGAAATTTGTCCATTTACATACATATGAATTGTTGTTAAGCCTGCAAAATTTGATTTAAAAATTCTTGCTTCTGGCCAGGATATTGGCAAAAAGCCTTGGAGGTATTTTTAGCCCACCCTGTAGACCTACTTATGTGTGTATGCGCGCGCGCGTGTGTGTACACTATTCATGTATGCCTGTGTATTTGTGCATATTTTGGCATTATAAAATACAATTGCACAGTGTGCAAATACTCTGTTATAATGCAAACAGTTTTAATTTTTATAGCATTATTGCAAGCTTATATGGTGGTCGGCTGCAGGACTTCGGAAAGCGGCCATGGCACATGCTGAGAAGATTTGAGCTTGGAGTCTTGGACCACTTTGCATAACAGCATAGCGATAATTGCAGTTACAGCATTGCGCATAATATACTTACACGTGGTTAAGCCTGAGATAATTATGGCACATTATGGCATCCATCCGACTGACCGTTAGTGAAGACACACACATCAGCATGTAAACCTTGACTGCGTGGTTTTCACCTCCAAATATACATTATACAATGTAGGCCTCGTGTTTCTCTGCCTCCTGTGTGTGGCTTAACACCGATTAGACTCATATAGAATATGACCTCGATCGACCTATAATATAGGTCACGATCATCTATAGGGCTCATTAACGTATATATATAGCCTATATCTGACCTTATATATATATATATATATATATATATATATATATATATATATATATATATATATATAGTATTCATTCTCTGGTACATAATGATCTGATGCGAATTCAGCCAATTAACATTTAACATCTTTTTGAAGCTTCTAAGATAAAACATTAATACGTATACATTTATATAATCTATGCCGAGTCCTTATATCGATTTTTTGAATTTTTTAAACATTTAGTCACTACTTTACAGGTCTAGGGCCTATCTACTATATCATATGCAGCTAAAGATATAAGCAATCTATCCTGCGCACTGCGATCTATAGTTCTGCAAAATGTTCTTTGGAATAAAATTCTTTCTCGCTCTTATTTTTCACTTCCCATCTATTCATGGATTTTTTCCTCTTCAGTGTTATCTCCCTTTCCGGTTTCCTCCCAAACTCCGTCTCTTCGCTCTTCAAAATCCTCTGCTTCCTTTGTTGCATTTTAAATCGCCGCCAAATCCATGACTAGCGCTAGAAATGGTTAGTGATGAAGAGTACGACGACGACGACGACGACGACGACGACGACGACGACGACGACGACGACGACGACGACGACGACGACGACGACGACGACGACGATGACGATGACGATGATGACGACGACGACGACGACGACGACGATGACGATGATGATGATGATGATGATGATGATGATGATGATGATGATGATGATGATGATGATGATGATGATGATGATGATGATGATGATGATGATGATGAATATGAATCATAATTATTTGGTGTATAAACGATGACATTCACAGGTTTGATAAATCAACCGCATGCCTCGCATATACACAAACACTTGGAATCCTCAAACTCCGAGTTACTTTAGTGATTACCCGGTACTTTGCCAATTGTATTGTATGTATTCAAGCATTTATCTAGCGCATTTAATATACCATATGGTGAACCGTTCAGAATCGCTCCCTGTGAGCAAGATCCCCGCGAGAGTAAACAGGTTTTGAGAAAGGTGGAGGAAGAAGAGACTACCAGATTGAACTGTGCATGCCACACAAAGCGAACTGAAGTACATATATAGAAAGCGCATTAATTCAAATGGTATGTATACGGACCAATTTGAAGCAAATACCATGGCTGAGACTGCAGCCATTACAGTTCTATTGGAGAGGGACTTAAGAGACCTAATTTAGCCAAGGAACAAAGTGGACTATATGCATGATATTTGATTGAGCTTATAAACAAATCGCAAAAATTTAAATGAACTCAATGTCATGCAGAGTTACATATATAGATATACGTGAAGTTCAACTTTCTTTACCTTAATTCCTAACGTCTGTTATCGTCGTCTTCCTTTCAACCTCTCTCCTTCAAACTCAAATCACCTCTACTTTTTTTATTAGCGGTGCAGTGTCACTTGTTTCTATGGTGACCGAGCCGATGGCATCAAATCTTCGTTATAACCGAACTGTAGCTCTGCATGGTATCCGGCGTTGCCCGGGAAATTACGGTCTCTCGACTCCGCCTGCAGAGTGAGAGGTGTAAATAGCTGGAAGGTTTGCGGTGAATAAGTGCGAACCCCGAAAATTGTGGTTGTGCTGGGTGATGATTGGAGGGTCCTATAGTGGACTTCTGTCTAGCTGGGTGGCTTGAGTAATCGGCGTTGCCCGGAAAATTTGGTTTTCGTCCCCACCCAACCCCACTCCGCCTCGACTATTGCCTATAGCCAATTATTCTGGCCAACAACACATGTACATGTATCTGGTCGGCTGACCTCCCGTGGCCGTATTCTAAGCTCTGAAGCGCGTCTTATTAGTGAAATGGCCAAATTAAGTCAAGTCTCAAATCAAATCCTTCAAGTATTGAATGTCTTCTTGGTATGGCGATGCCAGCTGCATGGTCCTGCTTCAACTTACCTTTGTCGGTCTGTGCAGGGTGTTGGGACTATAGTCACTCCATACGCTCATTGAGAAGGGGTAATCTCGGTCCCGTTCGCTCGTACCTCTGTCATGCAAGGTCATGCTTTTCTGTGGCTGCAGGCTGGTCGCTATAAAAAATGGCCTCCCTCTTGAGTTGCGCCTGTTTCTTGTTGGTCACACCCTGACATAATGACATATTCTATAGTAAGCTGAAAACTGTTCTATTTAGCCGTGCTATAGAGCATCTCTGGGTAGTTTCCTTGCTATGCAAATCCTTGAATCAATCAATCAATCAATCAATCAAAATCCAAACATTATATAATAATAGTACTAAAATAATAATGACGAAAATATCTCTTGCGCCTTAGGACAGTACATGTCTTTACAAGGGTGACTTCACAAACATAAAACTGTCTCAAACTCTTCAGTCCATCACACCTCAGTTTCCACTAAAAACTGAAGCCTCATCTCTTAAGAATTCATAATTCATAATTCATAATTCAAACCCAAACTTATCTGATTCTCCGCCTTCCGATTCCCGATCAAGACGGCGCCCGCCTTAGCAGTTGCTCTGTCCTGCAGTCTGATGGCAACCGAAATCCGATCTCATTCAGAATAATCTGTCTAAACGCAGCGCTCGTGAATAAGCTGGTGCCCGGCGCTTGGTTTTTGAGAGACGCCTAAGAAATTTGGAGATGACTAGTACGGCTCATATCATCATCATCATCATCATCATCATCATCATCATCATCATCATCATCATCATCATCATCATCATCATCATCATCATCGTCATCGTCATCGTCATCGTCATCGTCATCGTCGTCGTCGTCGTCGTCGTCGTCGTCATCGTCATCGTCGTCGTTGTCGTCGTCGTCGTCGTCGTCGTCGTCGTTGCCATCATCGCCAACATCATCATCTTCTTCTTCATCATCATCATCATCATCATCATCATCATCATCGTCATCGTCATCGTCGTCGTCGTCGTCATCTTCATCGTCATCGTCGTCATCGTCATCTTCATCATCATCATCATCATCGTCATCGTCATCGATGCCATCATCGCCATCGTCATCTTCATCATCATCATCATCATCGTCATCGTCATCGTCATCGTCATCATCATCGTCATCGTCATCATCATCGTCATCGTCATCGTCATCGTCATCATAATCATAATCATATTCATAATCATAATCATTATTATCATCATCATCATCATCCTTTTCATCATCGTCATCATCATCATCGTCGTTATCGCAGGAAATATCGTTGTCAAGGACATTACGGTTATCATTAAATTCTTAAGATCAGCTTAATTATTCGGCGAGCATAATATATTCATCGCTTTTTATTCTACTTTTATAGTTTTAATTCAATAATCATATTCTCTTGCATCTTAATTACTCATTATGTATCGCCTGTAAATTGACCAGCGCATCTAAATGAGTAATGACCTATATAAATATATATATATTTATATATAAATGACCTATATATATATATATCGTCATTGCCGCATACATTAGAGATTGCGCGTTTTGAGAAAGTCCCCAGCACACGAGGCCACGACCGGCCTATGTTGACCTGAAGCGAGTATGCAGCCTTGCCCGTCGTTCGACTGCTTGCAAGCGCCAGGCGCAGAGCCGCCCATGCAAGCTAACAACCGAAGCCCGGAGTACACAATGGCTCCGCTAATACCAGTCACTCAGTGAGCCGCAGAAAGAGAGAGAGAGAGCATTGACCCTCGAGGCCATGAGTGAGGAGCAAGGACATTTGAGGCCAAAGAGAGCGAAGTGGGGCAAAGAGAGAGACAAGAGAGGGACAGACGGAGACAGGCAGAGACAGAAAGACAGAGAGGGGCCATATTGACACGAATGTAAATCGATTACCATAACCTTCAGTTCTTCAGCATACAACTTAAGCACATATTCACGCATGCATACATGCATATGCGCATACATATGCACATACACATACATGCATACGCATATACTCACATACAAGCATACATACATGCATACATACATACATACATACATACATACATACATACATACATACATACATACATACATACATACATACATACATACATACATACATACATACATACATACATACATACATACATACATACATACATACATACATACATACATACATACATACATACATACATACATACATACATACATAACGGTATATAGATACTTGCATACGCATGTTCGTATAGAAAGACGTTGCCTTAATAAGACATGCATACACATGTAGTTATTAACATCTAAGCAGTTTTTTCGTCGAATAAAGTTTAATTGAACCTGCCATTGGAATTCGTCGTCCTTCAGCTGTCATCACGTATGGCTCTGTCATGGCGTATAAACTATGTACAGTTCATTTGGAAAATGTTCATGGAAAGAAATAAACAGTGCGCTAGATAAATGATGCACATTTATGCAACATTATTTATGATCAGTCATGTTTCAATGCCAATCACGTAATTAATCGACACAAGTTAATGCGATCTCTTCTTGTACAGATGTGGCTTGGTATTCCGGCTTTTTCAATTAAACAGTCAATATCCTTCTCGATGGTTTTATTGAGTAGCCGCCTATGCATTGTTTTAATAAACAATAACTTTTATGGCGCCATCATTCGTTACGCATCGCGACATCAAGGAATGACTGTAAAAATCTTTAGAAACATAGTCACGCAAGAATTGTGAGTTTAATGCGCGCATGGTGTAACTAGGCCTGCAGGTTTACGAATATGCCCGCACAATGCTTAGGCCTATAGATATGGTTTCTTTGATAAGGCCGTCCTTCACAAAGTTCAGAAGTAAGCTTACACTTTGAAACCGGATAAAAGGAAACATTAAGGACGGTTTATGTCACACTTAACCAGTCAAGTTCAGCTGTAGATGCAGTCAACGAGGTTAATATTGAACGGCTACAACCTTACTTGCTTCTGCATTGTATACATAGCAGTGAATGGTATAGTATAGTGGATCATATCACTATGCTCCATTGACTTCGATTCATACCTTTGATCTCTAATAATTATTAGCGCTAATGCAATGCACGTAGAAAGTAGAAACTGTGCGACCATATAGAATGTAGAAACTGTGCGACCATAGAAAGTAGAAACTGTGCGACCATAGAAAGTAGAAATTGTGCTACCATAGAAAGTAGAAACTGTGCGACCATAGAAAGTAGAAACTGTGCGACCATATAGAAAGTAGAAACTGTGCGACCATAGAAAGTAGAAACTGCGCGACCATAGAAAGTAGAAACTGTGCGACCATAGAAAGTAGAAACTGTGCGACCATAGAAAGTAGAAATTGTGCTACCATAGAAAGTAGAAACTGTGCGACCATATAGAAAGTAGAAACTGTGCGACCATATAGAAAGTAGAAACTGTGCGACCATAGAAAGTAGAAACTGTGCGGGCAGGGTATACCCTAGCTGCTAACCAGAGCCGGTGTGATGCAGCATATATTGTACGGGGTGCAGATAATGACCATTAATGCAATATATTGTCATCGTAATCTTAATCATAATCTCCAAATTTCGAAAGCGACACTCGAAAGCCTATAGCGGAGGGCACCAGCTTATTTACGAGCGCTGTGTCTGGTCATCAGAGTTGTCCAAAAGGTGGTAGAGTAGCTGTAAAGGTAATTGGTCAACGAGAGCAGTGATGTCGGATAACAAAAGAAGAGCTACTATATATAGGCTAGTTGAACAACTAATGGAAATGCGAGATCTATCATCTACATGTCTGAGAGATGTTAAACACACACCGCGATATATGTAGTGCAATTATATACATTAGTCTTTACGGTAGGCCCAATATGTTAGCAAAATTTCAATATTTGCATTATAAAAGCAAAATAAAGTAGCATAAATAAGTCAGCAGGCAATGATACTCTTATCAGTGGCGGATCCAGAGCGTTTCGAAGGGGGGAACTCTGCCTGCTGCATATAGACGATAAGTCACCAAAGAAGTTATCGCTGTTTTGATACCGAATTAATTTAATGCGACTGCTTTGCTAATGTGAGCAGTAGGCCTATACCATGCACTTTCATCACACATGTTATCCTTATGGAGCATCAAACTCTTTCACTTCCGGGTTTTATCAACATTTCACTCAGACAAAAACTCGCTGATAATTAATGCAGTGCCAAATATAATACATGTATACTATCTTGGCTTTGCAATTAGGAATGTATAGACTTTGTCGAACACACAATATTACATTCGGATGGGCCTACTGCATGTTTATTTTGCTTTATTTATATTTATTTCTATATATTTATTTCTCGTATTTGCTAAAGCGACCCTTCAGGTTCGTTAGGCTACTCAAAGGAGCTCCCGACTATACATTGAGTATGTAATGCGGACACTGCACCGAAGTTTCATCCTGAAGCGCATGCACGAGCATATGCGAGTGAACGACTTGCTCAGGGTTTGGGGTGGATTCAAACCCGGAACCCTCCGGTTCCAACTTCCAAGGCACCGAATCCACCACTACACCACCGCACCCAACACCGCCTTTTGGCAGAGGTGCATAGCAGGCAGTTGCTAGAGCGCCATTATTAGGCCTATAGACTATCTATAGAAACGTCATTTTATTATTTTTAAATCGTGTTTCATGCTTTTAAATTTTTTAGGCAACTTTTTTCAATTGTGGTCTTGGGGCAGCGGAGAAAATGTATACACTATACTGCGTGGCGTATATCATCGAGATTAGCGAAAGAAATCTATGATGTTGTGCTTTAGGCTAATACAGTATACATGTATACTCGTCGGTATATGCAGAAACATAATATGACTGCGAATGTGCATTCAAGATTTCGGTGATCAGTAAGGTAGGCATAGGCAAACATAATGTAAGAATCTGAAAACTTCTGACTGAGGAAGTGGGTCAACTATCAATTCTTGCGAAATGTTCATTAAACTTTTCACATGTGGCCTTCAAAAACAATTAGAAGCACTTGACCAGTTGACCTGCAGTAATAAATTAGGATCAAGATCCAGTCTATTTTTATTCTTGATCGAGTAGTCATATATAATATATAGATATCGCCGAATCTTTATATTGCAACTTGGGGTAGATCTATAGCCTACCTGCTAGCGAAATAGTTAAAATATGCATGCTGGCGCTGTCTGTTTTGGAAATCTATAGCCTTGTGCTAACCCTTGTGATTAGCATATATATATATATACATAATGCATCTCATGCATACAGCATTTAATCAAGTGCGCTTGTATCTCACTAATACTATCGTATCCTGTCTTCAACCTGTCTTCTTATACCCTATCACATCCTATTATACCTTATCATACTATTTATATATACATTTATATTCATACTAGCTGGGGTACCCGGCGTTGCCCGGGAAATTTACGATACGACCCGCTCCCGTCCACAGCCACACCACACTCCACCGTATCACACCCCACCCCACAACACCCCACCACACTACGACCTCCATCTGTACGCCACCCGTGAAATTTGGTTTTTCGGAAAAATTCACCCCACTCCCAATCCCCATACCCCACACCCCTCCCCACCTTCTCCCCCAACCCCAACCCCACTCCCCCCACTCCCCACCCACTCCATCCCTACCCTCCCCACCCCCACTACCCCACACTCCCCACCTCCACCCCTCTCCACCCACTCTACCCCAACCCGCCCACCACCCCACCTGCCACCCCATCTCAACCCCATCCCAAATCCCACCCCCACACCCCACACCCCACCCACCCCACCCTCTCCACTTTCACCCAACCCCACTCCACTTCCCAAACCACACCCACTCCCCACCTCCACCCCTCCCCACCAACTCCACCCACCCCGTCCACCACCCTACCCGCCACCCCATCTCAGCCCCTCCCCAAACCCCACCCCCACCCCACACCCCCACCCACCCCACTCTCCCCACTTCCACCCAACCCCACTCCACTTCCCACATCCGACCCCACCCACCACACCACACTCCGACCTCGACCGTACCGGTCGAGGTCGGAGTGTGGTGTGGTGCCACCCGTGAAATTTCGGTTTTCGGGAAAATTTTCTCCCCACCGCCCCCACGCCCCCCCACCCACACCCATGCCCCACCCGGCCCCTGCGGGTCGAGATGTGGGCTGAGTAGAGGCGAGGTGGCCCGCGTAAAAATCTGTCTAACTGTCAAACTATAGCAAGGGAATGGAAATTTATAGCGAAAATTAGGGTTTTCGCAATCCCCACCGTGGCCCACATGGTGGTAGAGATTCGCCAACCACTCTACCGGGTGGGTCTGATGGCCCTCTGTCTAGGTACAAAGTTTCAGAAAAATTGCTGAAAAAAGTGAAATTGTTTGGGGGTTTCGTCCCCACCCTGGCCCCCATGGTGGTAGAGAATCGCCAACCCCTCGTTGGGGTGTCTCATGCCGAGACCTACACAGTAGTGAAGGTTTGGAGTGAAAAGCTCAAAAACTGTGGAAATGCATCCCGGTCAAACAGACACACAGACAGACAGAATCTTCTCTTTATTTATATAGATATGTATTTCCCTGCCATAGCTTCAGTCGTATCTCATCATGTCAAATCGCATCCTATCATTTTCTACAGTATCCAATAATGGATCTATATCATGCACATCCTAAAGTTGAAGCTTGCAGTTTACTGCTGTTTGTAAATCCCGGAGTGCATAAATTCCAATTCAAACCATGGTTATATTTTGTGATCAGCAGCTCACATAATAGGTCTGTCTCCACAGACCTTGCGAATAAAACACGAAATACAGAAATCACCAGAATCAAAGTGGGTTACATTACATAGGCTACATGTGCCTGTGGCTCGCTGGTCTGATGAGGCTAATAGATGTGGGATAATAATTATGGGAGACGTACATATATGTGTGTCACCCAGAGTCAAAAAGATAGTCGAACGACATCAAAGACTCGCAAGCGGAAAAGTCTCAAACCATGCAGCATCTTGTTATAATACTGAGACTATATACAAGTATACATGTAGGCCCTGTAGGGTATAGGCCACTAGTTCTATATATTTATAGGGCCAACATGTATATATATATATATATATATATATATATATATATATATATATATATATATATATATATATACCACTATGCCTTTTCGCAACAAATAACAAAAATTCGAATGACTGACTGATTTCTGACACATCAGAGAAATAGCAGACCTGCACCATTGCCCTCTACTCGTATGCCGTCTGTTTAACTATACAAGACCATTATTCTGAACCAGTCATGAGGGCTTCAACCACCTAAAATCATATTGAGAAATAAGAGTCAAGGGCACACAATCATGTGGTCGGTTTAGGACCTTATTTATGTAAACGCATATATGCTGAATTTGCATGCGACTTAACGTTCCCTCTGACGAATTGCAGACCAACCAATTGCATTTCCATGTAAAGACATGATTAACGGATATAATTATGATGTGGCTGTTGGCATACGTCACTATAGCAGAAACGTTGAACTTCCGGTATATAGAGTTAAGGAGTGCCGAGGCATGTTAATACTGGATGAGTAATACACCGTGCATGCATGGATCATAAGACGCGCACCCATGGATAGATGCAGACCTCCTTCTCACTCAACGAATAATAAAAATAATCAGTTGCGTGGCTTCGAGTCAATTGAAACGATGTCGAGCTATGCGGGTGCATTTAGATGAGTGATCGCCCATGGAACATTCGATCATCTAGCGCTAGGTCATTCAGAGATCGATTCGTCGGATGTCTATAATTATTATAGGCTCTATGCATGCAACTGACCAATTGGTTATATCCGTAAGTATATTATATAGGCATACAATCCCAGCCAATGTCTGAGCACATAAGCCATGTTTGGTTTTTTAGAGTGGCGCTAAATAAATAAATAAATAAATTTCCATAAATTTACAGATGCAGTAGAATACCATAAAGCGACAGAAGTGTCATGGTTCAACTCAAACGCTCGGATCTTTCTTCACATTTCTTCCTTGTACCCATTAGGCTACACTATATATACTTTAAGCATCTCCTCGGACTTGCACTCAGTGTTCATTTCTTCTTTCTTGGAACTCTCACAATTGCTTTCTCCAGCTTTAGTGCTCTTCATTGTGCTAATAAGAAGCACACATCGGGACAACTAGAATTTAGAGTCCCTGGCTCTGGACAGATGCGATGGAGGCTAGGAAGGTCCGGTGTCACGAAATAGAGTATCCCCCCTATTAATTGTATCCCCCAAATTTAAAAAAGTCGAAAAAACCGCTTCCGCGTGTATTTTTTGGCAAATTAATTTTCATCTGCTTTGTTTTGAACAATGACACTAACAGGTATGTTTATTCCTACTAGATAATTTGTTTTGCCCTGTTTTTAGAGCACTTAAAACATTTAAAACACTTAAGAACACTCAGTCACTAAATAAATTCGAGTTACCTTTATCTGAGCATTGCTTAGGACACTTAAAACAATTAGAGTCACTTTAAATTTTGATTACAGCATAAAAAAATTTATTATGCGCATTTTTCAAAAAAGGGGATAGAATGGTTTATCCCCCGGTTAGTATAGACCGGTTAATTCCATCCGGGGGATAGATTAATTCATCCCCCCGGATAGCTTTCAGGGGGGATACTCCGTTTCGTGTCACCAGCCGCACAGAAGTCACGGATTAGAGAGGTCATAAAATATACACCCAAGTCTCGTTTGCGAGAATTGATTTATGTTCAAAACGCGTGAAAAGTCTGGCCCACCTATAATGTCTATCTCTATAGGTGCGCATGTAACCATTATAGTCACAACTTACTTTCGACTGCCATATCCATCAACCCTGCCGTAAATTTAACTACCAGATGAGACAGCTACGAGTCGTCACATCGTCTCGCGCTCTCTAACTCTTAATGCCACCGCCACCTTTATCCATCATTTTGTTTTCACCCGAATCGACTACTGCAGCCTGTATTGGTCCATACCATGGCAACGGGGTGGAACAGGGTTTTGCAATCGGTGTCGTGTCTTGTTGGGCCTAAACCACGTCTTTGGGAGGGGCACTTGCATGTGCACATTGGGCAGTGTTCTGGGTCTCGGCAGTTGATGTGGCTTTGCCTCCGTGATTTGGCCCCTGTTTTAGAAAGTTCTGTCATCCCAAACGGGATGCGCCTTCGCTCCTCTTCAAAAGGTGAACTTCTTGTTCCCCTTCCCCCATATATGCGCGTGCTTCTATCATGCGTGGAGCGCGGTGGTGTAGTGGGTATGCTCGTTGCATTGCAGCAGAAGGGTTGCAGGCTCGAATCCACCTCAAGCCGCTTCGTAGGGACCTTGGGCAAGTCCTTCACTCGCAATTATTCAGCGCTTTGGCGTGAAACTCTGTTTGCAGTGTCCGCTTTGCACGCAGTAGGGAGCACCTCTGAGTAGCGAGCTTGAAGGGGCGCTATAAAAAGTGCACATGCAAACAAACAAACTCTGGATACTTCAGATGCGCCTTTGAAAGATTCAATGTAGCCTATTGTGTGTTGCAATGGCCTTTCAGTTTCAGAAGCGTTCACTGTGCTAGCGCCCCCGAGAGAAACTTTCGAAACTTAGGGGAGAGAGCGATGAACGAAGACTGCTAGAGAGTTTGACGGAGAGAACTGATGGAGGAAGTCAATTCTGAAGGAAGGGACTAGATGTATATATGCAGGCAAAGGATCTGGATTGAGCATGCTTGCATGGTTGTCATGACACGGGGTACCAAGAGGTCAGGCCGATCAGAAGATCTAAGAAGACGCTGCGAGTGGTTGCATGCAGAGGGAGAAGTATATAAGATCATATAGATATTTCTTTAGGGCGAAATAAGAACTTTGAAATGTATACGAGCGGATAGACTATAGACTCAGTAGAGGTAGCCAGTAAAGACGTTTAGTCATGAATACAAAGTGGTTTTTTTGGGGGGGGGGGTAAAAATAAGACGGGGCGCTCCGTCCTCTACATGCAGACTGTGGAGGAGACAGCAGAACCATAGGGAGGTCAACGAGAAGAGAATTACAGCGTGTTCTCCATTGCAGAAACACAAGTATATAGGGAGCATAAACATGCATAAACAATTAAGGTAAAGAGGAAGATAAAACAGACATGAAAATAGTCTTCAAACGCCTTAGCTGCTTGGAAGCAGGATGAGCGAGTAAACTTAATTGGCAACGTGTTCAGCAAAGGTAATAAAACTATCTGTATATACTCTATCTATTATAGGGTGACACCTTAGACTCGCGGGACTAGACATAAAAGCAATGTGAGCGAATTTTTCAGAGAGTAATACATGGTAATGATTTTTGAAGAGCTGCTGTGGAGTGCCAGACCTAATCAGCTCTGTTTTGGAAGAGTTTAAGGAAAGAAATTAGATGACGTTCAAAATAATATTATGACGATCTTGACAGTCAGCCCCAATTTGTCAATTTGACTTACAAGAAGGAGTTGAGCATGCACGACATGGAGGCCCATTCACAAAGGCTTGGACATCATCAACAAAGACGCGGCCAGTTGCCGAATGGTTAAATGAGAAGGAATATCAGCAGTGCAAAGGATGAATAGGAGCTGGCCTGGAACAGAATCCAGAGGAACATCCAATACAACTACAGGGACCCACTGAGTCCTGGAGTGACCAGAGACGATCATTTGTATGCAATCAGACAGGTAACATCCCAGTCAAAGGAGAGGTGAAGCCTTGAGTCCACAGGAGCGTCCAATGCGTTGCAGAAGAATTTCATGGTCAATCATGTCAAAGGCTGAGGAGACGTCAAAAATGAGCCAAAAGTGTATGCGCCTAACATGAGTCTTGTCAACAGCAAAACATGTAATTATATCAGAAACTAAAGAAAGAAGGGTTGTTTCTGTTTTGTGGTGAGCCCTGTAGACATTAGACAGACTGGTGGGAAGGAAGGAGTCCCGAATCTAAAGATAGTTACAAGGAAACTAGCCTTTCTAAAGTTTTGGACAGAACAAAGAGGTTTTAAATGGGTTGATAATTTTGGCGTATATACGTCATAAGGTCAAGATTGAACCTCCTCCTGAGTGCAGCAAAGACCAAGGCCCGTAATAAAGACACCATACTTTCCACAAGAATACACGCATGAATAAATACATGCATGCATGCATGCATGCATAAATGCACATTATACTTGTATACTGTATGCTGCACGTTGTAGCAATCCGGGAAAATGTAACACGACTTACGAGGCCTACATTTCAAATCTGTAGCAGATCTATTCATCTCGAATATAGAATTGACGAGAATGGATCGAGTTCTCAGCTATTCGACAGATAGCAGCACTGTCAGATCCACCCATATACTTTACCGGTGTTTATGCGCGCTACAGTAATACATTCAAATGTAAATAAATGTACAGGTGTGTTTGTATACAGTGACCTACGACCGCGACCATGTTCGTTTCCAATGCAGCTTTAGCCTTTACTCCTCGGCTGCGACCATTTTGCCACAGATCATCGATTTCTCTGTCCCTCACTCAGTCACCACTACCTGTGAGATCGTCAGAGTCTTACATGTAGGCCTAGATTAGCGACGGTGTATTATAGGCGTATAATTATTATTATAATAGGCCTACGCATCGATTGTTGATGCCTATTGTGACAATATAATTGCAGGCTTCATAACTTGTAACGCCATTTCGTCCATGACCATAACGATCCCCGCTGATTTCAGCAAGGCATTTTTGTTAGAAAAGAAAATGGTACAATTAGCTGGCTACAGGACATGACACGCGCTGAATTGCAATGACTATTATAATTGAAATAGACCTACAAGACTTTGACAATGCTGCTCCGTGGTTTGTAGGCTGAGGTCCAAATATAGCTTCGGTTTTGAGGTCAAATTTCCAACATTCCGTAATTCGTCCAAAGAAAACCATTAGCCTAATCAAAGGCGCCATTTGACTCCGTGCTCGTATTCTAGTAGATCGCAGTTCGTTCAGCCATTTGGTCGACCCGAACACATGTGATAAATAAAGGAAGTGATGAGAAGAGGAGGAAACGGGATGGGTGGGAAGAAGATACTGAGGTTCGGCGGAGGATTAGCTTGAAATGTTGGGCAAGAGAATAGATGGAAAGGATTCCACGAGGTGCACTACATGCAGGCTTCAAAGGGAAAAGAGACAAGCGCAGACCAAGACTATTAATATATACATATAATAGGCTGGATAGGCAATAATTATAAATGAGAACATAACATCTCTTGTATGGACTTGACGAATGACACAGGTTAGGGATGTCATATATTCGTAACCATCGCAGTCAAAGGCTGGCATCAGGAGATGATGATGATGATGATGATGATGATGATGATGATGATGATGGTGATGGTGATGGTGATGGTGATGGTGATGGTGATGGTGATGGTGATGGTGATGATGGATGGAATGAAGAGGGGCAGTGGTGTTGAAAAACGGGACGACAGCTTAGTGTGAGAATATATGCTGAAGGGATGGGATTACAGAGAGGACACATAGAAGAAGGCAGAAGATAAGGTAATAAAAATTATGGGACGAATGCATGAGGCAATAAGGAGGAACTGAGAGAAGAGGGCATGTACAAACAAATTGTGATTGAACTGCTTAGTAAAACTTGAGGCATTAGAATGAGAGATAATGTGCAGTTGACTTGTGCTAATAAATCATCTCAGGAATAAACATTAAATGCTTCAACTTCTTGGTCTTTCTTTGCTCCCTTTTCGCAAACGTTTGAAAGCCATTCTCTTTGATTGTAGTTTGAAGTTGTCACGTCGGGAGCGCCTCTGAGCAGTTTCTCTTGAAGCGGTGCAATATAAATTTAGGATACGAATGAGTTAAGTGCATGTGCCCTCAACAGCGTCAACTGCACTTCGCATCCGGATGCATCGTTAAGAAACCTCATCACTCTTGAAGGCCCTGGTTTCAACGCGTGTATACACAAAGGCTTTCCCCATGACGAATTTTCCACCTATTATTGAACGTCACTTGCTTGCAGGTGAAACTTTGTTTTTATTAAATCGATTTAAAAATTAACATGAAATGAACATTTAAGCTAAAGAGGAAAGTTATTGCAAGAGGTGAGGAGGAAACGATATAATTATTATATGACTATGCTTAGCTACACAACATCTATTTTTATGACATGTTAGACTAATGATCACTAATCCATGTTATCATAATTATAGTCTATCTGATTAATTTCGTACACTTTTCCTGGTTGTCGAAGGCGCATCTATATATAGGTGGACTGTGAAATGGAGCGAGAAGCAACATAAGATTTCCTCTAGAAAATATTTTGCATTTTCCCTTTCCCAATTTTCTATCTTAATTCTATCTTAACAGGGAGCCTTCTCTGTAGCTTTCTATAGTCAAGAGAAATAGATTGTCAGACATAATTTTTACTCTTTAACTCGTTTTAGTCAATTTCAGCATGTTTACGTTCTGATTAATTGAATCGCTTGTTACCTTCCTTGAGACAGTTTATTTGCCTGCTTGATTTCATACCTAAATTCCTCCTGCCTTCGTTCGTCATTGCCAACCTTCCCTCTTCTTTGTCTTTTTTGGTCTTCGTTACTGTACATGTATACATGTATATCTACTGTCGCCAACCCTTCCTACCTTTCTATCTTTATACTTTGACTATTTCCACCTGTATTTTATCTCACGTGTGACGTGTCTAATTTTTTCTTCTTAATTCAAGCCAATCTTCTCTTTATACCTCTTGCTGTTCTTATGCACTTGCATCCACGAAGTCTGGAGCACTTGCCATTTTTCTATGCATGTCTTCTCTTCTGTAGGTTTTCCTTTGTCTGCATTCGTTCATTCCCCGTTCCTTTGTTGTCTGACTCTTCCTGACTGATTTCTCTTTCTTATTTGCGTGACGTCATCATTTCCTGTCCATCTGCGTGATTTACCACTCGCATGCCTACTTTCCATCCTTCCTTCAGCTTCCTTTCTCTCGGAGACTGCGTGATGTAGCTACTTCCTTCCTTCCTTCCTTCCTTCCTTGCTTCCGTAGTTGGCCTGACGTCGGTCTGGCATTTGTATCAATCCGCCTCGGTCCTTCGTCGTCGTCCTCTATAGAATGATTGGCTGTTCGCATCCACGAATGTCTTTGGTCATATCGTCTCAGAGTATATGACTCAAACACAGTCAGCGCAATTACGCTAATTGGCACTCTGCTGGCAGTGCTGCTGCTGCTGCTGCTGCTGCTGCTGCTGCCAGACGGGGCGGACAGACGCACTGCTGCTGCTGTCACTGCTGCTGCTGCTGCTGCTGCTGGTGACGCCGAGTTGACACTGCCAACTGTAAGTCACGCTGGCAGGCGGATCCGTCACCTGACACGGCAAGCATCTAGACGCCTGACAACACCATGGATTGCTGGCCCTGTGGTAGAACCTTCATCGGGAACGGAATGTCAAGGATGCGGTCTGTAGCTCCAGGTTTTAATGAAAGATGGCGGAATCGAACTTCGGCACAGATATCTGTTATCGGCGCCTGACCTTTGTGATTGATGCCGATGGCTGTTGAGGTCGATGGCTGAATTGATCCTCTTGTCACAAGAGGGTCAGTTTGGCCAGCGTCGAGGAGTTAGAAAGCACCTATAAGCACACTGTACTCCATCAGGTGTCAAAGAATTTTCTCTCACTTGCTACAGAGATAGTTGCCTAGTACATTATGTTGCTAGCAGTGTCCTTATATTATATTATATCACATCATATCATATCATATCATATCAAGTCACGTCACGTCATGTCATGTCAAGTCATGTCATGTCATATCATATCATATTATATTTTATTATATTATATTATATTATATTATATTATATTATATTATATTATATTATATTATATTATATTATATTATATTATATTATATTATATTATATTATATTATATTATATTATATTATATTATATTTATTATATTATATTATAATTATTATATTAGCTTTTATTTAATTATGTCTACAGTTGCGAACGGATTGGCTGCGTATTACACACCATAGCAATTCTGGGTCGGAAAAATAATTGAAAGCGAACTGTAGAGAATAAAGATATAGAAGAAGAACTCTTTAGTGAAGCTTAGTCGCTTTTGGTAAGACACAAAAAAACAATAAGAGGAAAACGTAGGCTCAACAGTAGAAAGAAGACGAGATAGGCGACCATGGAAGCGGTGACGTAACTATAGGACTTTTCTCGGGGGAGGGGGAGACTTGAACCTTGAGCAAGACAAGTGCGGAGTCTATGGTGGGCCGGGGCTTCAGCATATTTGTAGAACGGTTTCGTTCGATTGCAGTTTCGTTTGGGTGCCAAGTTTCCAATCCGGGCAATCCCTACAATATAACTACGTTCCTGAACAGTGGAAGTTTTGCTGTTTTTATATAGCAACAATTTCATTAATGTTATATTTGTTGACAATAAAGAGTTCCAGGCAAAATAGGTACACTGGATAAAATGACATAGTAGAAAATAGGCCATTATGAATTTCTTATATAATAGCCTACTGCAAGGCAATAACACTGAAACTACATGTGCACCATTTGGTCATTTGCACCACAGCCACTAAATCCCAGATAACAATCTGCGACTATAACTTCGTTGGGTAGGCTATTCTGCGTATAATATTATTTATGGATGTCTGACGCTCATTGTTCTTGCAGATTCAATTTATTATTTACTCGTTCGCGATTGTTGCTTTTAACCCGAAGCGAAGCAAATTTAGCCAGCATGTCGTTCTTCACATTTTGCTCAACGCTGCCGGTCTGGCATCAATAATATAACAATTGCCTCTCATAGATCCGAAAGGGGTCAGCCAGGCAGGGCAGCGTCTCCTTTTCACCGTTGCTATCTATCTGGACAGAGCTGGGACGGTCATGATGGAAGCACCGGAGAGTTTTAGACAAATCGGTGGCAGGACTGTACAGCACAGATCTGCCGGTGAAATTGTTTTGTTGACTGAGTTGCGGCGACAAAAACTGGAAGTTGATCTTTTTGATCGCGGATTGTCTGAAAACGATGTAGATTATTGATTAAAATCAATCAGACAAAGGTGATTGAAATGGATGGTGTACAATGGATGGTGTACAATGGATGGTGTACAATGGATGGTGTACAATGGATGGTGTACAATGGTGTATCCTGTTGCATCAGGATGGAGGATGAGCTGCTGCAACAGATAGATTATATATTCCTGCATCTTGGATATCCCATAACAGAGAACGCAGAATTCACAAAAACAATCAGGGTTATAGATTGGACACGGGGGAAGAATTCATGGCAACGCTGATGAAACTAGGAAAAGGTCGTGTCTTATACCACCTGACTATAATATAGTAAAAACTGAAATCATGGGAATTATGTATATAATTATACATTATATAGCCCTAAGACGTTTGAGGACCAGTCGCAACTTATAATAATTGCGAAGGATGGATCACAAGAAAATTACTACGACGACAATGATAAATGGTTGAGTTGTAGAGTCTGTGTTCTCTAATCTGGGTCTCAGTCTCAAAACTAGTTCTTGATGGTTGATCTCGGTCTCGAAACCATTTTGCCTATGTCTCGTGGTCATTTTTTGACTTTAAAAAACTGTTTTGAAGAGAAAGTCTTGATCCTCTTGTATACATAAGCGGTCTCCATAGGCCCTATAGGCCTACTTCTCTCGCGCAGACTGTCTTTAGAGCTGAAATCCTTAGTTACAAGTTATAACTAGGAATTGCAAAACACGCCATGCAAAATGTTTCAAACACGCTCTTTCTATAATTAACATCTACTCAACAGACTTTGAAAAGCAATTTATGCTTTATTTCGATTTTTTGTCAGTCCAAGATCATGCATGCATGAGGCAGACTGATGCGCAGTGATGTCACATTTTGATTTCATATATAGCAACATCTTTTTAATTTCTTTCCAGACTTTTCGAGCGACCTTGCGGACTGCGGTAACGCCTGTGATCATGTTTTGTCTGTAAGGCAAACCTTTTGACGTATACCCTACACCATGGACGTTTTGCTACTGTATTACCTGCACTTTGGCTTGCAATTCAATACGCGATGAAGGTAACTGTAGACAAATGATCAATTTTTCCGATGTCATCGAGTACATATAATCATATATGCATGCAGATACCTCTGATTGCCACATGCTGCTGTCCCGATGTCTACAACTGGATCTATAATTTTTTCTCCATCGCTCTTAACAGTTACACGTCTTACGTTGTGCTGGCCTTTGACTGTCGGCGTTGGGTGCGAAACCTTAGCAGACGAACGATCGAATTGTTTCCTCCGGTACAGAAACCCTACAAAAAACGCACCTCCAAATGATGACGCAGACGGTTGGCCACCGATTGCACAAAGTACTGCTGCGATTGACTGTCAGGGTTTCGACTGTCGATGTCCTGAATCTCCTGTTTCACGTATTATCGACGCATACAGTTAGCGCCACATTTGCGGCGCTTAGTCATATTATACCTTGCATCGAATGATGACAGGACTAAAAGCAATCACTGTAGCTGCGAGTAGTTCACAGACACATTAGCCTATCTAATAGGTATAGACTATCGGATACCAGAGGGCTTTCAGTGTCGCCTGCATTCAGGTACATGTAAGTGTCTGTTGCTATATACTGTATACCTGACCTCTCTGTGGTCAGACTTAACGTATACAGTTTATTAGCAGACAGGCTGAGACAGTCAATGTCCATGAGCATTAAATACAAAATGTCTACTGTTAATCTACTATAGTGTTTGTTTTGTCAGACATAACTTTAAGTAGATCCAGTAAGCTAACCATGTATGGTTTACACGATGATTTCACCGAATTGATCCTTTTTGCGAGAGCAATGCATTAGTCTGGAAATGCAAGCTCTGACTATACGCGTGATTGAACACTGTTTATTTAGAATTTACAACAAGTGTGACGCTTGTTGTCGATTCTAGCAGGATATATACTGGACTGCGCGGAAAAGCTATTAGCGGCGCTTTGTGGTAACGAAATCAACCATTAAATTATATGAATCATGACACGCACCTCAGTTTTAGGCCTACTAAGATGAGTCAAAAGAATGAGAGATGGTTAATTATTGCTATAGGTGTTCGTAGGCCCACATACAGTATATGATCATAACATTCGTTGATTCAATTCAAACCGACAAGCAAATATGATGACATTAAATAGTCGGAACCTTACAAGGGCGGATACAGAAATTTTCAAAGGGGGGCCAAAATTTTCGGCCAGAATAGCTGGTCAAAATTAAAGAAAAAGAAATTTCTAAATGGGGGAGGCATGGCCGGATTGCCCCCCCTGGATCCGCCTCTGGCACCTTATGGGGGCTAGTGAACATTGAACCCGCATTCGTCTGTTCTTAGGGTATACCAATCAACCTTCACCCCACCCCAAGTCTGGTGCGGAAATGAGGATTTTACAGAGGCAGTGTTTAGGCGCAATGCAGTCAGAGTATTACTGTCTAAACTGATATACGATACTGAAAATTGGTCGTTCCGACTCGTTCGTATCTATAGCTAGTAGCTGCCATTGGATAAATTCAATTATGCATCTAAGCAATTTAATTACGAGACTAATCTATAATAATTATTATAGTGTTAAATAAAATAATAATGTTCTTCTAAAAGATATGAATTAAATCCGCATGGTGACGATGAGACTATTATTAGCTCGGTCACATCCATTGCGAGGATATTTCTACTGGAAAAACCTGAGCAAAATAATTGCAATTACAGTGTCGTCGTCGTCATCATCATCGCTAAATTCATCATCATATTCGCGATCATCGTCACCTACTCATCGTAAGATTCACAATACTGATAATCATAATAGTCTTGATCGTCGTTGCTGCCCTCTCCATCCATCTCACCCCTAGGCTACTGCCATTGTCACCAACCTCCTAGACCCCTCCCTCACTCCTTAGTCTAACAGCAGCAGCAGCAGCAGCAGCAGAAGCAGCAGCAGCCTCTCTACCTTTGTGTTTCAGACGTGTCCCCTCCCCGATCAGATCAATATCGCCTTTTCTACCTGTATCCTCGCATGCGTCAGGAGTCAGCCAACAGGCAGAGACCATCACCACCACCACCCCGGTCCACCCGCCCCTGAGGCGGCGGCGGCTGCTGCAACCAACTAAGGACCTCTCTTCCTCCGCACCGTTCTCCTTCTCCTACCACTACTCCCACTTACTCCCTCTGCCCATGCCCCATTGACCTGCCTCTACTCGCTGCATACTCTGCAGCCCCGTCATCTTCCTTTCTCCTCCTCGACCTCAGCGGCCTGCAGTGGCCTCTGTCTCCATCAGACATTCGTCGTCGTGTCTCCTTGCGCTGCAACACAGATAAATATAGCCACCACCGCCGCTGCCGCCGTCGCTTGCACTCACGCATGCGCAGCAGCCTCTGACTCGCACGGCGCATGCGTGTCCGCACGTGCCGTTCTGTATGACGACGACTGGATGAAACAATCGTCTGGACATGCGCACGGGTTCGATGCGTGACGAGCAGCGCTTCTTTCTGTCGAGGCCTATAATCATAGACGATTGTTTGATTGCTATAGTCTGTCACAGGCCTATAAAGCCTAACTGACGAGTCACGTGGTGTCGGATGGAGTGCTGATGATACGGTTCGTCACCAGGCGGCGTAATTGGGCGCTCGATCTCTTCAGATTGCTCTGATTTCACGGACTATATAATATTTAGCGGAGAATAGACGTGACTACATTGGGGTCTGTTTGTGCGTGTGTGTGTTCGAGAGGTGAGTAGAAATGCAATTCACATTCGTCCCAAACCTCAAATCTGGTCGTTTCTTCTGTTTCGACTCCATTCTGATGAATTTTTTTCCACCTCTAGTGCAAAGAAAGGTTTACCTCTGAAAAATTTGTTCAGCGGTAAAACCTTAAGTTGTTACTACTATAATACTACAGCGTGAAAGATAGGCTAATGCTGTAGTCAGTGTAGTATAGGCCTATATAAAGCGAGAGTGTGTGTATGTGTGTGTGTGAGAGAGAGAGAAAGAGACAGACAGACATTTATACAGACACAGACACAGAGACAGACAGACAGAGACAGAGAGAGAGGGGGAAGGTGATCAATCAGTTTGTTTGGAATTAACATTTATCCGTCTTTAATTCAATATCTCTTTAGATCCGCTTTAGTTCCTCTTTAGAGGATGCATGGGTTTCCATAGAAACGCAACAATTTCGTGTGTGTTGTAGATGATTACCATTCATAAAAATTTCACCGAACAATTAATGTTCAAAGACGTTTTGCATCATGCGCGATGAACTTTTGGTAGACGTGCATTTGTTGATCATTCATGTTGGAAAAGATGTCCCATACATAAAACAAATTAGTCATGTTTATTGTTTCATTCCTTTTCTGCAAAAGAGTGACAGAACGCTGAACTCTGTGAACTTCATCATACTTCGCATTGATTCCAGTCTGTATTTCTTGACCTTTCTAAATCAAATCACATCAAATCAAACTTGTTTATTCACAGAGATCAAGAAAAAAACCAGAACAACATAGAAAATGACAGTAAATAGTGTGCAATAGAAAATAGTAGTATAAGAAACTATGTTACATCTGTTCTCCATTCTCTGTGTTAGTTTCCTTAATTAAGCGTATCATCATCATCATTGAAATCCTTGGGCTAAACGCCCGTAGGTGTCCGGCGCCACTCTCTGTTTGAGTCTGTCTCGCGTCATGTTGCCCATCTTCAACCTGTCCGGTCTGCAGGTCCATACCATTAACATCTTGAACCAGCTAGACCACCTTGTCTGATGAAGAGAATATTGGGAGAGAGGCACGAAGGACAACCTGGGTCAATGCCCGTATGTGTCCCAAGCTCTCTCCCCCGACTCTCTCCACTGGTCTGTACTGACCGGCCTGTGCATGTCAGCTCCACATCATGACACCTTGAAGCACCTGCATGGGTCGCTATGTCACTTGTGCCGTGGTTTTTGCGGATTTCAATCGTCTTGGTCGTTTACTGCCAGTGTATCTCCACCCATCTGGCAAACCTTCCTCATTTTATCCGGGCTTAGGACCGGCACAGGGAAGTTGCTGGTTCCCTGTGGCAGAGGATGGATGCAGTTTAACGTCGTGCCCATGCAGGCCAAGCGTATTGCGTATACCCACTGCAATCAATCTGACAGTCTTAACGCGAATCATCATTTACCAATATAATACTTATCATCAATGCATGGTTACACCTTATTGCAGTTTGGTTAAAGGTCGATCCTCTCTTTAATCAGCTTTGTCCTGACAGCATTCAATAATTATTTCCTTATTTATTCAACAATCCGGTTGACAGACCACAACCGGTTGCAGTGTACAATTATGCAGTTCACAAGAACGCAGGTCACAGAATACACAAATTTTAACTACTAACAGAACAGACAGCCTGCAATACAAGGTCGCTAATAGCAGCCTATATATATATATATATATATATATATATATATATATATAAGCACGTCTATCCTATAGCCTATACGAAGACTTCGGGAATCGAACTCGAGTCCGCTTATCTCCATGTCAGAGTCTGTCCATAGATAGACTATTAGATATATTTCTAATCCTGGCGTAGTTTAGTTTTCCTACATGATGTATGCAGTCGCCATATACAACGTAATGCATTTACTCTTCTAAGATGCATTTAATGGCCGCTTATTTGCTTACTTAAATGGCAATAATCTTTGTGTGCTCTCTCTATCTATTGCCAACGTGTTGACGTCACACTCTGATGCAGGAAATCTATAATTACCAGAGGAATGGATGTCGTATAAAAGATTAACGTCCGATGGCATCCTTGTCCACAGATATATCGCCGCCGCACTTAAAGTTTACTTTGGATATTAACTGTGACGTTTTATCATCCAAAGGCAATCTTTTTACATCGCAAACATGATTATTCGTCGATTTTTCTTCATAAAGGTTATATAAGCCTAGCAATACAATTATCAACATGTTGTATATTTAGCCTAAGCTTCTTGCCATGGAACTAAAATGTTTTGTCATTGTCATTGTCAAAAAATTGTTACCATGTATGTCATAAGCAAGAAGGCTGCGCTCAATCTATAGTCACATGACGCTAACCCTTTACCGACTCGTCCGACCGGGATATAGGACTTTCCATGCCATCTACTGCATGCACTTTGGTTGGTAAAGGGTCAAATGAGGACGTTTCAGTTCTGTGTATTAATTATTAGTCACTAACACAGATCCTTTAGCTTGACTCACAGTTTCAGATCGATGGGATTGAATCAACTATAGGTTGCGACCGACTGCAGGCATTTTTTCAGACTTCCGATTTAGGATATAGTTGACCTGTTTTTTGCCGAATCCCAATTTTATCCGATTAATCGGTAATAATTGCATTTCAATTTGAAAAAAAATAATATTTAAATGTAATAAATATTTAAATGCAATAATCGGTATTTACAGAATGTAGAGATGAGCTTATACACCAAACTATAAAAACAAAATGTAGGCCTACCTTTAAATTATTAAGGATAATCGCAGGAGGTCGCATAGACAGGTTACTATTTTGCATTAGAAAAATGGAAAAGAAGTTTTTAGGACAGAAATGCTATGGTTCTCTCGGTATTTGTATTGGTAGCTAATGGATGCCCACATAGGCGGAGTTTATCAGGAGCTATGGGGGGGGGGGGGCTAAGGCCGCTAAGCCCCAAGAAATTCCGGATTCATGTTTTTACCGTGTAAATGGTATCTTTTTCAGGCTTAGCCTCCCCGAAGAACTTTCAACCAAATGACTAAAAAAGGTCATCAACTTTTTCGGTCGGTAAATATAATATAGTGATTTTCATGAGATTTGAACTTGACGACTAAAAAAATTCATGAGATTTGAACTTGACGCCTAAAAGATCAACTTTTTGGGCCGACACGAGAAAATATTGTTGGCGCCGTTCGTTCTGGACCAAGGTTTTTAGCTCCCCCCCCAAACAAAAAAATGGAGACCAAAATCCGCCCATGGATGCTCAGATTCCGATCAAAAGTCTCAGCAAAATCCAAGAATCAGTTAAGCTACACCGAATTGTCAACACTCCATTGGAAATAAATCTTTTGAATGTAGGAGAAGCCTGTAATGGTTTCTGCGAGGCCTTCAAATTGGTAGTTTGTACTTAAAGTCAATAACTATAATATCAAAGGTCTTTATAATATCACGCTGCCTGGCTCTCCATCAGTCTACCTTGAATGATTCGGATTTGACGGATGATTCATTGAACAGGCTACTGATGCAAGTTGCAAGGTAAAATGTGGTATACATTGTCCTTAGAAGACAGTCGTCGTGTGGACTTCAGCTAAGTAAGCCTTTGAAAACGGGAGGTGGGGGTCACTACTTCAGGCAAGTTGCCAAAATGACGTCTATAAGGAATTTTAAATCCACAAACCTTTCTCCATTTCAGCGTTTCCCAAAGTGGGTTCCGCGGAACCCAAGGGTTCCGCGAGGCAAGCACAAGGGTTCCGCGAGAAGTTGAGAAAAAAGAATTTTTTTGAAATTTCTTACTGCAATACAACATTTCAAGCAGCTTTTGAAAATGTACTGCAAGTTTGAATCTAGCCTCAGTCGTCTTTTGTGTCTTGTCCTCACCCGAACTTTCAGTGATTATTAGCCTAGTATGTAGTTTAGACCAGGGGTTCTCAAACTTTTTTTCCATTGTACCCCCAAGTAAAAAACCGAATGATGGCGTACCCCCAGCAAAGTCAGATCGGAAACAAAATGCCATTGTAAAGCCCTCTTGCAGTGGCAACTAAAAGTCCATCATTGTTGACATCGTGTATTAAAGTCGTATAGGCCTGGAGAGAGCAAAATTTAAAATATATGTGTGGTTGGGTAATCTTATCAACAAAAAGCGAAAATTGGTCTATAACTCCTGTAAAAAAGAGCTAACCTACAGTGCTGTGGTTTTTTTTATACTTGCACAGATTTAAAATATCTAGTTTAATATTTGCCAATATTAAACGCAAATTTAGGTAATATTTTGGTTTTAATAGCCAGAATAGTTTAAAAACTGGTTTCACCCAGATATGACGTGCCGAAAGGAATCACAAAATTTAAAGCTCGACCAGAAATAAATCCTTTGGCCAATTCGAAACTCTCCCCTATTTTGAGCTCTATAAATCTATAGGCTGTGAATTTCTGTCGTTGGTTCTCTCAATCATTCATACATTATTCAAGTGTTTCAAAATTATAATAATAGATAATAATAGGGCTAAACATAAATATGTTGCATGCACTATGTAGTATGTGAATCTAATAATATGTTGCGAAAGAAAGAAATTACGATGCTGTTACATATTACAACGTTAAAAATCATTGCTGATCAAAGAAAGATGGACACAAAAGTCCATAAACTCAAAGAAAAATTATATTTCTGGAATTTTTCGCGTACCCCTTCCCGGCGTCTGGCGTACCCCCAGGGGTACGCGTACCACAGTTTGAGAACCCCTGGTTTAGACATCACTGCTGAACGTAACGTAGGCCAGAGCTTTAGGCCTTAGTCTGAACAGAGACGCAGCCATCTTTGTTATCGTCATCTCGACGAAACTTGCCTGAGCAACGTAAAACGCAAGTTTAAAAAGAATCCCTATAGGCTCAGTCTGATCTTGTAGCAGTAACAACAAATAGTGATTTTAATTTGCTTGTGTGAAAATTTGTCAAAATTGAGTGACTTCTACATGCGATAGCTAGGGTTCTAACCTATTTTATTTAACTTAGAAATGTGGAACGCTTTCCAAACTCACACGATTTTTAATGGTTCTCGATGAAACCATCGTTCAGAAATTGCAAATCATTTTCACGACCTGAACGCGAACTTGGTTAAATGCTTTCTTTAGATGAATTGCGATGATAATAGGACACGAAACCACTCAATGAGGTGAAAAGCAGCCAACTCTTCTAACGGAGACTACGAACTTCTAATTGACCTATCACGAATGAAGCACAATTCCAATTGACCTTCACATTCTAACCACATGTATATACTCTCAGTAGGCCTATATAGGATCTAAACTCGTGGCTTTGAAAACGGAAAGTTTTTTTGCAATATCGTGAAAGATATTGTAAGATAAATAAACTTTATAGTTTAGTACTTTAGTGTGTTTATGTAACTATGTAGGCTAGTATGTGGGCATATAACTTTATTGGTACCCTTTGCTCCCGGTGCGTTCCGCATGATTCAATGCGTTTAGTTGAGTTTGGGGTTCCGCCAGAAAATATTAGGACGCGAAGGGTTCCGTGGCCCAAAAAGTTTGGGAAACGCTGCTCCATTTGATTGTTTGACTATACATACGCTGTAATATTCCTCTGGTCATTATTTTCTCATATATAAAGGATCTGAATGTTCTGCTTCGCTCATATCGCTTTAGGTTATTCATGATGTCAGTACACATGCATATTTCAGTTATCCATCTTTCTTTGTGTCGAAATTGTCACATTTGTTTTGCTTTTGTCCCTCCTCCTCTTCCTTCTAAGTTCTCCTTCTCCTCCTCATGCTCCTGCTCCTCTTCATCCTGGTCCTCCTCCACCTGCTCCTCGTCCTCATCCTCTTCCTCATTTCATCACCAGCAACTTCGTCTGTCACCGACAATCGTTTGGCGCGAACAGAAGACACTTTGCTGCAAAACCTAATTTAGTTGTCTGAGTGACAGCATATAATATTATAGTTTGTCTATATGTGTGTGTCCCCATCCTACGTGTTGCTTCTGCTATTACCCACAGCCAATTTCCGTATACGTCTATCATCCCCATCATTCGCAAAACACTCTCTGATCTTTTGTGATCGTCCATTAATCTGGATCTGTTTGTCTTCCGCTCTATCTCTAGTTCAGTATTTCTGTTTGTCACTGTCACTCTCACTCTAACTTTGAGTATCCAATCGACAATAAATCACAGAGATCACGTGTTATAAGATTAGGTCATGAGTTGCTTGACGATGTCAGACTTTGGTAGCATTCGGTTAAGTTACGCTACCTGAAGAAATGAACCTCACTCCAAGTATACTGGCGTTACTTGTTCCAAAAACAGATCATGAAGTTGAAACCACACGCAAGAATTCAACAAGCTTCATGTCTCCTTTAAAATTTATCCTATATAGTCTATACAAGCAAAGCGAACCAAACATTTTATTTCTTGTTCTGGTATACATAAGTCTATGATAACAAATATCCTATATCACCACATATGCAATGATACAATTTATGAATTATAATCTATAGGTCAATGAGGTATTGCATATATGTTCGTCTACGGCAGCGGTTCCCAACCCGTGGCCCGCGGGCCAAAAGTGGCCCGCCAGGCCGCAGAAAATGGCCCTCATCTCTCAAAGAATTATCAAAAAATATATGAAAAATAAACAATTTGGACAGGATAGAACACATTATTATCTTCTATTACAAAATAGTTTATGTTAACGTCGATAAATAACATCAACCATTTTATTTTGAATCAATTGTGACTATTTTATATGCTTTCAGTTAATACAATTTTAACATTGTGGCCCCTAATGTTCTTCAAATAAGAAAAAGTGGCCCTCGTGTCCTCCAACTTAGAAAAAGTGGCCCTCAAGTCAAAAAAGGCTGGGAACCACTGGTCTACGGTATACAGTCACACTACATCAATTGAAGCTGCACAATGATCCCAGAGCATAAGCTTAGATCAGAATCAGAACAGAATATAGTTTTGCTGATGGCTTGTGACTATAGCACTAGCACCACACGAGCAGTGGCGGAGTTTTAGTGACCTCTTTCTTACTTACATTTTTAAGTGTTTCCAAGCATCGGCGATGTAGCCTACGTAACTACGTTAATTGCTAATGAAATGATGCATGGCAATCTATGCTGTATTTATATTTTGACAACAATACACTCATTCCCATAGCGCCTGCAGTCGGTCTTACGTCTGGTTTGCGCTATTGACCTTCCTCATTGGAGAATATTGTAAAAGATTTATTGTTAGTATTATTTGCTTCCTTACTGTCACTATTGAAACGAACGAAGGTCCACTGTTGTATTTGCAAGTGATGACAGTCTTACTTACTTACTTACGACGGACTTGTTTTATGGCGTCCACGTGCTGCGGTTTCTTTGAAGCCTTAAAACACACTGGACGTCTCGTTGAAATTTTGATAAAGTTTTACTTTCTTGCTTAACCGGAGGCTCTCGCCGTCTTCCTGCGGGACTCATCACTGGCTCCTTCCCGCCGCCAGAGATGGACAGACGACTGCGGCGTCGGCACCTGAAGTATATACCTAACACGATAATGGTCTAATGGTGGACAAAAGACGACTACTTGCTGCAGTGACTGATGGATCACGCCGCCGCCGTTCTTGCTGCGGCTTCTTTCCACCCCTTCCTCGTCTCGCACGCCTGCGTTATAACTTCCACTCGCCGACGACATCTGCCGTCGATTTATTGCCATCGCAAGGTGGCGCTAAGGTGATGCTAAGAGGATTATATGGCGGCAAGAAAGGAAGACGGTTCGGTCGGGCGACGGACAAGTCCCAGCTGGCCACGGCGGCGGCGGCGGCGGCCACAGAGGCGGCGGCGGAGGCGGCGAGGCAGCGGTGGCGGCGACCGACTCTCAACCCGGCTTTATTTACCATTGGACGGATGCTGCAGTGGCGT
>OX457039.1:45640598-45660598 GCA_949752735.1 Lumbricus terrestris
GTTCATATTTTATATCTTCAACTTTGATGCACATAAGTTTGGATTCTGGTGATAGAAGAAGTTGATACAATTTTCGGGAAACATTGATAATTTATCCCACCCTCTTTCATCGTGAACGCCATGTCCCTGTTCAAATGTCATCTACGTATAGAAGGTCATTTTTTATCCAATTATAAATTGATCCTGTATGTCCAGCTTTCCAATCTTGGACAGTAATGAGGAGCAATGAACTGTGATATAACTGCCTTAGAATATAGTCCGTTGAGATAAGTCGCATACAGAGTCGTTATTTTGAAGCTGGTCTGCTCTGTGTTGTTTGAGACTTTGAGGGCATGCCATTATCACAGTCGAGGAGCCCTTCAACCTGAACCCAATGCACATAAAAACTGATTTAGTTCGAGTGGTGCATAAACAGGTAAAAAAATTATATAAGTCAGCTAACAGTAGCGCCAGGAAGGGATATAATCATTAATCAACGTCCAAGGAAGTGAGAACGATTCAAATCACAGGTATACCAGCAACGGCAGAAATACCAAGTACAATAATAGAGTTGTCATCTGTCACCTGTCGTTGGCTAGTGGCATCGATGTAAAAATACGATGAAAGCGGAATAAAAACGGAACCAAACGTTTTTTCTTCAAGGGGATTTCGGGCAATAATAAAAATTAAGAAAATTATTATATTAACAGTAAATAAATAAACGAGGTTACATAAAACATTTTTTAAATAAACGGAAAAACGAGAAAAAAACAAGAAAACGAAAAAACGGAATTTTCCTTAAAGGAATAAAAAAAAACACGAAAAGACCTTTTTACAACTATGTTTCGCGCGCGGAGTTGAATTATATGAATGTGAACGGCAACTGCAATGCTGTTTGGCTGATATTGTTTGTGTCTACGCGAAGCGTTCTAAAAAGGAGAGAGAGATTTCGTGTGGTGAAAGTTGACTGTTCAAGTTGTCCGCAATAATCTTTCCCAGCCGTTTGAAGGCGACACTGAGAGCATAGATCTATATATAGAGGTGATGGTCTAATGCGTATTAAAGTGAAAGAAGTATATACATAGTCTAGTTTTTCTTAGAAGAGAGCAAACCCTCGAAAGAGCGACGTTGACGGGAAGTAACCTCTAGCGAGAGAAATGTTCGATGCTATAATTGATTGGACCCAGGAGGCCGACACGTTATCGGTCTTTGGAAGAGCAATGGGACTGAGATCCAGAACGTAGCCTACCGCTTATCAATAGACGATTAAACTGAGAGTTAAGGGCTGAGTTGTTCGTTGGTGCATAATAAAACCGATGAAGCAAACGCGAGAGTATTTCAAGCGATCAGAGTCCGAAAAATCAGGAAATCTGAATCTGACAACCGATACCATCATGTCTGGGGTAAACATATATGGGGACTGCATGTATATCAGCAAAGAGCGGAGCGCGGTGAAGAGCAAGTTACTGTATTTCATTTCGCGGCGCAGGATCTTATTCACTCCCTTGAGAAAAAAGGAGCCTTCAGATATTATAGTATGAGACAATTAGCCTATACGTTGCGTTGGCTATACATGTAGACAAGTTTGCAAACATTCTAAATGCCGTGATGAGAAGGTATAGATGTGATTATCCCCAGCACCTATCAAGCAGGCAGTTAACTTTGCACAGTCTAAGATACACTGCTAAATCAGACCTGTACTATGTATACGTATACGGTTGGGATGGGCGTGCAAAAGATTTTGTTGAACTTAGCGGAAATATGCCAATCCTGGATTTCAGATAACACGAGCTCGGTAAGCATTCAGAAAGGTGAGATTCAGATTGCATATCAGGTTAGAGATGAGGATTTCGAATCACTTTCCGGTTTGAATATAGCCTAAGCGAGGAGAAGGGAGAGGTCAAGACTTTTCTTATGACAGAAAAACAATTCCACAGGCAAGTCCGCATGGCCTATAGTTTGATATGGAAGAACTAACGTGGAAGATGCCATACTACAATTGGCCTATGTCCTAAGACTTATAGATGAAAAGTGTAATATTGTGTGTCTGATGATTTGAGTCAAGTTCTTGGTAACGTTGAAATGAACGAGATGGCTGCATGGTCTCGCTAGCGCTTTTGGTTGGAAACTACATGTTATAGAAGGGTGAGACAAACAGCTGGCCATAGACGCTGATCGTAAACGTTGGTTTCATATAAGTTGGCGGATGAGCGGAATGTAGAAATGGGAGAGAGGTAGTTCGGTGCAAAACTATGAAGAGCTTTGCAAACAGGGAGGCGCAGCTCTATACATTGAGAGAGCGCTGAAAAAATTGCCTGCTTATAAGTTGGAAGGATATTAAATCTGTGGTGGCAGATTTGGGAAGGAGACGAAATACAGAACGAGTGCAACAGCGTGGAAGTTGTTTTCCTACCAAAAGGATGGCGGTATAATATAGGCGAGTATAACATCTATAGAGACAACTGAATTATCTGTGGCACGTCTATCGACGACACGATCTGCTGTCTGATCGTCACCATGTGGGTATAGACCTCCTCGGTTGCTTATAATCAGAGAATAGCTGGTGCCTGTCCGTGCATGTACACGCATACCGATGAAGAATATGCATTAAAGGGAACGAGTTCAAGATTTCAATTGTTCTGTTATTATAGGATGTATCGTCGATGCGAAGGTCGACCGCGTCGTGTACAATGTACATCCCCATTGTTGCCCATTCTCCAGTGTACCTTCGTCAATTCTTTCATTGATTGAACCGTCCGTGATGTGATGTTGTTCATCCAGTCCGTTCTTGGTCTTCCTCATCTATAGCTCGAGCGCCTGCCAATATGCCTTGTGTTAGGGTATCTGCTTTTCCAAGCAAAGATGTCAACCATATAATATAGAGATTCTGTATTAGTTCAGCTTGATTATGGTGATGGTGGTTGGTGGTGTTGGTACTAGATTTGGTGGTAATGATGATGATGATGATGATTGATGATGATGATGATGATGATGATGATGATGGTGATGGTGATGGTGATGGTGGTGGTGGTGGTGATGGTGATGGTGATGGTGATGGTGATGGTGATGGTGATGATGATGATGATGATGATGATGGTGATGGTGATGGTGGTGGTGGTGGTGATGGTGATGGTGATGGTGATGATGATGATGATGATGATGATGATGATGATGATGATGATGATGACGACGACGACGATGATGGCAATGACGATGATGATGATGATGTGGTGGTGGTGATGATGATGATGATGAGGACGACGACGATGATGATGACGATGATGAGGATGACGATGAGGATGACGATGACGATGACGACGACGACGACGATGACGATGATGATGACGATGATGACGACTACGATAGCGATGAAGACAATAATGATATCGATGATGACGATGATGATAATGAGATGATGACGACGACGATAGCGACGACGACAGTAATGATATCGATGATGACGATGATGATAATGAGATGATGACGATGACGATAGCGACGACGACAGTAATGATATCGATGATGACGATGATAATGTCGATTCACGTGTATTTCGATGTACATAATTATGTGACATTACTTGCGTGTAAACATCTAGACGTCAGTCAGTAAGGCGCCTTTCGGAAAACCTCTTCAAAAAAAGCCCTGGATGCTCAACATCCGATGTATGCGAACCAATAACATGCGTCAATAAGAAGTGTCGTCAGTTCGCCAGTCATACAAACATGAATAAAAAAATATATACATGAGCAATGCAGGAACCTTTTATGGATCCTGTATTTTCGTATTCCACCAATATATAGATATATATATATATATATACATATATATATATAATACATGTATGTCGATCCTATAAACACACGTTTGTGTGTATACGAATTGCGTCTAGTCATCGCATATATCTATACGAATATGTAATGGCTCTGTCTGCTTGTTGGACGCGTTATAAAGTTAATGGTCGTCCTTTGTGTTCGTCGACGCGTATAATGCCTGCAATAGTCAGACGCGGAAACTAATATCACGAGGGCGAATTATGATGGAACAACCTACGATGGCAAAAAGCGGACGCGTGTGCAGCAGCAGCAATCGTCTTCTGATCAGATCCACGATGTATGTGTGTATACGGTGTATAGTGAATAAAAAATAAACCCGCCTGTGTGCTGCCCTTGCAGGCTTCCGTAAGAGCTGTGGAACGCGTGTATACCGCCCATGCGTTTCATTGCATCTTTTATGATTCTGCCCTTTAACTTATTAATAATAACGGCTGAAACACCAGCGAAAAACGTTGGATGTTTCGATGTTTCAACCTTGTCGACAGCTAATGCTCGTCAACAATCAAATTAGGCTTTCTCTGGATATTTTTTACCATGCGGTCGTTAGATCGTATACAAAAGGCAAGCAGTTCTGATGCTAACAATGGGCAGCAATGTTTTTATAACATCTTGATCGTCAGATTATAGATTTTGACTACAGAGTCTGTATAGTAAAATACAGAACTGCACGATAAACAATTCTCTCATAGTGCTGCATTTGCAGCAGTAATAAAATTATATTGTAAAAAACATCGACTAGGCCTATTATACTGCACAATAGGAAAAAAAGCAATTTTCTCCGTTCAGTGAGTGCAGCACAAGCAAATGGTAAAGAGCACAAAAATGTTTTAAAATAGTATGCAATTATTCTTTATGCAATTATTATTGGTATTTTGGCATGGCTGTTCCAAATTGCTATAAAGCCAACATGCACGCAAGTTGACGCAACAACTTTATGGCGTCGTATACATTGCGAGTGGGTCATACATTGCAAGTGGTAGCCACTTGTCATTGTGGTTGCTGTAGACTATTTATGTTATCATTATTGTAGATAACTGTCATTTGTATATTATGTTGCAGGAGGAATTCAGACTCTCCTTGGTGCACAATCCTTGGTGTACAATGGTGCACAATCCTTGGTGTAGGCCTACAATGGTGTACACTCCTTGATGTACAATCCTTGGTGTACAATCGCATTCAACAGTTTAATGGATCTGCCTATCTCCACGATACAGTCATAGTTCATGCCTTCATTGCCATCGGAAGAAATTGGTATTTATGGTCTCGATGATTAATTTTCAGAAATGAATTGTTTATTTCTTCGTCTATTAAGACATCTTTGACAAACTCGTGATAAGGATCTCTCGCTGAATTCGGATCATCCATAAAAGAACCATTGTTTGCTTCATATATACCAGACTTCTGATCTATTGCTTATTCAGTGATATCATCCACAGATTGTTTCCTATCTTACTGAAGTTTTTCGCGGATTTCTTTGTACATAAATCACTTATAACTGATCAAACAGTTATTGCGGGAGTGATTCTTCGTATTCTCACTAAGCGACTAACGGCGGAAGTTTGTCCCGACTTAGATGATAAGATGACGCACAAGTCTTCGCACACGACTTTTATGGCGCACTGAATCTGTGTGGAAAACAAAAATAGAACGGCTCATAAAATCATTTGTCTCCACACAGACTGTGAGACTATATACCGTACAAGAAGTTAAATAACAAAGAAGCTGAATCGATCGACGTAATCATGCATGCGCGAAAAGCAGATACGGATTAACTCGTAGGCGATGGCACAAGCTCAACATTTTTATCAGAAGAAAAATGGCCTAATGACACAAACGGGAAGACTTAGAAAGGCAGAGTGGTATACAGCCAGGTAAAGTGGTAGACAGATAAAGTGGTAGAGCCAGGTGTACATTGACGGTGCGTGACATTGTGTCCCGGACAAATTTCCACTGCAGTGAAACGGTCGGATGAAATCTGTGGACGCCGCTGCAAGTGAAGCCTGGAATAGGAGAGACTATCATGTTTGTCGTCGCAATCACCAACAACGACAACGACAACGACGACATCATCATCGTCCGGATACAGGCTCAGCCTCCGTCTTCTCCGGCGAACCACAAGCGTCGTTGCCTTGACAACGAAGCATCACAAGGAATCTCATCGATTGATCGACGGACGGACAGGCAGAGACACGCAGCGATACAGATAGAGGGACAGACGCAGACGGACAGGCAGACCGTGCATTAAGTACGGGTCATAGAGAGTGGGGGAGAAGGGGTCGTGTGACGCACGCTGTAGACATAATAGGAAGCAGTGGCAATTGATGGCCACATAAACCAGGCAGACGTCGACAAACGGACAGATAGACAGACAGACATACAGATAGACAGATAGACAGACAGACAGATAGACAGACAGATAGACAGACAGATAGACAGACAGATAGGCAGACAGATAGGCAGGGGCAGAGACGTAGACGCTAAGTAGCAGGACCCTAGACAGACACTTATCACTGAACTTGGGGAGGCACAGACAAAAGACACACAGACAGAGTAAAAGAGTAGGAGACTTACAAAGATGTGCCTAGACAGAACGATACAAACATAAATACAGACATACAGAGAGACGGACGGATAGGCAGACAGATAGACGCAGCGTGCAACAATTCTTCAAGAGTGGACCTGAGGAAATCAACTGGTCACCGCGGAGTCACTCCGTTTACTCCTCTCTCCCCCACCCTCCTCTGCTGATCCGTGTCTAACTCCAGGTCATCCTTCTTTCCGTCTCTCGTCGTCGATTCCCTGCGTCCTCGTTTTTCCTTCGCTCATCGTCCATGAAGACTAAGACGATTCTCTCTTCAGTCTTTCAAAGTTGAGTCTGGAACTTCAGACTTCAAGGGACTTACGAGTCTGAAAATTTAGCCTTTGAGGGACTTAAGAGTCTGAAACTTTGAGAGACTTAGGAGTCTGAAGCTTGAGACTTTAAGAGACTCAGTAGCGCCATCGTCATCTACACTGATCTGTCGATGACTGGCAAACAATCCGAAACGTCGTCTTCGTCTGTTTCCGGCTGAAGAGAGGAAAGATGGAAGGACGACGGAGAAGTCCTTCGACGAACTGTAGAGGTCATCCTCTTCGAAAGAAGTCTGGACCAATCCATCTGGCAGCTGGTCTCCTACACACAGTGGCCTTGACCTACCTCGCTCTTCTCACAGGTTGGTCTGTTACAGAATATCTCATAACAGAGACTGGTGCTATAGAAGCGAAATGATATATTATAGTAGCAATGACATTAGTAACAATGGCATTAGTAACAATGGCATTAGTAACAATGGCATTAGTAACAATGGCATTAGTAACAATGGCATTAGTAACAATGGCATTAGTAACAAGCTTACAGCAACAATAATAACAACAATGGCGATGTCAACTTCTACGAATTTGAAAACGACAGCAGCGGTTCCGATGTCGGTTACGGCAAAAAAACGGCTATGGTGGTATATAGTGACTGTGGCTATGATGCTGGTCAAACTGATAACGAGGATGATAACACGGTGACGACGACGACGACGACGACGACGACGACGACGATGACGATGACGATGGCGATGGCGATGGCGATGGCGATGGTGATGGTGATGATGATGATGATGATGATGATGATGATGATGATGATGAATCATGTCTATCATCAGCGCTTAGTTATCAATTTCTGCGGCTCATCCATTCGACTACTTGCTACTCCTCCTCCTCGTCATCATCCATCGCGTCATCCAATTCATCGCGTCATCCATCGCGTCATCCATTGCGTTTTGCACGGTCAGAAAATGTGTTTTGCTATCAGTTGATGCCACGTGTTCGTGTGTCCGACATCCACAGGGGTGAGGGTGAGGGGGCTGTTCAGTGTCTAAAGGAACGGTTTCACATGTCGATCTCTTTGTATGAGTCTTCTGTTTGCCTTTCTGCTTCTGTCTGCAGCTCTGGAATAAGCGTGTTGATCTTATGATGTCTGCGCCTGCAGTGTCTATGTCTTCCGAGGACAAGCTTCCAGTCTCCGCGTTCTTTTTTTAGTATGCGTCATACTGAAGTAAGGCGCAGCAGCACTGATTGGCGTTTGCTGAAGAAGGACACCGCATCTTTTGTGTGGACAAGAGATGAAAGAAGAGGAGGAGGGAAGAAAAAAATGGAGTGAAAGAATTAGATGGAAGCAAACGAATAAAAAAAGAATGATGGGATTATGGGAAGTGAAGAAATGAAGGATAAACGACAGAAGGAGATTGGATTGAGATAGGACGGATTGCTGGCTAGCTGGTCTCCTAGATGGATGGATGGATGGATGGATGGTTGGTTGGATAAATGAATGGATACATAGATGGATAAATGGATGGATTGATTTTTGGTTTGCTGGATTGTCGTATGTATGCATGCGTGCATATATGTATGTATGTATGAATGAATGACTGGTTGGCTGGATGGATGGATGAATGGTCGGATGGATGGATGGATGTATGGATGGAGTTATGTATTGATTGAAAGATGGGTAGATGGATTAATGGGCAGACGGTCGAATGGATTGATGGATGGATAAATGGATGGATGGATGGATAGATGGATTGGATGAATAGATGGATGGACGGACGGACGGACGGACGGACGGATAAAAGGATGGATAGATAGATGGTTCAATGACTGTTTAGTTCGATGGCTAAACGAATGCTTGCGTAGATTTTAAACGGCTGAGAAAAATTGAGAAAATTATTCGGACAACGTTCAAAAGAAGAGGGAATAGGAGAGCAATGAATTATGGGAAAGAGTCGGTGAAACAGAAGGCAACGTTGAGACAGAGAGACAGGCAGACAGACAGACAGACAGACAGAAACAGGGAGTACCACAGAAAGGCAAAGAGAGAGAAAAAGTGAAAGAGAGAAAGAAAGTGATGATACGAAGAGACGGATTGGGACAGACGAAGACACACAAGAAGGAATCATATTTTCCATATCTTCGATAATTCGCCATCGATTACGAGCCACAGCTTATCGATCAACACACTAATCCACACGTATGCACAGTAACACAGACTCAAGCACACAGACAAAGGCACGCGCATTCGGACTCATACAGATAGGCAGAAGCAAGGACACACAATTAAGCAAATTGCGGCATAACGACGTCGTAAATTCTCTGTACGACTACAGGCGTTCGACGCGACATCTGGGCTGCGTCTCTGCAACTGAAATGAGTGCATCTTAGCCTTTATTCCTATTTTCGCGGCACTTACCACTTGTTTCGGCACTTGCACCGACGACGCTCATCAGACCACGTCGAATGACGCATTTACCGACAGAGACAGACACAGAAGCAGACAGACATACACACACAGACACAGACGACAGGCAGACGGACATACAGACAGATATGCGGACGGACAGAAGAGAGCGCATGCGCAGAGCGACAGATTGGAACGCGGCTTTGCGAGGTCGTCAAATGTTTCCGTCCAAGCAAGATCCAAATATTCACTGGTTTAACGTCGGATCGTGACTTGGTTGACTGATTGGCGTATTGAAATGCTGGAAACACAAAATCTGCCAGCATCAATGTACGCTGTACAATGCAGTTGGTGTTTAAAACTGCAGCCTATCTATTTGACCATCGCAGTTTTCAGTTCTTCAAGATATCTGTGCTCAGCCCCCTAAGGGTAAGCATATTCACAGAAAATCGCACATATGCAGAACTGTCGATGAGAATCAAGAAAGGGCGCTATATAAATGTTCGGAATGAAAAAGAACGGATTCAAGCGATCCGTTCTTCTTCTTCTTCTTGGGTTCGATTCTTATTGGGGTCGAAATCCACTGGATTTCCTAATACCGACTGACTGACTGACTGACTGACTGACTGACTGACTAACTTACTGACTGACTAACTTACTGACTGACTGACTGACAGTAAGTCAGTAAGTCAGTCAGTAAGTTAGTCAGTCAGTCAGTAAGTTAGTCAAACTTACTGACTGACTGACTAACTTACTGACTGACTGACTAACTGACTGACTGACTGACTGACTGACTGACTGACTGACTGACTGACTGACTGACTGACTGACTGTCTGACTGACTGACTGACTGACTGACTGACTGACTGACTGACTGACTGACTGACTGACCCATTCGACGCTCACATAATATAAGTGACTTTGATGTACGTAAGTGTGCAGCAGAAGTAACGTTGGATTGAATCCGCTGAGAAATTAGACGCGCAAATGACCAGATATGTCGGCCTACGAGACCCACGGTGCATGTGGCTTTGGGCGATGGGAGACAGAAATACAGACAGATATACAGACAGACACACTGAGATTAACCCAGGCAGATAAGAATGCAGGCAAGTAGACATCAAGACAGATAATCGGACAGAGGGAAATATACTGTATATATGTATGTATATATATATATATATATAGAGAGAGAGAGAGACAGACAGACAGACAGACAGACAGACACACAGAGAGAGAGAGAGAGAGAGAGAGAGAGAGAGAGAGAGAGAGAGAGAGAAAGGGAAAGAGAAAGAGAAAGAGAAAGAGAGAGAGAGACATAGACACGCATAGGACCATGCTGGTAGACGTATATACACAGGCAGATAAACAGGCAGAGAGACTGGTTCTTGGCTTGCACGCGGTTACGTCCGAACACCTGCCTATCCGGTGCACGCCCGAGGCAATTGAAGTGATTGAATGGACACACTGGACGCCAGTGTCTGCATCTTCCACCTCCTCCTTCAAATGCCCTTCCTCCACCTACCATCACTCCGCTTTCCTCCTCTTCCCCCATTCCAAACCACGAAGAACAATTTCCCATCGACGCCATTGTCTAACGGAACACAGCAACCGCACCCCGTCCGGGTAGGGTTAGGGAAAGTCTAGTTGAAGCTTCAGCCATGCAGGGTCAAGGTGGGTATTAAGCATTGATCCTATGCGGATGATCGACGACGTCGTTCTTTAAGATTCAGATGTCATAGTAGAGACGGCAGATAATCTTACCGTAACTGATGCGTTTGTCCAATTGCCGGGTCAGCCAACCATCTGACGGATTTATTGAACACGTGACTCTGTGTTTCATCCAGGCAACGAGCCACACAGACAACTACGTTGCATGATAATGAATGAGACAATGACGACGACTGCAGATATGATGATGATGATGATACCAGATGGGTTAAGTGCACGCGAGATGAATCAGGCAGTTAGTGTCTCCGCTTCATTCTTTTAGTGCAGCGTCTCCGCCTCAATATTCTCAACATTCTTTGTGTGCTTCGCAAAATCTCAATTCGGATGATAATATCAAATCTTTTGCACTTGAATCTGTCCAAAACGGAATCATGCACGCGTATTATGTTTTCGTGATTGGTTCAAGAGAATTCCAGATTCATCCATTTCTGCCAATACTCCTGTAGAGAGGAGTTGGTAGAGCCTTCTCTACAGGAGTTTAGCCTACATCCGTCCACACAGTGATGCTAATATTTCTGCACTTAATTTACGTGTAGACTACGAAATGGAAATTATGACAACCCTGTTGTAATAGGTGCAGGCCTATTATTATTATTATTGACAAATTCAAGAATATTGTAAGAACCAGAAACCTTCAATATGAATTTCACTGTTTAATAATTAATTAATTTTTGTTATTTACTTCGTTATGGCACGATTTCATGCCAAGATCTGCGTCTGATGACAAGTGCACTGCTATTGCGAACAACTAATGCTCTGATACTTCTGGTTTAAATGTCTTTCCTGTCCAGTGCCAGTGGGGTTGTAGAGTGGCTACATAATAATAATAATAATAATAATAATAATAATAATAATAATAATAATAATAATAATAATAATAATAATAATAACAATGACGATTTCAATGGCGCCGTAACACAGCCATGCCGTTACAAGGGCGCCATAAGTTTTAATTCCATCTGATTGATGATTCCTGGTCGTTGCAGTCACTGAATGCAGCAGCAGGAGCAGCAGCAGCAGCAGCAGCAGCAGCAGCATCAGCAGCAACAGCAGCAACAGCAACAGCAGCAGCAGTTTCATCCCTGTCACCTTTGAAGCGATGATTAACTCAGTCAGTCGTCAACTGAACAGAGATTGCATGCCTTCCACCTGAATACCGAAAAAGCCATTGCTAGACGGTCGAAATTAGGATGCCACATAAACGTGTCTTTTATGATCTGTTGGGGAATGTTCTACTCTCTAGCGTATATACATGTAGGCTTGCCATAATAGGCCCTATACCGTAATATCTAAACCTATAAAACACAAATTGTGACAGTGTGCTTGATAAAAAAATCTCCTCATCCACGCTACCGATTTTTCCAAATAATTACAAAACAACTTCTTAGCACTCCCGGAAAACGCTATCGGGGTTCGCGATCCAAAAATCTTACCTTTTCCCGAGTTTGAAACATTTAATTTTCTATCCGAAAGTTAACGCAATATTTAAGATTGGTCACCGGAAGATCCAGTACCCTTTTCAAAGATTCCATAGATTTATGACGTCATCACTTCTTCACCTCACTTTAGGCGGCCGATTTTATGGCGCGCGCTTTCGCAAAATTGTAATAAAAACACTGATAATATAATTATGAACGGTTGATCGCAAGATAATGATAATTTTTACCGGTAATTAATATTATACCGTGTCGTCGTATGTATGCCATCTGGACTTTTTTAGGGCGGACGGATTTAGGCAAAAGAACCAAGATTCCCCGGCAAACGCCGAGCGAAACCGCCCCGCAGGGGTGGCTGGGAGATGGGTTGGGGCGAAAACCCTACATTTCACGGAGAACGCCAGGCACCCCAGGCCGGGGCCGGGTTGTGGCCGATGGAAGAAGGCGGGGTGAGAAAGGTGGAGTGGGAGCGGGGTCAGCGTGGCTGGAGACTAAAAATCGAAATTTCCCGGGCAACGCCGGTAATTCAGCTAGTATACGCTAAGTAATATAATATACATATAATATTAATTATCTTGACATAATATATGTTTTGTCCAATTGCCCTTATTCTCCTGCCCGGTGCTTTCCTTAATAGCCAGTGATTCTTATGCCATGTCTTGTTTCGTGCCTTACATATGTTTTTGCTGTCTTTGCCCCATTGTTCTGAAGTCGCCTCGTGTCTTCTTTTCTTGCCATGGACTTATCTAAAAATGGTTGTATTGTGTTTGCAAGCCTCGTCTTTTTCCAGAATTATTATACTATTGTTCTAATTGCGCTGTTGTATTGTTTTTCTTTGCATCATTAAAAAATTAATTCATTTTTATCTTCCGCTGCAGAATCTCCTCCCCTACCCTGCCTCCGTCCCTCCCTTCCTCCCTCCTTTCTCCAGGCTGACAAAGATTTTACGAGCAAATAAAACAACTTGCACATAATTCATGCATAGGTCAATGATTAACATAGCCTAATAGTTCTTCAATCCAATCAAAAGATGGGCTTTACACTCGATCCCATCTTCCTTCCCGCCTACAATTCCAACAATGATATGGATAAATGTCAGAAGCTCTGTTTCGTAATGCCATTTAATTTCCATGGAGCAGGGCTTTTTTAACGTGCAGTTATGCACAAAATGTGCAGTTCTAAATGGATTTGTGCAGTTGTAGAAGCACTTATGTTACAAGTTCTGTACAGTTAAAACTACCAAAAAAGGTAATTGTCCTCCGATTTGAAGTAATTTACCCTTGAGGATGGGAAAGAAAAGAAGGGGTTGTGCAGTTCTAAAAATTCCTTAAAAACAGCCCTGCCATGGAGTTTACAGTACTGATATGATATATGCATATAATATAATTATAGCCTACCTGAGTTAGTAATGTGACATCATCATGATGGTTATCGTCCATCATCATTGGCATCGTTTGCATCATCGTGATGCAAATACGTTATTTACTATTATAATTACGTTACATACAAGGCCGTAGCCAGGATTTCATTTCGGGGGGTGTTTCACCAATTTCCCTTCCCAAAAAACTAAATCTTTCCATTTCGGGGGGTGTTTTCATGGTTTTCTTTCATGGTTTTTACGTCATATGCTCGTAAATGCATTACATTATTTTGACATTTTCCATTTGGGGGGGTGTTCAAACACCCAAAACACCCCCCTAGCTACGGCCTTGGTTACATATACTATAATTGGATTAATTACGCTTCTGTTGTACTTCTCAGGAGACTGGAGTTCGCATTTGTCCTTTCTTTACGATAAAAATGTCTTTAGATATAATCTAATCTATTATAGTCTGTCGCTAAAAGACGCTGAGGGTGAAAGATCAAAGGAAGCAAAGATGCAAATTGCTGTGGTGCGCAACAGCAGTGCGTACACGTCCCTGTAGAAGGTCGTAAAAACAAGCTGAGTGCAAGCACTGAGTAAGAACGCGAAGAGGGAAAAGACAAAGGCGTGCAAGAAGAGAAAGAAGAAGAAGAAGAAAAGGAAGAAGAATAAGAAGAAGAAAAAGGAGAAGAAGAACAACAACAAGGAGAAGAAGAAGAAGAAGAAGAAGAAGATGATGATGATGATGATGATGATGATGATGACGACGACGACGACCACGACGACGACCACGACGACGACCACGACGACGACCACGACGACAGCGACGACGAGGACGATGACGACGAGGACGACGACGGTGATGATGATGATGATGATGATGAGGATGATGAGGATGAGGATGATGAGGATGATGATGATGATGATGATGATGATGATGATGATGAAGGAATGTGTATAAATCATATTGCTGAAGGTTATTTCGCGTGTGATGCAGTTATGACCAAAGTCAACGTATATTGTAATTGTAATCGTACATTTATATAGCGCCACTTCAAGAGAACTCCTCAGAGGCGCTCCCGACCTGACACCTAACCACAATCAAAGAGAATGGTTTTCAAACGCTTGCGGAAAAGGGGCAAAGAAAAACAAAGAAGTTGATTATTGAAGTGTCTTATTATAATTGAAGTGAATTGAAGTGTCTTATTATATGTACAGGGTGCGCCAAAAAAAGGTAATCCTCTTCGGTTTTCATTCCATATCTTGGCCAAACATACGAATTTTTAAATGAAACTTTATAGTCTTAAAGGCAATTCATATTTACGTACAATGGTCAAATTACAAAAAATATTTCAAGCAGAACAAAAGTTATATCACTTTTAGTGAGGCTACCCACCGTTTTTTGACGATTCAAAAACGCGACGCAACGAAAATTAACAAAAAAACTGAATGCAGAAATTCAATAAGCTTAAGCCAAAGGTAATTGAATATGTTTGCAATAGAAAGAATGCATTCAGTCATTAAAATTTAATGCTTCAGGGGTCCTTAGAAAATAGTAAGATAAATATATTTGAAGGAAATGCATTGCGATTAATTTGCATTTAATTGCGATTAAAAAAATTAATCGTGCGATTGATTTCGATTAAAATTTTTAATCGAACAACAACCCTAGATAAAATAATCCGGCTATCTAGGGACACCAACAATAGAAATCCGCCATGCATGATACAACAATCGATCATCGAAGAATGTAACTATATATATATATATGTGTACTAGATCTGAAAAGTTAAAGACTTTTTGCCGATAGATTCTGCAGTGGAAATCTAGAAATGGTGAGGCTGAGGGCCAATGAATATAATAGCAGGGCTATGACACTGTATACCTCCCGCTGTGCGGAACACATCGATTTAGAAGTGGATGCTGAAACTTGGTAGTATACGTAGGTAAAAGTACAGGGTGGGTAAAAAAGTAATCCCTAAGGAATAAGCATACCTTCCAATATTTTTGGCCAAGATTAAGATTTTTTAAATCAACTTTTTCCTTAGCCATTTCAATGTTTTATCAAATTAATTTCTAATGCGTTTGTCCCATTGCCGGGTCAGCAAATTTCTGGCCAAGATATTGGCAAAAGCCTTATAGTAGATTAATTTTTGCCCACCCTGTACATCTGCAATTCTGCATTGGGCCTCGAATTCGTATCTGGGCATTTACAGCGCACTGCGTATTATAAGATGGGCGCCTGGATACAAGACGTGTTAGATTGATGAGACTCATGAGCAGAGGGAGAAAGAGATGATCTAAGAGAGGAGCCTTGGTCAGACGCGAATTACCCTCTGGCCTTTGTGTTTCTGCCGCCTCTGCAGCCCGCCGTCTCGGCCTCTCGACGGCCTCACTCCCTACATCTCTTGTCTCCTCGTTGCCTCTCTTGTCTTCCTCTGTATACCTTTCGCTCTGCCTCTCTGCCTCATCCCTCCAATCATATGCGCACAATGATTTCCGTCCCGCGAATATTAGACTCAGTCGTCGATATTAGTTTGATCTTTCGATCTCTGGCATCGATGCTAAGTCAAGCCGATCAGTCATATATATATATTATGCATATACTATACATATGGGTATAGATATGCGCATGTTTGGACGCACATATATTGTATCTATAGGGCTATTATGCGATAACGACTCTCCATGTATAGGATAGCAACACAGACATGCAGGCATGCAGGCAGACGGGAAAAGAGACATACATAAATGGACAAAGAGAAAGAGATAATATGCCATGCATGCATGTGTGCTTATGTATATCATATATGTAATAGCATGAGAGATATTTCCACACAGGACGAAAAATTACAGTCAAATATTGTCCGTCCAATGAGGAGACGCATGCAGGAACCATTAATCAACTTCCTATTTGCAGTCTGTCAAATATATATAATTATACATATATAATATATATATTAAATACATGTATAAAATACATATATGTATTGTATAGGCCTATGCATTGTGTATATAAATATGTGAATATATATATATACATGTAAGTAATAAGTATATCATGACGTGCTTTGCATGAGCGCCGCGCGGCGCAGCAGGCGGTCGAAGGTGAGTGTGTGTGTTGTTTTGTCCGACTGCCATCTCTAATATATTTCTCAAAGTTTGTCCTTCCATATGTTTGTTTATTTGTATGTCCGGATTTTTACTCTTCGCCCAAAAATAAGCTCGGAAATGACAGAGCGTCGGTTTAAAAAAAAAATATCCAATTGATTCTTACCCAAACTTTAAGGTCATATTGACTATTTTCAGCTTTTAATTCATTTTAGAAATCGATTTATTAGCGTTTTAAGACAGATTTCATCTATTATCGCTCACATTACGATCTATCTAAGAGTATACAGTCGGCATGACGTTATACTTGCCCAGTAATAATTTCGGCAGCGCCCCGCAAGAGCGGGTCACGTTTGGATTATTGGGTAAACGGGGTGAGGTGGAGGGTTGGCGAAAACCCTAAATTTAGCGTTCAACGATGGGCACCACAGTGGAGTAGTCTTTAAAACCCTAAATTTCACTTTAGAAATCGAGTTATTGACGTTTTAAGACAGATTTCATCAATAGCATTTTAACACAGATTTCATCAATAATCAGTAAAGAATCTACAGTCGCACGACGTCATACTCGCCCGGTAATAATTTCGTAGCGCCCCGCAAGGGCGGATCACGTTTGGCTTTTTGGGAAAGCGGGGTTGGGTGGAGGGTTGGCGAAAACCCGAAATTTAGCGGTCAACGATGGTGGAGTAGTGTTAAAAACCACAAATTTCCCGGGCAACACCGGGTAAAACATCTAGTAAAAAAATAAAGTTGCAAGAAATTGGAGAAAATTCTTTGGATCTGCTGTTAAGAGTCGTTGAACTCCATTGATGCATTCTCCAATTAACCATGGAAGACCGATGATATCTCGCGTGCTGCTGGTAGTGTTGCTGGTGCATGGTGGCGAGGACGATGATAACGGTGGTGGTGGTGGTCTCTGCCATGGTGGTGGTAGTGGATGTGGTAATGGGGCAGTGGTAACGGTGGCTGGTGTGGCTGTGGCGCAGACAGTCGATGCTGGGTGATGTTTTATAGGTGGAACCGGTTGCAAGGTTGTTTCAAAGGCGCTGCAGTTCGTCGATGTATAGGCTGACGTATACGATTGCGTTGGGTCATGGAGGGTTTGCCAGCCGTCGCAGAAGGCGAAGGGGAGGGGGCCACTAATCCAGGGCTCCGGAGCGTTCTATGAGATAGCACTCGTTGCAAGAAAAACTGCATCAATTGTTTATGGTCGCCAAAGCTACTGTCCGCTATAAATCTTCTAAAGTGTTTACGGATGCTATCTATAGTACTATCCTAATAATATATAGGCCTATAATTATACGAATGCATCTGATCTCGTATATTATTACTCTTAAGACCGTTGAAGGCGCTATACTATAGTATACGATGACCATTATTATTGGAACAAACTGCCGCTGGCAACCACATTGAAGTCGTATACACACGTGACCATGGAACACTAGATTAGCTGCGATAGACAAACTGAGCTATATAAAAGTCTGTTGTTTCAACGCTGACGTTGTCTGCAGTCTATATAATGCACTTCGGTCGACTAATCCTTTAGATTGGGGATCAAGCATCTGATGGGTGTCTGTATTGAAGTAGACTATATATACGCGAGCAAACATAAGTTGCAATTACACTGCCATGGTGGTTACGATGTCGGTGGTGGAGGCGGTGGTGTATGGTGGTAGTATTAATATACTCGTGACATGTTGGGCTATACGTCTGGGTTCGAAACTAGATAGCCTATATGTCAAGGGAATTAATGTAAGTTTATGCTTCGAGGTCGATTATTTGCGGTACATTCAGGGCTGTACACGAGGGTATACGCGGGTATGCAGCGTACACTTACCTCCGGGGAAAAACGGCATCGTATACTCGCTTCCCGAAAAGTAGGATATATATACGCGGGTAAAAACTAAAAAGGAGGGCACACCGTACAGGCTAGTAAATCAGGGGACGCTTGGCTGCTGCTTAAGATGCATTTTGGCCCGATGACTAAAAAAAAGGATCGTCAGTTTTTTTCGGACGGCAAATGAACGAGATTTTGGCCCGATGACAGAAATTTCGGGGCCGAACAGGTCGGATTTTTCTCTCGGTCAGCGTGCACTCCCCTCAAAATTAAGTCTACCAGTACAGCCCTGTGTACATTGTACATGCCCATTAAAATTAAAGGTGTACTATATAGCCTGTCGTATCTGCTATTTTACGATGTTCTTGCTGAATCGATGACTGATGATAACAAAAATATTACAAGTATAAGCTTACGTGCGTTGCTGCATGTATTGCAAAAATAAGTTTAATTAGTCGTTATACACTACTTTGAAGCGGACGAAACTCTCATCAAAGCTCAGGCTAATTGTTATTAGACGACCGATGTCGATGCTTTAGACATAATTATATATATATATATATTTCTTGCATTAACTCTCCTGTACATTCCGATGTACAGATATTTATTTATATCATAGACTGAATATCATGTTATGCATGACATTGTATACTATAGTCTGACAAGTCTGTGTTTATTCATGTATATTAATTCACATGTTGCAATAGTAGATTATTGGTAATTTGACTGGCATACACATACAGTCTATGTATGTATGTACACACACATATATATATATACATATGCATGACGTTGCATGTATATATGAAGCAAAATGATTATCTAGCTGGACTAATATCCGGCGGTGCCATAATCGACTGATGGCTTGGAAATGCTGTTGCAAATTGAATGACTGCCGTCTCCACTAATTGTATATCTACGACGGTCATCATTGGATGCGGAGCCGCAGACCTAAGCGACTGCCACATGCAATCTAGCGATCGCAGGATAGAAGAGAAAATTGTCTGCGTGATGTCGACTAGAAATAGAGAGACGTAAGTAAGTACATCTTTGCATGCTGCGAAGTTCCTCTCGCCGTTTGCAATCAAGTTAAGACTAAAGATATATACAGATGTATACAGTTGCTGTAATCGGTTATAAGAAGTGGCTGAATTTGACCGATTCTATTAGCCTATGACACAGCAGATACCAATGCTATAGTCTACGTTTTAGATAATTAGACTTAGGCTATAGGGCCTATAGGCCTATAATAGGTCGCGTCAAATTGCGTCTAAACCGGGTTTTGGGATTGAGGACAGCTGCATTTATCCGGCTCTATTCATCATCATCATCATCATCATCATCATCATCATCATCATCATCATCATCATCATCATCATCATCATCATCATCATCATCACCACCACCACCACCACCACCACCACCACCACCACCATCATCATCAT
>OX457039.1:45670598-45708098 GCA_949752735.1 Lumbricus terrestris
TAAATATATAGCATATTATAGTCACTTGCATGGTAAGTTGGTTGAATGTTGAAAATGGTTTGTGACCGATCGCATTTGTGCATCTATAGGCCTAGAGTTTTGTTGATTTTTAAAATCCGTGTGACTCTTATCAAATGAGTCTTTGTCTTACTGACTTCTGTAAGTGCTATTGCGTTCGTTCAGTTCTATCTGAAATTAAGCAGCGAAGTTGCTTATTTCACATGTTGTGATTTAGCCTACTCTTTTGCCATCAGTTCTTTCTTTGATGTAACAGATTACAGCCTAAAGCTCCTTTTTGGTTCACAGAAAAGAGCATCTAGAATCATATATGCGCAACCACCCTATGGGACCCACAGGACGCGTCCCCCCCAACTTTTGAGTGGACCCCTAGCTTTATTATTAGGGTCCCCCAACTTTTAGGACGTGATTCATTATGGTCCCCCCAACTTTTAGGACGTGATTGCGCCTATGTCTAGAATGTTAAATAGGTACTGTATAGCTTCACCAGCGAAAGGCAATTTTTCTATGAGAAGGAATGCATGCATAAAATGGAAAACGCTGAGATAGAGTAAACAGATGGAAAATTCGTGCATTTGAAGAAAAACTCTTGGTATTTTTTCAAAACAAAGAGAGGAAGATATATATATATATATATATATATAGTGCAAAAGAAAAGAATGTGGAAGTGGATAAAATTGAAGTGAAATCGTGTAGGCCTGTGTACGACTCATCAAGACAGAACTTTTATTGAATCCTAAAGACGCACAGTCGCACAAGACACCGAAAAGCGTCCGAGAGAAAAGTTATGCCAGGGAAAGATAAGACGCTCAAAGATATTAGGCCGTTGTTATGCACTCTCGAAAAGTGGATTTTGTATACGTGAAAAACCAGAGAAAGCATGGAGCCGCTCTATATATAGGGGAAACAGAGAATCATGCTATATGTAAAGGCATCGCTGAGTCGATACCTTGTCAAAAGCGATCTCTGATAGCGATGACGAAATGTAAGCGGACATGGGTTCAGTTGACCCGGGATCACGCCCCATCCTTCCCGGGATCACGCCCCATCCTTCCCGGGATCGGCGTCGGTTAAACTGCGATGATGCCGCGGATAAGAAGGAGGCGGCGGCGACGTTCGAGGCGGGGTAGGGGTCTCCCTCCCTCCCGGTCCACCGGTCCATCACTCCACGGCGCCAACAGAGAGACGAGGACTCGGATAAGGAGACGATGGGTATCCGTCCTATAGTCTATAGCTGCTCCTCGTTTGAATTATTTGCAGCACAGATTGGTAGGGAATTGTTTGAGGGAAATCTGCAGTACTTGCATGCAGTAGACGCGGTCATTGTTTCGATTTACGATTGTTTTATTGAACAAATCATTAAAGATCTCGATTTGTTTGAGCATCAAAGCGACAAACGACGACGATGTCTCTGCAGCAGCAACTCGATCTAGGCTCATCAGCAGTCAGTTCCAATCGCTCGGCGGACGTGGTGTACTGCATGCTGCATGTGGCTTCGGCGCTCGACCCATGCCGACATTATATACCGACGTATACCGATATATTATACTGACGTATATCGATATATACGGAGTTTATTACGGACGAATACCGACATAATTATACCGATATATACCGGTGTATACTGACATATAAAATACTAGCTTATCGATATGTAGGCCTAACCATAATAACCATAGCTTTTAATTGCTTCAAACGGCAACACATCTTTCAACATTCAATAGATATTGTAGCTAAAAAAATAAGTAAAAGGAGAGACACCTTATGAGACTACTGTTCCGCTGTCAGGGTTGCCCAAACATAGATGAAAAATGCAATGGGTTATGTAAATGTGCCAATAAGAGCAACCTAGGTTTTAACTGGTAATAAATAAGACCTATAAGATAGCAGTGTCTTAATCCGATGTCGTGTAGGACTACATGTAGGTCCACATCATCCATTTAGCAAAGCATTAAAAAAACACAAACCGACATACACCGACATGTGCCGACGTATATCCCGACGTACATCCCGACATAATACTGAGTTACGAATCTAGACGGTAGGTGTCGCCATCGCAGTCAATCGTATGATATACGGAAAAGTCATGCTGGATTGCTGTGCTGGAAAGGCGACCATGCATCGATCCGAGGCGATCGTTGCCGTTTGTTTATCTCCAATCCAGTTCATTCCATCGAATAATTCGTCTAATTTGTGCGTAGATCGCTTACGCAAGAGACGCCCCTGCATGATGTGGTCGGCCCTTCCTCCGACTGTGGCAAAAATGAAAACTATATCCTACGAATAACGACCTTCTAGAAAGCAACTTCATGGGCATCAGAAGGATGTTAAGATAATTATCAATTATGTAAATTGTAATAAATAATGTTAATCAAGAACATCGATCGTGCATGATGTGGAATTGTGCCAACTTTACTTCTCGTTAATTATATTTTCATCTCCAGTATACTGTCGTCGGCTATAAGCAAAGAGCTTCTATAGTAAAGTCATTTTCGCATTTCTCTTATACAAAGCATACATGTAGGCCCATGCAATTCTAGTATTATGGTTCTCAGGGCGGCATCAAGGCTAATGTGGACCCAGGTGCTGTGGTTATACTTCAGTAATTCTTCCGACAACTGCATGACCGGTCCATTATAGCCTACGCACATATTTATAACTGCGGATCCCTCAAAACTGCTGACCCGAGTGCTGCAGCACCATTAGCATCCACCTTAATGCGGGTCTGTATATATTCTATAATAAATGTCCAACCTATTTTCAGACGTATACACTGCTTATTTAAGCGTATCACAATATGGCCCGATTGTACAACAACGGTCGGCATTCTTTCCCGGTCACTGAAGACCCCGACAAGAAGCTGTTTGCATCCAACCAAAGCATCTTTATCGAACCCAAGAGCCGGCGGTTGATGCCACTTCATAGGGGCAGACACCATAAAATATCTTTAGTAGCGACTTATTTTTCCTTAAGACATGAGACATCTGAGCGTTGACTGGAAAGAACTAACAGGGCTTATGACTCATCGCTGAAGACGGAAGAATGTTTACGGAAGCGATGGAAATCATCCATGCGCACAGACAATCGTGCAGTGTATTGTATACGTAACGTAAGCTAAAGAACAATATGCATGTTGCAAAAAGGGGTCTAGGACTTTACCCCCCGGCCCATTACCCCCCTGCCATTTCCCCCCTGCCATTACCCCCCGCCCATTACCCCCCGTAGGACATTACCCCCTGTCATTACCCCCCGGTCTGCGCACGATCGTTACCGCGTTTGTTTGCGAATTTGTTCAATCCAGCTTCTATTTCATACCTACAAATACCTTCTCCAGCTTCTATTTCTCGCTCGTTATTTTCGTCAATCCAGCTTCTATTTCAGACATAGGAATACTTTCATCCAGCTCTTATTTCCCATGCTTTATTTTCGTCATTCGAGCTTCTAATTCACCTGTAAAAACCATCATCCAGATTCCATTTCTCAATGCGTCACAATCGGATTGACAAAAATAACGCATGAGAAATAAAAGCTGGATGAGGGTATTTTTATATATGAGATAGAAGCTGGATTGACGAGAACAGCGAGCGAGAAATAGAAGCTTGATGAACCGAACACCCTCGTACATACATACATACATACATACATGCATAAACATACGTACATAAACTAACCCCAAATGTAAGCAGACCGGGGGGTAATGACAGGGGGGTAATGTCCTACGGGGGGTAATGGGCGGGGGGTAATGGCAGGGGGGAAATGGCAGGGGGGTAATGGGCCGGGGGGTAAAGTCCGGATACCTGCAAAAAGTACTCTGAGAAAATACATTTTTATCTCATCGATTGCACCAATTGATGTTGAGACGTTCTGTTGAAGCATATCAATATGATTGGTCCACTGTAATTTTCGTATATGCATGAATAAGAAATTTTGCCTCTATAGTCTAATTATATGCTCTATGGCAGTTAACAGGTCTTTTCAATAATATTGACAGCGATTAACTGATTGATTGATTGATTAATTGCCCTGAAAATGGCAATTAAGAAGATTCTGCTGCAGTGTTTGTCGGTGTCTCACTATTAAAACTAATTCGATTCAACGTTAACTAATTCAGGAAATCTACGACAAGAATAGCGTGCGCTTTATAATTATAGTAACAAGAATAGGCCTGATAGTCTACAGTCATGAAAATCTGCGACAGTTTAGCAGCATTATGAAAAACATAGAAGGAATGCCACAATGGCTGTAATATTGACCCATTGGGACAACCCACACGGTAGCATTTTCGATTCAATGCCGTGATTGCTACCTGTTACAGTCTTCATATGGAAACATTAGGCCTAACATAAGCAGTTTCTAGTAGACAGCCTTTTCGAATTATTGTGATCGTTACGAAAATCGTAATTGCGGCAAAGCCATTAAGCAGGAACGGGAAGGGTAATTGTCCAGGGGTAATTGTCGGAGCATTTGTCCGGGAGGGGTAATTGTTCTGGTATACCCTATCTACCTATACCTACCTAGTACCTACCTACCTGCGCGGTATGGAACAGACCTGCTGACCGGACCGGTTGAAGCTGGGCAGCATGACGCGAGACAGACTCAGACAGAGAGTGGCGTCGGACTCTTACGGGTATTGAGCCCAATGATATTGATGATGATGATGATGATGATGATGATGATGACGACGACGACGACGACGATGATGATGATGATGATGATGATGATGATGATGATGATGATGATGATGATGATGATGATGATGATGATGATGATTATATCATCAGCGCTAACAGACATGTTGATTGGTGTAGGCCTACACACGGCAGGATTCAACAGGAATCACCACCGCTTTATTGTCCCCATACAGTTCCTACAAACCTCAATTTCGTCAACAGTAATTGTCGTGCTATCCGCTAAAGGGACAGATGTGAAGAAGTCGGAAGTCATGTTACGTTCAGACCCGGCTATAGATCTATAAAAACAAAAAGAAGCTCGAGCTATTTTGACGGGCCACCGTAGATGTGCCAACTTGCCAAGTAAGCCTATAGCAAGTCAACAGCGACTCTTTAAAGAAATTCCTATAGGTGATAAATTAATACGGTAATCTCCATGGGTGGAGACTTGGGAGAATAGGGGGACGGTCCAACTCAATGTATGTGGTGGGGAAGCACACATGGGCGCCGACTCTGCGAGGCCCGTGAGTGCTCAGCACCAATAGAAATTGACCATGCGAGGCCCGCCTATGCATGGGCACCGGCAGAAATCAGCCAACAAGATGTGCTTCTTATGATATCATTTCTCAGTTGGCATCGCTTATCTATAAAAATCATCACGTCTTTTGCATATTTTCTTTTTTCTCAGTTAGTCTACCTTTCTATTACTCCTGTTTTACCCCGTCCGGTAGTCTGAACTCCATACGAATACAAAGAAACCTTGAAATCCTGCTCATTCGATACGCTTCAGTCATTTTCTTTACTACGGACCATGATGTAAGAATGGCGACCATTTTAATGACTGTTTCTGTTTATTGTATATTCTAGGTTATTATAATGATCCTCACTGCGCGAGAATCACCTCCCAGCATCACAAGAGCTTGATATTGTTTTTGTCTGCGTTAATTAGCAAGTTAGCCAGTCATGAGACTAAATTGTCTGTGAAAAGTCACTGAAAACTATTTGAAAAACTATCTTCCACAATGTTAATATTGGCTCACTAAACTAGTGGTTAATGTAGACAGAATTGTTTTATTTCTTGTGCAAAATTTGAGTCTGTTGACTGTTGACCAAATTAGGGGAGAGTGCTCCAAGAAGCCATGCTAACGAAGATTGTGCTATTCTTCTGTGTGGATTCCAAGAGAAGTACATGTTGACCCAAAGAGTAATACAATTTTTTAAGAAATTGGGAAGAACATTTATTGAAGTCTTAAATCATATTTTTAAACAATTAAATAATTGGAAATTTTGGTGAGATAATAATCAGCTTAAAATGTCACTATTTCATGTTCTGTGGACATTTTTTAAAACAACGGTAGGGATGCTTTTCAAGTCTTAAGCCACGCCAATTTTGTAAGGAAAAAATAACAGGGGGCCGTCCATAAAGTACGTCACGCTATTTTTGACCATTTTTGACCCCCTCCCCCTGTCACAAACTGTCACAAATCTCGGAAAACCCCCCCTAAAGTATACGTCACACTTTCGAACAAATTTTTTTAAACATAACCATTTACCTAACCCTCTAAACCCTAGGATACTATCCCTAATCCCTCTGATAGTGACGTGTATCCCTAAACGCTTTGATAGTGACGGGAAATCAACTTTTATCCCACCAGGCCGGGTTTTAGACACGCCTGGCCGGCCGGGTCGGATTTTAGGTACTAAGAACAAAAAAAATACAAGAGTTTAAAAAATAAATGTGTGACGTCACACATGGCCTGACCCCCTCCTCCTGTCACAAACAGTCACACTTTCTTACACCCCTCCCCCCTGGAGCGTGACGTACTTTATGGACGGCCCCCAGCTTAAGATGCTACCATCGCAGTGTGGCAAGGAAAAAAATCGAAAATGGCTAGGAGTACATTCCCTCCCCAAGCCCCTTCGGCCCTTCCCTGCTCTTTTGACCGCGAGTTCGTCCCTTAAAACCATGAACAAGTCACCGCCTATGAACCGAGGTAATTTCAATAACTCTCCTATCAAAAAAGGCTCAAAAAATTTTTCCCACGCTCACGCGCGGGTTTCTTTAACATTCGTTTGGGCACTCACACTCTTCGGGTCAACTCGGCGCCTATGGAAGCACATGCATTTCTCCCTCCCATCGTGAAGTGTTAGAACATGTACATCTGACGAACACACTGGTGACGTTAGGCCTAGGCTACATATAACGATAGAAGAAGAGATCTTGGCACAAATGACGAAATGACTAAAAAAGGTCGTCAGAAAAGTCGGCAAAAAGATTGAAAATTTCGTCGGTGACTCAGTCATTCGTCCTCCCAAAATCTCGCGTCGTTCCGTCGGTCACTCGTTCGTCCCCCGCAAGTTGTAGACCAAGTCTCCGCCCATGGTCATCTCCAGCAATCTCACACTTCAAGCGACAACGCAAGACTTTCAATTTGAAATTCGAATCTAGATCTTGGTCATAATGACCGACAAGACGGACATTTAAAGTTGGAAAATATTTAATAAATTATCTCTTACGTTGAATGTATAAAGCGCCGAGAGTTTCGTTGTGGTTTACATAAACTCACACTTGCTTACTTACTAAATGCAATTACGATGCGTCACGTGTTGCGCTTTTAATGTTAATAAGAATGCAGCGTCGTCTAGCATTGCAACGGTTGTTTTCTTTGTCAAATTGGAAAGCGTATTTCGTTGTCATAGTGATCCATTGTCTTGTTGCCCCAATGAAATGCAACGAATTGGCTCGCAGGTATTCGGAGACTGATAAAAGTCTTCGATGTCCATTTTCTGGACACATTTGAAATAAATTTTCTGTGCTTGCGAAATCAAAAGCTAATAACTTACACATAGTTTAATTCGTGCGGCGTTTGAACATCCAAGCTATATGGCGTGAAACCTGGAAGTCCGTAGTTGGCGTCGGTCATTTTATATATACTCATAATATATGCTGTACAGGTTAATAATTTATATATGTACATGTACACGTATATTTTAGAAATCTATACAGGCCTACATATATTGGTATGTATACGCTATGCCGAAGATGTTCAGATGAGCCTACAAGAAAAACTTCGATTGACCAACTGTTGAAGAGCAACGACACTACCACCCCTCACCCTTTCTCACTCTATTTCAAACCAGATTACAATCATCACATCACACCACATCACATCAGTTCAAGCAGATTACATTATATACACAACACTGTTCTTGCTTTCAATGTCCTCAACATTTCTGTCTCCATTGGAAAACTCAAAGGCAACTGTGCTAATAGATGTGCGAACTTGCCAAGAAAACTTATAGCAAGTCAACAGCGGTTCTTTAAAATAGTAAATAATTCTTATAGGTGATGAATTAATAATGTCATCTCCAACAATCTCACCCTTCAAGCGGCAACGCAAGTCTTGCAATTTGAACGAATCCACATGACATGTAGATGTTGGTCGTAATGACCGATAAGACGGACATTTGAAGTGGGAAGATATATAAATATATTTAATAATAAGTATATAGGTCCTGTATTTATTGAAATCTTATACCACTCTTATCAGCAATGAAATTAAAAAGTAAATTTTGGTAGGTGACAGGCGGTCGGGAGCGCCTCTGAGTAGTGAGAATGACAGCTGGCCCTACAGCAAATGCGAGAAAAATAAATAAAATAACGGGTAGAAAGAAAGAAAAGAGGCAACGAGGAGAGAGGGAGAGATTCGCAATAGATATATAGCACAAAAGACAGCAATAGACACCACTTCTTAAAGTGTAAAAAAGAAGTGCCAGGACGCTATATTGTATATGGAGACTTAATTGGTCGTGAGTGGCGGCGCCAGGATTTGAGGTTGGGGGGGTCTGAAGCCCTAAGCCGTTCCTACCTCACCGGGGCGCATAAGAAATGTTTTCTTAAAGGGTGCTGATATTACAAGCGCCGAAGGCGCGAAGCTGCGAGTGCCGAAGGCACGAAGCCCATGCCGACTAGGGGGTGTGGGGAGCGTCGTAAATTCCCCTAGCGGGGTCTGGGGCTTAGCACCAGCGACAAACGCATTTTTAGCTGTGTCGACCTCAACCGGAACCCTTTTTCGGCCCTTGTTTGCCATCTATTTTATGAATGATAAAGTCATGAAAACTTCAAGAATAAGTCGTTTTTCAGAGTCGCAAGCTACCAGGATAACAATAAAAGTCAAAGTTTTATTGTAAAAGATAAAGGTTTTGGCTTTACCGTAATCACAACAGTTAAAAGTTTAGGCCAATAACAATTTTGTAAGTATGCCGTCGTATGGGTACCGTATAGGACACTCAAGGGACACGTCGTATTGAGGAGTTTTACGGGCTCAGCCCACCCAAAATGTGTGATTTCCTAATTTTTAGAACAAATTCTATAAAGGCTTAACTTATACTTATTGTATTTTGCGACCATTGCTTAGTGTTGAGCCACTGAGCAGAGGGAGGGGTTTTGGTGGAGGGGATAGCACGTCCCCACATATCGAAATGTTTTTGAATTTCCACGTTGCAATGGTAGCATTTTAGGCTGTCATTATGGCGAAAATGCTCATCATTTCAGTGCTGATAGTCGTCGTTTTCAACTTCAAAAGTGTCTCCTGCAAAGTCCTGCTATTGTTTAAATCTGTCAAATTTCTTGACTGCAAAATCTCTCATAATTTCGTTGCTGAAAGATATGGTTTCAGAGTTCAAGAACTGTTTTCTCCCCCATAGTCGTAGTTTATGGTTTCAAAGGTGTCTCTTCAGCTGTTAAATGTTTTGTTAAATCTTCAAACTGTAATGGTAACAAATTTCTCATAATTTCATTGATGAAAGACACAGTTTACGAATTCAATAAATGTCCTCTCCACGTTGTTTGCATGTTTGAATTTCCTCACTGCAATGGTGGCATTTTAAGACGTCATCTTAATAAAATTGCTCATTATGGATAGACAATGGATAACACTCTAGAAGTCTAATATGATATATCTGAAATATTTGTGAAATATTTGGGCATAAAACTCAACGTCCTATAGAAACCTGTTGCCATGCACTGCCGTCTATGGCTGCCTGGACGGTCGTCCATGCATGCAGTCATGGACGGCCGTCCGTAACTGCATGGACGCCATCCATGCAGTCATGGACGACCGTTCTGGCAGTGCTGGCCAAATAAGTGATAGGACGGCTTCCAGCCTCGAAAATAAGTGCCAGAACGCCGTCCATGACCGTCCTGGCGCACTTTAAGCCCTGCCTGCGCCACTCAAGTACTTTTCTATGACCTACTTTTTATATTAGCATGTTCATTGTCGAGTGACGGACACCCATCTTGTGCTCTCGCCAGCGCCATCAACCAACAATGTTATTCGTGACACGAATGTTCAGATCAGCGACGATTGTTGATTCGACTAACGATTTAAATGCTAATTTTGTTCATAAAGGTCGGCATATAATGGTTAATTTGAGACAGAGAGGAAGCAGGAATGCTCACATAACAAACTTCCGCTGGTCAGCTTCAATTATGTCTGGAATGCAAGATACTATTGCCTTCATGGCATCTCTTAGCTATAATATAACCATGGAACAGCATCGTTAAAGTGCGACATTAAAGTCCACCGAACCAGGCCTGACTTCAATAATAATTAATCGACAGCAATGCAGTATTGCTCAGATGGAGTACACAAAAGATGCTTGAGCATAGATGTCGAACTGTAGACTGTAGACATAGAGTGACATAGTATAGAAGTCCGAATGTGGATAGGCAGCCAACCAATAGAGATGCAATAAATCTGCTGCAGTCGCTTTCCTCCGTCTCGAAATGACAACATTGATGAATGAATTTTCTAACCAATTTGGAGGACAGACGGAATTCAGCCTCGGTCGATACAGTTAACCCGACACACAAAATTATTCTTCATTTCATTCTTTCATTTCAATATTTTTATGTAGCGCCCATTCAAGAAGATCACTCAGAGGTGCTCCCAGTTCCAGCACAGTGGTGCAAATATATGGCTTAAGGTGCCTGTAAAACACTGACAAGTCAACCATATTATAGGTAACAGGCGTATTATATCTCTCAAGGAAGACTGACAAGTTTCTACACAAAATATGGTGTCACTTTACCTCGTAGGTATGAACCCATATGTGTGTGATAACAACAATGACGATTTGTATGGTGCCGTAACACATCGTTACAGGGGCGTGTATGCATGATATAAGCATGTGTGTATGCATGTATGTACGCATGTGTGTATGTATGTAGCTATGTATGCATGCATGCATGTGCGCATGTGTGTGTACATACATTGCATGCTGCAAGTACGCAATATGCATTTAGGCATGCATATATCTCGATATTACTGTAGCGCCCAAACATCCTAAGTTTAATTACAACATTTTGTCAGAAAGAATCATTTGAGCACCTTCATGAATTCCAGACATCGGAAACAAATGTGTTTCCTCCTCCTCCTATATATACCTTTGATGCACATGTATATGGTAGGCGAGAAGTAGGTCAGTGGATGCTATTTAGGTCTGACTATTCCACCCACGGTGCAACTGAGATTCAGAGGCTGCAGCAGCAGCAGTATAGAAGAAGAAGCGCAAGGTCGTTGATATTGATCAGCGTCGAATGAACGTAGCGACCTCTTCTTCTGATCGATTCGTCGTTTCGACGCATGCGCGAGATGTGAATGCAGGAAGAGATTTTAGGACAGGGATGGGTTCAGTGACGGTACATGCAACCCCCGCCACCCCCGCCACCCTCGCCACCCCGCCACCCCTGCCCCAAAGGGCGTCGGTAATTATTGCAGAGAACGACGGGTCTTTAAGTGGGAATTAAGAAAGCAATCGTATAGGGCATAGGGTAAGGAATTTAAGGTGAGGGCCATGTGACAGCTTGGTGCGAGACGCAGGAAGAATGATAGACACCCAAGGCTTTAGTATAGAAAAACAATGGAATTTTAGTGGTTGTTAATTCAAGTCACGTAGTTACACACAGGCAGACACACAGACAGACACAGGCAGACACACAGACAGACGTTCAGTCAATTCAAATCATTCAGTCCCGTCTGGCACATGTTCTATGGCTCTATACATATTTTCTGTCGGTTTAACCATGACCTATAAGTGTCTTATTATCTTTGCAAGGCCTAGCTAGGGGTTTGAGGTGTTTGACCCCCCTCCGAAATGAAAAGTGTAAAAATAATATGATGCATTTACTAGCACATATAGGCCTATTAATGTAAGAACTACAGCGTCAGAACCCGCAGAAGATCGCGATTTTAGAAGAAAAAACCATGATATAAAATATAATTTCGACGACTAAAAAAGGTCGTCAGAAAATTTGTCCACAAAAATTAGATTTTTCGGCCCGCAGCTTGTACATTGTATACTGTACTCGCCTAAAAATTTACCGGAACAGCCCTGGTAAACACCCCCCGAAATACAATCCTGGCTACGGCCTTGTATCTTTGTGTCAAGTCTGTCTGTCTGTCTATCTGTCCATACTAACGCTGCCTGTCTGTCTATCTGGCTGTCTGTCTATCTCTCTATCTGTCCATACTAAAGCTGCCCGTCTTTCTGTCTGCAGTGCTTGAAGTCTAGAAAAAGAAGTGCCTGGACGCCCCTTACCTGTTCAGTAGGCCATTTCATTTATGTATGGGGAAAAACTTTTTTTAAATTTTTTATGGTGCACCCCTCCTATATTGTTTCTAATGGCAAAATGTGAATGTTCACCAAATTTTAGGTCATTTCGTGGTGTTTTGACCCCCGCCCAACACGATCAACTGATTTAGTTAATAAATCATTGTTTTCCTGCATGACAAAATGTGTGTAAAATAAGACAGTTTACTATACAAAGAATACAAACTGCATATCTAGTAACTAACAAGTTTGGTAATTGTGTTTGTTTGGTTGTATGTGCACTTGTTATAGTGCCCCTTCAAGCACTCTACTCAGAGGCGCTCCCGACTGCAGAGCGGACACTGCATCGGAGCTTCACGCCGAAGCGCTGAGCAATTGCGAGTGAAGGACTTGCCCATTATGCCCAAGGTCCCTACGCTGCGACTTGAGGTGGATTCGAACCTCGAACCTTCCGGCTTCAAGGCAACGACGCCACCACTATAGGCCTACACCACCGCGCCCCACAATCTCAATAAGTGAGATGTGTATACACATTACACAATGATATCATGTCAAATCACTCTACTGAATTTAATGTTTTGTGGAGGAGAAGGTTAATTTGTTTAATGTCTCTTTTTGAAAGTTGGGAATATCTTTTCGTTGATATTCGACCATTTGCAATAAAACTGTTTTTGTGTTTCATCATTGGTAACACTAGTTGAGAAGTCTTGGATTAGTTTCACAGCCCGTTCCGACAGATCATTCACCACTTTGACATACGTATCAGCTTCTTGGTAATGGGGATCATTGTGCCATTCACTAACAGGTTTTCCTAGCCAGTCGGCGCCAATTCCCATGCTGTGAAACAAGAACCAGGATTTGGGCCCAATAAGGGATGATAGCTTTGTACTGTGGCTCAGAATAGGAAACGTTGGATGGCTCCTTTCAAACTGTCTTGGTCTAGGAATTCGGAGCAATGCTCGAGCAATCTGCTGTCTTTCTGAAGTGGAAAGCCTGTTTGAAAAAGAGAGAATGCAGCACATTCTTCTGTTAAGTACCAGAAGTGCCTTTCCAAGGTTTTCATGGCTGCATTGGCAACTTGTGGATCATGCTTGCAAGTCATGTCATGCCATAGCTTGAGATCATTATACGCTGCATCGGTCCCAATGGATGAAGAGACCCAGTTTTCAACGTAGAGTAGCGCATTAAATTTACATAGTGCTTCCAATTTGTTGATCATGTCCTAAACTACCTATGAGCCACGCTTCAGGCACTTCTCTATCATCCTTTCTAAGTAATGGGCGGTTTGGTGTGGATGAAATTGGAGGAACTACTTCCTGAGGTGGTTCTTTTTTCATATATTCACTCCTTGCTGCCATGGTTACAGCCTCTAAAAGGTAAAGCAAAAATTTTACAATTTGCTACCATGTTGTCAATGTCCGTTTTGAACGTAAAACTACTTTTTAGGTGGGCGGGGGTCAAAACATGGCCTACAGACCTGAAAATTTGCAGGCAATTATGTTTCAGTAATAGTAACAATATGGCAGGGGTGCACATAGAAAATTCAAAAAAAATTTTTTTTTGCAATGGCCTACTGTTCAGTCTGAGCTGGCTTAATAAGTGGCAGAGCGGCGTTCACATTCGAAAATACGTGCCTGGACGAGCGACTGTCCACGAGTGTACAGTCACTTTGAGCCCTGTCTGTCTGTCTCTCCGTCTGTCTGCCTGTCTGTCCGTCTGTCTGACTGTCTGTCTGTCTGTCCGTCCGTCTGTCTGTCTGTCGCCAAACAGAAACAAATTCAGCACAGTGCATGCACGTCTTAGTACCAGGCTACCAGCATCTTTTGATTGCATGTTTATTGTTTATGCCAAAGCTATACTTTCAGCATAATATTTACTGCAGAGGCAACTAAGTATATTGTCGCTGTTCTTGAAGAGCAGTGTCAGTCAGCATGAGTCGTTATCTAATCTCAGTATCCTGTTTTATGAATCGTCATCTAATCTCAGTAGGCTATCCTGTTTTATGAATCGTCATCTAATCTCAGTATCCTGTTTTATGAATCGTCATCTAATCTCAGTATCCTGTTTTATGAATCGTCATCTAATCTCAGTATCCTGTTTTATGAATCGTCATCTAATCTCAGTAGGCTATCCTGTTTTATGAATCGTCATCTAATCTCAGTATCCTGTTTTATGAATCGTCATCTAATCTCAGTATCCTGTTTTATGAATCGTCATCTAATCTCAGTATCCTGTTTTATGAATCGTCATCTAATCTCAGTAGGCTATCCTGTTTTATGAATCGTCATCTAATCTCAGTATCCTGTTTTACGAAGTTATCATCAACAAACTATCGATGCAATGCTATATAGACATCGCAACTGAACCTGAATATCTATGGGTGGGTAATCCTTATGCTATAGGTATACAGTCCCTCTGCTTGGTTCCTATCTCATGTATAAGAATTACAATCAGTTGTTCTCTTCTTTATAAGTTCCGTTCTCTTACCTTCAGCAAAACAGTTTCATTCATTCCACGTCGGTTTAAATAAGATCAAGCTCTATCGTGAAGCGTTTATTGCGAAATTTGAATAAGACTTACACAATTATAGGCTGTATACATTTACGCATGTGCAGGATACACATATGCTCATTCAGTCATAGCATACATGTAGATTAATATGCTGACATGACAGAGCCCGTCCGAAGCTTCTGATATGTGACAAAAATTCTTAGAATTTGGATCTTCAACCCGACATTTAAATGGACGTATACATAGATGCAGCCTATGCTCAACAGCCCTAAATTCCCCATCAGTTTTCTTTGCTCTTATGATCCTATTTGTTGAACGTCTTTTGATAGCATCGTCAGTTCATTTGCATCAATATTTCTTCTCACAATTTTTCCTCATCGCAATTTCATAAGATTTATATAGGCTATAAGCTTACACACACACATATATATAAGGTTTATATCATGTCCGAAAGAATTAAGCAAACTACTTTCTTTGTAAACAGCCTGTCAGAAAAAGACATGATTCTTCTGCGAACACTTTATCACAATTATATACACGCTTCCTCTGTCAACACTTTATCTCTTCTGACGCGACAGAAATGCGTCGACTTAAGCACGTCGCCATCAGAGACGCAGCACAAGAGCGAGCCGACAAAAATGGTGCAAAAGTACCTTCATAATTAAATGGAATAGAACATTATATTGTGTTGGACCCTCATTCTATTATGATTATTAAGATAATTATCTTTAATTAGATGTAAAATTCTACCTGAAGGAGCATGATAATTATTGCTGCCTATTCCATAGAGTTAGACCCACTCATCAAAGTCCCACCGTTTCTTTGAAAAGATGAGTAAGTAGGCTGTTTTCGATTAAATATATTCTATAGTAGGCCTACCCCTAGACGTTAAGGAGGCTGATGACGTTGTGAGATAGGGCTAAAGTAGGGCCTCATAACAAAAATAGAAAAGAGAGAGAGAGAGAGAGAAGGGCAAATTTAGGTGACGTATGAAGTGCATGTAGATCAGCGAGGACTTCAGTTATACCGTCTAAAGATAAGAACAGCTTGAGAATCGAGGACCGATCACATTTAATTAAGAATCAAGTGATATAATGGCAACATGTGGGAGTCCACGTATAGTCAGTGGAGAAGCATACCTTTCTATATAGAGAAGCAGTCTATTTTCCAACTTCATGTATATAGTCTACATGCTGGGTAATGTGGTACACATTATATAATTTATATACAGGATGGGCCATAAAAATACCCTCCCTTAAAGTTTTTGCCAATATCCTGGCCAAATGTAAGAATTTTTAAATCGCATTTCACAGGCTTAAAAGCACTTCATTTTTACGTACAATGGGCCAATGGCCAGATTTCATCAAAATATTTCAAACAGAACAAAAGTTATATCACTTTTAGCGAGTCCACCCACTGTCTTTTGACGATTCAAAAACCAAACGCAACAAAAAGTATCAAAAACCGATTTGATTAAGTCACATCTCAAATAATAATTATCAAATGAACTTGAAAGTACTTCACAACTTGTGTTCAATGTGTTCGTCATTAGTGCCCACACTTGTTATGAGTCTCTTGTAAAGTTCTTGATGCGTTGGTGTGTTCCAGGGGTAAATCTCCCCATATCAACCCCAACGCATGCAGCCATCAATTCGATTATCGCTCGTGTTCTAGCTTACAGAATGTGTTATTTCTACAGCTTTGCTCTCCACATTTGATAACCCATCGGGTTAAAATTGAGATTTGTGGTAATTGGCTTTTGTAAATGACACAAGAACAATTCAGCAATTGCCATTGAGCCGATCTCCGTTCATCAAAGGCATATTTCTTAACTCTCAACTTAACTCGTAATTTGTGCGCTCTCATTGTTTATCAGAGTAAGCGGTGATTACATGCAGCTTTAGCTTCAGGACCTTGCGGCGCTAGGAGGTCTGGGGGGCTAAGCCCCCCTAGAAGAGGCTCAGCCCCCCCTAAAAAAGGCCATCTTAATTATTTTACATTGAACTATCCACAATTTTCGGCTGATGAAAAAAAGGTCGTCAGAAATTTTGGCGACGAAAATGGAAAATGTTCATGAGATTTTGGTCGATGACTAAAAAAAAAGGTCGTCAGAAATTTTGGCGGATGGAAATGTCAAATTTTGCCGCGGGACTTCAGCCTCCCCCACACACTGAAATCCTGTAGCCGCCACTGCCGTTAATGACACCTTGGGCATTTTAGCTTTCTTTAGATATTTAAATTTTATTGTTTCAATAACAACATTGAACATTGTTGATCTGACTGATTCTTTATTTGCCAACTCCAACTTGATCGTCATCGTACTAAATGACTTCAGAGTGACGTGCAGTTACGCTGGTGCCCTGTTTCCTTTCTACATAATGATAATAATGATTGTCTGGCAATATCAAGGCCATTTGATGACAATTATTTAAGATGTTCTGGCTTTACATAATGAGATAATTATATTAAAGTATTGTCCATATACATTAGACCATCTTAACTATACTCAGACAACTATTCGAGATTGGAAAAACAAGCTATATGACAAGCAGTGTTGAAAACCGTGACAATCAGAAGGACTTTTTAAGCACTGCAGACAAGATTGATAAGAGTGCAAATGTGTAAACAAAATGACCATAGACAACAGGAGTCAATACGAAGTTAATTTCTTAGTCTTAAGTACTAAATATATACATGTACATCGTATTAGGAAGAGTAAGCTAGTACCTAAGTTAACTTCATATCACATTAGGCCTATATGACCGTGAGGCCCGGTAGCGCATTGGATAGCACGCTGGCATGGAGTTCGAGAGGTAACGGGATCTCCTTTATAGACTGCTTTTAGCGCCGTGCAGTGCAGGCTGTCTGTTCTGTTAGTAGTTAAGATTGATGCTAATTAAGGTTGCTGCATAACTTGTACATGCACAACGCAGTGCGTTTCATTAAAGAAAAATTATTATTACAATCTTAGAATTGATTTTTCTATGAACGCTAACTTTGATCGGATTAGATTTATTTAGTAAACACTTCGATCCGTTTCTGCACTATAGAACTTGCATATATTTTAACGATCAATTATTGAGTCACTTCCAATGCTAAAATGTTAAAATGTTAAAATGTTATTGATCCATTTTTAAAGATGATTCCTAATTTATTGAAACACTATTTGGGTCTACATATTGTATTTAAAGCCATTATCAAACGACCCCTTTCGCAAGCTCTGCAGGACTGATTATATAGCTATTAGCAACTCTATTAGCTTTATAATTTGGTATGCGTTAGAAGTAAGCCACTGTGTTGTTTAATTTGCCTGTCTGCGTGACTCTGCCTGCTTATACCTGTACGTCTGCCTGTCTGTCGACAGTCCATCTGCCTGTCCGGTTCTTCGAGTGCTGGTCCCGGCCAAAGAGCTGTCTTCGGCAAACACTTGTATTAGGTAACCATGGCCACCCGATTCGACCAACGACGCCATAAAATTGGTCTGCGACGCATAAATGGAAAGCTGAGCTTTGAAGCCGCTTGAGACGACGTGGCCTCTGAGAATAGGCGTGGCTTATGAGAATAGGTGTGGCTTATGAGAATAGGCGTGGCTTATGAGAATAGGCGTGGCTTGGAAGAATAGGCGTGGCCTCTGAGAATAGGCGTGGCCTCTGAGAATAGGTGTGGCTTATGAGAATAGACGAGGCCTCTGAGAATAGGCGTGGCTTATGAGAATAGGCGTGGCCTCTGAGAATAGGCGTGGCTTATGAGAATAGACGTGACTTATGAGAATAGGCGTGGCTTATGAGAATAGACGTGGCCTCTGAGAATAGGTGTGGCTTATGAGAATAGACGTGGCCTCTGAGAATAGGCGTGGCTTATGAGAATAGACGTGGCCTCTGAGAATAGGCGTGGCTTATGAGAATAGGCGTGGCCTCTGAGAATAGGTGTGGTTTATGAGAATAGGCGTGGCCTCTGAGAATAGGCGTGGCTTATGAGAATAGGCGTGACTTATGAGAATAGGTGTGGTCTCTGAGAATAGGTGTGGCTTATGAGAATAGGCGTGGCCTCTGAAAATAGGTTTGGGTTATGAGAATAGGCGTGGCTTATGATAATAGACGTGGCTTATGAGAATAGGCGTGGTCTCTGAGAATAGCCGTGGCTCGTGATAATAGGCGTGGACTCTGAGAATAAATTTGGCTTATGAGAATAGGCGTGGCGGATGAGAATAGGCGTGGCTTATGAGCATGGGCGTGGCTTATGAGAATAGGCGTGGCCTCTGAGAATAGGCGTGGCTTATGAAAATAGGCATGGCATCTGAAAATAGGCGTGGCTTATGAGAAAAAGGCGTGGCATTGCAAGGTGTTGATTAGGCATGAGTGAAAGTAGTGGGGAAACAATAATTATTGCGAGGGAAAAGTTAATTATGAAAGCGATGGTTAGGTTCAAGACATAAAATAGTTCCGCTATAAGGGGAGCAGAAACTAATAACCTAATTACGTTTATCAAGAGATGAAATGACGAGATTATGAATCTCCGTCAGCGTCGGCCTACTGGTTGGAATAGGCTGAGAATCAGTGGAGGGGAAAGCACGACAGACCACCAGGCGAAGTAAGGTTAGAAAACTTGTCTTACAGTCAAGTGCGGAGTGATGTCGTCATAAAATGTCTAATATTTCTTCGCATGAATCTTTCAACAGCCTTGCTGTATATTTTCTCGTTTCTGCAGAGATAGGCTCGTGGATTGGCAGCCATGGCAACTTCGTTGAGCGTGGTATTCCTGAGATAATGCTCATGCACACGTGGATAGGAATTGCTGATGCCCTACTTTGCTCTTCAGCCAAATAATCTGCTCCCTCAGAATCAATAAAATTCAATAATAATTGTCTGAGGACTGGCAGAACAGATAGCATGGTTAAAAAACTAGATTATATACATTACTTTTCAGAAAATGAAAAAGTTTGTGTTTGTGAACTGACAAATCAATTAACGACAGTGTATACAGTTTTGTTCGTGGTTGTGAATAACAGACAGAGTTCAACTGTATATATATATGCATATATATATATATATATATATATATATATCTGCAGTTCCATTTAGAAATTAGAAGAAAATATGTCTTACGGATACAGATGCATGTAGAATTCTATATTATAATTCCGAAACACTTTCCATATGTTTGTTTATTTGTTTGTTCGCTTTTGACTCTCCCCTGCAGAATAGGCTCGGAAATGAAACAGCGTCGGTTTAAAAACAAATTTGCAATCGATTCTTACCCAAATTATAAGGTCATCGCAACTATTTTCAGGTTTTAATTCAGTTTAAAACAAAAGTTATTAGCGTTTTAAGACAGATTTCATCAGTAATTGATCACACTAGCGCTTTTAGTCAAGAGTCTACGCCGCATGACGTCATACCCGCCCAGTAATAATTTCCGTAGCGCCCCGCAGGGACGGGTTACGTTTGGCTTTTTGAGGAAGCGGGGTTGGCTAGAGGGTTGGCGAAAACCCTAAATTTAGCGGTCAACGTTGGGTACCACAGTTGAGTAGTGTTTAAAACCCTAAATTTCCCGGGCAACGCCGGGTTGCACATCTAGTATCCATATAGATCTATGATATCACAAATCTATGAGTGGACAATTAATATAGACGTGTAGTATACATGTGCACATTTACAGTTGAGTATAATCTAATGCATTCACGTCGCTATATCTTCTGTCAGTCCTTACGTCATGTAGACGTATTCTTGTACCAAGACAGAGCAGATGTATATGAAGAGATAGGCCGTATAGGCTATACAGTAAGCGATGGTTCACTGGACAGAAATAGAGAGCGAGAGCCATCCATATGGCTGCTCAGATATCGAAGGATTGACGAGAGGAAAGGTTTTAAATAGAATTGAACAGCGATGACTGCAGAAAGGAGTCATTCTGCTGATTGCTGACGACAGAATTGACGAACTGATGCGAATGTAGCTGTGAGGCATCGGGGACGAGGTGGGAGTTCCGGTGTCACGTGATATTCTATCCACTCCTGAAAGCTATCCGGGAGGATGAATTAATCTATCCCCCGGATGGAATTAACCGGTCTAGACTATCCGAGGGGATAAACCATTCTATCCCCTTTTTTGAAAAATGCGTATATTGAAAAATTTATGCTCTAGATAATCAAAATTTAGAGTGACTCTAATTGTTTTAAGTGTCCTAAGCCAGTGGTTCCCAAAGTGGTGGTCCGCGGACCGGTGCCGGTCCGCGGAGGTATGATCGCCGGTCCGCAGAGAAGAGTCAAAAATAAACAAAGTAAACTAATTATTACGTTAGTTTATTTTCTTGAAACTTTAAATTATGAAATCATTCGAATTGTTGTCCAAAAGTTATTCAAATTTGTCCTACTATTTAAAAATTTGAAATAAATGAATGCGCCTTATTTTAACTTGCCAGATGGCGAAATTCAAACAATTTAAATTTTGATGACTGCAGTCAGTTTCGAGCTTATTTATGTTGATCTATGGCGACTCTTGTGAGTGATAACCTTGTAAAAGTCGTGGGCCTATGCAGAATAAAAAATTTCTAACATAGTATAAAACTTTTAGTTTAAATATACACAAAATTAATGTCCTTGAAAAAAATGAACAAACGTTAGCAAAAAGCAAATTTGGACAGGTTTTTTATATAAAAAAGCGAATGAACGTGATTGCTCAGAAACTCAGAGCGAAGTTAATAATGATTAAGAAGTGGCTTCTTCTACAAACAACACATCCAAGGCGAAAAATAATCGACAATTTAAGCGAAAATACTCATAATAAATCTTTAAAAAATAAGCCTTCAAGGACATGTAAATGTAGGCTAATTGTAAGTACCCTCATAGTTTAGTCTTTTTACAAGTTAGGTCACTTTTGTTTGCCATCACCATTTAGGCCTAAGTTAGCTGTCCGTCCGGGAGCTTCACCAAAAATTATTGCCGGTCCGCGGCCTGCTGAAGTTTGGGAACCACTGTCCTAAGCAATGTTCAGAGAAAGCCAACTCGAATTTATTTAGTGACTCTGAGTGTTCTTAAGTGTTTTCAATGTTCTAAGTGCTCTAAAACCAAAATAAAACAAATTATCTAGTAGGAATAAACATAGGCCTACCTGTTAGTGTCATTGTTCAAAACAAATCAGATGAAAATTAATTTGCAAAAATAAGTACACGCGGAAGTGGTTTTTTCGACTTTTCTTCATTTGGGGGGGGGATACGATTAATACGGAGGATACTCTATTTCGTGACACCGGCGATGAAGCTGCCCATGCTCGATAGGACCAAAATCTGGAGATAGGGCGACACGATGCACGTGAGTACACGTGCATGAGGTGGAGTGCGTGGGGTGGAATTATTTGGGAGTGAGATACGTGGCTTGAAACATCTGTGGGGTGAAAACGCGGAGTGCATGGGACGTGAAAACGTGAGAGGAAACGTGTGAGATTGGAATGTTGGTGGAGTACATGCGGATAAAATACGTGAGGTGCAGTATACGGGAGGATGTCATATTTTGAGATGAAACAAGTGTTTACGAGCCTATATGGCAGGGCTGTTTTTAAAGAATTTTTAGAACTGCACAACTCCTTCTTTTCCTTCCCATCCTTCATGGTAAATTGCTTCCAAACGGAGGACAATGACCATTTTTGCTAGTTTTAACTGTAAAGAAGTGCTTCTACAACTGCACAAATCCATTTAGAACTGCACATTTTGTGTACAACTGCACGTTAAAAAAGCCCTGCTATAGTCTATGGATGCAAATGCGCAAGTTTTCTACTGAAGCACAGTGGTACTATAGACTGCTTAGACCTATATATTTCATTGAGTTATTTCAGCGAAATCCTTCCTTCTGCCATTCACTTAAAGTCGCAAGCAGGTATAAACCGTACTAGGCGTACTATAGTTTGTGATTCAAAATTCTCTAGTAAGAGAGCAGAAAATGCGTATAGCGTAGCCGTAGACAATACGCATAGTGCAGGCCACATGTGGGTGAAATGCATGAGATGGATAGCGATGTTGGCACTGTTGAAGAAAACACTTTGAATTAGAACCGTTTCCTGGAACGAGTTATCTATGTGTGACGCGGTCAATTGATCTTGCAGTCCGTCTTCCGTGAATGTTGAACGGCAGCCAATGACTTAGTTGGCAATAATAGTCGAAGTCAATCTCCTGTGTACATGCACACGCTGACGAATGACCGCCGCACATGTGTGTGCTTCTAGTATATGCATGTGTAGTAGTTAATCTATTCGCTGACTCACTCATTCATTGCGTAGTTTTATGTAGCGCTCCTTTATAGCCTATATATATATATATATAGGCCTATATATATATAGGTAACTACTCAAAGGCACTTTCGGCCTATCCCCGGCTGAAAAAAACAGCAGCAGTAGTGATATGTATTCCTGCAGATCTATGTATTGATTCAGTATACAGTCAACATTGATGTTTCTCATAACGATAGTTTTAAAAGCGATCATATGCTTCACGCCTACTATTGATGACTTTCAGCGGATTCCATGAGTTGAGCTTTGAATTAAATTTTATGTAGGCCTATCTACATAAGCACTGTAGCACCTTTCAGGTACAGTTTTAAGTTGAATAAAAAAGAACGCTTCGTAAAGAGTTCCAGGAATCAGGCGTAGCGCCATATATTAGATGCCTTTGAATTTTTCAAAGGTATCTATTTAACACGTCTGTGCAGAAGTTTTTTGTTTAGACTGGATAGTTCTTTTCAATGATATTCCAGGTTTCCAATACTTTTCCAAATTGTTATAATGAATTTTCCATGTTGCACGTGCTCTCAAGAAAAAATTCTTTCCACAGGCGTTTCCAATAGAATCGGAAACGCCGCCTGTAAGAAACGGACATCATGAACTGCAGCACGTGACAGCAACTGACTAAGAATGAATCAGCTGTCACGTGATCAGCTGTCACGTGATCTGAATGGCATCTCTGACGATGAACACCCGTTGTTCCCGCTGGATCAAAACGGAAATTATTATGGCGCTATATAATGTGGAATGGCGGAAGTACAGCGGTCATGCAATAGTACTAGGCATGACAAAGTACGGTATGTGTGGATATTGTTATGGGTCTGCAGGGGTGGCAGACGTCGATTGCTTGAGGACCAGTGGTCTATGTTCAGCGTTGAGCTGCTTGGGGTTAATCCAGGAAACGTATAACATGCTGACCACAGTACCACTGGCACTATATAGGTAGAAACTCGGCCCTTAAACCTATACACCTATACCCACACATACTCATATTATACATACACATACATATATATGCCCATATATAATATGTATAGACACATATAGACCTATAGGTGACGATTTTAAAAATGTTTTATATTTTCGCCTTCGACAAGAAATTAATGAGGTATTGCTGCTTGAAATCACTGATGAACAGCGGGCTTGTTGAACCATTACAATTGACCGATAGGCCTATAATATTATCATTGACCTCTGTGCTAACTTAAAATGTTTCTTCGAAACTCGGAGAGTATGCAATTATCCTCCTTTCTTTCTTTGTCATTTAATTTCCCTCTTATCCCTCCCTCTTTCGATCTCTCCTCCTGAACTGATTTTCTTCCTTCTCTTCCTTTACATTCTTCCGTTTTTTCCTCCTCTTCCATTCCTTCAGTTCTTCGTCTCTTCTGCAGAGCATGGACTCACGAGATCAACTCTCGTACATGTAAGTTTCATCTCATCCGCTCTGCCTTCCTTCCATCGATCCATCCGACCCTCATTTCGTTCAACCTCCGCCAACCGACCAAAGGTCATCTCCGTTTTTAGCGACGGCTAAACAACGGGTCATCGAATGACCGGAAGAACCAATTTATTTGTAACAACCACCGATATATCTATAGGAGTATAGAAGTGGCTCTTGCGTCTTGCGATCGGTTGGTCGTCGGCCATTGTTTCATATCTCATTATCAGGCGTCTTAGCCTTTTCGCCTCTGACCTTCAGCTGTGCCACAGGGTCAAGGTGCAGAGGTATATCATCCGCCGCACCAGTATGAGAATTGTGGAAAAATAACTATGATCCACGTGGAATCGAGGGCGTGCAAAGAAGCACTTTCTGCGTGGTCCTGAAAAAAGATTAGGGGTTGAGCACCCTTACCCCCGCAGTTCTCATCCTAGTACGCACCTAATTCGCGTTTCCTAACACAGAGTCAGCGCTCGTTTAGTTTTCAAAAACAGTTTTTCTTTTTTAATCATCATCGTGCGTTGTTGAGCTTTTTCATTTTGTATTAGATTGTAGCCCGCAGTCTTATTACATAGGCCTACATGTTCTTGCAGTATGTTTTTTTTTTTATCGTAGGCTATTGTTTAGGGGCTTGTATTGTGCTGCAACGTATAGTCCTTTTATTTTAACTATATTTGTGGGTGTTCTTTTGTATTGTATACCGTGTTCTGTTATATTGTGCTGCATTGTATTGTATTGTGTTGTATTGTATTGCATTTTAATCTGCGTGCTTCTCTGTCAAATCTGAATTCTATAGCGATACAGATCGGCACAACCCTTGACGAATCGATGATGAATCTGACAGTAGCAAACAATCCATAACACGCATCAGATGATGTATAGGAATGAGGATTTAAGAGAAGATTTTTCCTTCTCTGTTGCCCAGCATTCCTTGTTCTTTCATCCATAAAGTGGGCCGCCTATATAATTCTTCTCTCTCTCTCTCTTGTGTAAAGTAAATATGGCAGGCAGACAGAAAGAAACACGGATATGCAGACCGACGGTCGGACGAATGGACGAAAGCATGGAGACAAAGAGACAGAGAGAGACAGACGGGCAGAGAAACAAACGGATAGTCAGAGAGACAAACGGCATATATATAGACCTATAGAGACACAGAGACAATACGAAAATAGTGAAATTTTTCGAGTTATGCTGGAATACAGAGTTTTGCAATTGTAATGAGTCTTCTTCGGAGTAGCCTAAATAAGTACACTGTTTGGATAAAAAGTAGCCCCCACAAGAAAGTGTCGTAACTCGGTCAAAACTTTTAGGATTTGTCTGAAATTTTAAACACAGCAACAGTGACCATATTTACACGAGTTTAAAATTTCAGACAAATCCTAAAAGTTTTGACCGAGTAACGACACTTTTTGTGGGGGCTACTTTTTATCCGGACACAGTGTAGTTTACACAAGTTTCGTAAAATCAGAATCAATCAATCAATCGATCGATCAATCAATCAATCAATCAATCACATGAATTTAGGCTATATAGCGACCCTTCAAGATCTCTACTCAGAGGCGCTCGAATCATATTCAACAATGCACGAAAGAGGCGGACTGTATGAAAACTCCCCCCCTCTGTGGTTAATGCTTTGAGTCTTGCAGAACGCACCAACGACAGATGCTAACGATTCAACATTAATTGGAACACAGATTTCAGATGTAAACAAACGGGAGCTTGTTGTATACATAGGCCTACGTTAACTAGGTATACAAGTTGTCGTGATTTTGTGTATATGTATATAATAATTGTGTTGAATGTACTTTCGCGTATATATGTATATATATATATATAGGTCATTAGTTGTTCTATTTGTTTGTCGTGGAAGCAACTGTTGAACGCTTTCGCCTAATCTGTTCATGAAATGATTTTGTGATGATTTAGCAGATGCACAAAAGGCTATTATTGGATGTCATCATCATGCATGTGGACGCTGCAGATAAAATTCCTTTCTGCGGTAATGGACGTTTGAAGGAGCTAATCGGAAGTTGGTAGAACAAGATCAAAGCGATTGAGGCGACGGTTGGTAAATTTCCCACAGGGGACGACGGGGGGGGGGGGGGGGGGGGGGTGGGGGGGCGGGGGTTGGTATTTTTCTCAGCCATCGCGGTCGACGAACTTTGAGTTCAGTCGTTGCTGTGTTGACTTAAGGTTGCTATGGAAGCAGAGAAGAGGACTTTCATGTTCAGCTATACTGCATTTGTCCAAATATGTGGTTATGTCATGGAACGGGCAAATTAAAGAGAAGAGTTGAAATAGTTTGCGCTTGTATGCCGCAACGTCTGCAACGTCCAATTTAGTCTTTAATACGATGCTCCAGAGACCGACCAAACACAGAGACCGGGCTAGTTATAGTTATAACGGGTTTTCGCCATATTGCTAACTGCACTTGTGATTAAAGCTTTGCGCATGGTTTTCGAGTGGCGCTTTAGAAATTTATAGATTATACGGTTACGAATACGATTAACAGCGTAACACGTACATGTATATAATAAGGAATCTCTGCGATTGAACATCGTGACGACATCTACCGAATAGCCAAGTAACATGTTACCATGCAATGTGACAAAGCATTCCTATTAAATTCAATTCAGTTCAATTCAGTTTGTTTATTGATTAAAAAATGACAACCGACGATTATACATTCACAATAGTACACACAATGAACAATTGTAGTTGACAATTACGATCATAATTATAGCCTATAGTGTGTGCGTACGGTAAGTAGCAAAAACTACCTCAAGGGAGTGATCCCGCTAAAGGGGGACGTGTATTTGCCAAAATATTCATGACTATAGCATGATGATAGATCAGAAAGCAGATGTAAATAGAGGCATTTTCCCCCAAACAATTAGGCCTATATAACGCCTTCGTATAGTTTCTATACTAATTTCATGTACGTACATGTATTACTGATCAGCACTATATATAGTGCTGCGAACTAGAAGATATATGCGTTCGCGCGAATCGATGAAAAATTACGCATGTTTATAGGGGATGATTGAAATGTGTGATGAACGAGAAAGCCCGAAGAGCTGCTAGCATCGGTGTGGTAGCGCAGAACTTGCAAATCTCCACGGGCTGAAGAGGATAGCGGTCGACACCGAACCGAGGCATAGCTCATCACTGGAAAACAAAGATCTTTGATGTTTAATTGCCGATGCGGTGGCGACCATCGCAGATCGTATGCAGAGAAGGTGGATCTTGACTGGTCCTTCAACAAGGAAGCCAGTGCAGCGTATCCCGCATATGTTTGGTCACTATAATCAGATGGCACATATAAGGACAACCAGGAGCAGACATATTGTGGACTATAGCAACTCTGCTAGGTTAATTGGAGTTATGGCAATCAAGTTCTGAATTAACGAACGAACTATATGAGCTAAGCTTATACGGCAGAATTGGACGATGGCTTTCACTGTATGACTTTTATCTGACACAACCGTTAGAACTTGAATGAGTTTCTGAACGTGAAATATACTTCGTCTGCCATTGATAATTCACCGTCCAATATCCGTAGCACGCACAGATCACGGGGGAACTAGTTCTGCGCTCAAGTCAGTGAACCCTGAAACACTATAATTTTATGTGGTGGTATATATAGGTGACAGAGGCCTACGTACCATAGTAAGTGCACGGTGTTTCAATCTGCATGTTCAGCTGCCATAGCGATTCGACGAAATCATCCATATCTGTAGTCTTTGTACTTGTGAAATTAACGATGGTTCCAGTCTATTATGATAAACAGATAGATGAAGGAAGGTCCAAGAAAAGTTGAGCATCTTTATACTGCGCATGTATAAGATGACAGCGCTCCAATGACATCGTCGGACTTTGGTCAGATAAATCATAGAGTACAAAAAAAGATATACCAAGAACTGCCGTTTTCGTTCATGCCAGTCCTAAGGATGGACAAAGGAGGAGGGTGACGATAATCTTCGTTATGATGCAGCGTCGTCGTTAAATAGTATAACCACCGAGTTCTGAATAGGACTTCAACTGAAATTGACAGCCACACCCTGCAGCAGCAGTCAGAGCTCACGGCCGCCATTATTTTCCGGGCACTGATTTTTTTCAACCACTGGCTTCATAGCAAGTGCCATAACGACTTATAATAGCAAGGGCTTCGTGGTCCACGGAGTTGTCATGGTGATGAATAGGTGGAACCATCTATATGAATGGAAGCGAGATTGATTAATAACGAGCAGCCACAGTGATCTCATTGTTAGATATATTGTATCGCATATTCAGGTAATATAAGGCAAAGTCTGCGGCTTATAAGGCAAAGTCGATAAAACACCAGAAACTAATGCTAGACGTTAAATGCCATGTATACGAATGAAAGCCAGATTTTACTGTTTATCCATAAACGCCTGACAGACATTTTAAGGTTTCGTTAAAAGAAGAAACAGATTGGAATCGATTGGACGCCGGAAACAACGAGAACGAGAGGTGGCTGTATGTGGTGGCACCGGGGGAATTTATGCAAATCATGCGGAACGCAAGGGGGAGTCTCAGTCGTTCTTTATCGATCATAATTCACTCATACGATGTCAAGCTTTGTCTCTGCCAGTGTCTATGTCAGTGTCACTGCCACTGACAGCCCACTGTTTCTGCCAGTGTATCTGCCAATGTCTATGCCAGTGTCACTGCCAGTGTATCTACCAGCGTCACTGCCACTGACAGCCCACAATCTCTCTGCCAGAGTCTCTGCCTGTGTCTTTGTCAGAGTATATATGCCAGTGTCGATGTCTCTCTGTGCACGTGTTTGCCTCAAATCGATATCCGCTTATGTCTATGTGTATCAGTATCTATGTTTAAGCATCTGTCTATGTCTGTCTCTGCTTGTGTGTGTGTGTATATATCAGTGTTTAAATCTCCATCTTTGTTTCTGCCTGAGTTCCTCTATGTCTGCTTTCCTGTCTCTACTTCGATGCGTTACAGTATCTGTGCCTCATCAGTCATCGAGTGCGATAGAAACGACGGCGACCACATCATCATAAGAACAGAACTTCTTCCTCTTATCTTCACCGTCTGCTCCATGCGCTCCCTCTCCCAAACTCATGCCACCCTCTGCCACTTCCTGCTCCTCCTCTTCCCAATTCTCCTAAAGCCACTTTTTCACGCTCATACTTCATTGGCTTCTCCCATTTTATTGGTCTTTATTCGCTCCATCCATCCTTCCATACGACCGAATCCTTATCCATATCTTTCTGGATCGATCCTTTAAAGCACGCACCTTCTCTTCTTTCCTCTCCTCCACAACTATCACCAAAACTATCACCACCCCCACCTCCACCACCACCACCATCATCATCGCCCTCGTCACCACCGCGTCTGTGATTACCATAACCATCATTGCAACCACCACCAGCACCAACTACTCCACCTCCACTATGAACCGCAGAACCACCATGCACCACCCTCACCACCACCACCCCGTCGCCGCCACCACCACCACCAACAACAACTACTATTGCTACAGAAATAACACCATCATCACACCACCGCCACTACAACCACCACTAACGACAACAACAGCAATTTCTCTTCATTCTCCTTCAGATACTTCTACTGTTTCCTACCACCAGCATAATCACCATGATCATAATCACCATGATCATAATCACCATGATCATAATCACCATGATCATAATCATCATGATCATAATCATCGTGATCATAATCATCATGATCATAATCATCATGACATCATGATCATGATCATAATCAATTAATCATCATGATCATAATCATCCTGACCGTACATTATGAAAGCAATGTAGGCCTATATTAGCAGAACTTAAGGCTTCGAAAACGTTCCCGAGAGAAGACAATAAACAATTGTCTTAGACATTTCAGCTTGTCTAGGATGCATCATCATCCATCGTCTTTTCACTGACACAATAAGAGCCTGTCTATTGTCTAATTCGATTGTCTTTTCTTTCTTGCTGCTGCAGAATGCAAAGACTATTGCCATAACCAGGACTTCACGGCCGAGTGCTTGAATCCCGGTGAAGCTATCCTCATGGAAACAGCTCGTTACGGTCGAATGAAGTTCGGAGCATGTGTCCGAGAGGGTTTCGGATACGTCGGATGCTCGGCTGACGTCATCGAGCATGCGCACGAGCGTTGCTCGGGGCGGAAGACGTGCGTCATACGGGTCCCGGATGCAACGCTGGATCTGAGGCGACCGTGCAACGACGATCTGAAGAGCTACCTCGAAACAACCTACACGTGCATTTCAGGTCAGCTTATGAGCCTAACATAATATTATAGGTGATGGATGGGTATATCATCGTCATAGTCATCACCACCATATCATCATTGTCATAGCATCTGCACTTTGTAATGATGACCTCCGTCCTTACGAGATCAAAATGCAAATCGTAGATCTGTAGCGAATGTAGTATTTCATTCTCATCATTATGTGTGCGTTGATTTCGTTGAAGGATTAAAGAAATTGCTACAATGATTCCACAAACTGCAACAGAACTGCCGCTAGTTACTAGTTAACGTCACTTGAGAGGTTGTCGTGGTTTGTTTGTTTGTTTGTTTGTATGTGCACTTGTTATAGCGCCCCTTCAAGCTCTCCCTACTCAGAGGTGCTCCCGAATGCAGAGCGGACACTGCATCGGAGTTTCACGCCGAAGCGCTGAGCAATTGTGAGTGAAGGACTTGTCCAAGGGGGAGCACGACGAACGCCCGATTGTCCAGGTCCCCGATTACCCTTTCCCCGATACAAACTCCCCGATTACAAACTCCCCGATAGGCCCAACACCCCGACAGACCCAAGTCCCCGATTATGCAACTAATCCCAAGTCCCCGACAGGCCCAAGTCCCCGATTGGTGATTTAATCTACACGTAAGACCATTTAGTGTCAGTCTGTATAGGCTTCATAATGTCGTTCACGCAGGCCTATTGCATGTCACTTGTTTAATGAAGGCGTATTCGTATCTATTTAATGAAACTTGGTAACTTAATCTACACTTAGGCCTATAGAGGGTGACACTAATAATCTGGGCCTTATCGGTTGACGGAAACTGAGCTGAATACAAGCAAAGCCGGTTATTCGAGCAGCACCGACATATATAAGAACCAAATGAAGAAAGTATTATTATACATAAAGTCAGAATTAATTGTAGAATAACTAGATTCCGGAAATGGATATGCAACGTGGAGAATTTTCTACGACGCAGCGTGGTAAAAAGATTTTTAATTACTTAGGCTACCTTTATAACAAAAACAAGTTATATAAGAATGGAGATACTACTTTAATTCTGTGGGAATGCGAGCGTCGTCGCGAAATGCGATGTTCTGTGTACGTTACGACAGATGAAGAGAGGAGTGTAGTAAAACGTCCCACGTCACTGCACATCCATGATGAGCCTGGACCTGCGCGAGCAGCAATGATGAATGTCCGCCATAACCTTCTGGAAGAATGTCAACGTCGACCTGAGGCTTGTCCTGCTGCGCTTCTTAATGAATTTGTGACGCCTGATGTGGCCACACAGCTTCCTAGTGAACGGTCACTCAAACGCGCCATCCAGCGGAAGCGGAAGCACACCATGCCGGTGGACCCCATTACAGCCAACAACATCGTCGTCGCTGATCCATGGCGAGTGACGCTGGACGGCCAGGCCTGGTACCTGGGTGACGTCCGACTCAATGAAGATAGTGGTTACATATTCACAACAGAAAACAATCTATCGAAACTACAGGTAAGAGCTCATAAATTAATTGTATTACTGTAATCAATGTATTTCATACTATGTCAATATGTTACTTATTGATACACAATTATTTCATTATATATGTGTACACTGATCCATATTTATGAGCGTCCTATGTTTTTTGAACTAAATGAATAAACTCCGTCATTGCAAACTTTTCATTTTTAACAGTATTGTCTGGCTGCATTAGTACTTTACGCCGAGCTTTAACACGTATGTAGGCGTTTAGACAGGACCGACGCCAGCACTGGGCGAGAAGTAATTTATCTTAAATTAACTGACTTAATATAATCTTCACACAGGAATGCATCCCAATGCTAAATCTTTACTTTAGTATCGTAGTTAATGATAGGCCTAATCATCTACGAGGCTGGTGTTTGGCCTAAGTGCTTCTTTTGGATCATTTTATTGATGAGCATATTATTCATCTCTGTGCGGTGAACATTGATGGCTGTTTAATATAACAATAATGATAATGGACTTGGGTCTGTGGGGGTGTTGGGCCTATTGGGTGGTATGTACTGGGGGAGAAAGGGAAACGTGCGACCGGGGCAATTGTTTTTTCGTCTCTTGTGTCGTTCGTTGCTACCATTATCTGGTTAAATAAGAGGTTGATATACGTAAAGATTCACACATTTCATGAACACTAGATACTTTTGTTGTTACAGGACTGTGACCTATGGTTGGCGGACGGGACTTTTTCCGCAGCCCCTCACCAATTCCTTCAGCTTTTCACAATCCACGGATTTTACCGAGGAAGAGTGTTTCCGTTCGTGGTCATGTTTACAACTAGAAGGACACAATCTATGTACAATGCATTGCTCAGTAAGCTCGTACAACTGTCATCTGAGCGATTTATGATAAATCTCTCAGCTAAGTTCTTATCGACTGACTTTGAATTGGCATCAATTAATGCGTTTCAAGAGGTTTTCCCCGGCGTTGTTGTTAACGGATGTCACTTCCATTTGTGTCAGGCAGTGATTAGGAAGGTTGCCGATATGGGTCACAAAAGAACTTATCAAGATGATGAACAGTTTGCCATTCATGTCAGAATGTTGATGGCACTTGCATTCTTGCCTACAGACAGCGTCAAAGATGGATTTGCTTTAATACAATCAACCGCCCCAGTATCTGCGGCCCAAGTTGTTGAATATTTTAACAGCACGTACGTAAATGGACCGGTTATTCGCGGTTCGGGGGTTACTGCTGTAAGACGACCACCTATGTTCCCACCTACGTTGTGGAACGTCGCTGAAAGATTCCGAAATCTGATGCCGACCACAAACAACCATGTTGAAGTATGGCATCGTCGACTCCAAAGCTTTCTTTAGTGAGCTTCATCTCCTAAAAATAAACCAGATAAAGGATCTCCAAATTTGCGAGTTCTTCTTTCGACTCGAACACGGTCTCCTTCCTTCGGTATTCCAAGAGTACCTCCCTCACGCCTCTGACATCCATTCGCATTTCACTAGAAATTCATCTGCATATCGCCCTGTCAGAGCTCAATCTAACACTAGGCGTTTTACTGTTAAATCTTATGGCGCTCAAATGTGGAATAAAATACCAATTGATATTCGTCAATCCAGTAGTCTGCAGGTTTTTAAAAAGAGACTTCGTGTTTTTCTTTCCTCCACTAAGTCTGCTTAGAAGTGCACATGACCACTTGTAGTTAAGGTTCTACTTAAGTATATAGTTAAGTTTGTTCCTCTACATGCTATTTGCAATTTAAACTTTTTGCAATCTGTCATCACCTAATTTGATTTAATTGTTTCAATTTTTTTTGCTATCTTGTACAATATTTCTTGGTATTTTTTCTTACTTGGGTGACCCTCCCCAGCGGGATGTCAATCCCTTTAGGGCCCCCCTTTGTAGCCAATGCATGCATATTTTCTGTTTTCTGTTTTTGATGTCATCTTGTTTTCTGGTTGCAATAAAGCGAATTGATTGATTGATTGATTGAAAGCTTGATTGTAACAGATCATCCAGCCTTCTACAATTGCCTACATAAGCTGCGACAAGAGCAGCGGCACACCGAATTGGAGCTGCTCCGTATGGAACTAGGGTACAGACAGCCGAGACGCAGACGAAGCATTGATGGGAATGAGAAGCGTATAAGTACGCTAACTCAAGATCTGACTGACGGTCGTAAAGACATTTCCACTTTTTTGCGTTCCGTTGCATACACATTTTCGAAGTATAATGTGCCGACAGCTGTTACTGATTCTATTGATGCCAATGCTGCAGGAGATGTTGCAAATGTGCCGACAGCTGTTACTGATTCTATTGATGCCAATGCTGCAGGAGATGTTGCAAATGTGCCGACAGCTGTTACTGATTCTATTGATGCCAATGCTGCAGGAGATGTTGCAAATGTGCCGACAGCTGTTACTGATTCTATTGATGCCAATGCTGCAGGAGATGTTGCAAATGTAGCAGTTGTAGCGACACCAAACCGCCGTCGTTGTCTACGCGATTTACCTTCGCGCAGAGCAGCAGCATCGACAACTGCGGCGACGACGACAAGAGCCAGATCAGTAAGACCAAGAACAGAAATAAGATCGAGAGCACCAGCAACAATAGCAAGACCAATACCAGTTCGACCAGATGCAATAAGACCAGATGCAGTACCAGAAGTACCTGCATTGCCAGCATCGGCAGGAGCAGTTAGTGCATCGCCAGCAAATGAGTCGGCACCAGAAACAACTATCTCTGCAGAGTGCCCTGTTTGCAAATGCGCAAGATCAGATACAGCTATTATCCCATGCGGGCACTGTGCATGCAGTTCTTGTATTAATGTTCTTTTTGGCGCACCATCAACAAGGGGAATCAGCAAAACATGCCCAGTGTGCCGCAGTAATATAAGGGATATAATGCGCTTGCATTTTTGAAAAACTTCTCTGCCTTAGCAAGTAGACAAGTATATTTTGAATATTTTAAAATATTTTGAAGTAGTTTGTGGACAATTCTCTTATAGCTGTCTTCTGAATTCAGCGTGCAGTAAGGAATTCAAATTACATATTGGTACACGTACACAAGTAAAAATATTATTTACATTAATCTAACTGGCTTTGCCTTTATTCAACTCTGTTTCCGTCTACCGATAAGGCCAAGACGATTGGTGTCACCCTCTTTAGCCTATACAGACTGACACTAAATGGTCTTACGTGTAGATTAAATCACCAATCGGGGACTTGGGCCTGTCGGGGATTTGGGCCTATCGGGGAGTTTGTAATCGGGGAGTTTGTATCGGGGAAAGGGTAATCGGGGACCTGGACAATCGGGCGTTCGTCGCAAACCCGTCCAAGGTTATCTGGTGGTCAACTGATGATACAGCCACCGCTTGATTTGTGGCTATTTTGATGGTTTTTGGTTATCTGCAGGTGTTCGATGCTTACTTTATATGACCTGTGGACACCTTTTAGTTTCTGGATACCATTCTGTTCTGTGGTTTTCATATGCATCGTCCATAGTTTCCTTATGGTTAATTCGTGGTTACCTTTTCGTCTGTAACAACCTGCAGTGGTCTGCACTTAATTATTTGTTGAAGCATATGGTATACACTTGGTTACCTTAACGTATATTATACGCATTTACCTCATTGTCTGTGGTTAGTATATGCAAATGAGGTTACATATTAGACCTGCATGGACCAATGGCTAATTATTTCGTGTCTGCTGCTTCAGCCAATCAATGAAAGACACGTCGTCAGTCGAAACCGTTGACGGTTCACCTGTCGAGTCAATCACGAGCACTGATTAGACAAGATACAAGATACAAGATACAAGATACATGATACAAGACACCTGTATGTAATGTAATAATGTAACATGGTATGTAATGGAGTGAAATGCAGGAGGACGATGAGGAAGATGCAAGCGAAGGCAGACACAGATTAAGACGAAGACACCAGGCATAATAAAGAAAGGGATGATGAAATAGCGGAAAGAGCAGATAATGAAAGCAGGGAACAGAGAAAAGAGGAAGATATCAGACAAAAGAGGAAGTGAATATAATAATATATGAGAGAGGAAGATGCATCAGATGACAAAGGAAGAGATCGGTGTCGAGGTGCGACCTTTTGATGCCAAGTCTTCGGTTGATAGATGGCGCTAGCATCTCTGATTTAATGACACGTGCACGTGACACGTGATTCTGACGACAGACAAACGCCATTCGTCGCCCAGACATCCATCACAGTGTAACGATAATCAGGTCGACTTTAATGTCACGCATCGAAAGCATATACATATATGCATATATGCATATATACACACACATATATATATTATATATGCAAGAACGTATACATATATGTATGTATGTTTGTACGCATGTATAGATGCATTTTATCCAATTTTTTGCATGTATCAAAATGTGTGTAGTATGTATGTATGTATGTATGTATGTATGTATGTATGTATGTATGTATGTATGTATGTATGTATGTATGTATGTATGTATGTATGTATGTATTTATGTATGTATGTATGTATGTATGTGTGCATGCATGTATGTATGTATATATGTATGTATGTATGTATGCATGCATGTATGTATGTATGCATGTATGTACGTATGTATGTATGTATGTATGTATGTATGTATGTATGTATGTATGTATGTATGTATGTATGTATGTATGTATGTATGTATGTATGTATGTATGTATGTATGTATGTATGTATGTATGTATGTATGTATGTATGTATGTATGTATGTATGTATGTATGTATGTATGTATGTATGTATGTATGTATGCATGCATGTGTGTGTATGTATGTATGCATGCATGTATGTATGTATGTATGTATGTATGTATGTATGGTATGTATGCATGTATGTATGTATGTATGTAAGCATGCATACATGTATGTATGAATGTATGTATGCATGTATATACGTACATGCATGTATGTACGTATGTATGTATTTGTGTATGTATGTACTATGTACAGGGTGGGCCAGCATAAATGTCCCGACTTTGCACGCGTATAACTTCGCCAATTTTTAACATTTATTTATACTTGATGCATCAAATTAAAGGTATTTCACTCTAGTATTATCTCTAAAAAATTCGAACTGATACTAGTCTCGGATTTAATTATATGCCCGGAACAGCGCTAGCTACCATATTTTGCTGTCATTTGTGACGCAACCTGGCGCCGTTGACAGACGATGATCGCGTTTCGATCTTAATTTT
>OX457039.1:45713098-45795598 GCA_949752735.1 Lumbricus terrestris
GGCCGCAGTCGCTTCAAAGCAGTGATTGATTCCATGTACACGGCTATAGTTGATGGCCCCGTGTTTCGTTGCAAGCACTGATTTAGCATAACCATGACGATGATAATTGACTATTAAAACGGTCCACGATAGTGCAATCTCTGACGAAAACGTTGAGGCTAAATCAAATTAATAATATATGAACTCAGAATCGAGTATGAAGTACTAAAACTTATATAGTAGCTACTAATGAGCATTTTTCATCTTTTCTTTGCCGCCTTGTACCGCAAGCGAAGGAACTAAAAACTTTACACGCATGTCAAAATAGGACCTCTAGTCAGTTACTCGATATATTATGGCGAAAGACGATGCTATTGATGCTGTGGTACTTGTCTGCTGCAGCAATCGGTTGCCCGGATGTGACGAAAGCTCCACCAAACGTTTGGCTGAGGCGGGAAGTGAATAGGATGATGGCAGGATGCGTCGCATCAGAATTCACTTGGGAAATGGTCTGCGCGGGAAATCGATGGGAAGGAAGTCCTATCAACTGCTCCATTGGTATAATCTACTATGCCTACATATGCCTACACATGCCTGCATATGCCTACATATGCCTACATATGCCCACATATGCCTACATATGCCTACATATGCCTACATATGCCTGCATATGCCTACATATGCCTACATATGCCTACATATGCCTACATATGCCCACATAATTATGCCTACATATGCCTAGTCCATCATCGTTTGTGGGCGTCGGCTTTTCACTGTCACCATCATCAGTTGGCACTGCTGTTGTTATCATCATTATCGTCATCATTTATCGCCATCATTTATCGTCGTCACGCGTTATCGTCAGAATTAGCGTCATGATTTTCGTACCGTTCTCAAATCAACAGACGTTATAAAAATGACCATAATCGTCGTTTTCTTTTTCATCTTTTCTTCGTCGTCTTGCGCTGCACTTCATCCTCACCTTTATCTTTATTTTTATCTTTATCTTCATCTTTATCTTTTTCTTTACCTTTACCTTTATCTTTAGCTTTAGCTTTATCTTTTTCTTTATCCTCATCTTTATCTTTATCCTCATCCTTATCTTTATCTTTATCTTTATCCTCATCTTTGTCTTTATCCTCATCCTTATCTTTATTTTTATCTTTATCCTCATCTTTGTCTTTATCCTCATCTTTATCTTTATCATGGTCAGAAGCAGCATCAACAGCAGCAGTAGCGGCATCGATGTAATCGCTGTCGTCTGAGTAATCATTGTTGTCTCACTGTTGCATTTGTTGCTATTTGTTGTTGTTGTTTGTTGTATTGTTGTTTGTTGTTGTTGTTATTTCAGTTGGTTTAATTGACGCTCGTCGCGAAGATGGATTATCGAGTCTCTCCGTTGGCGAGTATACATAAAATTATAGGACTATACGTCATACACTGCAATGTTGGTCTATGGCTAGCGTCATCTGGTGAATGAAAGGCTGACTAGACCTCGAAGCTGCATAATAATACGAATAACCATAATCATTTTTGTGTGTGTGTAACGAATGGGATGGACTGCTAATTAAAAATCCTGCTAAGGGGAGTTGTCAGGAAAAAATAAACATTTCCATTGACCACGTGAAATTATGGTAAGCTTTTGTGTATAATAGCCCACGGTAGTACCGGATCGTGTGACTGAGAAAGAACTGAGTGGTAATGAGATTCATGGTTTGCTCTCTTAGCAATGATGTCTTACTTCAGGGAATAATTTCTGTTTTACTTCTATTTCAGTTCGGAAGTCAACAATTTAAGTTCTAATTATAGTTCTTCTAAAATGTTCGGTTATACTCCTGATTCAAGTTTTTAAACTAATTTTAAGTTTTCAATTCAGTTCTTGTAATAGAATATAGCATGCTGATAGACCGGTTTACAGAGTCATTTGCAAGTGTTAAGTATACGGGTTCTGTAGAGTTCTGTATAACATTATTTTCTGTTGCAGGCGCGTCTATTCTCATCATCCTCGGTGTGTCTCTGGCGATTGGCCTCGTCGTTCTTCTCTTTGGTCTCTACTACATGAAAAGGTCTCAACGAAGATCTCGCTATTTCAGGCTATTATAGCAGACGATCAAGAAGGCAACTGTGGCTGACGACGACAACTGATGATTATACGACGACGATGATGATGACGATGACGACGACGACGACAATGATGACGATGATGATAATCACGACGGCGATGATGATGAAGACGACGAGGAGGACAATGATGACGATGACGACGATGATGCTGACGATGATAATGACGATGACGATGACAACGGTGAAGATGACGATGACGATAATGATGACGACGACGACGACAATGATGACGATGATGATAATCACGACGGCGATGATGATGAAGACGACGAAGACGACGACGAGGACAATGATGACGATGACGACGATGATGCTGACGATGATAATGACGATGACGATGACAACGGTGAAGATGACGATGACGATAATGATGACGATGATGACGACGATGATGACGCTGAAACGAGGAACGATTACGATGACGATGGTAATGATGACGATGATGATGATGATGTTGATGACGACAACGACGACGACGACGACGACGATGATGATGATGATGATGATGATGATGATGGTGATGATGATGATGATGATGATGATGATGATGAGGATGATGATGATGATAATGATGATGATGATGATGAGGATGATGAGGATGATGAGGATGATGAGGATGATGATGAGGATGAGGACGACGATGATGTTGATGATGACGGTGACGATGATGGTAATGATAATGACGATAACGATGACGATGACAATGATGATGATGATGATGATGATGATGATGATGATGATGATGATGATGGTGGTGATGATGATGATGATGATGATGATGATGATGATGATGATGATGATGATGATGATGATGATGATGATGATGATGATGATGATGATGATGATGATGATGATGATGATAAACGTGGTAATGATTTTAGACGTAACTATATGTCATAAAAGCATGGTGCTGTTAAGTATGATAGTGGATCCTCAATCTGATTCTCAAGGCTCAGCGGGCCCTGACCATGCAGAAATATCTGTGTGATGTTATACTTCGTCCTCATTCAGCTTCCTTCCTCCGTCCACTTCGTTCATCCAACAGATTTGACCTCTTGGTTCCCCGGTCTAGAACTGCAATGGCTCTTGATCATTTGCCTCACTTTGTCGTTCTCTTTGGAATGGAATTTTTCCTTCTGTTCGCTCTACAATATAAGCTTACTGTCTGGCAGTCTCTATTCTTCCTTCACTTTTACAAAACTTTCTTCTTCTCACGTGCCCCCATGTCCGTTGTCCATGGACTCAAACGTGGCCTGAAGGTTAACGCAACCGGTCCACAATGACTGCTTAAGCTGTTCTTAAAATTCCCACGCATAGATCTATGGAGACCCGGAACAAACAGAGTTGTCTTCAAAAGTCTTCATGTCTCCTACACATGTAGAAATTTCTTGTTCGTTAAGACATTGGCTTAACAAATAGAGATGACCGCTTTCCGATATATATTGATCCTAACGCCTAACAGATTCTAAATTTCAGCTGTAGGGTAGAAAGACAATAATTATGGTCACTTTTTATTCACCTATTCTGCTGTATTGCATTTTAGGAGACGCGAGGGCATGCCCCTCGGGGTCAGGGGTCACCAGATGCGTGACCTCAAGCCGTTGAGTTCAGAGGCTGCGTATGAGGCTGCGAGTGTTTATGCCCGCAACACGGCCTTCGAGCCAATGCGCGTGGCGACCCAGCAGCGCTGCAGCAGTGGCAAGGCGGTGCCCATCGACGAGGGAAACGAGTACGAATACGTCTGGGATGTTCCTTCCAGCATGATGCCCACTGCAAGGGCCGCGAGGGCTCCCGATCAGGACAGCGACGAGGCCGTCGGGTTGGGAGGTGGTCGCGCAAGGCCACCGGACCTCATCAGGGCCGACAGAAGGGTGGCGGCGGCGGAGAGTAGCAGGACTCTTCAGAAGGTCGCCCAGTGCAGCTGCCTGGCAGATGCGCCGCCGCCGCCAATGACGAAAGCTAAGCAGCACAGCTCGACGCTAGCATGCAAGCCAAAGGACACACGTTCGACGCCCGTCACCCGGTTCGCAAGCCTCGAGAGTCGGTCGAGAATGGGAGGACGAAGAGAGGTGGGAGGAGGAGCAGGGAGGAAGATGGACGATTTAAAGGAGATGGGAGGATTGGGAGGAGCAGTGGGTGGTGGGGATGGGTGGGATTCTGGGGTGGATGCGCTGAGGGTGTGTCGACACTGTGGGCATTCGGTGGCCGACCAGCCTTCGACCTCCGAGGTCATGCGTTTGACCCCGACCAGCGCCACGGTGACCCGCCGACCTTTCCCAGGAAGCAGTGGTGCAGCGATGACGACGAAGACGACGACAAGACCAACCATCGAGACATCCGGTGGAGGAAGAAGGAGTGGTCCAGGTGGAGCGACCATGTCTGGAGCCGCCACCGCCGCGTCGAATGTTGCGCCTACGACTTTACCACGATTGCAAAGACATTAGGATCCGCCGACGTGGCAACTGCCAACCATCGCCTATGCAGCCATGGCAACCAGTCATTGCAGCCATGGCAACCAGTCATTGCAGCCATGGCAACCAGTCATTGCAGCCATGGCAACCAGTCATTGCAGCCATGGCAACCAATCATTCCTGTATATTAAGTCAGTTCAAGAACTCTATACACGAAAACCACCACAGTGATGCCTACAGATGGCTTTCGCAACAGAGGATATGTATAAATATATAAATAGAGAGAGAGAGACAGACAGGCAGACAGACAGACAGACAGAGAGAAATAGAGATGCTGTTGTTAATGTATATATTTAATTATCGCATATAATTATAGACTTAATACATTGTATGCATATTTATGCCATTTATGACATGTATGAATGTATACAGACATAATACAAGACTATTTATGCAGCGCAATTTTGAAATCTGAAACAATACAATAGCTCTTATACAGGTTCGATTCAGTGTAAGTGGAGCATTGCTTCTATAGCGCCTTTTTATTTTAAAAATCAGGTTAAACAAGCAGAATTTGCATCATAAGCAAAAATATTCTGAACTTACATGCGTCAGCGGTAGGCATGCAGTAGCTGTTGTAGGCCATAATCAGGACATATGCATGATCACGTAGGTTATGCTCATGCAAGGTATATATGTATATTATATCCATTTTGTTTGAGATATTATTTCATCCTTTGGGCGGTAATAATTAAAACGTCGAAAGGTAAACATTAAATAAAAAACATTACTATAATTAGTAAACATTAAATAGTAAACATTAAATAGTAAGCACAAAAATAGTAAACATTACTATAAATAGTAAACATTAAATAGTAAACATTAAATAGTAAACATTAAATAGTAAACATTACTATATATAGTAAACATCAAATAGTAAACATTAAATAGTAAACATTAAATAGTAAACATCAAATAGTAAACATTAATTAGCAAACAATAAATAGTAAACATTAAATAGTAAACATTAATGAGTAAACATTGAATAGTAGCCTAAGCATTAAATAGTAAACAATAAATAGTAAACATTAATTTAATAGTAAACATTAAATAGTAAACATTAAATAGTAAACATTAATTAGCAAACAATAAATAGTATACATTAAATAGTAAACATTAATGAGTAAACATTGAATAGTAGCCTAAGCATTAAATAGTAAACAATAAATAGTAAACATTAATTTAGTAGTAAACATTAAATAGTAAACATTAAATAGTAAACATTACTATATATAGTAAACATCAAATAGTAAACATTAAATAGTAAACATTAAATAGTAAACATCAAATAGTAAACATTAAATGGTAAACATTAAATAGTATACATTAAATAGTAAACATTAATGAGTAAGCATTGAATAGTAGCCTAAGCATTAAATAGTAAACAATAAATAGTAAACATTAATTTAATAGTAAACATTAAATAGTAAACATTAAATAATAAACATCAAATAGTAAACAATAAATAGTAAACATTAATTTAATAGTAAACATTAAATAGTAAACATTAAATAATAAACATCAAATAGTAAACATTAAATAGTAAACATTAAATAGTATACATTAAATAGTAAACATTAATGAGTAAGCATTGAATAGTAGCCTGAGCATTAAATAGTAAACAATAAATAGTAAACATTAAATAGTATAGGCCTACATTAAATAGTCCCAGTGATATTATTTAAATAATTGCGGATGACACCAATGCTATGCAAGCATTAATGCTAGTATAAAATGCATATACCATAAGCTTAGTTAATAACAAAGTCATGGCATCATTACAGTAGCGTATTGTTTCGGGCATTTAGATTCACAGGAACATAGGAGAAGAAGGGAGAAGAAGGATGAAGAAGAAGAGGAGATGGAAGAGAAAAATGGAAAAGAAAAATTCTAGGTAGGTTTTTGGCAATGGTGATCGACGACAGCAGAGAGCGATGTCGTAAAAAAGGAAATAATATATAATAATATAGGCCCTACGTGAGCTCGGCAGACTTATCAAGTCGCAATTATTTGATAGATTCACGAGGAGATGCAAAACCATGCAATGCGAAAAGATCTTTCCCAGCTTTTTTGTACAGTTTATGATCGAAGATCCATTGATTATATATAGTTCGCCTATATACACTGTGGTTCAAAAAAAACTAAGCCAAATTGTTTTTCATATATCTCTAATACCTGATGACATATCACGCACAAATTTTTCAAATATTTAGAGAATTGGACCAAGAATATGAATCCAAAATTTCACGAGATAAAGTTGAACGGATAAAAAGATATGAATCTTTAAACTTCATATGCCGAAATTTCAGTTTACAAGCAATTTTCTGCTAGATTCGATAAAAAAGTAGGCCAAACTGTTTTTCTTACATCTCTAACGCCTGATAAGATATCAAGCTAAAAGTTTCTCAATATTTAGGGAATTGCACCAAGAACAGGATTCCAAAATATCATGTCATAAATTTGAATGGATAGAAAGATATGGTTATTTCAACTTCATCACCCGAAATATCAGTTTTCATCAAGTGTCTGTTACGGTTTCGACGCTTGGTCGTTCCCATTTAGTCTTCATTGATCCTGGAGTAAAATTAATGGAGCCTATTATCGCGACGTTCTGCTGTCACAACACTTTCTACCTGTAATCAGAAACCTAGCCCCAGAAGGCTGCTTTGTTTTTCAAGAGGACAGTGCCCCAGCCCACAGAGCCAAAGAAACCATCGAAATGCTGACAAGAGATGCCAGACTTCATTTCTCCCACATTATGGCCTCCGAACAGCCCAGATTTGAATCCTGTCGACTACAAAGTGTGGAGCGTGATGCAAGACCGAGTCTACCAGACAACAATCCATGATATAAGCGATCTGAAGCAATGCTTGTTGGAAGTGTGGGATGACCTGGACCAGAGGATAATCGACGTTGCTGCTGCCATTGCAATAGCGTCAGCGCTTCCAGGCTTGCGTGCAAGCAGGAGGAGGACATTTTGAGCAGCTTATTTAATGAAATAATCAAACCATACTGTTGAAATCATATTGTTAGTTCAATTATCTACATATCTGGAAAATTTTGGAATGATTAATTATCAGGCCATAAAGATAATGAGAAAAGTTTGACTTACATTTTATTGAATCTAACAGAAAATTGCTTGTAAACTGAAATTTCGGCATATGAAGTTTGAAGATTCATAACTTTTTATCCGTTCAACTTTATCTCATGAAATTTTGGAATAATATTGTTGGTCCAATTCTCTAAATATTTGGAAAATTTTAGCGTGATATGTTGTCAGGCATTAGAGATATATGAAAAACAATTTGGCTTAGTTTTTTTTGAACCACGGTGTATAACTATAAGCAGACGATTGGTTTTGAATATTGAGCAACTGATATTTTCACATTTTTTCGCTATAGATTTTCATTATGACATTTGGACATTTAAATCTACTTGTAGTAATGTTCAGATTTAATGATGTTCTTAAGTGAATGATATTGAAGACGTTAGTTTTAACTGAATAAAATGTGCAGGCAGGGAAAGCTGCAGTGATTTACACGCAGAAGGATCTTATGATCCGCGCCTCAGATTCACACTTTGGTGTGACCTTGCGCGCGTTATAAATTTATGTAATAATAATAATAATAATAATAATAATAATAATAATAATAATAATAATAATAATAATAATAATAATAATAATAATACTAATAATAATAAATAAATTGTTAAATTATATATATTCAAACAACCTTATGGAATTGCATCTGCAGTTTGGTCGTCTAACGTTTCATGGGAATCATGCCACTCTTTCTGCCCTCCATTTGCATCGTTATGTCAAACGTTGCAGCTTATAGTTAGACGATGAGGCGGTATAAATACAAATTTATACAATTGAATTTGACGAAGACTTTTACCAGATCCGAAGTCAGTTCAGATGTCTGATTTGAAGCCTGTCAATACGAGGCACATGCACTGTGGGTGTTCGAGGTAGGCCTATAGATCTATACGGTCTAGCATTTGGCGTATAATGGACCGTCTCTTCGCCTCCATCCAATTTGCTTATTATAGCCAATTTCTCATCCAGAGGCTTTTCACACGTAGGCTCTCACTCCATGTATAGACTATGCAGGCTTCTAAGCGCGATCCGGGACCAGCTTCAGTGCATGGCTTGGCATAGGTGACCGCATAAATTTCAAACTTTGTATCCTAATGTACAAATGCCTCAACAATTGCGCACTATGCTACCTCGTGGACAGCATCAAACCGTTTGCAGACGATCCAAGTATACGTTCCGACTGTGATCGTCCAAGACCGCCCCTGTCACGAAATAGAGTATCCCCCGTATTAATTGTATCCCCCCAAATAAAAAAAGGCGAAAAAACCGCTTCCGAGTGTATTTTTTCTTACAAATTAATTTTCATCTGCTTTGTTTTGAATAATGACACTAACAGGTATGTTTATTCCTACTAGATAATTAGGTTTACCCTGTTTTTAGAGCACTTAAAACATTTAAAACACTTAAGAACACTCAGAGTCATTAAATAAATTCGAGTTTCCTTTATCTGAGCATTGCCTATAGGACACTTAGAACAGTCACTTTAAATTTTGATTATAGCATAAAAAAAATTTATTATGCGCATTTTTCAAAAAAGGGGATAGAATGGTTTATCCCCCCGGATAGTATAGACCGGTTAATTCCATCCGGGGGGATGGATTAATTCACCCCCCCCCCCCAGATAGCTTTCAGGGGGATACTCCGTTTCGTGTCACCGGCGTGTCCGTTCTTGCGACCAAGACTAAAATGGGTGATCGCGCCTTTCGTTCGGGCCGTAGGTCCACGCGCCTGGAACAGTCTTCCATCAACTATCCAGGAAATCAAAATTGTTGTTGTTTTTCGTTTTTGTTTTGCTGCTGCATGCTGTATAGTAGGGTATAGCAAGAAAAATGTTTTCGTTGAAAATGAACTTTGGCATAACTTAAAAGGTTGCTCCAGGTCCTAAATGAAAGAACTGAAGAAAAATTGCATCAAATTTATGGCATCTAACTTTGCCGCCGAGCACCTGAAGTTTAGTCTACTTTCGCGGCTGCAAACCATGGCAAAAACACGCACAGTGCAAACATGAGAACGTTGGTCATGGAGAAACAGACAGAAAAGAAAGAGAAAAAAAGAGAATAACTATAAGAAAAAGAGAATAATTATAATAATTTATTAAAAATCTCAAGGACTGTGTAAAGTATAGATGATACAACAGACAATGAATCCATCTGTGGTACAGTTGACTCCGATTCCAGAGTGTCAGAATCATTGAGGATGTTCATTATGCGATCTGACGGAGAAACATGCTCTCGCTACACCAAGTCACTCCAGCTTTGTCAAGGGAATGTGACTGCAGATATAGTTTCTGCAATGCAGTCGGTGCTGCACTTGCAACAGAAGTGGGTCTACTTGTGGACTATGAAATTGTGACTACTGACGACTTCAGCTACTGACAGATTGTGAGAAGAGAGAGAGAAAGCTTCCGTTAAACATTTTATCCGATGGAAGAGGAGAAAAGCGCGAAGCTGCAGCATTGTATTTTGATGCTGGGACAGATATAACTGTAATACTGAATGTTTTCACTCATAAATATCAAATAATGGAAGAGTATGCATGTTTCATACGAGGACAAGGCATATCTCTCCAAGGAGTGGACTAGCCGCAGGAATTTTCGAAGCAATGCATGACTTTTTGTCTGATTGGCCTAATGATATTTCTTTCGGTTCAATAATAGCTGTTAGCTGTGATGGAACGACGGTAAATACAGGAAAGCATGCATGCTGGAACAATGGAATAAGAAAGCTGGAGCTACATGCAAGACGTCCTCTCCAGTGGTTCATCTGCATGTTCCATTTCAATGGGTTGATGTTACGACATGTATTATTTGTTCATCATTTTATCAAGCTTCCTACCATACTTAAAGAGAAAGGTTGTTGAATGTATTCAAAAGAATGGCTACTATGGCTACCCAGAAAATGTTTAAGTGAATATGATGATTGATGAGAGAAAAACACGCATAACTGGTTGCCAGAAGAATTAAGATAGCAAGGGAAACTGATCGCTGTCCATTAGCATTTCAGGTGATAGGCCTACAAGAACATTCACAATCCCAAAACTGAATTTAGTAGCCACTGTCTACTGTGTTCCAGTTAACTGGTTGGATTGTTCCAGACTTGAACCTCCAATAACTTGCAAGTTTAAGAAAAATGAACTTCAGGTATCCATTAAAACTGGCAGTATGTTAGATCTTGAAAAATACCATTGCCACAAGCATGCAGTCAAAGTTGCTACAGGTAGTATAGATACAGCAAGGTCAGTTTGTGACAAAGAGCGTATAAAGAAGGCCACATTCGAACAAAGCGCGAATCCATAGAAACATGGTCAAATATACCACAACAAGTGAGTGGACTATATAACATGGGTGAAACGCATTGTCAGCATTTGAACATTTTGTGAAGCGCAATTAAAGACCACAAGGTTTTTTCAGCCTTAATGATATTTTACATTTTTTAAAGTTAGAATATTGCATTAAATGACGTCACATAACTGGAGGGGAGAGGGTCAGTGGACACACATCTATGACGATTTGTGACGGTCCATTGCTAGATATCATATGACTTTTGTTTTAACGTGTGACGAGGGGTCAAGGGGAATCGCCCTAAAGTGCGTGACGTCGTTTATGGACGACCCCTTGTTTGTAGCTCATAGATGTCGGAATTGCCAAACAAATTCACATGCTGTGCCATAAAATGTGGCTCACAATATTCCTATTGTTAGGCCTTATTACTACTTCAGATAAGAAAATAGTCAAATTTTAGCAGTGTCAATGCAATGCTCAATAGTACGGTGTACTCGACTAACTTCAGGGCCATGGCGGCAAAGTTAAGCAGCAAGTCAGAAACAAAATTTCTATACCAGACACTATCCTATAGATAGGAGCAACAAATTAATGTATGCCAAACATGATCCTTTATCGTCAATATGACCTATTATACATATATTAATTTTAATTATGGTATATCACCGGACAGACGAATTTAAAAATGGCTCTAGCTATCAAAAGATCTCACGCAATTCCATCCTGCCGCATTAGGCCTACGGCTATCCTGAGGTTCAACGGACCCTAGCGAATGCAACGGTGATCAACACCATCGACTAGCGAAGAACGGCAGTAGCCATACTGAGAGGTCCGTATAGGCATGAGATGGAGGTATACGAGACACCAGCAAACGGAACAACATTTTAGACATGACCACCAAGATGATTGTCATTCAGTTTCGTAATAATGTTTAGTAATCTGGAGTTGGCAAATGTTGAAAATCGAATAAACTTACTAATGTGTTCGCAAAATGAGATTTTCTTCGTTGAATAATGTAGGCCTATTCTAGACGTTGCTCTAAGTCGAAAAACGTGTTCGCTCGCTCCTTGCATCCCGTATTTTCAATTTCCGATTTCTATCTGTTGTTATTTTCCGCGATAGGTGCTGCAAACGCACCACTATAGTGCGTTCCAAGTCCCTGAATTGCACTCCAAGTGAAACCTTGCTCTCTTAGCGTTTCTGATCAATCTTAATTAACCGTGTAACACCTAAACCCAAACCTCAACATGATTTCTCTTTAAGTTGCCTAGCAATCTCTCTCAAGGTCTTTCATTCAATACTGCGTTCAATTTCAAACATAAATGTCTTATGGGTCATCTTTTTCATTGTATCTGTTGGAATGCAGAGCTTTATTCACGATTAAAGGAGATAAAGATTGTCACATGTCATCTTAACTATAGCACAAAACACGGAACGGAGAAGAAGAAGGAAGTGACGTATAACATAGACTAAATTATATAGAGTCATCTACAGTCATCTATGCTAGCGCCATCTAGAATGTGTATCATTATTCCAACACCCCCACTTTATACACACTCAGAAAATTAGGTTAGTGTTATTTTTCTAACCCCATCCCAGAAATGCATTTGTTATGCAAATCTTTACACAGTCCTTTCGTTAAACAGTCAGCAACCATGTTTGTTGTTTCAATCTGTTTAACCAGAATGTCTCCAATTGCAATTCTGTCTCGAATGAAGTGATGCTGCACAGCAATGTGCTTGGTCTTGGGTCGATATCCGGGATTTCTAGCAAGATCGATCGCCCCTTTGTTATCACAGAAAATCTCCACGACATCTGAAGCTTGAGGAACAAGTTCTTTGTGAAGTCCCTTTAACCAGATAGCTTCTGTAGCAGCCATGCTTAAAGCCATGTACTCTGCTTCAGTTGTTGACTTTGCAACTGTTGGTTGCTTCTTTGAGTTCCAACTTATTGCGGCACCACTTAAAACAAAAGTGTATCCTGTGGTTGATTTCAGATCCCTTTTATCACCACCCCAGTCAGAATCACAAAACCCAATCAAATCTTCATTGGTTCTCCTGTACACTAGTTTGGTACTTGCAGTCTGCCGAAGATATCTAAAGATTCTTTTCACTGCAACCCAATGAGTTTTTCCATAATTGTTATTGAATCTGCTCATGACCCCCACTGCAAATGCGATGTCTGGTCTTGTAGCCTGTGCTGCATACATAAGGCTACCCACAGCTTCTTGAAAAGGAATGTTTCTCATTTCTTCTTCTTGCTGTTGACTGTTAGGAAGAAATTCTTCTCCAAACAAATCTTGATTCGGATCAAGTGGAGTTGAAACCCCATTGCACTCAGTCATATTGAAGCGGTTGAGCACTTGTTCAATATATTTCTCTTGATCAAGTGATATCGTTCCTGTATCACGATCTCTTTGGATATGAATGCCCACACAATAGTGTGCCTCACCAAGATCCTTCATCTTGAGACGTTTCATTAGATCTGCTTTCAAATTCTGTTTCTCCCCCTTGCTGTTCGAGAGAATTAAAAGATCATCAACATACACTGCAATGATTAAGATCTTTCCGTTTTCACATCTGTAGTAAATGCAAGTGTCAAAATTTGATTGCACAAATCCAAGTTCTTTCAACAACTTATCCAATTTCTTATTCCAGGCTCGGCTTGCTTGCTTCAGACCATAAATTGACTTCTTTAGTCGACAAGTTTTACCATTCAGCCGAAAACCACCTGGCAATTCCATGTAAATTTCTTCTTCGAGCTCAGGATGCAAAAATGCTGTTGTGACATCCATTTGATCAATGTCAAGGTCATATTTTGCAGCCAGTGCCATCAGAAGACGAATGGAAGTATAACGTACAACCGGCGAGTACGTTTCCTCATAATCAATGCCTGGTTTTTGTGAACATCCCTTAGCCACCAAACGAGCTTTGTAACGCTCAACTGTACCATCAGATTTCAGCTTTGTTTTGAAGACCCATTTGCACTTAATTGCTTTTCTCCCAGTAGGTACATCAGATAATGTCCATGTCTGGTTTTCAACATGTGCCTGAATTTCTTCTTCCATTGCACGTTTCCATTCTTCTGCATATTGAGAAGTAAGTGCTTCTTCAACAGTTGCTGGATCAGTACTTTTACACAATGTAGCTTGATGCACAACAAAATTCTCATTGAATATTTGCTTATTTGGAATACGAGTTCTTTTTGACCTCTCAAATGTGTCTCGTATCACTTCTCCATCATCAGTTATGTCCTTATTGACCACTGAAATATTTGATCCACCAGAATCTTCTTCCACATAGTTTATTTCCAAGCCAGTGTTCGAGCCATCAGTAAGATTAGTCTTTGATCCACCAAACTCCTTTGAACCATCAGACTCCCCCACTTCAACATGAGTTTGGGTATTCTGAAACTGCTGTTGATTATGAATGTCTGAAGTGACAATTTGCGATGAGTTGTCATCCGCAACATCTGGAAAAGGATCATCTGAAGACGAATGTCGAACAGGAAACTGAGATTCAAAGAAAACAACATCTCTGGATCGAGTGAATTTCTTTGTAACAGGATGAAGCATTCTGTAACCTTTGCTTTCTTCACAGTAACCAACAAAGATGTACTCTTTTGACTTAGAGTCCCATTTCTTGCGGTTATTATCAGGAATTTTCACCAAAGCTTTGCAACCAAAAACACGAAGATGGCTTAGGTCAGGTTTTTCTCCTGTCCATGCCTCTTGAGGTGTCATATTTGGTAAGACTTTTGTAGGTGACCGATTCTTCAGATAATTGGCTGTATTTACTGCTTCTGCCCAAAAATCTGTGCTTACTCCGGATTCTAGAATCATTGTTCGAGCTCTTTCTACCAAAGTTCTGTTCAGACGTTCAGCAACTCCGTTCTGCTGAGGAGTATACGGAATCGTGGTTTCGTGACGAATTCCACAACGTCGTAAGAAACTCAGAAAATTCTCATTGACATATTCAGTACCATTATCTGTTCGAAGAGTTTTGATACGTTTACCAGTCTGATTCTCAACAAGAGATTTGTACTCCTTGAACTTCTCCAGTACCTCAGTCTTTGATTTCAGGAAATAGACAACCGAGTGTCTCGTGAAATCATCAATCAATGTCAGAAAATACCGTGCTCCACCAACTGATGAAACATGCATTGGACCACAAATATCAGAATGAACAAGACCAAGAACGTGCTTCGCTCGTTTGGCTCCTGTTTTCTTGAACGGTTTGCGATGCTGTTTGCCTTTCACACAAACTTCACAGGGAATAGTTGCCGTCCCTTCAGACTGAACACCTGAAGACATAGTGCTTCGAAGTAGGCGCATAGAAGGCCGATTAAGATGTCCAAGGCGACGATGCCATAAGTTTACAGAGTTCGTTGACAGCGCAGCAAACATACGAGATTGCTTACAGTTCAAACGATACAGTCCATTGACTTCTGTGGCAGTTCCAATGACACTTTTTGGATTGACCTTCACCTGCTGATTAACTATGCGACAGCCTTTCTTGTCAAACAAAACAGTTTTACCCTCCTGAGCAATTCTGTTAACTGCTAAGAGATTTATAGCCAAATCTGGTACATGAACAACATCTGAAATTTCCATTGTTTTCTTTGTTGACAACGGGATCGATAATGTTCCCATTCCAGTACTTTTTAACTTTGTTCCATTTGCAATTCCAACCTCTTGACTAGAATCTGAAGAAAAATTCTTAAGCAAGTCAAGTCGAGATGTTAGATGTACCGTGGCACCTGAATCAAGATACCAATCATCATTCATCGAGGTAGGCTGCACCGATGAAACTGAAAAATTCGTTTGGGCTGACACAGCACCAAAATTCGCGTTGGCTGAATTCTTATGTGGTTTAACCTTGACCTTCTCACATTGCGAACGAATATGACCAAAACGATTACATTCAAAACAACGTGGTCCTTTTGGCTTACTTTTCATCTGGGACATGCCCTTGTGGGACCTGCTCATTTGAGACCTGCCCATTGAAAATGCTGAATGAGTTGCAACCGAAGTCGTACTTGCTCCTAGCTCCTTAACACTGTCCTGAAGCAAAAGACTTTTTACAAACTCAACTGTTGTGTCTTGCTTTGATCCTTGGATGCCTAATATTAAAGGCCTATACTGATCTGGAAGACCTCCAAGAATTATGCCTCCAACAACATTGTCCTGAAAAGGTTGACCAATTGATTCCAATTGTTCTGCAATTGACAAAATGTGATCTACATACTGCTGCATCGAAGGAAAGTTCTCAAAATTTGTCTTAAACAAACTGGAATACAGTCCAATCAGACGAACAAGAGCAGTGCTTTCATATTCACCTCTCAATGCGTCCCAAGCAGCTTTCGCAGTCTGGCATTTCTTCGTGACTCTGGTTGAACAGGGTTTTAGGCTGAGATTGATTTTGGCTAACGCACGTAAGTCCAAATCCGGATCAACAGTCTGGCCCTCTTTTGGCGAAACACAGCGCCATAAACCAGCGTCAATTAAGAAATTTTGCATCCAGAATTTCCAATCACCATAATTTTTGCCATCAAGATGCTTCGCTTCCGGTAAACCTCCGACGGAATTTGTAGTAACTGTTGTCGCTACATTACCTGTTCCTGTGCTAATTTTCTCCTGAATTCTCAAAACTTGCTGCTGTAGTTCTTCCAATGCCGCCATTTTGACGCGAGACCAAGAAGAAACTTCAGCTTCTATCGACTCGGATAATTAACGAGAAAACTCGAAAAATATTAGTCGACCAGTCGTCCTGGGAATTAACCAGTCGTCCTGCGTTCGACCTGGGTTCGTCCTGCGTTCATCTGGGCCCATAACCTGTTGGAATGCAGAGCTTTATTCACGATTAAAGGAGATAAAGATTGTCACATGTCATCTTAACTATAGCACAAAACACGGAACGGAGAAGAAGAAGGAAGTGACGTATAACATAGACTAAATTATATAGAGTCATCTACAGTCATCTATGCTAGCGCCATCTAGAATGTGTATCATTATTCCAACAGTATCCCTAAGAGAATCCCTCTGTCAAACAGCCATAGACGCCGCCATTTTCATCTGTGGGGAATTCCAATTAAGACTGAAAACCGGTGTCATGAAATAAAGTCTAATATCCCCGATACAAAGTCTCTCCCCGAAACAGAGACTCCCCTGCAGCTAAGACTTTGTAGTCTATTAGAAGAAATTTTCCAATTAAAAAGTTTGTATATGTATTTGTTATAGCGCCCCTTCAAGCTCTCTACTCAGAGGCGCACCCGACAGCAGAGCGGACACTTCATCGGAGTTACGCGCCGAAGCGCTGAGCAATTGCGAGTGAAGGACTTGCCCAAGGTCCCTACGCAGCAACTTGAGGTGTATTCGAACCTGCAACCCTCCGGCTGCAAGGTGACGAACATACCAACTACACCACCGCGCCCCAGCCCAAAAGTATGTAGTCTATACCAGGGGTTCTCAACCTTTTTCGTCCCGCGACACACTTAAACTTGCTATCAAATTTGGCGACACACCATTCAATCGCCATATGTAGCCTAAATGTCGTAAAAATATAAAAAAGTGTCAAAGTTAAACATGTCTATTTATTTCAAATTTGCTCTCAAACTTATTTATCCTTCTAAAATGCTAAACTGCTGACATTTTAAATAAATGAAAATAATTATATTGAATTTCTTTCCAATTTTTATTATTCTAAAATTCTAAATTATTCTTCTGATCCCAATCTATAAGCTTAGTCGTTTCTACAACTCGACGTCAAAAATTTAGTCACCTAATTACTAAGACCTTGTAGTCCTTACAGTTAATGGGATTTTTGTTCTTGAATTTTTCTTTTGATCATAACGCGGTTCCACAGTTTTTGTAAGTGCAACTCGTAAGCAAGCTGAGTTTGTTCCGTTTGTTCCGATTCTTGTTCTTTATGTTGATCATCTGAGAAAAGCCCTGTTCAGATAAGTAGAAGCTATGAAAGGAAACCAGCTCCTTGATAGCTTTGCTTGCAAGTGATTTGTAATGTTCTTCCTTGCACGTCTTTGCCAAGAACTGAGTTCTTGATAATTGCTTATAGCCTACATGTCCTTCATTCTGGAATCACATTGCAGCTCAACAATTAAGTGTTTCCTGTTCATTGTTGTTCAATTCTGCTCCATTGATGTTTTCTCTGAGGAATGGGTTCAACATCAACCTTGTCTTCTTAATATCAGCATCTGAAGATGATGGGTAAATTTACGTTTTCTTACCATAAATTTTTCCATTTCGATTGCTGACTTAGCCTAGGTTAACGGGTAAAGGTTTTCCAACAGGTGCGATCGCAAACGTGTTTACATAGGCCCTATGACATGTCACATCCGTTGAACATAAACGTCATAAGTCATAACTACCCCAGACCGCGGTAAAATAGATAGATAAATAGAGCGCAACAAATTCTTACTGCAGTCATCCGTTAAACTTCTAAATTTCCTGAAGGTAAAGGAAGTCAGTGTAGCGGCTGTAGCCTATAATGTACGAACAACGGACGTGTGCTGTGAGAATTTAGTAGACTGATGTTACTTAGGATTATTTCGTGTAATCATTGGCCTATTGCGTTGTGTCAGTTTGGAAAAGAAACGAAGATAATTTTTATTATCATTATTATTAATTCGCGACACACCAATTCTTCGCGACACACCAGCGACACACCACTTTTACGCGACACACCGCCGGTCAAGTCGCGACACACCAGTGTGTCGCGACACACCGGTTGAGAACCCCTGGTCTATACGTTCTTGTCAAATAATTTAGCAACCTAAACTAACCGTTAAACCTGCTCATCTATACGTTTTAATGTTTTATGCGATTGTATCCCATTTCACGCTGAACGGGGAGACTTTATTTCATAGACGGAGGAATAATTCTCTATATCCGGAGACTTTTTTCAGAATATAGTCTGCGGATTGCTGAATTTATTCTGGAACAGATTGGGCGGGGAAGAATCTATTTCGAAATAAAGTATACGGGGTAGCCTTTTAGGGGAGACTCCTTCACAGGACACCGGCTTCTAAAGCTAATTTATGCTGCACTCGATCCTGGTACGGTGCATCCTGCGATCACCGTTGTCATTAAAATCGTTTTCCACTTGATAATCATCACGCTGCACAGTTTCTATCAGCACAAATTCTCCGCTCCCCCGATTCTGTCCTGACATAGCTAACTCAACGGACTTGCTCCAAACAAAAAGAAACTGGTCCAGTGCCTTGCTCTTAAGTGCTGTAATATGCCGAGCAAATTTCTGTCCAGGGTAACGACCTCTGTTGTCATAGACCCTGGTCAAATCGGATCCATCCATGCTCCAAACTGTCTTGATTTTATATAGCGCCAGTGTTCAGCTGCGGTAGGCCTACTTGACGCAAATTTTTTTCCCGGAGATTTACGTTGTTTTTGCATTTGTTGTGCTTGACTCATTCGCAACTTCAACTTCTAACCGCTGCTTTGAGCTTCTTGCATCTACGCCACGCTTCGTTGGTCACATGAAATCAGCACCTCCATCAACCGTGCACGTGTCAGCTGTAGATTAGGCCTATGGAAAGGCTGCCATCTATGGTGCTAAACTAGACTGGATGCAAATCGACGCGTCTGTATACGCAGCCTAGACAAGATGAGTGAGCATATAGACCCAAGCGAAGTCGTTAGCTGCTGAGGCCAAATTGAATAACGCCGTCACGCTCGGAATTCCAATGACAAGTCCTTTGCCGCCGTATACAATGATCGAAGCGAAGGTCGATACGTCGTCACCTATTAGTACCTGAACCGCCGTGGCTTTCGTTATGCAATCAGTCGAGGCGAGATTGCTCCCATCGACAGGCGGCACTACTGTACAGCGCACCAGGTATACGTCGGCACTGCGACCACTGCCGTCTAGTCGATAATTATTATATACTGAGCGCAGTATATAAATGGGAATCGGAAGAGAGAAAAAACGCAGTTGTGGGCATGCGCAGACGACATTCGATTGGAATGCGTTAGGTAAACACTGTTTCCCTGCCATTGCCATATTTTTACAGATGTCGCCATTGAAGTGACATCTCTCGGTTTTGCACCTATCTGCTCGTAACTTCACGTAGGCTATAGTATATATAGTATATAGTATATATATATATATATATAGTATATAGTATATATATTATATAGTATATATATTATATAGTATATATATAATTGTATATTGTATATATAATATATATAATTGTATATTGTATATGCATCATTTTGTTTCATAGGTTTCTGTGAGAGTATGTTGCCAGCTCTTAGTTAGTGTTCTTCTCCCTGCCTAATTATGTCTTACCTGTCTTTTGCGCTGTGGTAATAATTAGCCAAACGCAAGATCCTTTTAAAGAGAGATGAATCAGCTGATTAGCTGGGTCAGCTGTTGGTATACACTAAAACAAAACACCTCCGATTAGCAGTTAACAAAATAATAAGTTGCATCAGTAATATATAAATTATGTATGTTCCAATCTAGTATCAGTTTTTTCGTTCGTTTCTCTTTCAAACCCATGCAGGAGCCACGTGAGTGAATCTGCTGTTTGCATTGGCAACACTATTGGCATTCAATCTCATTTAATTCAGCTGGACTCTGCTTTGCAGAATGCAAACGATCCACAGTTAAACTGTTTCCCTAAATATCATGTCTGGCGCATTAGAGAGGGCTCAGCATTAAGTGCTTTAAATGATTCCGATGGAACGCCGCAGTGCTCGTAATTGCATAATGGACAACTGAGCGACGATAAATATGGATTGCTGGAGACTATAGATTAGTCGGAATGAATTGATTGCGATGTGTGGACATATGAATTGATTGCAATGTGTGGACATAGACATTATGTGTAGATCATTGTCTATGATGGTAATCGTCGCTAAGTGATGAATGAACGAGAATTCAAACGACAATGCTGCGACGACATGTTGCGAGTTTTATGTTAAGTCTATATACAATTAACATATACATGAAGGTAGTGCTATAATTATAACAGTCCTCTGGTTGGAAAGCAATATGGGGGTGAGCGAGGTAAGAGCATTAGCAAAATGGGTAGGCAACATGGCGATCACTCGAAAGGCGAGGGTGGGTTGGTGGGTGAGTGGTAGCTCAATGCACCATTCATGAAGGCCATGACGAACGATCAAAGCTCATTAGAGATACATGTATCTCTAATATCCATTATCCATGGAGACTTTTAAGCACGTTTGGCTAAGTTTCAAGGACACAATATATATGATCGTCAGAATATTGTGACATGGAGGACAGACTTCCGTACTTGTCCTCGAGACATCCTGGATTCTCCGGTCAGCATATACGCCCCATGCTATAAGAGCCTCGTTGACGCCTAATTGAAGAGTGACAGCAAACGAAAGCAACGGTATATATAGTTTAAGCCCACACGCTATTTCGTCAGCTTTAAAATCGGACTATTTACTGACTTTCGAAAGTCGATTTCTCAAACTTTTAAATGAACAGCAAAGACAACTACATGTATGAACCTACATGGATATGGATGTTTGGGTCCCTGTGGGGATCGATTTGACAATCGTCGATACTTCAGTATAATTATGCAGAACGGTTCATGGCTGTATACGTGTACGAGACTCGCATGACGTTGATGGATTGGAGCGGAGTAGCCTATAATTATTATAGCCTACACACAATGCGTCAACTAAGCGAGGCCATGCAGAGAAGAATTGTTGTGTAGGATGGTTTTTCCTTGAATTTTAACTTATATCATAGATGTATTTCTACTATTGTTGTTTCATGGTAAACTTGCAAATAGGGAACTTTTTGTTTGTTCAATAATATTGAACCATGCAGTAATAAAATGTTCGCTTTGTGCGTATATTATGGTCACGCTTGCAGTCACTCTTATTGTTCATTGGTTCATGTATTACATCTGAAAGCAGGTACCAAATGGAATAATAGCAAAAGCCTTTTGCATATGTAAATTATCATAATTATTAGGCCTACATCAGTCAATCACGACAGAAATATTAGGCATTTTATAACACCGTGCTTTCTCATTTCTCGCATATATATAGCGCCCATTTAAGCTAACTACTCACAGGCGCTCCCGACTATACAGCGCGGACACTGCATCGGAGTTTCGCTCCGAAGCGCACGAGCAATTGTGAGTGAGGGACTTGCTCAGGGTTCGTATACGCGGCGACTTAACGTGGATTCGAACCTGCAGCCATCCGGCTCCAAGGCACAAAACCCATCACTACACCACCGCGTCCCACGATGCCAGCATCAGGTGGTGTTCATGAGAGAAGCATAGCCTACATTTACACTTTCTGGTCCTGATAAATGGCATGGTCAATTAGCACAATACTGCACACACTGCTTTTAGACTATACAGGGTGGGCCATAAAAAGTAACCCCCTAAGGTTTTATGCCCATATCTTGGCCAGAAGTAAGAATTTCGAAATGAAATTTTACAGGCTCAAAGACAATTCATATTTACACATGATGACCAAATTTCATCAAAATATTTCAAACACAACAAAAGTTATGTCACTTCTAGTGAGGCCACCCACCGTTTTTTGACGATTCAAAAACGAAACGCAACAAAAAGTAACAAAAACACGATTTTATTAAGCCTCATCTCAAATAACTGTTGTCAAATGAACTTGGGAATGCTTCACAACTTGTGTTCAATGTCCCCACCACCAGTACCAAAACTTCTTTTGAGTCTCTTTGCAAAGTTCTTGATGGACCTTCTTCGATTTAGCAAAGGCCTTCGATACTGTGAATCATGAGATCCTATTAAAAAAATTAGCTAATTATGGCATCAGAGGCATCCAATTAGCTTGGTTTACCAGTTATCTCGAAAGACGTCTCCAGTGTGTTTCCTGCAATGGAGCTCTCTCAGACTTTAGAGTTGTTAGATATGGTGTGCCCCAAGGTTCTAATCTCGGACCCTTGCTTTTTCTTCTATACATTAATGACTTGCCTAATATATCTCCTACTCTTTCATTCATCTTGTTTGCTGATGATACAAATGTCTTCTACTCTCATAAATCCTACCAGAGTCTAATGCAAACAGTAAACAATGAACTTATCTTCATAGCCGAATGGTTCTCTGCTAATAGACTCTCCTTAAACATTGATAAAACTAACTTTATGCTCTTTCGAACTAATAAAAAGATGTGCCCCCAGAATGAATTGCAACTGTCTATCAATGATACCTCCATAACGCAGGTTAGCTCCACTAAATTTCTTGGTGTGTACATAGATCAACACCTCACATGGAATGATCATATTAAATATATCTCTGCCAAGGTTGCAAAAAGTGTTGGTATCCTTCGTCGAACTTCCCATATACTCCCCCCACTATCCGTGTTAAATTGTACTACTCATTAATATATCCTTATCTCTCATACTGTAATTTAGTTTGGGCATCTACATATAAATCCAGGGTCAATAAATTAGTACTTCTCCAAAAACGTGCAATACGTATCATAGCTGGAGTTAAGCCTTTTATTCACTCAAGTCCTTTATTTCAATCATTTAATTTATTAAAGTTTCACCAAATAATGACTTTCCAGATAGGAGTCTTTATGTATCGGTTCACCCATGATCTTCTTCCCCTTAACTTTGCAGGGTATTTCCAAAAAGGATCTGAAATTCACTGCTATTCCACCAGGAACTCCTCTCATTATCGAGCCATATCCGCTCGTTTAAACTCAAGAAGATTCCATATTAAATATACTGGACCAGGTATATGGAACTCGTTTCCTAGTCATGTTCAACAAGCTTCCAGTTTACAAAGAGCAAAAACATTACTGCGCAACTACTTGGTTAATGACTGCAAAGATATTTAACCTTGTAGGCACTGATTTTATTTTATTATTATTTGTTGTGTTTGTTTTGCGTTCTTTAGTTAAGTTTACTACATTAATTGTCATCTCATGCTGTTCTTTTAGCCTATTGTTCAATTCATTATGTCAACCGTCTAGCCATCTGTTAAAATTGCATATGTAATTAGGTGTCCCTGTTAGCGGGATATTCATCCCTTAGGGCCTTCCTTGTTACCATCCGATAATGTGAAGCATGTTATACTATGTCTATTGTGTATGTTGATGGTTGGTTACAATAAATGAATTGAATTGAATTGAATTAATCTGGCAGATTTATTATTTACCAATTTGATTGTCATCTTGCTAAGTGACTTCTCAGTGACGTGCAGCTACGCTGGCACCCTGTTTCTTTTTTAAATAGTAATAATAATGATCATCTGGCAAAATCAAGGCTATTTGATAACAAATATTTGAGATGAGGCTTAATAAAATTATGTTTTTGTTAATTTTTTTGCGTTACCCTACTGAATCGTCAAAAAACGGTGGTGGCCTCACTGAATGTGGTATAACTTTTGTTCTGTTTGAAATATTTTGCTGAGATCTGGCCATCATGTGTAGATATGAATTGTCTTTACGCCTGTAAAATTTCATTTCGATATTCTTACTTCTGACCCAGATATTGGCCAGAATAATTAGATTGGTTTTTTGTTACTTTTTGTTGCGTCGCGTTTTTGAATCGTCAAAAAACGGCGGGTGGCCTTACTAAAAGTGATATACCTTTTGTTCTGTTTGAAATATTTTGATGAAATCCGGCCATCATGTGTAAATATGAATTGCCGTTAAGCCTGTAAAATCTCATTTCGAAATTCTTACTTCTGATCAAGATATGGGCAACAAACCGTAGGGGGTTACTTTTTTATGACCCACCCTGTATAGCGTCTAAAGGCAGCTGTCACCATAGTTATTGCTAGTGTTGGACACTTTATTAGCACCTAGTTATTTGAATCCACTGGTAAGTATTATGTCGAGTGAATGTGCAAATTTCATTAAGTCGTAGGCCTATCTTGAGGCAGCAATGGATGAGATTATGGTAAAGGTGTTGATATCGATCTAAATAATTTTCTTCCTGTGTATACAGTTACAAACCTTTTGCAATGGAAAAACATTGTGGAATTACTGACACGCCTTTCTTTCTTTCTTTGACTCCAGTTCTTCCTCTCGAACCATTCCTATGGAACTCTGCATGTTGTCTTTGGACCATTGAATTGAGCATTGAATTGTTTTTCTCGAGTATTATTGCGAATCGAGCTTCTTAGTTTGTTGCTTTCACAGTTTCGTCTGAAATCTGATCTATTTATATATAACAGCAATTTCTCTGGTTCGGGTTTGTAACAACATAGATTTCAAATTACTATAGCCTTACTCCAGCTGAAATCAGATATATCAATACTATTCCATACCTTAGCCTCAGCGTATAAGAATGCAGTGGCCAGAGTCACGATATAAAAGTACCTCTGATACAAAGTCCCCCAAACAGACTCCCCTGGCCGAAACTCTGCATTGGAAGAACGTTTTCTGCTATAAAAAATCCAAATTTTCTTGTTAAATAATTTAGCAACGTAAGCTAATGGTAAGCTAAAAACTGCTGGACGGGATGATGGAGGAGGGACACAGAGACATCAGCGTAAAAGGTGGAGACATTGGACGTTTGGACCTGCCACTTGGCAGAGAACCTAAAGAAGAAGAAGTTGAAGAAGAAGAAGAAGAAGAAGAAGAAGAAGAAGAAGAAGAAGAAGAAGAAGAAGAAGCTAATGGCGTAATCTGTTCATCTGTATTTTTTGCGACTCTGGTCGTTTTCACGCTGAACGGGGGAGAGACTTTATTTCGGCGACGGAGGAAATTTTCTCTCCCCATATACTTTCTATTTCAGAATACAGTCTCTGGGGCGATTTTATTCCAGAACAGATCCGCTGGGGGGAGATCTGTTTTGAACTAGAGTCTCGGTGAGACTTTGGGGGAGCGTGGGAGACTTTGTCTCGTGACATCCGTCCTCTTGTTGGAGGATCTCTTCTTCACCAATTAATACTGCTGTCATGTATAAGCTTATTTAGATCTGTGTAGTTAATATTCATACTTGTGCGAGTTAAGCCGAATATAGTCCATCACGCTAATCATGTAAACACTTTACCTACAAATGAATTTTTTAGAATCCCATTACCATCTCGAAATGGATCGCTGAACTCTTTTAAGATTTCCATTAACTTTCCATATATTTTAGCGTCGAGACGATTTTGAAGAAGTCTGGAGTCGAACAGAACTCATGATGAACTTATGGCCCGAATGGTGGGTGGCCTAATGAATTTATCTGTCCCAGCTGCTTCTCTCAACTAGAGACAAACTCCTATAAAGACACCGATATATGCCCGAAACAAGGCAGCAAAGTGACGACTGACATGCGAAACTGATTTACTCCACGTTGCATTAACTATTGAATTACATCGCATTACAGCACACCATGCACACCAGACGACATTATGCGACATCGCATTTTGCAACTCTGCATGTTGAATCCGAAATCTTAAGACAGTCTGGCATGGATGAGAAGAACCAATGAGGAAGGGAGGGTAACTCTGGCCATGGAAGCAAACGAAATCATCGAAGAATACAACGGGTATAATATATGCATATATATATACATATATATATACATATATATGTATATAACTCTATATATACGCCGTCAATGCCACCGAATAACAGAGCAGCCACCGAAAGGCAAAGACGCAAAGGCCAACTGATATCGAATGCGACGCGTACAATAAATATATCGAAGCGATAAACGTGGAGTGTCAGCTGGGAGGGTGGGTCTGGCGGGTGGGGGTGGTGGATTGGTGGATGGATGTCTGCGTTCGTCCGTCCGTCCGTTCGCTGGCCTGCGGTCGATTGCAGTGGGGCAGAAGCTGGCGATAGCCCATCAGCGTCGACTGACCGAAAAAAGTATAGGGTATACGACACAACGGCCGCACATCAATCCATCCATCCATTCATCTATCCATCTATCCACCCATGCGTCCATCCATCATCCTACTTGTATTTGACTATAAACTGAAATTTGGACAAGTCAACTGCTTCAAAAGCAATTCAAAATGGTTTCACAACCTCACAGAAAAGCGACTACCGTACCAAATCTGCGATAGTGAAGTCCCTCTATCTATAATCTACCATTTCCCATTTCTCTCCGCTTTTTCATGGCCTTCTTCGTATCGCACATTTCCACCCATATCCACCCGTGGCGGTGGCGGTGGCGGTGGCGGTGGCGGTGGCGATGGCTTATCTCGAATGCACGTCTACAAAGCGTTGACGACGCAATCGAACCATCGTTAAACTGATGCTGCGACCGAGAGATTCAAAGAATATAGATTGAGGTCTAAGACAACGTAAGATTATTATAGGTTTAAATTCAAGTATAGGCCTACACAGAAATTAATTCTCTTCTCGTCTGCGGTCCACAAACATATGGATTATGGAACTGTGCTACAATAACATCTACGATCCAGAGTTGCAGTTTCTGCAAAGTTTCACACCAAAGCACAATGAAACTTCAGTGTAATTCTATTCCGAAGGTCCACTATTCCGAATATCCGCTATATTTTGTTCGTTATACTTGGTGGTTAGGGTTACAGTGGATTAGGGTTATAGGGTTGGGGTTATGGTGGGTTAGGGCTGGGTGGGTTAGGATTAGGTTTAGGGTTATGGTTAGGGTTGGGGAGGGTTAGGATTAGGGTTATGGCTATGGTTGGGGTGGGTTAGGGCTATAGGTTAAAGGTTATGGTTAGGGTTGGGGCGGGTTAGGTTTAGGGTTATATAGTTAGGGTTGGGGTGGGTTAGGGTTAGGTTTAGGGTTATGGTTAGGGTTGGGGTGAGTTAGGGTTATAGTTAGGCTTAGGGTTAGGTCTGGGGTTAGGGTTCGGAATAGTGGACCTTCGGAATAGTGGACCCAAACCACTTGGAACAGGTCACGAAGTTTGGAGTCTGGAGAAGTCACGTGGGAGCCTCATCTTCGTCGCATGACTGACGGAAGAGAGCAAAGAAGAGGAAGGCGCAACTTGTCGATGACGAAGCGTGCAAAGCTGGAGCAAAGGAAATAGACCTATATGATGAACGTAACAGGAGATGATGAGATGGAAAGTCTCAGTGACATTCAATTCGGTTGACACTATATAAATTAACCATAGATCAATTACAAGGCAAGCAAGTTCCGTGGTTGCGTGATGACTCTGTGACCTTCTTCGCTGTGACTGAGATTCAAGTTTCAAGCTAAATTCGAATTCGTAGAAGACGATTGCTAGCAACTAAAATGAATCAAACGAAGGTCACGTCGACGACGACGATGATGATGTTATCGATTTGCAAAGTGGTGAGATTGAGGATAAGAACGGCTAAAGATCATTAAAATGAAGTAGAAATACTGCGACCTAAATAAACAAAAGAATATACAGTAGACAATTCAAGAATTTAGAGAAAATTATTTCAAGAAGAGAATAAATTCTGATAAGAAAATTGGATGGACAACGAAGGAGTAGCGAAGAAAATATTAATTATATAATTATTAAAGGGAATAAAAACGACAAAAGAATGAACGAACAATGAGGAAAATTAGAAGGACAATAACAGTACAGAAAAGAGACACTTGGAAAAACAAGAAATGAGCAGAAAAATAAAGAGAATTAGAAATGCAACTGAAAGGCAATTGAGACGAATATTTACCTAATTCAACTTGACTATATTATGATACTTTTAAGCAGAAACTCAATTAAACAGAGGAAGTTTGCTGAAGACAGTTAGACTCTATATATCTATAGATAGACAACGAGAGAGAAGAAAATTACAGGCATGTTAGAAAACAGGCAAAATGAGTAATGAAGGCATAGTAAAGAGAAATAAAAGGATAGCAAAATATTAGAGTATAGGTCAGCGAAGAGGATTGAAAGACAGAACCTAGAGTATAGAAGAATCAAATAAAGATTAATGAACAAAATTTGACAAAAAAAGCATCAGAGGAAGAACAAAGAGAATTAAAAGACAGTGAAGGAGGAGCACGAGAAGAAAAAAGAATGTCATGCAGAAGAAAAAACGAAGCTTTGCTCTGATGTGGAAGCTAAGAAAAATTGTTTGTTGCAATTTAACGACACTGCAGTGTCGTATTAATTAATTAATTATCAGAGATGATTAGTGTCGCCCTCCTCCTCTATCCAGGCTTGGGAATGGCACTGCCAGTACGAGCATTGGTGAAAAAACCGAAGCTGTCAACACTATAGTATTTTATATACTCATCACTGCTGCAGGGATGCTACGTCAAGGGAGTGATCAATTTTATTCTATTGGCCGTTGGTTATCAGCAGACGTTTTGAGAAAAGGGTTTTCACACTTGAAGTTAGGACCCTGAAGAGATAAATGGAGGAACATGTATTTGTGTCGACACTTGGATCGTCAATGAGACGAAGAAAGACAGATTTTTTATGTGTGAAAGATGAAAATAGCGAAGCATATCGGAAGCTGCAGATGAATTAGGTGGAATGCGGGGGATAATGTCTTTGAATCATCAAAGGAGGACAAACAGGTATACTGAGCAGATAAGAGGCAAGATGTATGGATGACAGACGATGGAACAGAGGAGGATCGAGACAGACAGAGAAGCAGGTATAAAGACAGAGAGAAAGACGAGAGAGGCAGCGAGAGCGAGACCAGCAAGGGACATACGAACAGACGGACATCAAAGAAACAATTAGAACTGGCTGCATGCAGATCAAAGACGGCGAACATAGGCCTAATTTAACATGTTGAACAGACGGTTGGTTGGCGAAAACTACTATAGGACATATTGAACGCAAGTACATGTATAACAACATTGCAATCGATACTAAAACTGGAGCAACTATTTATAGAGTTTTAAAGCCAATAAACCTTAAAGCAACAGGTGGCTCAGAAAGTGCTTTAGAACATGCGAGAAGTAATAGGGTCTATGCAGGATTATGTGCAATAAAAACACTATGATATATAGATCTAATTATATATATAATCCTATTCGTTTTCCAATCAGGTCGTCACACCACATGTATAGGAGAATAGCATGAAAACTATCAAGCACGGAACGATGAGTTTTGGATTAGGATATATATATATATATATATATATATATATATATATATATATATATATACGAGAAGGATTTCTCAAATATTATACAATTGCACCGAATTCTGACTGGAGAACTTTAACCAAAGAGCGAGGAACGCAACACAGATAGACAGAGGGACAAAAACAGGTATATAGACATAGGAAAAGATATGAATGCAAACACGAAGATAGGCTTTGTGATAGAGTAAGAGAGATAGTTGTATACAGAAAGAGCAGAAAGGAAGGATGATGCAGCTATCAACAAATTAGCGATATGACGTGTCCGTGAATATTGCAGTCAGCGTATTTGTCTGATAAACATTCAGTACTCAGCGCTATATGATCCATCGTCTGACTTTCCATAGCGATCCTTTGGCATCGACCGCTTCGTAGCCTATATGCGCTTCCAAACAATCCCTTGTTTTCTTCCCACCGATCTTTCTATCCATATAGGTCTGCCTCTCCTCTATTTCCCTGTCTCTGCATGGCTCTGTCTCTGTCTCTGTCTGTCTCTGTCTGTCTCTGTCTGTCTCAGTCTGTCTCTATCAGTCTCTTTCTCTGTCTCTGTCTGTCTGTCTCTGTCTGTCTCTGTCTCTGTCTGTCTCTCTCTTTCTCTCTTTCTCTCTTTCTCTCTCTCTCTCTCTCTCTCTCTCTCTCTCTGTCTGTCTCCACGACTTTATGCGTCTTCATAACTTGATCGAATCAACTTCTTTCATCACGGGAAGTGAGTTCAGTCAGTTCAAACTTAATGACCCTCAGCGATTCTATGAAACAATTGAAGTCAGTCTCCTTTGTCTTACATGCCTCTTGCGGCTGTTTGTTTGTCTGCCTTTTCGTCCGTCCGTCCGTCCGTGTGTTTGTCGATCTCTCTATGTCTTCATTGGCTGCCACTGATTGGACTTTATGGTTGAAAGAGACATTAAGAAGGCAATTGAAGGCAGACTACTGTGCCTCGATTAATGTACCGTACTCGCAGTTTGGAAACGATCGAAAAACACGAACCGAGTTTAATGCTCGACCGCAACTTATCAAGCGTGGAAATCTTACGACATAATTGTCTCATTCTCAGCGTTAATGAAATTCAGGTCGCTGTGAATAATGCACCAGACACGGGGACAATCAAACATAGAAATGCATGAGCACTATAATACGTGTGTGTGTGTGTGTGTGTGTGTGTGTTTGAGTGCATGTAAATGTTCCAGTCAGTGTCTCTATGCGTTTGCCTTACTATGCAGGCTACGTGTGTGCGCGCGTGTCTATCTTTCTGTGTTTGTCTGTCTGTCTGTCTGTCTGTCTCTATGACTATGTGGTGTACGTTCGAACGGCCCAGGGGACTGGTCTTGGGAATTTCATTGACCTTTGCTGGTCTGATTAGGTTCCGGCCGAGCTGGGACTCCGCTTCCGACAATCCATCAACGAAGACTGCATGGCGGAGGAAACAAAATTCGTCCTCGGAGTCTGTGATAACCCTTTCCTCTTAGAAACGGACTAGCGAAACCCGGCCTTCGCTGGCTGCTAGAGAATCGTCTCCAACGACGACGGCGACGATGTAGACCTATATATACGCCTCACGTAACATAGTGTGCCATCCTCGACGATTTTATGCCCACCTTGAGAGTATACAGGCTATAGAGTCGACGTCGTAACTATCACGATGCTTGCATGAATGGCGTCCCTGTCTGAAAGCAGCATGCATAGAAAGTCTTTCAGATTCAAATAAGACTCGGTGAGCAATATGAATGAATTGTTCTAATTTCACGACTCGCTATTATTGCATATATATATACATTACATATGTACATATATATATATATATAGATCTATGTATATATGAGTCGCTTATTTATTCGTATAATTATACGAATTATGTTCTGTGGATATCTGTCGCGAATCCTCCTTCAACTTATCCCGTTTGACAGCTGACTGTCAGTTTCTGTATAGCTGTATAGAGCTGACTATAGTTCTCCTATTGTCAGTCAATATCTGACTATGTATGCATGGGTCAGTATTTCCATAATATATAGCTTTCTTGTTTGGGTTTCTCTACCTGTCTCTACACACGTTTTTCAATCTTATTGCTTCTGTCCTCAAGCATTTGTCTGTCTGTCTGTCTGTTTGTCTGTCCGTCCGTCTGACTGTGTTTCATTTGATAATTCGCTGAATTCCTGTCGTTTCTTTCACTATAAGCTTAAACTCGTAATGAACGATGATTCATAAAACGTCTTTTCTTCAACTGATTTACACAATAAAAAAAACCATTGATTATTTATTCCAAAAATGGGAAAAAATAATAACAGCTGTTTGAGAACAGGAGATGACTCATGCAGGTACGTAAACAGCTTCCAAAATATCACCACGGCTCGCAGATGTCTGGCTTACCTTGCAGAAACCGATTAAATTATAGTCTGTCATTTTAAACTCCTTTAATTGTCACACAACGCAAGTTTATCCTGTAGTATACGTTAATCCGAAAATACATCAATCCGTTTGTAGGTCTATACTCGACGACCAAAACGTGTTTGCATGGGAATGTCTGAGCTTCGGATGTGTCTGGCATCAAGTGAACTTTGTTTGGATTTGCATCGGCCTTTGTCTTAAAGAGCCATTATCTCATATGCGACACGATAGTTCAAAAGACCTCTAGTTAAGCACGCTTTCCACCGATCATCTAAGGCTGATTGAATGCATGTACATACGCTCTGTCTATTATTATAGCGCACGATCTCAACTCGTTTAGTTGTTGTCATCTCACGCAAGTCCTAGTTTATCCTGGAACATAAATTATATAGTTTTGCGTATATATCCGACAACATTGCTCTTAATTCTAAGAAGCAGTTCTTCTCGATCCGGTCAAAGAGGCTGAAGCGTTGAGAACTTTATTGGCGAACGATTGTCGGTTGCGGTAACTTCCAAAGAGAATCTTCTGGAAGGCCGATCGAAAGTCCGGATTGAAGATCGTGTAGATGACCGGATTGAGAAGACTGTTGAAGTACCCCAGCCATCCGATGATGCTGACGACGAGGCCTGGCACTGGACAGGACGAGCCACAGAACGGACCAATCAGAGCGAGGATGAAGAAAGGCAGCCAGCATATGACGAACGACCCAGTTATGATGGCCAATGTCCGAGCAGCCTTGCGCTCTCGTGCCTGCTCTTTCTTCTCCCGGATCTTGCGTTCGGCCGACCGGAAGGACGACTCGAGCTGCGGTGCATTCTGGTCGTCGTTGTCCAGCCAATGATTTCCGTTGAACTCGAGCGTCAGAGGACTCGACGAGGAAGCGGTGATGAGTGACGTCATTACGGAGGTGTTGCTTCCGTCACCGATACCATCTCCGTCCGCATCAGTTCCCCCACCACCTCCCACCTTTCCCTTTCCGTCTCCTCCTCTTCTACCGGTTTCTTCCCGAGGGAAAGACATGGACGTCGGCGGCGACTGCAGAGGCGTCGATGATACTCCGTTGGGGGGAAGCGTTGTGGCGGCGAGAACGGAAGAGGGAGTCGAAGGGGACTCCATGGTGGGAGGAGTGGAACAAGAGTCGAGTTTGAAGCGACCTCTCGCTCTCGAACAACTCTTCTTGACAAGAATCGACGATGACGTCGACAACTCCCCCTGCGCATGCGCCTGCGCCTGCGCCTGAGACGCCCGGAAGTGCCTCTTGCGTATGCGGCCCCTAGCGGCGCGGAAGACGTTCAGGTAGATGATGAGCATGATGACGAGTGGGATGTAGAAGGCGCCGACCGTCGAGTAGATCGTGTAGCCCCAGTCCTGGCTGATGAGGCATTCGCCCGTGTCATCCGGGTTGTTCGAAGGGTCCCTCCAGCCGAACAGCGGCGGGATGGAGATGATGGTCGAGATGCCCCAGCTGAGTCCTATCATGGCGAAGATCAATCTGACGGGTCTGTTGTGGATGTAGTCGACCCTCGTCACGGCCAGGTAACGGTCGACGGAGATGGCGACCAGGTGGAGGATGGACGAAGTGCAGCAGAGTACATCGGACGATATGAACATGTCGCACACCTCCTTACCCAGAAACCAGTGCGCGCTCACTTCCTTAACGGCCGCCAGGGGCATAACGAGAACGGCCACCATGAGGTCGGCCACGGCCAGGGAGGCGATCAGGTAATTGGCGACGTTCTGGAGATTCCTCTCCAAGACAATGGCGGCGATGACAAAGACGTTGCCGACGATCGTCGCCAGGATGATGGCGCTGAGGATGCTGCACGTGAAGACCGTGTGCATCAGACTCAGCGTCTCGTTTCCGCTGACGTCATTGCCACCGGCTGACGTCATCGAATCGTTTGTGTCGTCATAGCCGCTCGCGTTGTCGTTTCCGTTTGTAGGATTTGGGAAGATCCGGTTTTGAAAGAACTGATGAGAGTAGGTGAATGGGAAGGGAGCGGAGGAGGATGAGGATGAGGAGGATGAGGATGAAGAGGATGCGTTCGTTGGATCCATGGCTTTCATCATCGAGTTCAGTTTGCATGGAATCACAACTTGAGATTAATCAGAGGCTGTCGAGGTCAGAATCCCATTCTGCTGCTGCTTCTGCTGCTGCGTTTTTCTCCTCGTCATCGAAATACTTCATCGCGACAAACCAATCCGTCCGTTTTCATTTCGAGAGATCCGTTACGCCTCAGTGGATATTAACTCCGACTGAAGTCCAATAGTGGTCATCGTCCTATCACCCACCCACACTTCCCTTCTTCCGCCCCTCCAGATCTATTCTGCTTTTTCGTTCGCCTATCTCGACCCTACAGCGTCACGTGCTTTGCTCCTCGCCACAGCTGCAGATGCAGTTGCACCATCAGCAGCATCATCATCAGCATCATCAGCAGCAGCTACTCATACGGCAGACGTATTGAGGCGGCATCGGCGTCCAGTCAATTTTCATATGAATGGACTTCCCTGGGCGAAATGATAATATGGCGACTATAATAGTTAGGGTGGAGACACCGACGGACAGAACACCGCAGCGAGTACTCGAGGGGCTTCGCTCATCAACGCTCCTCACAGAACTGCGACGCAAAACTTATGACGACCGCTGATGACGACGACGACGACGACGATGGTGATGACGATGCACTTCGTTGCCGTCTGTATCGCCGCCGCTGGAGGTCGCCCTGCGTTGCTATGTGTTGCTAGGCGACGATGCCGTTGCCAGGCGTTGCAGATGGCGAAACCGTTGCCGTTTCTACCCGACCATAGACACGCATATATAGGCGAACAGCTGCAGTGGTGGCAGTGGCGGTGGCGAAATGGTCGGTGGATCTTGGACGACGGTGTATCGTCGTGCTGCAAATTACTGCGTTAGTATACGACTGGATATGATTTGCATACAGAAATTGGACAATGTGCTTTTGGCTGATCGGCGATCGACGACGACTGCTGCAGCGATGGAGTCCGACGGGTGAGGAGGGGATGCAGTCGTAGCAGCCAGGCGATGAATCCCCGTCGGTTATCGAAGCGACAGCGGACAGGGTGTGGTGGTGGTGGCGGTTGTGGTGGTGGTGGTGGTAGTGGTGGTGGTGTTGATGGTGGTGGCGGCGCAGGTCACTTCTCTCATTATCACTCACCAATGAGACTTGTTGATGGTGGCGCTGGTCCGTCGGTCTGTCTGTCGGTCTGTCCGTCTGTCTGTCTGTTCTGTCTGTCTGTCTGTCGGTCTGTCTGTCTGTTGGTCTGTCTGTTGGGCTGTCTGTCTGTCGGTCTGTCCGTCGGTCCGTCGGTCTGTCTGTCTGTTGGTCGGTCTGTCTGTCGGTCTGTCTGTCTGTTGGTCTGTCGGTCTGTCTGTCGGTCTGTCTGTCCGTCCGTCGGTCTGTCTGTCTGTCTGTCTGTCCGTCGGTCCGTCCGTTGGTCGATGTCGTTAGGATAATGAGTCGACAAAAGCGATCAGCAGAATAAGTCCCAGTTCGTGCGAGGTCGACTGTAGTGGCTGCTGACTTTCCTTTCCTATTCCATTCATCTCCCGTTATACGTCTCACTGTCCCTCCCTTCCCTTCTGTCTATACACCTCTTCACTCATTGCCCCTAACCACCACACACCCCTCATTCAGTCCGCCCTATACTCTGACGTTTGTATGCGTGGTGCGGAATCGACTCTACGTAGCGCGTCGACCGATTCGACTGATGCTGCACAGGTCACGGAAATGAAGATCGCTAAACAGACGGACCGATGATATTGGACGAAGAAGAAAGAATTACTCCCTCCACCAACTTTGCTTCAACGCAATGGAAGACAGTCGTAGACGAGTCCACTGATGTTGTCACCTACTTGGCAGTCACGATAGAGAAGCAGAGGCAGAGACGGAGGCAGAGGCGGAGACCATCGGAGCGTGACGGTTCTGATAATAATAGTCGCTCTGCTCAAGTAGGCGTCTAGACTCGGCGATCGACGACGCGATTTCTTCGCCGGTCATCGGTGCACGGTCCGTCCGCCCGTCCGTCCGACGATCAGCCGGTCGTTGACCGCCGAGAGAAGAAGGGGGTGGGAGGTTGGCAGCAGCAGCAGTAGTAGCAGCGAGAATTGGAAGTTCGTCCGCCTCTTTGGTCGACGCCCAATAATTGCGATGTATAATTCTGGTGTTGCTAGGTCTGCGCTATAGATACATGTATATTCTGCACCCGTGTCTGAATTATAGCAGTCGGCCGACCAGCAGATGAGTCATTCGCTTCGGTCTCTTCCTCGCGATCGTCGCTCGATTAGAAACCTATCTGCAAAATAATGTCAACAGATCACGCTATACTACATATCATGCAGGCAGAAGCTACACACACGCTCCATATGTCTACAACTCTACATCATAGTCTAGGCCTACATCTACATGTACATGCAGTCAGAAGCAGCGTATACGCTTAAATGTATTATATTGCGGATGCATGGCATGCTGTTGTTTCTCGTATTCATTTCAAGGCATTGCATGATTCGCAACATGCTTTAAACATTGTATACGCTCCATTTTGTATCTCATGGGTTATAACCGGAATGGGTCAGCATATTTGAATAGGAAGAAAGAAATACGATAGACAGATAGACAGACAGAAAGAGAGGCAGACAGAGAGGCAGACATATAGACATACGGGCAGGCAGAGGAACCATATTATACAGCAAGGACGCGCTATAGAAACACGTGCAGGTATAGACATACAGAGACTCATATAGACGCATGCATACACGCGCAAAGAGAGCGATAGGCCTATACAATATACATACACATTCAGTATGCATGTTCAGATGCATATATAGAGACATACAAAGCGACATACACCCAAACGCCTACAGAAACGCTTATGCAGAGGCAAACAGGGACACATACACACTGCATGCAGGGACACACACACACACACACACACACACACACATATATATATATATAAGGAGACTCATAGACACATGAAGAGACTGCGAGACACATGCGGCGGTCAACGCATAGGGGCAGACGTATTATAGGCCTATATTACCTACTTAGATGATTGTGCGAGTGATGGGGGATGCTAAGAAAGCAATATGAGGAGAGTGCATGCATGATGTCAACACAAACCCCCTTCTGCATGCTGCTGCTGCTGCTGCTGCTGCTGTTGTTTTACATATATCGCGCATGCGCACTCGATCTGCATCCGTGGAATAAATTCCTCTCGTCGCAGCAGCAGCTAATCCAGTCTGATCCGTCGTCCTTCCAGGCTTTCCGTTCGTCGCATGCAGACATGGAAACGATCCATCCCTCCTCCCTCCTCCTCCTCCCTCCATCCTCCTCCCAACTCAGGTGCCACCTCACCTCGGCTGCTGCTGCAGCTGATGCTATTGTGATGCTTTTTAGCCAATCTCCGCCGTTCCATGCATCGAGCCTCGCAGCTCGATTAGACAGAACAATGGACGAAAGCGACAACGGGAATAACTGTTAACTGCTATTAAACATATGTATGTGTTTCATTCATACGGAGGGCGCCTCTAGCTGTTTACGTATTATGTGCCATAAATGCATCCGTCGTATTGTCATAGCATTCTGGGCCTATATATATACAATATGTCATATCTATATATGCATATATATTGTGTGCCATGTTCCCAACTATGTTATATATATGTATATATACTATAGGCAACGTTCATGTATTCTCCACTAAAAGCGGCGTCGGCGGCGTCGGCGGCGTCGGCGGCGACATTGAGCGCGTCATGCAGGTGTGCGTTAATTATGGATGACAGCATTAATGGAGCGCACAGAGATAATGACCAAGCCCTCCCTGATCGATCGACTCAGTTCGATAATGAAGGCCTGGCACTCACCGCAACAGCAGCAGCAGCAGCAGCAGCAGCAGCATCCACAACTATATGGACGGTGGTCCAACATCTCACCCACCCCTCCCCGTCCGCCCGACCTTGCATTGGTGGCATCCATCTCTGCCGACAATGGGAGGTCGGGCGGACGGGGAGGGGTGGGTGAGATGTTGGACCACCGCTGCGCAATCTATGCACTAGTGTGCATCGTGCAACAACAACAAATCAGATATGCAGTGTGCTTATATATGAAAAGGCGCGTTACGTGTATAGAGGAGTTAATAATTATTATGTGCATAAACATAATCATGGTTAAACGACCTTTCTATACTGTAGCAGCTTCCTGCAGGGTTGAGTCAGATGATGCGACATCGCAACATCCAAAGGCTAATTGGGGCAGAGATTGAAGCGTGACCAGATGTCCTTTCAGTAACGCTATACCCGTCTGTCTCCATCTCGCTGTCTCTCTGTCTGTCTTCCTATGTACATGTATCCCTCAGTGTATCTCTGTCTCTCTCTCTCTATATGTTGTCTTCTCTGCCTTTCTCTGTTTCCATCTCGGTCTGTCGGTTTGTCTGTCACTGTCTGTCTGTCTGTCTGCGCGTGTGTGCATGTGTGTGCGTGTGTGCATGTGCGTGCGTGTGTGTCTGTCTGTCTGTCTGTCTATCTGTCTGTCTGTCTGTCTGTCTGTCTGTCTGTCTGTATGTCTCTCGATGTCGGCCTCTATATGCATGTGTGAACGTCTTAGCCGATGACAATTTCTCCCTTCTGTCGGAAATCGACTTTGCATCAGATGTAAAGCCAACATAATGTTTCGGTCAACGCCGATACATTGTAGTTGACAGACAATGAAGTGGGTGGAACATGGAGCAGCCCATAATATATATAATGATGATAGGTGGGTAACTAGAGATGGAATGGAACGTCTGCTGGGTCAATTTAATCTCATCAGCTTGTGCTTTCCAATCCCGATCAAGGAACTCGCTGGCTAGTGGCTAATTGATGTGGCTAATTGATATGGCTAATTAATGTGGCTAATCGTGCTGGCTAGTCGTGCTGGCTATCGACTCCTGGTTCATGTATAGACGTATTATATAGACCGCAATGAAATCGAAACAGCGATGAAAGCCTTTAATTAAAACGCGCGGATCAAGTTGTTGTCCACGCGCACACACATCAGACATGCTCAGTTGTGCACGTAGGTCGGACAAAGAACACAGACACGCAGCTCTGCCACCGCCCAACCGTCACTGCCCAACCGCCACCGCCCCACTGCCACTGCCACCTCCGCCGCCACCCTCCACTGTGGAGCAGGGGAGGAGGATTCCATGATGGGAAGAGGCCATGGTGGTCAGGATGGAAGCTACTAATAAAAAAACAATTAGACAAATTGTCAGCCAGCCAAGTTTATGGGCGGAAGCGTATTATAAGCATTACTTCGATTCATATTCCGATCCATATCCTAGTGCTATTATAAGCATCGCTGATATATTATAGGACAACATTACATGCATATACATTATACATATTACATGTTTGCCTACACCATGTGTGTATAATTATATGCGCGTGTATTTAATTATGTGTATATGTGCATGCGTGTGTATACATGTGTTTGTGTGTGTGTGTGTGTGTGTGTGTGTGTGTGTGTGTGTGTGTGTGTGTGTGCAGATGTGTCGGTGTGTATATGTTTGTGTGGTGTGCAGTGGTGTGTTGTTAGATGTGTGTATGCGTGTGAGTGTGTAGGTGTGTGGGTGTGGGTGTAGTGGTGTTTGTAGATGTTTGTGTATGTGTGTATAGGTGCACGCGCATAGGTGTTTTTGCGTGCGTGTGTGCGTGTGCAGTGGTGTGTGTCACTGTGTGTAGATGTGTATGTATGTGCGTGTAGGTGTGCGTCTGTGTGTGTGTGCGTGCGTGTGTGCAGGTGTGTGTGTGTGTGTGTGTGCGTGTGTGTGTGTATATGTGTGTAGTATTGACTAAGTTCGGTTGACAATATATCGTCTGATACGATCGATTACGTTTCAATTAATTCTGCAACATTCTTCATCAACGCAATTCTTTCGAACCATACAATTCCTTTCAAACAGCAGCGGTTCATTTAGTGCCATCGGATGAACACCAACAATTGCACCCGGAACCAATTCAGCTGGAAGCAATATTCACCACCGATTTACAGTGCGTGTAGGTGTATACCAATTCACCAAGTCACTGCCAACAATTGATATGAGAAGGAACGAAGTAACTTTACATTGATCTCGAATATTATGTTCAATGCGGAATTTTGTTCTAACCTCAGCAGACGCCTTTACACGTCTTCACAATTATTATGCAGAGCAGGACTTGTGAGCACAGGAGACGTTTTAGGAAAAACCTGTCGACCAGTTTATAGTGACAATTATATGCTTTGTGTATCACTCATAGATAGTTAACCATTGATCGACTTGGCTTCGACAGCCTTATAAGTTATATATAGCACACAATCAGTTTAGACTGCACAAACAGTTGTCTTGAGTATTTTTCGTATAGTCATAATGTCCTGTGTTGAGTAGCCTATAGGCTTACAAGTTATCAATCAATCAATCATTCATTCATTCATTCGATAAATAAAACTTTCTATTGCAACCAAATTATTAAAAATTGTGCCAGCAACTGTAAAATAAATGATCAAAATATAAAATGGCGATTATGATGAAGTCACAAAAGGGATGGTTATCCCGTAAACAGATCAGTGGCGCATATCTAACTTTCCATGGACCATGCATGCAGGCTACACTGCAGGTGGCACCTCTGTTTGGCAGTCTAAGTCTCTAAGACCTAGCTGCAGCTTTACCGATAATTATTGTCATTTGTCGTGATCCTCATGGACTCACGTGTGCCATCAGTTACCTAATCTTTAAATAAAAGTCATATAGGTCGCAGCCATATTGATTTTATGTTTTTTACACTGATTACAGCTCCGGTAGTAGTAGAAGTAGGCCTAGTGGTGATTCTAATACAGTGGCCAATACTAAGCCTCCAAGACTTATGAGGTATTGAGGTAACGTGACAATTTAGAGACTCCCTACTGGCCACTCTCCTATAGAATCACCACTACTTCTACTCACTCTGGTTAATGATTTGCAGTCATCACAAAAACACACTAATCGATTCTTTTCGATATTCGATTTATGGCTCTAAGTCTCAAAGATGTCGAGAAACGACTTTATGAGGTCGATTGCCTCATTATTACGGAAGTCTTATATTTCAACAGATTTAAAACTCCTGATTTACAACATGATATTTATCTGCGACAATAACATCGAGATTATTAATATTATTAATAATCTCGATGTTATGTAGATGAAACAGAATCTCAATTCCACACGTCAGAAGGTCAAAAATAAACCGTATTAATATATGCATGACACATCAAGGCTCACACGCACGCACGTACGCATGCGCACATGAGCATCGTTGATTAGATGTCGAAAAATCTGATGGAATCCTCTGGGAAAAGTCGGATTAATTCAGTGGAAGGCGAGAAAATATAGACGAAGCCTTAGTCGTCTGCTGTCCTGCTGCAGGCCAACTATTGAATAATACGCCGACGATGCCAAGACGGAGACAGTGAAGCAGACTTCAAGCAGTAAGGCGCATATATGTATATATATACACACACACATATATATATATATATATATATATATATATATATTAGGGCGCCCGTTAAGCCAATGAGAAAATTTTAAATTCGTAATTTTCTACACGGTACCCTCTGAAGTTGTTACACCTGGTCTGTGAAATAACAGAGTGAAATTTCAGAATTTTATGTTAATATTTACTGGGAGCTCAACATGACTAAAGTTTATGCTATATCGCAATCTTTCGTACCTTTTCCAGTTTCGTTGTTTACAGCATTTTGTTTCACATTGAACATGTTACTTAGGCCTACTGTGTTGTTATTATTCTATTTAGACTAATTAATGTGTTTAATATTACTGCTGCTCTCTCAGTCAACATTTTATCCGTGGATTCTTTCAGCTAGTTCATGTATAAAAATGAGTCCTTGTCATTGCAAAATCACAACAAACAGTTAAGGCTTTAATCTTAATTTAAAAATAACTGGACCCGCTACAAAACCACAAGAAGCACTAAGTTGTAAAGAAATAACATTTAAAGAGAACAGAAAAATGTAATATTCACAAAAGGTTACTGTTAGTAGGTTTTAGCTTATTATGGTCAATGTCCATACAGTACTCACAAACAGAGTAAAATTGCTATATCTATTAATTGTGCAATTAGCATTCTGCAATCTGCACCATCACTTTCATTTAGCTGCAACATGTTCCTTTTGTTAAAAAATATGCAATCCTTTTTTTTATTTAGTGTGCACACTGTTCTGCGCAATTGGGGCAATGATGCAGTAACTGTTGTATTTAGTGTGTCAATGTCATAGTTGTCATACTAAAGCAGCTACAGTATATCTAAATCACTGATAGTGCTTTCAGTCTTTTGGATTTAAAATCTTAGATTGATTAGTTAATTACCAATAGAAAGTATGGCAGAAGTAGCTGCTTCACAACTTGTAACAGTCACACGTATAGTTCCGCTGACATTTGGTTGATTGATCCGGTGTCAGAAAAGATACGCGGAAACAAGCTTCCAACTTACCATCAGGTGTTGTCTGCCTTTTTCCATTGGCACTAGATTCTTGCTAAGACAGTCAGAGACAGTTCAAGGTTTGTTGTACGTAAAGTTCTTCACATTTGGTCAATGGCCCGTATCCCAACAACACTTGATAGGAATGCCATTGAAAAGTTGGAGGACATGTTTTATAGATGGGAGAAACTGAATAAGAACATGCATCGCAGAACTGAGCTAATGAAAGTACTATGATCGGAGATTTGGAAAAACTTTTGACATGGCACATACAGATGCTATGTCAATGACCACCATTGCTGAAGACAGGTTTTTCTTGGATGGCCAACACTGTCCACGCATAGGCTAAATGGGTGGTGTAGACACAGCTTTGGCTAGAACAGAGGGCAGAAAGTTAAAGAGATTTAAGTGTGAGCATTATCTCAGAAGTAAAGAAGATGACAGAAAGAGAGCGAATATCACAGTTCAGAAAGATGATGAATTGACTTCAGAAGAACTGGCCACTATGGCTGCTAAAGTTGAGTCTAATCTAGAACCACGCTGCTCACATAGAGCTACCAAACGAGGGTCGGTGCCTGTTGTAACAGCAGAATTAAGTGCTGCACTTCATCGAGCCAATGTCAGCAGCCGCACAGCAACACTTATTCTGGCAGAGACTGCATAGAACCTTGGACATGACATGTCTAGTTTCAACGTCAATCCTGAATCCATCAGAACAGCAAGACTAAAGTTTCGTCCACATACCGCTCAGGCTGGAAAAGCCATTTTCGAACCGTCCGTACCTCTAGTTGTACATTGGGATGGCAAGACGTTACCAGATATTGCAGGCAATGAGCAGGTTGACGCAGTCTTGGTATCAGGTTTGCATGTGGAGCAGCCTCTTGACGTGACAAAGCTTCTGGATGGTAGGGGGAAGCAAATAGCAATGCTGTTGTTTCAATGATGCGAGAATGGGGAATAGAAAATCTAGTCAGGGCCATGTGCTTAGACACCCCAGCTTCCAATATGGGCAGACAAAGTGGGGTTTGTGGTGTGAAGATTTCGAGCTAAACAAGAAATATGTTAACAGTCTAGTCTGGCAGTGGTAAATGGCAGAGTAGAGTGAGCTGTGTAGCTGATATATGACTTCAACACCTCCATTACAACAAGTGATGAACAGAAACAATTTCTCAAGCCACAGAGCCAATTAAGTACCCAAAAGCGAGAAAGTCACTACTTGTCGGTGATGATACAACAACAAAATACACTGACAACTAGACCCTAGTGACTTACAGCTTAAAAACGAAAATAAATGCTGCAATGTACTTTGTTGTGGCAGTATTGTTACTAGTATTTTGAATAGTTCAGTTTTGATTAGCATTTGACAGTGCTGTATTGATTTTGCATTGAAAATATTTGAATGATAAATAACTGTGAAATAAGTCAGAATAGCATGCTGTCGGATAATATTTCGCTATTGTTGTAAAAATAGGCCCCTGCAGTTTGTTTTAATTAATTGTCCGTGTCCCTGTCTGCCTGTGTATCGTTGAAACATGCCGTCTACTTAATTTATGCATAGGCGTGGCTAAGCGTCAACATGCCGTCTACTTAATTTATGCATAGGCGTGGCTAAGCGTCTACATGGCGTCTACTTAATTTATGCATAGGCGTGGCTAAGCGTCTACATGGCGTCTACTTAATTTATGCAAGGCGTGGCTAAGCGTCTACCTGGGCCTGACAGGCGACTACATAATATATGCAGGGCGTGGTCCAGCGTCTACATAATATATGCATGGGCGTGGCTTGGCGCATACGTATATATACGAGTGCGTGCGCAGGCACGGCAGTCACCGAGAAGAAGTCATCGATCGAGAGTCATCGAAGGAAACAGTCACGTCAAGGAACACAGTTGTTACAACAGTCGTCGAACGGAAGGATCAGCCGACGCGGTCGCCGTGAGATAGAAGGGAGCTGCGACAGCCGAGTGTTACAGGTTCGAGGCGCAGTGCAGCTACGAGTCGTACGGGAGAAAACGCTTCGAAGAGCGCTACGGTGAATCTACGACGTCTGCAATCCGACGCTGTCGACGACGAAAGGTTCGTAAGCCTTTGCTGTCCGACGCTGGTGGCTGGGGTTCGATTCTTGACCCACAGTCGTGCTCTTCTGTAACCCGACGCGGCTGACGGCGGAAAGTCTGGGGACTTTCGTGAATCTACGACGACTACGATCCGACGCTGTCGACGACGAAAGGTTCGTAAGCCTTTGCTGTCCGACGCTGGTGGCTGGGGTTCGATTCTTGACCCACAGTCGTGCTCTTCTGTAACTCGACGCGGCTGACGGCGGAAAGTCTGGGGACTTTCGTGAATCTACGACGACTACGATCCGACGCTGTCGACGACGAAAGGTTCGTAAGCCTTTGCTGTCCGACGCTGGTGGCTGGGGTTCGATTCTTGACCCACAACCGTTCTCTCTGCCATCCGACGCTGCTGACGACGGAGAGTCTGGTGATTCTCGCTACGCAACGACGACGCCATTCGACTCCGGATCTGCCAACGTTTCCGACCGGGTGAGCGCAGTGGTTCAGTTTTATCGCTACGCAACGACGACGTCGACTCTGGTTCGAAACCCGACCCGTTTCACCGACTTCGACGTGCGCTGGCGAAGCAGCGGTCTTCTACACGACGACGATTCAGCATTCTGCATTGACAATTGCTGTGAACAGTGGTGCATTAGTTTAGAGACAGTGGCGCTACGCGAACTTGCTCCGAACTTGCTCCGAACTTGCTCCGAACTCTGGCGCTATAGAAGTTGGCTGAGGACAGCTTAACGAGGGTTTTCTTGAAGTCGAATAAAAGTGTTTCAAGCCTGACTGGCTAGTCGTCAATCCCCAGTTGACGCCGGACTACACGACGGACGGACATCGCCTTAACGACTAGGGTCTGGAGCTCGGTTCCTGGTGGTCTTTTGCCCAGCCCTAGTAGGTCGAGATTCTTTACAAACTGGTACCGTGAAGTGGAGTGATTGGATTTCGTCGGACTTCTACAAAGCTGGTCCCAGCTACGAACTGATTGCAGCCTGTGGAGCGAAATTCAGCGACAATGTGGAACACGGCAGAGATGGACGGGAACGCTGATGACCGCCCGATGACTTCGACGCCAGCAGTGGGACGAAGGACGGACCTCTTGGTCGACTCTGAGGTCGAGTCCAGCCGCTTTCTGGAGAGAATCGACTTCGATGACCCGCCGAAGAAGGATCGCAAAAGACTGCTGATTTCCGAAACAGACGTCAGCGCTTTGGAGACAAAAGTCTTGGACAGCGTCAGTCGCTTGGTCAGCGAACGGAAGATGACCATGAAACCATCAAAATTCGATGGGACTGGGTCTCTCGAATCGTTCTTGGCACAATTCGACGTCTGCACACGCCACAATAGATGGACGGCAATCGACAAAGTCGACTTCCTCCGTGTTTCCTTGGAAAAGGCAGCAACGCAGCTGTTGTGGGACTTTGGAGCGCGAACGGAGGTGACGTATGAACAGCTGGTCGAGAGACTTCGTCAACGATACGGCGCGGAAGGTCAAGCTGAGACTTTTCGTGCGCAACTCTACTATCGTCGACAGAGGGCGGATGAAAGTCTGGGAGATCTGCTGCACGACATCCGGAGACTTGTTGTTCTCGCCTATCCAGTGCCGTCGAACGAGACGACCGAGATCGTTGCTAAGGACGCCTTCCTTGAAGCTATCCGTGACCGGGAGCTGTCTCTAAAGGTGAGAGAACGGGAACCGAAGACGATCGACGAGGCGTACCGAACAGCTCTACGCTTGTCGGCGTATCAACAGACCGCAGACCTGGAGGATCGTCGCAGACCGGCGAATCGAATAAGAGGAACTCAGGAGGCCGACACCAGAGGACAGCTTCAGTCTCAGCTGGACGACTTCTTCACTGCCCAGCGCAAGTGGCAGCAGGACATGGAAGAAAGAATCTGCCGACAGCTGGAGGGACTTCGAAGCTCGAACAGGACGAACTTCAACTCCGCACCGATGGCTCCGCCGACCATTCCGTCTCAAGGTAACGCATCAGGAAGTCTGGGACGTGGGTCGACCTGTTTCAAATGCGGGTCCCCAGGGCACTACGCACGCCAGTGCCGACAACGCCGACAGTTTCCAGACCGCCGGAACGACGACGCACGCGATTCGAGTCAGCCGACGACCGAGCAAGAGACCGTCACCAACCATACAACGAGAGACAGAGCAACTGGCGTGACGAACAACGCGATCTACATCCATGGAGTGATCAACGGACGGCAAAGAACATGCCTAGTGGACACTGGGTCGGAGGTAAGCCTGGTTCCCTCGTCTGATGTTGATGGGTTGTTGCTCCAGCCTAGCACTCGCATTCTCTTGGCTGCTAACGGAACACAGATAAGGGTTTTGGGTCAGGTTGATGTCCCAATCAGGATTTCCAGAGGTTTTTCCATTGAGACAAATTTTCTCGTCTCTGACCAGATTGGGGAACCAATGCTGGGAATGGATTGGTTGAGGCAACACCGCTGTCGACTTGGTTTTGGTCAGGGTGCACTCTTTGTTGGTAGACGCCGCATTCCTTTGGTTAAGGGCAATGGTTCACTTTGGTGTCGCAGGGTTATTGTTGCTGAGGAGACAACTGTTCTTCCTCGTTCGCAGTGCGATATCCCTTGTAGGACGCAATATCGTGATTTGACGACCACAGCTGAAGCGTGGATGACTGAATCTAAAGAGATTCGGCCGGGATTGTATGTAGCTAGAGTTGTGCTGAATGATGATGATGATAAAATGTGCATTCGTGTGGTGAATTTGAATGAACAGCCTGCGATGTTAACTACTGACTTGATGTTGGGCGATTTGCACCCCGTAAATGTTGAAGTAATGAAATGGCAGGTTCGCCGACGGGCCTACTGGGTCGGATGGTCCGGGGACGTAAAAAGATTCTGCCGGCACTGCGAGAGATGTTGCCAGTACCATAGGGGCGCTCTACAAAGACAGGGTCCTCTTCAAACCCTGCACTGTGGGGAGCCATGGGAAAGGGTGAGCGTGGATGTTACTGGTCCTCACCCCAGGAGCAAGAGAGGCAACATATACATCCTAACCATGATGGACAACTTTACGAAATTTGTCGAAGCCGCCCCCATGGCAAATCAGGAGGCGACCACAGTGGCGAAAGCACTGGTGGAAACGATTGTCGTTCGCTACGGGGCGCCACTCCAGATTCTGACGGATCGTGGGACGAACTTCGAAGGACGGGTGTTCCAGGAAATGTGTCGCCTCTTGGAAGTGGACAAAGTAAGGACGTCCAGCTATCGGCCACAGTGCAACGGAATGATCGAACGATTCCACCGCACGCTCAATTCGATGCTGGGAAAGGTGGTGAGCGAGAACCAGCGGGACTGGGACGATCATCTTCCGTATGTAATGGCTGCGTACCGCGCCTCCGTTCACGATGTGACCGGCTTCTCGCCGAACTACCTCGTCTTCGGGAGAGAGAACAGAGCACCGCTGGACATCGTTTACGGTCCACCCGAGGAACCAGACGGGAACGGGCAGACGTATTCGACCTACGCTGCGGAATTGCTGGAAAAGTTTGAAAAAGCGTATCGCGCTGCACGCCAAGGTCTCAGAAAGGGCGCTGAGCGACGCAAGCACAGCTACGACCTGCGTGTACGACCAGCGAAATTTGAAGCCGGAGACTGGGTTTACTACTTCAGTCCACGGAAATTTGTGGGACGTAGTCCGAAGTTCCAGCGTAATTTCACTGGTCCGTGGATGATTGTGCGGGCGTGTGGTCCGGTCAACTATCTTCTCCAAAAGTCGCCGAAGGCTAAACCCTTCGTGGCGCACGTAGACAAGCTTCGCCACTGTTATGGAAGGACGAAGGGAGAATGGACTGAGGCGACCGAAAAAGTGACCGGAGGGTCGCCCCAAAAAGTGACCGGGAGCGCCACGGCTTCTACCAGTCGACGGCCACACCGCCGTGGGGACGGAACGCGCGAAACGGATGCGCACGACCAGGATTTGGACGGAGTGGCGACCTCTACAGGTCGACCACGACGCAACGCTGGCCGTCCTGTCCGCTTTCAGTGAACGCGGCTGAAAGCAAATTAGAAATAATTATTGAGTCGTGCCTGACTCCGAGCTTATTTTTTTTGATTAGGCGTAATTGCCAGCTGTATAGTTAGCTATTCAATTGTTTGTACTTATGCTATGTCGTTTTGAAAAAAAAAAAAAAAAAAAAGAGAAGAAAGAAGGGGGGTGTGAACAAAACAGTTCACACCGTACCCGAAATGAAAAAAAAAATAGAGAAATAAGCCTAAAAAAAAAAAAAAAAAAAAAAAAGAAAAACAGGCAGAGACATGAAAAACAGGCGAGAAAAAAAAAATAAAAGGGGGTTGTGACCGAGATGGCACTTCGCACCCGCAAGAAAAGAGCCGAACAAAAAGGGGGATGTGCGCGAAAAGCACTTCGCACCCGATTCAGCTTGGCTATTTATGATGTCTTTAATTACGGTACCGTGTGACAGTTATTTCTGTGGCAAGCTGATGTACAGCATTTTGCTGATTGGAAAACGTGTTAGATTTTCTTTTGGTACAGATACTCTTGCATTTGCTGTATAGTTGGACAATTAATCGTGTTTTATAGGATGTTTTACTCCGATTGTCGGGTAGATTTTCTGTTAGTGCTCCAAGGTGGGCCTTGGATTGCTTCTGGGGGAGGCGTGTTGTAAAAATAGGCCCCTGCAGTTTGTTTTAATTAATTGTCCGTGTCCCTGTCTGCCTGTGTATCGTTGAAACATGCCGTCTACTTAATTTATGCATAGGCGTGGCTAAGCGTCAACATGCCGTCTACTTAATTTATGCATAGGCGTGGCTAAGCGTCTACATGGCGTCTACTTAATTTATGCATAGGCGTGGCTAAGCGTCTACATGGCGTCTACTTAATTTATGCAAGGCGTGGCTAAGCGTCAACATGCCGTCTACTTAATTTATGCAAGGCGTGGCTAAGCGTCTACCTGGGCCTGACAGGCGACTACATAATATATGCAGGGCGTGGTCCAGCGTCTACATAATATATGCATGGGCGTGGCTTGGCGCATACGTATATATACGAGTGCGTGCGCAGGCACGGCAGTCACCGAGAAGAAGTCATCGATCGAGAGTCATCGAAGGAAACAGTCACGTCAAGGAACACAGTTGTTACAACAGTCGTCGAACGGAAGGATCAGCCGACGCGGTCGCCGTGAGATAGAAGGGAGCTGCGACAGCCGAGTGTTACAGGTTCGAGGCGCAGTGCAGCTACGAGTCGTACGGGAGAAAACGCTTCGAAGAGCGCTACGGTGAATCTACGACGTCTGCAATCCGACGCTGTCGACGACGAAAGGTTCGTAAGCCTTTGCTGTCCGACGCTGGTGGCTGGGGTTCGATTCTTGACCCACAGTCGTGCTCTTCTGTAACCCGACGCGGCTGACGGCGGAAAGTCTGGGGACTTTCGTGAATCTACGACGACTACGATCCGACGCTGTCGACGACGAAAGGTTCGTAAGCCTTTGCTGTCCGACGCTGGTGGCTGGGGTTCGATTCTTGACCCACAGTCGTGCTCTTCTGTAACTCGACGCGGCTGACGGCGGAAAGTCTGGGGACTTTCGTGAATCTACGACGACTACGATCCGACGCTGTCGACGACGAAAGGTTCGTAAGCCTTTGCTGTCCGACGCTGGTGGCTGGGGTTCGATTCTTGACCCACAACCGTTCTCTCTGCCATCCGACGCTGCTGACGACGGAGAGTCTGGTGATTCTCGCTACGCAACGACGACGCCATTCGACTCCGGATCTGCCAACGTTTCCGACCGGGTGAGCGCAGTGGTTCAGTTTTATCGCTACGCAACGACGACGTCGACTCTGGTTCGAAACCCGACCCGTTTCACCGACTTCGACGTGCGCTGGCGAAGCAGCGGTCTTCTACACGACGACGATTCAGCATTCTGCATTGACAATTGCTGTGAACAGTGGTGCATTAGTTTAGAGACAGTGGCGCTACGCGAACTTGCTCCGAACTTGCTCCGAACTTGCTCCGAACTCTGGCGCTATAGAAGTTGGCTGAGGACAGCTTAACGAGGGTTTTCTTGAAGTCGAATAAAAGTGTTTCAAGCCTGACTGGCTAGTCGTCAATCCCCAGTTGACGCCGGACTACACGACGGACGGACATCGCCTTAACGACTAGGGTCTGGAGCTCGGTTCCTGGTGGTCTTTTGCCCAGCCCTAGTAGGTCGAGATTCTTTACACTATCTTCACATACGTTGAGCTCCCTCTAAACATGCATCCAAAATTCTTAAAAAATTACCTGGAACTTCTCTCATGATAGACAACAAAATGAGAGGGTACCACATAAGAAATTCAGAAAATATTTTTTAACGGGCGCCCTAATATATATATATAGTTGCTAGCGGACAAAAAAGTCATTTCAATGTATGTCAGCTTCCTGTTGAATCCAAGCACCAAATCGGAAGTCATTCGTTCAGAGCCCATGCATGATGCAGCATATATTATACAGTGGGTGGACAGTGGACACTAAATGCGTCCGCCGAAGAAAACCTTAATCCAACGAAGACTGACACAGACCACAGACAGACAGACCTCCGTTAAATTAGCCATATAGCTCAGTTGTGTCTGTCTGTCTGTCTGTCTGTCTGTCCTTCTCCTTCTGTCCAGCTCTGTTTTTCTGTTATGCACCAATATCCTGTCGTTGACTTTCGTATCAATGTCGTGTTATAAAGTTTAATAATAATAATTAGGCCTATTACAACAATAGTAATAATTACAAGAAAAGTATGGCCTATAGTAGTAGTAGTAACAGTAGTAGTAGTAGTAGTAGTAGTAGTAGTAGTAGTAGTAGTAGTAGTAGTAGTAGTAGTAGTAGTAGTAGTAGTAGTAGTAGCCGCAGTAGTAGTAGTAGCAGTAGCAGTAGCAGTAACAGTAGTAGTAGTAGTAGTAGTAGTAGTAGTAGTAGTAGTAGTAGTAGTAATAGTAGTAGTAGTAGTAGTTGTAGTAGTAGTAGCAGTAGCAGTAGCAGTAGCAGTAGCAGTAGCAGTAGCAGTAGCAGTAGCAGTAGCAGTAGCAGTAGCAGTAGCAGTAGCAGTAGTAGTAGTAGTAGTAGTAGCAATAATAAAACTTTTAATTATAATGACAATAATAAAACAACAATAACACTGTAGTTCTTGCATGCATCAATAAATCATGGCTAGCTGCTTGTTTCTGCTCTTGTTGCTCTAGTTCTGCAGTCATTGTCTTTGTCCCTTTGTCTCCGCCTGCTACCATTTTATTCTCCCATCTATCAGTCTTAAGTCTTGCACAACACCGAATTTATCGCGCGCCAGTTTATGGCTTTTCAAGATCCTTCACACAAGTGCGGTCAAAGCAAAAAGCAATGATGGGTTGCCTGCAGTAGCAAACTGCCTCGTCTCATGAATCAGAGAAACAGACAGAGACAGATTGAGACATGCAGAGACAGACAGAGACAGACAGAGACAGACAGAGACGAACGGAGACATACAGAGACAGACAGAGACAGACAGAGACGGACGGAGACAGATGGAGACAGACGGAGACAGACAGAGACAGACAGAGATAGACAGAGACAGACAGAGACAGACAGAGACGAACGGAGACATACAGAGACAGACAGAGACAGACAGAGACGGACGGAGACAGATGGAGACAGACGGAGACAGACAGAGACAGACAGAGATAGAAGAGACAGACAGAGACGAACGAAGACAGACAGAGACAGACAGAGACGAACGGAGACAGACAGAGACAGACATAGACAGACAGAGACAGAGACAGTCAATATAGAACCAAACCACCTCCGGGTTTCGATGCGTCGAGTTTGAAACTTCATCAGAGCAATGCAACAGAAAGACATGCACAGATACAACCAGACACACGTGCAGTGACACATACCCACACCCACAACCGTTCGCACACAACCGTTCGCATGCGAACAGCCGAGAGATGAGGGGCTGCGATGGATATTATTCGATTATAGACGCATCCTCTGACAACAGCCGCCAGACAGAATTTGCATGTTGTCCAATTTGAAGTCAACGAAAGATATCATATATATATATTAGGGTGGCCCTTAGCATACAGCCAAAATATAAAAATTGTAAAATTTTGTCTGGCACCCTTTCAATCCATGCCAATTATAGAAATAACATTATGTTGAAAAGGATTTTGGAATTGGAAAATATTTAGGGGTGCCCCTCGAGCGCCGAAATTTATTCCTTAATACAAATTTGATCGTTTGAATCATACAATTTCAACCAAACTATATTCAACACACTGTCACTCAGCATTTTACAGAGACGACTAAAATACACTCTAGTGATGCAACAATGCCAATGAAACAAGTGTTTACTGTTCAATTATAATTCAGTTATTGTTCACTGTTCATGAACAACTGGTCACAGAAGTAAATGATCAGTACAGGACAATGAAATGCAGGAATCACTGCTTTCTACAAATTTGACACGAGATGTCTTTTCGTACAGTCAGGGAACTGTCGTCGATGTTCACTGACAACCTGCAGGAGAAATTGAAGCTGATCCTCATCTTTTGTTAGCTTTTTATTTAAGTCCTGGATGAGTGCCACACCTCGTTCAGCTCTATCATTGACGACAGCCAACCCTTTGAGTACTGCTTGCGCTTCTCGAAATGCTTCATGCTCTTCCCAAAGAGTAGGATCTTTGGAAAGCATCATCTCAGATAGTCCACGCAGACCAAGCACCTGGAACAGTTTCTTAGTGTTGGTTGTACAGATTTGTTACAGACCGCTGGTGCCAAGAAATGCATCTGACTTCACACTGGGTCGTTTAGGCGGATGATCTGGGGCTACTTCTTCCATGGCAGCAATCATTAGCTTCTTGGAGTCATTGGATACCCATCATACCCTTGAATCAAAAAGAGCAAGCCCAATAGGGCTCTTCAGACAAATACCAGAGATGAAGCCCTAGATTCTTGCTTGTAGCAGAAGAAATTGTAGTATGTGGATATGTGAGAAGGTTTGCCATGAGAATGCAGTCATTCAGAGGAGCCTCCACAGCAATTGGCGCAGTTATCCAGGCTTTCAGGTAAACAACAACTGAAATTATGGCAATATCACGAATGCTGCGTTCTTCTGCAGCAGTCTTCTTGAACTGAGCACGAAAGAGCCACATCTTTATGGTATAGATGACTTTTGTCATCCATCGTGCCCGGTGCATAGCGCCAGGTATTCGAAACCGAATTCCACGAGAAGGAACACCTCCTAGAAAGACAACTGAGAGCTCGAGAAATTCCCTGTAATCGTCTCGTGGTTGTGCAGTTGCTAAATGTCTATGAGCAAACTCCAAGATATCAAAACGGTGTTGGGCCACCAATGATTCCACCAAAGGATCTGACGAGGCTACCTGAAATTTGTCGCTTTCAATGAATTTCCAGTGGTCTCGAAACCTCTTGAAAAGAAGAAATCAGGTCCAGTAGAAGTTCCAATGGAAGTTTTTCGAATGCAGCCCCAATATTAAGTTCCATAACATGGTATCGACATGCCAGGAAAAGGAGATCTTTATTCAATTATTGCTCTATTAGGAAACATGCACCTGAGCGATGACCTGTGTTGCTGGCTGTGGTGTCAAAACACAAAGCAACAAGCTGATCTTGAACATTCCACTCTCTCAAACACTGGACGACTGCAGATGCTTGAGCTGAGCCTGTTTCTGAGGATAGCTTTGGAATGCCCAGTTCAATTCATGCATCTGAGATCAGAACAGTACTGGAAGACGGTCAACATGTTCGTGTGATGTCAAATTCTTCCAGAAACTTGACATCCCAATGAACGATTAAAGGAACTAAGGCGGAAAATTCGGATTGAAGGCTGTTTGATTTGGTGGTTCTGTGGCTCGCCCTGGCACGTTGAATGGAATTTTGGCTGATATTCAGTCTTGACGTCACAGCCAAGGCTGGAAGCCACTTCGCTAAGAACGAATGTAGCATTTCTTGACGAAATCTTTGTTCTGTCCAAAGCCGATGTCAGACCAGGAGACAGAACATTGATTCTGGCTCGTTTGGGCGCAGGACCCGCAGGTGCTGCATTTTTTACTAGTGTTAGTGCCGCAGGTTTTGTTTCCTTTACATCCAACATCAGGCCCATCACTTTCATCACTTGATTCTTCATCACTTGAACAGGAATCGGTATCCAGTACTAACTGGCTTGTACATACCGCGAGCTCTACCTGTGCTCTTTTTTGCGCATCTGTTCCACTTCCTTCCCTTCCTGTGCACGCTGTCTTCGACGCATATCCACCATGTCAGCTGCACCAACTGAACCTGGACGTCCCTTCTGCCTTTGAGAGAGTAGGAAGTCTCTGTCTTCAGGAATGGAGATCATTGTGAGAGCGTCTGCATGTGCAATATCAATCGGGTCATCTAGTCTCTCAATAAATTTCTCCTCCTTAATCTTGTGAGCTGTAGCTGTTCGGTGTCTATGCTTTTGAAGTCCTTTCCATTCCACGAACACCGACTCCAACTTGTCAATACAATGCTTTTTGCCTCTTACAGGTATACCAGCTCGGTTCCAAAATAGAGTGACTTTTTCTATAGCCTGTTGACTGGAATAACGGACTGTCTGCTTGCCAACTTTGAGCAGATGCATGAATTATCCAAACGTTTGACGATACGATGGCAACTTTGCTCCAAGAATTTCAGGCTCATAAGAGCCAAGTAGATAGACACTTGTTTTCCCTCGTGTTTGCATAATTAATTATGAATAATTATTTGTAATATTTCGTATTTACTATGTCTGACCATGTAGGCCTATGTTTCCAATAGTAGACTAAAATCAAATGTCTTTCCTTGCATTAAGAAACTCTTCATAAAATATTGCCACCTTTTTTCAACCAGACAACAAACGTTAATCAAACATATATTTGAAATTGTACTAAAATTTTAGAGCTCGCGTAATTTTAATAAGTAAGTAAGTACTAAATATTAAATATTGAAGCATTGCAAACATTAGTAGGCCGACAGAATGTATTAAAGCACTGAAAATTTCAGTTTGCGATTCCAATTATAATTTGGAAATGTACTCGTACATTATTGAAACTTGAAAGCTCGGGGGGCACCCCTAAATATTGCCCTATTGCAAAGATTTTTTGCACAAATTATTTTCTTCGTAATTGAAATAGATTGGAGGGGTGCCAGCAGATTATTTTTAACTTTCATTTTTAAGGGCCACCCTAATATATATATATAAATTATATATATATATGAAATCATATATATATATAAATTATATATATGAAATCATATATATATATATATGTATGTATGAAATTATATATATATATAATTATATAATATTATATGTGTTGTTTAATAGATTACATGCTTTCTTGTTTGAAGCGAGCTTTAGGAGCAGGATGCATGTAGTCAATAAAACCTGCTGCTTTTAAATTTCACAGCAGATTCTTATAGGGTAGTGAATGAAATATCACGTTAAAAACTAAGATGGCTGACCGCAAATTGTACATAATACAATGATGATGCGTAGTTTGTTTTACGAGTGACTTACAGATACACATGCATACTATGGATACAACGCGTCAGAAAAGTGTATCAATCTCTTCTCTGACTTCAGTCTTAAACAACAGTGATGTCTCCGTTGAAGTATTTTCTATGAAAATAGCATTGATGATGAAGTAATGAAGATTCTGCTAGAAAGAATAAAGCAGAAATTTCTTTGCTAGGAAGAAGGCGTTTTATAAAATCACTTTCATACATGTATTAGACTGTGCTATGGCCTGAATGACTTATTCTACCTATTTCAGTGATATAACCGCGTGGTGAGCTGCCTAATCACACCCGTTTCCGCAGATTACAATGACGCTACCAGCCCTCCCCACCTGCCATTAACTGCCCCCCATTTAATTCAATTCTTCTCGACAGCCGCGGTGGTCTTTATTAGCAACCAAATTCACGGGTCGATAAACAGGACGATAAAAGCGGCGTAAAATACGTCCGAAGCCAGAACCGGCGTTTGTTGAAATTCATGCACAACGTGTAAGCAGAATAATTATAAGCAGCTTCACTTGTCTTATGATCAGCTGCAATCATGGGCGTAGGAGGCTGGGTCCAGGGGGGGCAAATGCCCCCAAATTTCGGGCAAATGTGTTTTTCGGGCAAAAGAGGCACGGACGTAAGAAAGTTCGAAATTTTTTCGAGCAAACAGGTACAGGCGGATATTTTATTTACACGAAGTAACTAAAAAAAGGTCATCAGATTTTTCGGACGAGAAAATGCTAAGATTTTGGGCGGATGACTAAAAAAAGGTCATCAGATTTTTCGGGCAAAAAATAACAATTTTGCCCCCCCCCCACTTCCGAAATGTCCCCTACGCCTATGGCTGCAATAATCGTCACATATTAGCCAATGCGTTCTTTAATCAGAGCAATTGCGCTGCATGTGAATGTGGAAGACATGCATGCACATAACAATCCTCATTAAATTTTCTCGTATCTTCCTGAGTTTAATTATCTGTAGCTTTTTTAAATCGATCGATCAGAAACGCAGTTTTTTTATGAACAGTCGTTTACCTTAATTGATGGGTTTTGTGGACTAATTAAAAGAATTTACTCATTTAACCTCACAACAACAAAAAATCTTAGGACCAACACAGGCAATCAATAAACTTGAACGTCGTGCTTTTTCTTCTATAGCAAGTCGCATGTATGACAGGACGGGTTCTAGGACAATTAGGCCTACCCACGACAATCACTCCTTTACAATTACTCCCCGGACAATACCCCCCTCCGTGCAGAAAGAATGACCAAACAACAACAACTATAGGTGTTAGTCATGAAACCCATGCATTAATTACATAATTATGATAAGAATGCAAAATATTCATTTAGTGTATACATTATATATTTATTGATTAGACACACAATATTACTATAGAGAATCATGCAACGTCACTACGTGAATTAAATGCGTTAAAGAAAATGTTGATTAGTGTTAATGAGTTAATTCAGCTTAAAAAGAAATGTTGTGAGTTACTTCGCGTTTGATAGTAGTTTGATTGACTACCATCAATACCAATGCGCTCATTGTATACTTGCGAACGATGGTCGGAATCCTTGCGTTGGTGTCAGTATACGTCTTCCTTGGAGGTTGTGATGTACACCAGCCGGAGATTTCGTAATTTTGTTTCAATCTTTCAAGGTCAATGAACGCACATCATCAGCACATGATTCTCGCCTAAAACTGCCTAATAGTTAGCTATTAATAATTATAGTCTTTGATGTATGGCAAGTCTTTTATGTCCAACATTGAGTTATTGCTTGGTCATTCTTTTAGCATGGGGGAATTGGCACGGGGTAATTGTCCGGGGGCAATTGTCCGTGCATGGGGTCATTGTCCTGTTACCGACAGGACTATAATAAATTATAAGCGACTGTGATCTATAATGATGATTTTTGGAGTGAATAGAGCAGACCGTACAATACAGACCTTACATAACAGACCGTACATAACAAACCGTATCCTGCATTGAATGTCATGCAAAAAAGTCCAATTTCTTGATTGAACTAGGTTTCCATACACACCACAATCCAACGTAGGCAAAATAGTGATTAATATACAACCAAATAGCGAAAATAACTGATTGGGGCCATCAACTAAACTCAACAAAAACCAATGAATAATAATAAAAGTGACATGCTGTCTTTCGACAATTGATATGAATTCGCGAGAAGCGTTTAATGGAAGGATGATCGGGAAAATCAAAGCATGAATTGATGACCTATACTGCCATCTGTTGTCGACCGAATTCCGGATTAGGAAACATTTTCTAGCTAAGAAGTCGACCCATATTCTGTGGATTGGAGATATTAGATAAATTGTGACAAATGCTGCTGCTGCTGCTGCTGTTGATAGCGAAGACGACGATGACAACGATCAACTGCAGAATAAATGGTGTAAATGGTGTAAATGGTGTAAATGGTGTAAATGGCAATATATATCAGCCGCAGTGGACATTGTACAGTATAGTGGATGCGGTACCAGTGGAATTACATTATGTCTACTGATAATTATGTCCACTGCTGAAGAGAGAAAGAGAGACATACATACAGACAGACAGACAGAGAAAGAGAGAGAGAGAGTGAAAACAGAGAAGAGAAGAGAGAGAGAGAAACACAGAGAGAGTGAGAAACAGAGACAGAGACAGAGCGAATGCCAGACCCTGGCGCATACATAAATAAAGATTAACCGCAGAGATGCATGCGCGGAAGAATAGGAATTTCAATACCTGTTGAAGGTTATCAAGCACACGGACCGGCACACAAACAGACACACACACAGGCAGGCAGGTGAACCGACAGACACACAACATCTAAGTTGATTATATATAGACCGACAACCACGCTCATCCAGAGAAACACACTGGAACAGACAGAAAGACACGCACGCAGGCACACAGACACAGACAGAGACACAGAGACAGACACAGATAAGAAATAGAGAAAAAGACATGCAGCGGATATAATGTAAAAAATGTACTGCAGGTGAGTGTCAGACAGACTGGAGACAGACAGGCAGACAGACAGACAGACAGATAGACAGATAGACAGACAGGCAGACAGACAGACAGATAGACAGACAGGCAGACAGACAGACAGGTAGACAGACAGACCGACAGACAGACAGACAGACAGACTGGAGACTGCAGACGACAATACGGTGACAAGCAGACTGAGTCTGCTGAGTGAAAAGAGGAAATCGGATTTCGTTTTTTATTAGTAAAGTTTCTCGTTTTGAAAAGGCAAAACAATTTTGCGTTGCAGGTGGCTGCGCATTGTTGTAGAGATCGTCCAATTGTATAACGAAAGAGACGATCGACTGAGCGACGATATATATATAGACCACATTCGTATCAATAGCAACACACACACCTACACCCACACGTACGCACCTACACACTCCCACACACGCAAACGCACCCACACACGCACACACACCTACACACACACACCTACACACTCACACACACACGCAAACGCACCCACACACGCACACACACCTACACACACACACCTACACACTCACACACACACGCAAACGCACCAACACACGCACACACACCTACACACACCTACACACCCACCTACACACACACACCTACACACACACACACCTACACACACACACCTACACACACAAAACACACTTTCACACTCACCCACGCACTCGCGCACACACACACACGGACATACACACGTGCGCGCACACACACACCCATCGTCTGTCGTTGACGATATATGTTCCGCAGATCGATGATACATCAATCGATATCAATCGATATCAATCGATATCAATCGATATCAATCGATATCAATCGATATCAATCGATATCAATCAATATCAATCGATATCAATCGATATCAATCGATATCAATCGATATTAATCGATATTAATCGATATCAATCGATATCAATCGATGCCCGTGGGTGCTTATATACTGCGTCGTCATGGCTGGAGACGTCTACACGGTCCGTGCACAAGAGGACGTATACGAACGACAATAGTAGAAATGTATGAACCTCTGTTTACCAGTGTTACCACTGAGGTTTCTGAAATAAACCCAGATTTCCTTCCGAAAAAACCCCAGAAAAACCCAGACTATTCATATAAGCTATTTTAGACCCCCTTTGTTCAAATAAAGTTGGTTTTTCGCTTGTTCGCATGAGGATTAACTAAATGTTCGTCAAAAGAGTCGAATAAAATGTAATTACAACTTTAAAATGTCATTTGCCAAAGTTGTCAGAGACTCGGGATCCTTACTGACAAACAGTGAGTTTAATCAACATATTTGTGTGCGCATGCGCAGCGGGTCGAGTGTACCAGAATCGTAAGCACATAGCACATGTGGCTTAAATTTACAAAGTTTTAAAGTTGTCCGAGGTTTCCAGCCAAATTTTCTTAATACACCAACAATCCAACGTTTTAACCACCTAGAACATTAATACTCTGCAACAACTAATTGGCTATTATACCACTAGAGGATTGACCTTACCTACAGTGTATAACTGTATGTGCATGTTATAGATGTAATACGGCTTTACAAGGAAAGAGACGAGTGATCTGACCTATTTGAAATGTCAAAAGGGTTTATTTCTGTGCAGAACTATTCTTCAGGTTATAAATTATTTTGTGAATTGACAACATGAGATCTTGATTGTGGAGTTTAAAATTAAAATTAGTGGAAAAATTATGTATCACATCCATTTTACATTGAATTTCACAGAATAATCATGTGTTGTAAGTACAAAAGTCAACTCACCAAAATAAACCCAGATCTTGCCAAAAAAAAACCAGAAACCCAGACGAAGGCCAAAAAACCCAGATCTAGTGGAAAAAACCCAGCTGTGGCATCACTGCTGTTTACGATAAAGAACAACAGCAGCAGCAGCAGCAGCAATGACAGACAGCAATGACAGGCAGCATTGACAGACAGCAATGACTGACAGACAGCAATGACAGACAGCGTATATACATTTGACGCAACCATTGCTTTGTTGTACGATCATGAAATCGATTTCGGCATTTTCACTATTCTCCGACACGGATTGGTTACTCGTTGAATGGATATTTGATTCGGAATAATGGGATGACCGGAAGGATGGATGGATAGATGGATGGCTCGATTGGATGGCTGAGTGGATGACCGGATGGATGGCTGGTTGAGTGGGTGGGTGGCTGGATGACTGGATGGACGACTGGACTAATGGATGAATTCATGGATGGTTAGATGGAATGATGGATGGATGCATAGGTTAACGAATGGATGGCTGATTATGATAAAATGATAGGCCTAATATAGTCTATCGCTCGGCGGATAGTTACCGTATGCTAGCCTATCCAGGGTGATACTGTATTAATATACCTTTACTACTTTACGTTTTGAGACATGTTCGTGTGATTGGCCCTATTTTGCTTTTATTATTATGCATGCTAATTATCTTGGAATGATGCACATTTACGCCGTGGTGAGGATAAAAGAGGCCAGACAGACAGACTGACAAACAGGTGTGATAATTATGAGACCATGCTTCCTCTGTATTCGCAAGAAGACCACGGAGCGGACGAAGTGTATTTCGACCACGTCGGTTTGTCAACGATGAAAATGTCGACGTTGTCTGACCAATAGGAAAAACACAATTTTAAAGAGTAAAAAGGGATCTTTTCTCAGTGGTCCATATAGTGGGGGGCGAATCCATCGTTTGAACTCAGACTTGTGATAAACAGTCGATGTTTGAGAAGGTCACAACGTACGACCTACAGAGAAAATGAACAAGGTAATAGAGACGTGAAAGATCTTTTCAGAAAGAATTAAGCATCTTTGGAGAGAAGCAGTTATTTGAAACCAGAAGTGAAGAGAGGATCAGACGATAAGGGGAGAGAAGGTGTTTGCTGTGTGAAAGTTACACGCATTAAGGATCACGTGAAAAGGCGTGCAGTCAAAAGAAGTGTCTTGCATATATATTATACTAGCTGATCTACCCGGCGTTGCCCGGGAAATTTCGATTTTTAGTTCCCAGCCACGCCTGACCCCGCTCCCACGTCGCCCTTCTCACCTCGTCTTACATCGGCCCCAACCCGGTCCCACTCTGGTCGCCATTCCCACCTCGCCTTCTTCCATAGGCCCACCCGGTCCAACCACTTTGAGTGCCCAGCGTTGCCCGTGATATTTAGGTTTTCGGTCCAACCCAACTCACACCCATCCATGTTTGCGCTATAGTCAGCATTTTTGCGAAACCGCGTGTCAAAAGATCTGCCCTCGTCGAAAAATGAGGTTAAAAATCTATTGGTTCGTTAAAAACCGATCGGCGAAAACTATTGCGTCTTAAATAGGCTAGTGATAGCCTACATATACGGTATATGTATTAATTAACGGCACAAAGCGTTATAATTTTTAAATCGGCCGTGACGTCATTAATGTACTGGTTTCAATCATCAATATATCATCGATGGTTTCAATGTCTGTTGAAAATATGGTTGAAAGCAAATAAAATGGCGTCTTAAACACAGCGTTAGGATTGGATGGAAAATGAAATGTTTCAATCTCGGGAAACGGTAAGATTTTTGGATCGCGAAGCCCGATAGTGTTCCCCGGTGATGCTAAAAAGTATTTTTGTAAATATTGAGAAAAATCGGTCAGGTGGATAAGAAGAAAATTGGTTCATTAAAATGTTACGACTTGATTTTATAGGTTTAGATAGCTTGTTCTTTGGGGTAAGGTAAGACATGTCTATGCTAGAGGTATAGTTAATAGGCTGAAGCTGAAAATGAAATTGAGATTGAAGTTCAACCAAAGGTTGAGTTGAAATGTGAGGTTGAGGAAAAAAGAAGTCAGCACAGGCAGCTAGTGAGGTGAAAAACGGAGAGAATGATAATTGTCTTAATTTAATGTGACGTTGAAAAAACCCAAGTTACAACATTTGGACACTGAATTATAAATGGGAATGTGAATCAGAAATGGAAAGTAAATTGCTTATTTCGACTAGGCCTATATGCAACTGAAACTCCTGCTGTAAGCAAGGAGTTAGGCTCCTTAGGCCTAATCAAAAGCTATATGCCACGGACTGTCAAAATAATTATTCGCTTCTTTCAGTTATCATCGTCGTCGTATCAAAGTCATCGTCGTCGTCGTCGTCGTCGTCGTCGTCGTCGTCGTCGTCGTCGTCGTCGTCGTCGTCGAGAATTGATAGCACAGTATTTTACAGTAGAGCTACATAAGTTAGCACAAAAGAAAAGCCTCAAAAGATGCAGTAGAACTACATAAGTTAGCATTCCTCTTGAGTATATATCTATAGAGATCTTGAAGGGTCGCTATATAAATTTATGTGATTGAAGAAAAGCCTCAAAAGAAGCCTCTATGCATTTCACTGATGTTGATTTGAATGGTTACTATAAAAAAATATTATTGTTAGAGCAGCTTTGCTCTGGTTGGTTGCGTTCCCTCTTGCTAACGTTCTCAACACTGCATGGGGTATTACTTGAAAATGGGAGTTAGTAGCGTAATGGTAACATTCTGAAATGAAGAGCGGAAGAAGATCAACATGCATGACGTATAGGATCGATTCCCGCTGCAACCCCCACCCCCTAAGGACTCCCCACCCCAAGGGTCGAATCAGTCTTTCATTCGCCAGATGGCTTTGGAAAAATGAACGGTAGGAATTGATGGACGCCTTGCGTGGCTGCCAAACTTTTTTAATTGGATCCATGTAATAACTTGTGATCATCCGCTCACGCGCTGTGTTATTTTTCATCATATATACTGCGGTTCTTCAGTTTGAAATAATAAGCAATTATTATATATTATTATTATTATTATTATTATTATTATTATTATTATTATTATTATTATTATTATTATTATTATTATTATTATTATTATTATAATTATTGTTTTAAAGGGACTATTATAATTTCAAGAATGTATGTCTGGTGGGTCAGGCCCCGTCTTCAGGGTATGAGGCATTATTATTATTATTATTATTATTATTATTATTATTATTATTATTATTATTATTATTATTATTATTATTCCTTATTCTGAATCCTGACCTATTTTCAGAATCCTATTTTCATGCCAATATGTACAGATTCTACCAGTGCTCTAGGTTCGTGACCTATGAGTCATGACATTAAGAAGGTCTAGATATACACATGATAATTGGGTCACATGCTCATGAGAAGATCTAACATTGTTGACACCACGAGGCTGACTATAACTGACCGGCGGTAACAGATGTTCAGCTATTATACTCTGCAGACTGCAGTATATTAAGCCGCGATATGCAACTACACGTTTAAAAGCGTTAGATCAAAACTGTATAGACCTTTATAATTGACTATCAATGTTGTATATCAACGAAAAGTGGATTTTTTGTTGTCCATAAGAGCCGATTATTCATCAGTTTACAATGATCATTGTTCTTTGAATTAAAATTGGTGCACGATATACTACTCTTCGGCGCAACCTGCTGAACATGTAGCATGCATGTCCGACATTTCTCTGTAGCATTGGCTTCGCCAGAGTTAAGAGGTTGGGGGGATTGGGGGGGGGGGAGTAAAGTAGTAAGGTTGACGCTCTGAAGCGCTCGACGTAGTAGCAAAAGAGTAGGTCTACTCATGCAGCTAATTCTTCCGTGTAAAAATCTAGCATATTGCAAATTTCTCAGTTCCGTTACTTCATGAATGTTTAAATTAGTGCATGTCTGGCATTTGAGACTCGTGTTACACAGCCCCATCCATCTACCTGCATGGACCAACTTCAAACTGCATCTTACGCATCCGCTCTTAACACGTACACGCCTTGGTCCGTTCGCAAAACCTTTTCGCCCCAGCACAATTGAAATTCAATGCTTAGTATAGACCTATACTCTTCGTAATAACCCTTACAACTCATTGCAATCAGTTTTTCCTATTTATACGGCTTCCCACCTTATAAGAAATACATCGGTTGGGTTCCTCGTGTGTGTGTGTGTGTGTGTGTGTGCGTGCGTCTGTGCGTGTGTGCGCGCCCGTCACTTTCCCATCATCCTCTTTCCACCGTTAATTACTCACCGATTAAATTTCCGTCTTAAATTTTACATGATGCTCGATACGTAGAAGTTGTCTTTGATTTGGTTTTTTTAACGTGCAGCTAAATCTGCGCAATATTATAATTCTGAGTATATGGGCCAACAATTCAGTCAATAGACAAACTGACGCCATACCGTACAGCATATACGATATATTATAGTCTACATTCATATGCGTGATAGCCAAGAGAAGGAGAAGTGAGTTATAGCAACAGAAAAACAACTGTAGTACGTTGGCCGACAGTTACAGTATAGCAGACGATTATAGAATAATCTGCAGTTGCCGCAACAGTCGCCTGCATGATACTAACATTAATAGTATGCTAATGCGTAGACAAAATACATGTAAGCTTATGGCGTCAATGTCGCATCGTTAAGGCAATAACTCTGCTCTGCTGGCATGCAGGGATTGCAGGCCCATGCATGCCGCAGATGCAGGTACGCAGGCAGGCAGGCAGGCAGGCAGGCAGGCACGCAGGCAGAAGTAGGCAGGCGGATGAGCGGACGGACGGACGGATGTGGTGAAAGTTTGGCGAAGACCGTCCGGGGAAGGCCTTTGGGCATGGCTACTAACGACGACGATATTGCTAAAAAGAGAGACTGCGCATATTGCCTCACGATAGGACGACATAATTGCTAAACTGAAGCCGTCGACAAAATGTATGGATGTCTCTTCAACGTGTGTGTGTGCGCGCATATATATACATTATATATATATATTACATATGTATATATGTTATATATATCCAATGTATATGCATATGCACGCACATATCAGCATGAGATGAAACCATAATAGAAGCATTTGATCGAACTCGGCAAATAATTGTAAATTTCATCCGCTTCAGTAAACAACGCCATATTGGCTGTTGGCAAAACTTTATGATTATACATACAAGCGTTCTCCTCTTCCTCCTCTTCCTCCTCCTCCTCTTCCTCCTCTTCCTCCTCTTCCTCCTCTTCCTCCTCCTCCTCTTCCTCCTTCTCCTCCTCTTCCTCATCCTCCTTCTCTTCTTCCTCCTCCTCCTCCTCCTCCTCTTCCTCCTCTTCCTCCTCCTTCTTCTCCTCCTTCTCCTCCTCCTCCTCCTCTTCCTCCTCTTCCTCTTCCTCCTCCTCCTCGTCTTCCTCCTCCTCCTCCTCTTTCTCCTCTTCCTCCTCCTCCTCCTGCTCCTCTTCTTCCTCCTCCTCCTCCTCCTCCTTCACCGGTCGAGAAAGGAAAGCGAGATGCCTACGGTGGTCGTCTCATGCATGCAAGCGCAGTTGGTTCTTTCTAGGGCCACCTCCGCCACCACCGCCGTCGTCTTTAGGGACAGACGGACGCTGCCGACGGGGCCGCGGGCAGAGGCGAGATTGAAGGAGGCGGCGGCGGTGGCGGCGGGGGACCGTCGTCTGCCGTCGACGAGCAAACGTCCCCTGGGCACCGAGATGGGCGTTGGACGCCAACCCCCAAAGGAATTGACCAACTTTTCAGAAATACCTCTGTTTGCCTGTGCGTGAGGCTGAGTGTCGGTTTCTTGTATTTATACATCTCTGTGTTTGTTCATGCAATATCAGACCGCTATGTCTTCTGGGATGTCTCGGTGGAGGGCATTGCTTTAACCACGTGTTATTTATTATTTTAATCAGATACCTCACGTAGACTACGTAATCTCATTATACCTCGCACTAATTTATGGTTTCAACTCATCAGCGGAGGCGCGGTTACTGTAGTCTGACTATACTTCGGAGAAAGATAATTATAAGTCTTCAGACGTTTGTGATTTGATGAGAATATTATTGAAGAGAAATAATAAGAAATTAAGAGAAAAGAATTATGGTAGGCCTATATCTTCAAAGCTAATGGCATTGCATTACTTAAATGGAGGACAGCGTACCAGATAGATTGTAGACTTTACACATATAGGGGAAGCCGGGGTAATTTCGGCCATTTTTCTTATTTTTTTTAATAAATTGAAATGGGTTGACTGCTAAAATTAAATAAAATCACAACTAAATAAAGCAAGATAGGGACAATATACTGCAAGGTTACTTTTTTGAAAAGAAAAAAACATTTGGGATTTGTTTTTGTAAATTGAATTTTTTGGCCGGTTTAACCCCGGTATACGGGGTGAATTCGGCCAATACGGTTAATTTGATCCTCACAACCAACTAGATGAGGTACAAATGTATATGTGTCGGTTCACACCGAAATCAGCATTAAGTCGGAAATTACACGTCAGAGATGTTTAGGGAATACCTGGTAGTACGTTTGTGATTTTTTAAATTTTTTGCAGAATTTAATAAAAAATAATAATTTTTTCAAAATTTATTTTTTCAAAAAATTTTAAAACACAATATAGAGTATGAAATGATGCGTTATAGTTACATTTTAAATTAAAACTGGGTATATTGTTACAAAATATAAAGTTACTACCTTAAAATAGGCACTATGTACCATTCCAAACATCTTTGTGGTAAATTCGTCCACATGGCCGAATTTACCCCGACCCACCCACCCTCCATAACACTTTTAACGAGCTTGGACCGCATTTTTGTACCATGAATTTGGATAACCAAATTGGCAAAAAATATTGTGGTTTGCAGAGTAAAAAGCAAATAATAAACATTTGAACAAGATTACCTTCAATTTTTAGCTTTTACTGTCACAGTATGGATAAGTTGACTAAGCTCGAACTCATTTTTTTGGCTTTTAGCAAATTATCCCCACATAAAAGCAAAACTATCTCGATAAACATACTTAATATGATATTATACGCTAGATGGCAGCATTAAAATCTTCCTATGCCCACTGGTTTCCTTGAAATCACCCTGGCCGAATTTACCCCATGGCCAAAATTACCCCGTCTTCCCCTACATGCTTTAATAGTAAGTAGTAGATAACTTGTCCAGTGGAGGCTTATCATATGTGATTGTCCAGTTGGGATGATATGTAATTGCAAAGTTGCAATGTGCAGGTCAGCAGACTATAGCTTGGTAGTAGCCTGTAGACCATTGCAAGAAACGCTTTGTATTTCAGGGCAGCTGCAGCTCTAAATTGAAGTCAACCTTTGAAAGTATATATGCAGCTCGCATGGTTATGAAGACATTTGGATCTGATCTCTGCAACCGTACGTCTTGGAGGAAGCTGAAGAGAATACATGGAGTTACGAATATACAGCGTATATTCACCTCACAAAGAATTAATTTGTTTAAATGTGTGAGAAATGAAACTATAGCCTACTTAAGGTGAAAATAGTCGACAAACGCGGAATCAAGTGTTTTTTGGACAGCCGTGAACATATTTAAAACAGATCGTCACAAATTAAATTTTATGAATAAAACAAGGTCGTCAGAACATTTCAGCCCAAAAAAGTCGATTTGTTTCGGCCGGTGACACGAAACGGAGTATCCCCCCTGAAAGCTATCCGGGGGGATGAATTAATCTATCCCCCCGGATGGAATTAACCGGTCTATACTATCCGGGGGGATAAACCATTCTGTTCCCTTTTTTTAAAAATGCGCATAATAAAAAAATGCATGCTGTAATCAAAATTTTAAGTGACTCTAATTGTTTTAAGCGACCTAAGCAATGCTCAGATAAAGGTAACTCGAATATATTTAGTGACTCTGAGTGTTCTTAAGTGTTTTAAATGTTTTAAGTGCTCTAAAAACAGGGCAAAACAGATTATCTAATAGGAATAAACATACCTGTTAGTGTCATTGTTCAAAACAAAGCAGATGAAATCAATTTGCAAAACAAAATACGCGCGTAAGCGGTTTTTTCGACTTTTTTAATTTGGGGGGATACGATTAATACGGGGGATACTCTATTTTGTGACACCGGCGTGTATACTCACCTAAACATTTACCAGTACAGCCTTGCTTTACCCTATTTATTAGTGAAAATTACGAGGAAAAAGCCGGGTAAAAACGCTATAGTATAGTATGTGCATATCCATCCAACCATACAAGTGCTCATTCGTCGTGAAAATTTTGCAAAGCATTCTCATAAAATTTGTAGGTTAAGGCGACTATTTTCAGCTTGCAATTTACACGGTCAGTATAGGCCTACCAGCCAAAACGGCCAGAATCAACTATATGCAAATCAAGCGGGAACGATATAATGGCAGAGAACTATAGAGATAAACCATGCAGTGTGAAATCGATCTATTTATTATAAACGCCTAGCTATTTGCATAAATGCATTATTCATGAATCAGTGCAATATAAAACAACACACACGATAAAGGCGTTCTTATCATTAATGATCTCATTGGTGTCAGCATCATCATCTTCATCATCATCAACACACCCATCATCGTCATCATCGTCATGGCAACGATCGCCTTAGTAGGCCTATTCAACATCGTCGCCATTGTTATTGTTATTTCGTTGGACGACACAAGGCAACTGTTGCCATCCACATCATCTTCGTTCTGTCAACTTCTATATATATACATGTATATATATTTATATATATATATATATATATAAATATATATATATATATATTATATATATATATATGGCTGATTAGGGACAAAGCGGCACGTGGCTTTCATCCTAATCACCGCTGTCTTATATATCTGCCTTTGTAGCTGCCGCCTTTTCCACCCTTTACTCCCACTGTTGCATGCAGCATCGCAAATGAGTCCCGTGGTTGCTGCAGTGGCACAGAGGGTTGCCCTTTCTGATGGCTGATGGCTTTGACTTCTATTAGGTCAGCTAGGATGGTTTGGAAGAGAACGGGATGTGTGCCTGTGATCTGACTTCTGTCCAAACAACTAACGTTCTGGTCGACTGCCTCGTGGTTGGTGGTGGTGGGGTGGGTGGTGGTGGTGGGGTGGGTGGTGGTGGTGGGGGTGGGTGGTGGTGGTGGGGGTAACCGGAAGAAAGCGTCAGCAGCAGATGTGCTCACCCTGAACAGCAAGCCATGCATCTCTGTTGCTCCATCCATCTATCTATGTCATTATATAGTATAATATGTATTTAAATACAATATTTATATATACATGTATATATACCACCGCATCTCTCTCATGCACTCTTAAAATATGCCTCTTGCTCTTTCGGTTCATTGTTAAACTTTTTCACAATCGCGTTCTCCACTTCCATCTGCAGTGGCCATCAGCCCATCATCACCATCTGCTTCACAATATCTTTCTCCCTGTAAATACCTCCTCAAGTCCGTCCAACTGTCTATATGCATGCTTACTTTTGTCAGCCTGCATATTCTTATAGGCTATATATACGAATAGAATTTGTGAATTTAATCTATCGGAGTTCGTTGAAATAACTTAAGGACTCAGGAGTAACCAATTAAGTATGTAAACATAGACTAATATAAACAAATAGTGGTTAGCATGCCCATCTATACGGTGTATCGATCCACAGAACACAAGTGGTGTGCCTCACCTTCAGGTAAATAACACTCTATATATATAGTGTGCCACATTATCCTGCAAATTTTCAGAGCATGCCACTAATCCAGTTATCTGCCTAATATATACATGTATCGTCATCATATTCTATTCACTGCAAAGCTGAATAAGTCTACATGTGTCTTATCAATGTAAACCATTCTGGATGATATTTCGACTTACATGGTATACAACGTATAATCGTATATAGGTCTATTATTTAAAAACCTTTGTTTCTGCAGCAACAACGATGTTGTGCTGAGTACATGCTTTTACGTATAACGGTAAACATTAATTTGTACAATGTACATGCATGCGAATACGCAGACGTCTCTAGCCCAACACCCGACATATCAACGTCATTAGCCAGTCCTATATGAATTTACAGACAGAACGGCAGCAGTTTTGTGGAAGCATTAGATTTTTATACAGCAGTAAGGGAATTGTGAATCAGAGGTCTGATATACAGTTACATGACGCAAAGAGAGAGAGAGTAAGAAAGAGAGAGAGAGAGAGAGAGAGAGAGAGAGAGATAGATAGATAGAGAGAGAGAGAGAGAGAGAGAGAGAGAGAGAGAGAGAGACGGGCAGACAGACAGATACAGAGAGACAGTGACATGCGTATATAGGTCTGTAGGCTTAAAATTAATTATTTTCTTTTTAGGTTAGGGCGTTAGACCTATTGCGACACGTAGTTGTAGGCAGCTCTCATTTCCAATACTTTAGAAGTCCATTTTTTGCCAGCTTCATTATATTTGCTCAATAATTATTCTATTGTATCTTGGAATACGTAAATTAGCAAATAAATTAACATCTAGACAATAGGGTCTATAGGCCTACGCTAAATATGACACATTGTATTCATGGTCGCCCGCACACAGGGGCAAGAGCAGGTACTTGCTCCCCCTAGAGACTCGATTTCCTGTTTTTTAACTACTACCTTTTGGGTTTTAACAAATTTCTTTGCACTAAAACGCTAATGTTACTCATTATAGGGAACGTGAAACTGTGAAATTGACATTATAGAAACCTCTGTGAAAAATAAACCGTGTTCTTAGTTTTCTGTTTTGCATTTTCAAGCTCTAGCTAAAAAATTGACCGTGACCGTTGTGTCTTGCCCCTCCTGCAAAAATTTTTGCGGGCGCCCATTATTGTATATTTATAGTTATGGTAGGTGGCTCACAAAACGCCTGCACCAGCAGAGTGTTACCTTGGCTGCATTGCAAAACGCTGCCTATAGACATGTACGTTGGCTCTACATGCACGTTGCCTATACATGTACGTTGGCTCTATACATGCACGTTGCCTATACATGTACGCTGGCTATACATGTACGTTGGCTATACATGTACGCTGGCTATACATGTACGCTGGCTATACATGTACGTTGGCTATACATGTACGTTGGCTATACATGTATACCGTATACGTTGGCTATACATGTACGTTGGCTATACATGTACGTTGGCTGTACATGTACGTTGCCTATACATGTACGTTGCCTTGCCAGTATACATGTACGTTGGCTGCATGCCCTAAATAACAAGCAGCTAATTACAATACATTTTGAAATGTCCAAATTTTCAGCCTGTTATAGCGTGACATGCATGTATACCGTTATAAGCTGCAGAACGTTGCGTCGACCAAATACAGACGACAGGGCACTCGCAAGTATCAAACTACATGGCAAGATAATCGTTTTGAACCAGGGAATAATAACCATAGGCCTATAAGAAAACAATAACAGCCACAGATGGAGTCGTAGCTCTCCGAAGACTACGAATCGTTATAGAGCAACAATGATCCCTCGTAATTCGACTTTTATTAGGCCTATCGCAAAGTTCTGCTCAGGGCGTGCGCAGAGAAATATCGCGTTAATACTACACATTGCATAAACCAGCGCCGCCTCTTGCATTGTCGAGGCGCACACACATACACTGCATGTGTAGGCCTACTACTTTTCCCGCAATCGAATCTAACCGTCTCATCTTTCTAAACAATCAATCGAGCTGAAGCTGCCGGCGAATCTCATCGAAAGTTTACACAACCATAGCAACCTCTTCCAGTCTTACTTCTCAAACAACCCATTGATTGGCGCTATATAATCGAGCCGTCTTCAGTATAGTCACGCGTTTCGTGGGTTCGCTATTTCAGTGGTCTTATATACCATCTGCGATGCGTCAGCTTCTGACGCACAGGTTGGACGCTGCGATCAGACTCCATAATCAATTACTTCAGTCTCCTGTACAGCTGCGCTTTTGACAGGATGGAAAAAAGCGCTATAAAATTCTTATCTACACGCGCACGCTTGTCTTAGTGCATGCACAGCATGCGAGAAGTTAGAGCTATACTTATTGATTTGACGGCTTGAACGAATGCATGTGCAACGTACATGTATGATACCTCTGCATGCATGTTCAGTGGTTCAGGTGATGACGCAAGGACATAAATCGCACAGGCTTAATATTGCTCATCAGCAAAAAGAACATGTGAGCGAATTCAATAAGCGAGCGCATTAATGAAATAATGTCATGGAAGGAATGAAGGAATAAAGGAACGAAGGAATGAAGGAACGAAGGAATGACGGAATGAATGAATTAAGGCACGAAGGAAGGAATTCGAAGGAAGGCTGGACGGACGGACGGACAGACGGATGGATGGATGGATGGATGGACGAACGCACTACTACTACTACTGTTACTACTATTGCTACTGCTGTTACTACTACTACTGCTGTTGTTGTTGCTGCTGCTGCCGCCGCCACCACCACTACTACTATTACCACAACTACTATTAGTTTATTACTGTTACATGTGCTTCTGAGACCTCTTCTTTGCCTTGTGCAATGTGCATCGAGCTGCGACGAATTGCTTTTCGCACCGGACTGAGTGCCTGTGCACCGGTTGTTATATTATAGCGCATGTAGGATCTGCGTGGTTGATCAGCACGTCTCCTACTTTCGAATCTTTTCAATGACAGCTGCTTCACCTCATCCTTCTCGACGGCAGATGGCAGCAGGAGAGAGGCTTAGATGGAATAATCCGACGCCGGGTCCCCTCCATCAGGGACAGACCAGTCCCTGCAGTTGCTCCCATGCACGTCATGTCCGGCTTTTCCAGTCAATCCGATGAAACCCTATACACGGAGCAGGCATCAGCATCATCAGCAGCAGCAGCAGCAGCCTAGAGACAATGGATTCTGCTTTTTTTCAATTGGACAACGGAAATCTTTTGCACAGATGCACAGAGAGATACGAGCAGAGATGGAAACAGATATCCAGAAGAAAGGGAAACAGGGATATGGATGGCCGGCGAATGATGATGCTAATATCAGTCACATTGACCCAGCTGTCACAGCTGTCACAGCTGCTGCTGCTGCTGCTGGGGTTTCACTAAGGATGATCATTCCGGTCTGACGTGGTCCAACGCCAGCGACCTAATGACCGTCAAGCGTTCTTCGACTCCTTCTCGTCTTACATGGTCTCATAGATTTCGTCTCTTCATCATTTGCACAAAGACTTGTCAACAGACTAAAGTTCAAATGCACTCTCCTAATCTCGCGTCTCAATCTTCTTCTTCTGCTATCAGTCTTCTGTTTTCTTTAAATTCTCTGTCTGTTTTTATATGTATGCCTCTCTCTGTCTCTGTCTCTGTCTCTGTCTCTGTGTGTCTTTCTTTCTTCTGTATAATGCCGTTGTCACAAACGATAATCCACGGAAGAAATTAATTGTTCAGATATTATGTATATACTGTTCCATTTTGGCGCATCAACATAAAATAATTATGTTGGTCACGAAGGAGAGATGGAAAAAAAGTTGGTCCTCGAACCTCTTTCATGTAGAGGACCTTTCGTGCATGTGGTTCTCTCAATCTCATATGCATGCCTACAGTCCCTACATCAAAATATTTTGTGGTAGGCTATATTTACTTGCCTAATTTCGCTGTTATCAATTGACACCATCAAATACAGGGAGAAATTATTTATTTTTAGGAAACGAAATATAATATAATATTTTGTTCTCGAAATGCAGTTAATCCAAGAGAAGTGTATAGGTATCAATGATGTATGTAGCAATTGACAGCTGCTGACAACGGCAAAACTATAGTTTACGGAGGTTCAGTATATATATAGACCTATACACGGTTACGCGTGCCAAAACAGACAAGGAAGCAATAACTGTCACATCTCCGAGTTCAAATGAACAATACATCATTCGGAACCGTGATTTGATCCTATGATAGATAAAGAACTATTATTTGAGAACAGTTATGCCCCTTACTCTGTAAGTCTTCTAAGTATATATAATTATATATATAAACAAAAATAAGACGTGTATATCTTACTATTTGCATGCATGTCAATATCACACAAAAACATTTAGTCACTCAGACCGCCGTGACTCGTGTCCACTCCCGCTAGCTGTAATTCTGAAAAGCAATTAAATTCTACAATGAGAAATAATTAGTGTCTACAAACCCCCAATTCTTCATGAAAATGCACTCAAAATCGATCATACGATCAAAGTGATTGAAACAAGAATGTCACTTATTTCCAAAAAAACTTTAATTAAATTAAGATTTTTACAAAGCAACTGGCAGTAATTTAGTCGCAGGTGAATTGGCAGCTCGACGTCAAAGGCGAGGAACTGATTATCCAGCCAATCAATTTGGCATGTCTGTCTATGCTCTATATGCCTAATGGCGATGATGACGGTCAAGTGCATCTCTCTCCAAGATGAATGTAAAAATCCATCCCATGGCACCAGTCAGCTGACAGACTCTGAATGCATGCATGACAAGATGTTCATCGTTCCTGTTATCTCAAACCCTAGATTCAATGGCTTCCCTATATATAATTATCAGCCTGAAAGCGACATTTTATCTATGCCAACCTTTGCCCTTCACATATATGTATGTATGTATGTATGTATGTATGTATGTATGTATGTATGTATGTATGTATGTATGTATGTATGTATGTATGTATGTATGTATGTATGTATGTATGTATGTATGTATGTATGTATGTATGTATGTATGTATGTATGTATGTATGTATGTATGTATGTATGTATGTATGTATGTATGTATGTATGTATGTATGTATGTATGTATGTATGTATGTATGCATGCATGCATACATGCATGCATGCATGCATGCATGTATGTATGTATGTATGTATGTATGCGTAAAGTATTTGTGACAAGACACCATGGACTTCAGTTGATGTTGGTGGCAACTGCATATCTCCACAGGCAAAAGAGCCCAGCGTTCGCCAACCGAACTGACTCGAGACTTGGAACATATCGCTCAGGGATTGTGTTTAAAGGGCAGTGCCAGTGTCACGTGCAAAAATTTATACTGTTTTATTCTGGAGCTGCTATAGACGATCTGCTACAGCAAGCTATAATTTTACAATGGCACATTTAACGCTTATGCTCCGATGTGATCTATATTATATTGGATACACAACTCAAGCATCACAGATGGACCGGATCTGGTGCAACCGAAACTTTGGACGACCGGCAAAGAGAGAATTGCAATAGTCGAGGCACGTCAGGATGAATGAGTCAGCGAGGTTCTCTACAGTTCTGAATGACAGATCTGATGGTGCCATATTTCATCTTCTTCATTTGATAAATTATACGAAGTCAACTCAGACCGATGCAGCTTGCTTGGTTGCATATAAATCATTGCAAGATAGATCGAACGCGGTCGACATGTATGCATAATGCACAAGTGTGTATGTAACTATGTATGTATGTACGCATGAGGGTATGTAGCCTATGTGTGTATGTGAATATGTATATGCATACATGTATATATGAATGTATGTATGACATTGTATGTATGTATGTATGTATGTATGTATTTAATTATGTATGTATGTATGTATGTATGTATGTATGTATGTATGTATGTATGTATGTATGTATGTATGTATGTATGTATGTATGTATGTATGTATGTATGTATGAATGCATGTATGTATGCATGTAGGGAAGAAGTTATAAGAAAAGGGCAAATTTAGCCAAGAGAAGAAGTTAGCCATGAGTAGGTGTTTAGCCAAGAGAAAAGTTAGCCAAGAAAAACAGTTGATCACGAGAAGAAATTTGCCAAGAGAAAAAAGTTAGCGAAGAGAAAAGTTAGCGAAGGAAATATGTTAGCCAAGAGAAAAAGTTAGTCAAGAGAAAAATTTTGCCAAGACAAAAAGTTAGCCAAGAAAAAAAGTTAGCAAAGAGAAAACATAGTTAGGCAAGAGAAAAGTTGACCAAGAAAATAAGGTGGCCAAAAGAAAAGTTAGCCATGCAAGAGAAGTTATAACCAAGAGAAAAAAATCAGCCAAGAGAAGAAGTTAGCCAAGAGAAAAAGTTAGCCAAGAGAAGAAGTTGACCACGAGACAGAGTTAATCAAGAGAAAAGTTAGCCAAGACAAAAAGTTAGCCAAGAGAAAAAGTGAGCCAAGAGATAAAGTTAAGCAAGAGAAAAGTTAACCAAGAAAATAAGTAGCCAAGAGAAAAGTTAGCCAAGAGAAAAAATTAGCCAAGAGAAGAAGTCAGCCAAGAGAAATGGTTAGTCAAGTGAAAACATTGGCCAAGAAAAGACGTTAGCCAAGAGAAAAGTTAGTCTATTTGGCTCAGCCTCAGCTCTAGTAGTATGAGGAAGGTTGCTGCAGGTCACAGGTCTGTCAAAAACAAATATTTGCTTTTGGGCTGAGTTGTAGAGGAATTTGAGGAATAAGCCTCAAGGGAAATGGAGAAAACCCTGATCGACAGAATGAAGGGATATAAATATTATAAAAGGCCAGGAAGAGAGGAGTCAGGGATTCAATGCTGCAAGCCATGGTAATATGGGGTCATTTGATTGTATGTGAGACTGTGAGTACTGAGTATGTATTATGAATGGATGCATTATGCACATACTTATAATATCTATGCATGACCGAGACTTTTCCTCTCCCCCATATGATGATACATGAAGACTTTTATTCCTTCGGGAACATCACCACAGAATAACTTATAGGCCTACCGCAAGAGATGCCAAACAAATTCCAAGGCTGTTTTTAAGGAATTTTTAGAATTGCACATCCTCTTCTCTCCTTTCTCGGCCTCCATGGTAAATTACTTCCAGTCGGGTGAAAATGACCTTTTTGTTAGTTTTAATTGCACAAAACGTGTGACAGAAGTGCTTCTACAGCTGCACAAATCCATTTAGAACTGCACATTTTGTGTACAACTGCACGTTAAAAAACGCCCTGACAAATTCTCAAGTAGGAAATCTACAATGAGAAAAAGAAACAGCTAGGGATGCATATAATATGTATTTTGTTTTGCATACGTGCATTTATAGATGAATGAATGCAAGTGTTTAAGAATATAAATTATATGTATACACGACGTTACACGTGTATACATGCATGAATGCGTTGGTGAATGCATGCATGCATGTACAGGGTGGCCAAAAAAGCCCCACTGCGGTTTTTTTTCAATATCTCGACCAAAAGTAAGAATTTCGAAATGAAATTTTGCAGGCTTATAAAAATTCATATTTACACATCATGGCCAGATTTCATCAAAATATTTCAGGCAGAACAAAAGTAATATCACTTTTAGTGAGGCCACCCACCGTTTTTTGACGATTCAAAAACGTAACGCAACAAAAGTAATCAAAAACCATTTTGGTAAGTCACATCTCAAATAACCGTTGGGAAATAAACTTCATAGTGATTCACAACTTGTGTTCAATGTTCTCACGACCAGTGCCAAAACTTCTTTTGAGTCTCTTTGCAAAGTTCTTGATGGCTCTGTTGATGCGTTCCAAAGGCAAATCGTCCCATATCAACACCAATGCGCTCATCAATTCTCTTACCGCTCTTGGTTTTGGTTGCAGATTGTGATATTTCTCCACCATAGCTCTCCACAATTGATTATCAATCCATCGGGTTCAAATCCGGAGATTTGGGACCATTGGCATTCTCAATGAAACCAGAACAATCAACATTGAGCCGATCTCCTTTCATTTTACGGCAAATCTCTTAACTCTCAGCTTAACTCTTAATTTTTGCGCTCTCACTGTTTATCAGAGTAAACATAGCTCATAGCCTTGTATCTACAGGATCTTGCTCAAGATGTGTCTGAATACACATTTTGTCTGTCATTGACACTGTGGTCATTTCCATTTTTTTTAGAAATTTGAATTCCATTGCTTTAATAGCAAACTATTGATCTGACAGATTCCTTATTCGCCAACGTGATTGTCATCTTGCTAAGTGACTTCACAGTGACGTGCGGCTACGCTGTTACCCTGTTTCTTTTAAAATAGTAGTAATAATGATCATCTGGCAATATCAGGGCTATTTGATAACAATTATTTGAGATGAGACTTAATAAAATCGTGTTTTTGCTACTTTTTGTTGTGTTACGTTTTTTAATCGTCAAAAAACGGTGATAAAAGTGATATAACTTTTGTTCCGTTTCAAATATTTTTATGAAATCTGGCCATGGTGTGTAAATATAAATTATCTACAAGCCTGAAAAATTTCATTTGGAAATTCCTACTTTTGGTCAAGATATTGGCAAAGAACCGTAAGGTTTTGTTTTGGCCCAACCTGTATATGTATGCAATGCATCAAGCATGCATGTGTGCATAACATGTTTTCATGCATATACATGTATGCATACATGCATTGTGGTGCGCGGTGGTATAGTGGGTATGTTCGTTGCCTTGCAGCCGGAGGGTTGCAGGTTCGAATCCACCTCAAGTCGCCGAGTAGGGACCTTGGGCAAGTCCTTCACTGGCAATTGCTCAGCGCTTCGGCGTGAAACTCCGATGCAGTGTACGCGCTGTAGTCGAGAGCGCCTCTGAGTAGCGAGCTTGAAGGGGCGCTCTATGATAGAACGGTTTAGAACCCATACAAACATATGCGCGTGGCCATGTATTAAGCATATGTGGTTATTGACCCAAGCTCTGAGTGCGTTGTTTTATCAATACATCCTCAGGCACGTATATGCTAATCTAGGTTGTCTGTGTGCTTGCGTGGAATAACTGCAATTCAATAATGCTTCATTGTGATATATATGTAAATATTATACATGTATCATTGTATATATATATATATGCAACGGTTGGTATCGATTTCCACGGCAATGAACACCTGCACAATAAAAGGTGCATGCCCCTTCCAGGCCCCCCCCTTCAACCCCCTCAACCCTCATTGTGAGGGAAGACGTCTTTCCGAATTTCACGAACGATCAGTTTTCTCACTGCCTCGCAAAATCAATCATTGTCTGCGCATGCGTACACACTACACAGCGCAACTCTACAAGACACTTTAATCACCAGCTTTCGTTTTCTTATTATAATACGAAACGAAACGTTCAGTAAACAGTTTCCGAAGTCGTTGACCTAAGTATCATACACATCTAGATCGCATCTAGGAAAAAGCGTCGCTATAGATCTATAGACTATACTATTCGTTAGCGACAGTGCTAACTTTGGGTCGGGAGCGCTACTGAATCTGTGAGCGGCGCTATACAAGTGTTCAATTACAATTACAATTACAATATACACGAAAATAATTACGTCAGGTAAGCTTCCAGGGCGTTCCAGCGATAGATTCTACTTTAAAGTTTGCATGTGACTTAGCCTTCCTGATATGTCACTGACGCAACCAATACAAAGCGTGCACCTCTCCGTATAGCGTAGGCCAATATGAAGGCATATATATATACATTACATATATATATATATATATATATGACCATAACCACAGTTTTTAATTGCTCAAAGTGACAGTTGACAAAACATCTTTATTACATAATAACGGATATAGAAACTAACAAAAAGCAAAAGGAGAGAAGTTAGAGAACCCTTAAGGAAGTTAATGGACTACTGCTCCACTGTCCCAGTCTGTCAGGGTTCCCAAATGCAAGTTCAAATAAACAGCACCAGGTTATGCAAATTACAGAGTATTAAAGATTAATTTTATCTTTTATTTTATAGTCTAACTTATACTGCCAAACGTCGAATGCTCTTCGTGACCTCGATACTGCGCATGCGCGATATCCTCCATGGACATGTGCATACACACGCGCGTGCATGGACGCACACACTCAGCAACAAACATGCACACACAGGTCGTCTGCAATCTGCATATAACTATACGACGCTATAATTATAGCCAGCGGCAGCCCACGCTCTCATCTCTCATCCATTGTCTTGATAGTAATATTTTATGCATGTACATATAAATCCCTTGTTTTGTTATGTCTGCTGATTATATGTAGGTCAGAAACGCAATAATTGAACGAAGCAGCGCTGGGTTTTATCTAGCGCTGATGTCCATGATTAATCGCTGACCATGGAAGAAAGGACCAGGTAGGCTACGACCTTTGTATATAGAACAAACGACAACTGATATCACACGTTTAGAACATTCTGCAATGCACAGAATGATCCGTATAAGAGTAGAAAAAGAGGGCAGCGTCACCAGCAGCAACCATCACCAAATCCATCATCGCTGTCAGCTTCGCAACCTATTTGAATAATTAATTAGGCCTATAATATAATTTTTTAAATTATTTAATTGGAATTTGCAAGGTGAAGTGACAGTTGAAAAGAACTATCATGCATGATAGAACCCATAACGTATACCACTCACCATAAAGAAATGACGTCTCATTTGAGTCATCATCATCTATTTCTAATGCAATAGGCCTATAAATATTTATATATGCCTGTCAGAGCTAAGCACTTGAGGAATGACGAACAAAAGAAAAGACTATAATTAATTATAGTAATAGTAATCGTAATCGTGATCTCCTAATTTCCAAAGCACCACTCGAAAACCACGCTCATATTATACTTATGCACGTGACTATGTAGACACGTAGGCTATATTATCTGCAGTTTCATGTCCGTGTGCCATGACCTATGGTTCGGGCACGTATCTCACAGTCTGGGAGCGTGTATACTCTATAGGTATATGTGAAAGTTTACCCAGCAGCCATATACGGATATTGCGTGTCTTTTGATGCTAGGATCATTAAAGTCCTATTCAGTCTTTTGGTCGCTGGTGGTTTGGGCGACTCGCTGACCCCCGAACGACCTCTGGGTTCCATTTCATCTGTGTGAGTTGTCTAAGTAGCAGAAAGAAAGTCGCCTGCAGCAGAAGCATCATCAGCAGCAGCAGCAGCAGCATCAGCAACATTGTCTTTGATGAGCTGCAAGGGACAGAAATATCATCCTCCGTCTTTGCTCTGCTGCAGTTCAGTGCGTATTTTGTGACTGAGGTCGTTAACTCTGCCGCAATAATATTATCAGTTGTTGTGGTCCTGGTTCGTCACACGGAATGACCTTTGGCCTGTTGTCATTATAAGGCAGTTTGGAAATAGTCATAGATGATGATGCTGGGTCATGGTGATTATTTTCAGGTAGACTTAGATATTCGATGATTATTCAACGCAGAGTTCTTAAACTGACCCGGATTCCGGTCTCTGGTCACCATTTAGGAGTATGTAATGATAATTATAGTCAAAACAGTTTAACA
>OX457039.1:45800598-45963098 GCA_949752735.1 Lumbricus terrestris
CGGTCTGAAGTCCTAAATGACCGTTACAGATGACCGAGTTGGTGGCTGGTGATTGTCAGACGGTCAGTATTTAGGGCCAGTCGTGAGCAGGTAGCATGCAGTGACCAAGCAGTTGTCATAATAATGTTACAGACGTCAGCTAGCGAGGTCCACTGATGACAATAATTTTAGCCGATGGCTGCAGAGTTTTATTGCGCTTATCGATTAGTATTCTGTGGCCAGCAGTTAGTGTCTGATGACGCGAGACACAGAATGATTGCCAGATCGTTGAGCATCTGAGGCATGCAGACAGACAACGGCGTCCTCTGGTCGTCATTTCACTTCATTTATATAGCGCTGGATAGATGGATGGATAGACGCCTGTGTTAATGAACTGCCAGACGAAGTCCCGGATGGGCGCGTCGCTTCAAAGGGCTTTTATGTCGCTACTATAGCGCTGCTTCTTCTTCTTCTTCGTTGTCAGCTTCCTCTCCTGCCTCTTTTTCTCCTCATGTGTGTTGTTCTTCTCTCTGTCCTTCCTTCTCTGGTCCTTCTCGACTAAAACAGAGCAGCGATTTGTAAATAGATGAAACGTCTGTAATTCTGTCGTCGGACGTTGTCAACTCGATGCAGTCGGGAAATTGCACAGATATTTTCTAATTACAGCCAAAGAAGAAGAACACAACTTTGTATATATATATGCTATATATATATATATATATATATATATATATATATATATATATGACCTTTCCTTGCTATTCGGCATTCTCTTTTCATCCTCTATTCTCCTGCATTTTCTATCTATTTTCATACAACCTCTTTTCCATGCAGTCTCTTTTCCAGTCACTTTTCTATAGTATCTGTCTCTGTCTCTGTCTCTGTCTGTCTGTCTGTCTGTCTGTCTGTCTCTCTCTCTATCTCTCTCTCTCCGTCACTCTCTTGGTCTAGCCGACGCCATTCTCGTGGAACACATGCATGAACACATCATTATACATATATATATATACATATATAGATATATATCTTTCATTCCTTATGATTACTTTTTCCCTTAAAATTCCCACTCTCTGAGTCTCTCTCCTCAATCTCCTGTAAGTTTCCGTGCATTCCCCTTTTCTGCTGATGTGTTCAAGTCCGTGTCTCTTTCTCCTGACGCATAGTGGAGCCCACCCAATGCTTAAGTTGTAGAAACAGAAGTGCCTGGTCGCCCCGTACACCTTTCCTGCAGGTGACAGAACGGCATTCATATTTGAAGAAGTGCGTGGACGTCCCGTACAGTCGTACACCTTTCCATGCTGAGCTGGCCTAAATGACAGAACGGCATTCATATTTGAAAAGAAGTGCGTGGACGCCGTCCATGACCGTCCATTCACACTTTAAGCCCTGCAGTGGATTCCCAGTCGTAAAAATCAAACTCTAAGGTAGATTTGAGATAGAATGTCGATACGAATCGGAAACAGGAATTGCAATACAACAAAGGTAGAAATACTTTGTTTTTCATGCATCTTTATTGTTTATGTGCTTTTCTTTGGGCTTTGTTTCGATTACAGAATCGACGATGGCACTGCACTCGACCACGAAGACGACGACAGAACAATGAGAACATAGTGCTAAGTTCAGAGCCACATGAGACGAGGAAAGAACATCGGGTGGATCATAAAAGATAAACGAACGTCAAATCGATTCATTCGCACAGGCTGCATTTCAGCTAAATATATATATGCACATGTTAAGGTCAATTTATCGATTCACGTGTATTTATTTGTCTCATTGAGCCATTGGCATATATATATATATATATATATATATACAGTACATAGACCAATGACAAAATATTATAATAAAACATATAAATATGATATCTATATAAATAAAGAGAAGCTTTTGTCTGTCAAACTTTGTTTGACCGGGATGCATTTCAACAGTTTTTGAGCTTTTCACTCTAAACATACACTGCATACACCCCAGCTAGTATAATATATTTATATAGATCTATATATATATATATATATATATATATATATTTAGACATGCGCGGAACTTTTATTATGCACTCATCACTGAATCTATTTCTTTCCATCTCCGACTATTTTATCCGCGTTCGTCCTTCGAGATATGTCTCCTTCCTTGGAGTCCACTATCTCCAATCGAGAGGGAGTTGGGGGAAGGGGCTTGCCGCCGTCAAGTAAATTAGGTCATTAGACAACTCCACATCGATATCTTCGCGTGAGGCGAACGAACCGCATGTTGCCCGGTCACTCCGATGAAATGCATCGAATACCACCACCCTTTACTACCAACGCCACCCACCCATCCCCACCCCTATCACAGACACCAATGCCGCGAACACAAGAACCACACACACACCACCGCCTGCACCACTACACCACCACAACCACCACCACCATCACCGCCACCATTCCACTCCTCCTTCACCACCACCACCGCCACCACCACTACCCCACCAACACAACTGCCACCGCCACCACCACCACCACCACCACCACCACCAACACCACCACCACCGCCACCACCACCCCACCACCACCATCGCCACTACCTCACCAACACCACCGCCACCAATACCACCACAACCACCACTACCCCACCAACACCACTGCCACCGCCACCACCGCCACCACCCCACCACCACCATCGCCACTACCTCACCAACACCACCGCCACCAATACCACCACCACCGCCGTCACCACCCCACCACCACCACCGCCACCACCCCACCACCGCCACCAACACCACCGCCACTCCCACTCCACCACCACCACCACTCCCAGTCCTCCACCACCACCACCACCACCACCAACACCACCACCACTCCCACTCCTCCACCACCACTACCGCCGCCACCACCACTCCCACTCCTCCACCACCACCGCCGCCGCCACCACCACCACCACGACCACAACCCCACCACCACCCCACCACCACCACCGCCACCAATACCACCACCACTCCCACTCCTCCACTACCACCGCCGCCGCCACCACCACCACCACCACGACCACCACCCCACCACCACCCCACCACCACCACCGCCACCAATACCACCGCCACCAATACCACCGCCACCAATACCACCACCACTCCCCCACTTCCGCTCAACGCATCATCGTCCACAAGAAATCGAACGGCAGAAATCAATTGCGGGTCGATAGCGTCGTTATCCTGACTTCGATGAACTCAAGTGGTACTCCAAATATTCGACCAATTCCACTCTCCCTTCCTTCCATGTTCTCTTTCCGTCTAACCATCCTTCCATTCTCAATCCATTTTGCTCACGACCAGCGATTGTCTAACCCTGGAGCAGAACACATTGCACAGGGCTTCTGCTCACTGCAGCGTTCGTGTATGAAACCACAACGTCACACTGTCACACTGACAATCATCCGGTTAATTCAATTCAATCACTTGAGTCGTATTAGATCGCTATTTCGGTCACGAGTCCAAGGGACCTATTTAAGCTTATACCGGAAACAGGAAAAGCGCTAAGGATGCGAAATAAATGAAGGCAAAGAAGAAAGATAAAATAGTATGTATAGCATAGAAGTGTTGGCTTTGTTCCTAGATAATGAGGTTAAAATAACAATGAGTGGGAAAATGTCTCATTGAAAGGGCAATCCCGATTTGAAGGTCATCGTAACCTCGGTCTGACAGAAAAGACTCTGTTTTCCTGCTTACTTATTTACGGTATACTGGCGCATCATAAATTGGAATTTCTCTTCTTCTCGCATGCACTGCAGGATATGCTATCCCGTCTTTTGCATCCACTCTCGTTCCTTTCTCTGCCTTTCTCTCTCAGTCTTTTCTCCCTCTCTGCCTCTGCCTATGTCTGTGTCTGTATCTGTCTGTCTGTCTGTCTCTTGCTCTTGCTGTTTATATTGATTTTGACCGATTCTTCTTTCTTCCGCAATTCTGAAATTGACCGATATCCGCTCTTCGTCTGGCCTATAGTTATACAGTAAATCACTAAATCTGTTAATTTTTGCACTTTTAACTGTCTAAATTATTAAAATCACAATCTATTTATAATCTGCAGTATTGTCGAAAAAGATTAAACCCTCTTTATGCTGATGACCTCGTGTTATTTCTTATAAAATGACGTGTGTATTTTTGATTCCTGCAAAATCTTATAGCCTATGCTAATCATCTGGTCTATTGAAACCAACTATATGTATACAGTCTATGTGTTATGATGCATACAAGACATTGGTGTCTCTTTATCTGGTGTTGTGCAATCGCCCGCAAATTCACATTCGGAGAGTGATCGATGTAGCCCGGATGTTATTGAGGAGACATGCTGATGGACTGAGATTTCGGCCGAGTATATTATATCGTCGCAGTGTGAGAATTGTGGAAAAATAACCGGGGGGTTAATTGGACTATAATCCAATTGGATTATTGTGGTATGAAAAACAAACTTTGCTCGGGGGGTTCTAAGAAAGACTGGGGGCCAAACCCACCAACCTCCCGGCAATTCTCCCCCTGTAAAGACGGGTGAGTCTAAGCATGATGTAAATGCTGCTGAAACAAAACTCATGCATCTCAGATGGCAGCAACTTCCTTTTGAGGTCACCTTCTCATTATGTCCAAGACATGCACATCACAGAATCTGCCTCCGAATGGGAAGTTTCAGCATTGAATGGACGTCACGCAAGAGGCGAGCTGCATTCGATATAGTATACATGTATAGCACTATACGACAATGCCACAGAATCAGTTGCAGAAGCTGATGATGATGATGACGACAACGACGACGACGACGACGACGACGACGACGATGATGATGATGATGATGATGATGATGATGATGATGATGATGATGATGATGATGATGATGATGATGATGATGATGATGATGATGATGATGATGATGATGATGATGATGATGAGCGTGGCGGCGGATCTATTCCAGTCGTTCAATGACCGGATGAGGCAGAGCAGAGGATGGGAGGTGAATGGGAGAGGACGGAAATGGGAGAGACAGGACGACCACTGGATGGATGGAGGGATGGAGACACAGACGCACAACAGACGCCAGAATAAACAATGCCATTGTTTACATTGAGATAACGAGATATTATACGAAAAGGAAGTCGCAGCTTCTGCAGTCCAATTTCAAAAGGATTGCGAGAAGAGAAGAGAAGAGGAGGGGGATGGAGGGATGGAGGAGGAGGGGAATTAGGAAGAGAGGGATCAGGCGGAACCTGGATGATGAACTGACGATAAACCCGGAAGAATTCTAACAAAGCCAATGAAAAGAAGCACGAAAGCAATGCACGCCGATGGATGTCCTAATTAGGGATATTATTTAGGCATTCTGGAAATTAGATGCAGATAAGATTGAGATTTCAGACGAATAGATTAATACAATCCCTGCATCTATAGGACAGTTGAACAGATGCAAACTATAATTAACGGGGAACGAGCAAACAGTTGCATCGAACAAGTGTGACGCGTGAGAATTCCCCTACTATTCTGTTTCGTGAGATTAATTTATATAGCTCAGGAACGATGACAAGGGGAAGCAAATTAATTGCCTAAAATGAACGCAATTGGGTAGGTCTACAGATATACATGTATAAGTATGCTATGCAACGACTTCTATAGCACCCACATTATGATGACCTATATAGTCCTCACTTGATGTCTGAGCAACAATAACAAAAATAACCAATGGAGAATATGGCGAAGTTTAACTTTGACCGATTTCGATCAAATTATATTGTAGCAATAAAGTTTTTAGGTCAAGTCGATATAATCTATTTTAGCCCAAAAAAGATTCGTTAGCCCCTCCTCACCATTGCTATTCTGCCCAGCAGATCGATATATATATATATATATAATATATATATATATATATATATAGGCCAATCACACGCATTTTTAACTGCACCAATAAACTATTCTGGATATTCATGCTACAAAGTCCTTAAGCGCGAATGTAGCGAGGCCTCGGAATGTATTAAAAAGTTTACCTTGCTCTCTCTGTCTCTCTGTCTCCTCTTCATGCCTCTGTCTCTGTCTCTGTCACTGGCTCTGTCTATGCCTGTCTGTCTCTCCCTCTCTCTCTCTCTCTCCGCACATATATACATCTATAATATATACCAATAGATCTATACACTGTGTCCGGAAAAAGAGAACCATTATGTAAATATGGAAATAATTAGTAAGATATTCATCGATGTTTAAAATTCAAAGAGCATTTTTATCTCGCTAAGTTGCTATATTTGAAAATATAAAACTTCAAGTGATAGGCCTCCAACGTCAAAATGATGTAATTTTCATCAAAATTCAAGTGTAAAAGGCAGCACACAAAATTATCTAAAATTTCGATATTGTGTTAAAAATGTCAAGTATCAATAACAAATACTAGTTTGATTTTATTTTTATATTTGAATGATGTTAGATTACAATGTGTGTGTGTGTGTGTGTGTGTGTGTGTGTGTGTGTGTGTGTGTGTGTGTGTGTGTGTGTGTGTGTGTGTGTGTGTGTGTGTGTGTGTGTGTGTTCGTTCAAAGTGTTCGTCTTCAATAAGCTTCAAGACGCTCGCTCCAACAACGGCAGCATCGATAGCCATTTCGATCAAAATTTCGATCTCTGCGGCCCTGTTTTTTTATTATGTGGCCCTGTCTTCTTCTCTGCAGCCCATGTCTTCTCGTTTGTTACATGTTTAACGACACTGCCATATCAAAGATGATTAGTGTCGCCCTCCTTTTTTATCCAGGCTTGGGACTGACACTTGCAGAGAACAACCATAGGTGGAGTCTTCTTCTCTGTGGCCCTGTTTTCTCTGCGGCCTCTTAACCCGCCAGATATCAGTGCGGTCTTCTGTCATTGACCTCTCAACATTGCCATGCAGTATAATTATTAGCCTACAATATTGCCGCACAGCTGCTGCATGCGACCCCTCACGCATGCGAAATTAAATATTCATAGGTTGGTCGATAGTAAAATGAGTTACAACGAAAATTATGATTATAGGTCGATCTCAGGTTGAAAATCGTAGTTCAGGCTCATCAGACTGAATATACTTCGATATATTTGTTTACCAAATGAAACACAGCAACACACCAATTGCTGCAACAGTATTGGCCCAAAAGTCACTTGTATACAGGGTCTGAAGAGATGAATTTGTGTAAGCCCTATTGTAAGTCATGGGTGAATATTTCAGCGTCATTGGAGTTGTGCCTGACCCACAGTAACGTCGGTTCGACGAATGATGTATGGGTAAATTAGGTCTGCACCCAAGGGATCCGTTGGGCGTTTACAAAAAAAACACATCAGGCACACGGAGAGAAAGACTGTGTGTGCGCTATATAAATGGGAACGATTGATCAAAGTGCCTGATTCGGACATCGACCCGTAGAACTCGTTGCTTGGCCAACGAAGGAGGGAGAGAAGGGAGAGTGAGAGGGGCGGGAAGACGGGGAATCTGGAGGAAGCAGTAAGACACAGTACAGGAGTATGGGGCGAAAGGAATTCCGAGATGGAGGCAGGAAGAGAAGGAGAAAGCGGCATGGAATGAAATATAGGGAATATGTTGGTGTTGAGCATGTAAGCTGCACATACGGAGTATGCATACGCTGGCAGAACTATCAAAGGAGTATACATATACATGTATACAACTACACAATTATATACATACATATACATGTACGGCATCAGAGAAAGTACAAGAAAACAGATGTATCGAAAGGGAGATCGAGAAGAGAAGGATGCATTAACACGCCTGCATGCGAATACGAGGACAAAGTTGCTGTAAATCTGCATGTCAGGTCGTTTCCAACATCGATGGAAGAAAGCAAGCTGTTAAAACAGTGCACAATGGACAGAGGCACAGGCAGGTCATAACAATGCCATTGCGGATGCATGCATGTGCATGCATGACGCAGAACGGGAATTAAGAATTATTTGCAGAGGAGGTATACAATTAAAATAATATAGGGAGCAAGGCCGTAGCTAGGTGGTGTTTTGGGTGTTTGAACACCCCCCGAAATGAAAAATGTAAAAAAATCGAATGAATTGGTGACATTTTTCTAAAGATTTCGGTCGGATGACTAAACAAAGGTGTCATCAGTTTTTTGGACGGGAAACTGAAGAAACACCCCCCGAAATCAAATCCTGGCTACGGCCTTGATAGGGAGTAAAGGGCTACAGATATATGAAGTACAAAATTATAATTATGCATGATGTGTATATATACAAACGCGACGTATAAGACGATGAACTATATGAGGATATTTGGTGACCGAATCTCAGGACTTTCCACTCATCTTACATATAGCAAATGATAGCATTGTCTGCATGATCCTTGCCCCTTTAGTCCGTGCACGCCTCCACTAGGCGGAACGACGCTCTTTCGGTGTTGGTTCTCTCGACTTGGGACTTTGCCTCTTTAATTCGCAGGATCCGCTCTACTGATGTTTTTCTCGTATAAAAAAACCGTTTGTTTATTTAAGCCTTGCTTGAGTCAGAAGCACGTCTGAGAAGTTTTCTTGAACAGGCACTATTGATTTTCGACAGGAATGAAAAAATCGCCAAATAAAATTACGGGATATGCACGGGAGAAGACAACCAGCAGACAATGAAGAAAATAGGAATGCATGCATGATAGTCTATACACTTATACAAATATTAAGGATGATTCTCAGAGATATAGACTGCAGGTGGTGGGAATAGCAAGAGTAATGAGAAAACCAGCAAGAAGGAATGCCTGTGTGAAACGGAGTGAGCGAATATAATAATATTATTTATAAGCGAAAAGAGACGAGAGAGAGAGAGACAGAGAGAGACAGGGAGAGAAAGAGGCAGAAACAGAGAGACAGAGAGAGACAGAGACAGAGAGGGTTAGAGAGATGAGCGAAGTCTTGAGTCGGAGGGAAAAGACGGAAAAAAGAAATTGGAAGAGATAAGGACTGAAACTATTCTATAGGAAAGACAGCGAACAGATTTTCCTATCGAGTCTCTCTTTCATGTATGCATGTCTGTCTGTCTGCATGCATGTCTGTCTGTTTGTCTCTGTCTCTGTCTCGGCCTCTGTCTCTCTCTCTCTTTCATGTCTCTCTGTGTCTCTGTCTGTCTGTCCGTCTGTCTGTCTGTCCGTCTGTCTGTCTGTCCGTCAGTTCCTCTGTCTGTCTGTCCGTCAGTGCCTCTGTATGTCTGTCTGTCTGTCTCTCTGTGTGTGTGTCGGTCGATCTGCGTGACTGTGTATACGTGTAACCTACTTTTCTATGTTGTCAACACAGAGGAAATTATGCAAATGTGCGAACTTCGGCGGATTGTTCATTAGCATATTTATAAATGTTATAAGCCGTTAATTAATTCTATAAACTAAAGGGAAAATTATAACTGGAAGGGAAGAAATGCACAGATGAAATGACATGTTGTGTACTGTATAGGCCTATATTATATATATATACAATTATACAATACATCAAAATACAATGAAAAGCAATTAAGCCTTTGAAGACAATAAAGACGAATGATTGAAGTTTTGTGTACGGCATCTACAGGGTGCGCCAAAAAAGTTATCCCCTACGGCTTTTTATCAATATCTTGGCCAAAAATAGGAATTTTTCAAATCCAATTTTACGGGCGTGAAGGTAATTCATATCTACGTACAATAGCCAAATTTCATAGTCATGTGTGAAACAGAACAAAAGTTATATCACTTTTAGTGAGGCCACCCACCGGTTTTTGACGATTCAAAAACGCGACGCAGCGAAAAGTAACAAAAAACCAATCTAATTATTCTGGCCAATATCTTGGCCAAAACTAAGAATATCGAAATGAAATTTTACAGGCTTAAAGACAATTCATATAATTATGCACATGGTGGTCAGATTCCATCAAAATATTTCGAACAGAACATAAGTTATACCACTTTTAGTGAGGCCACCCCGGTTTCTTGACGATTCAAAGACGTAACGCAGGAAAAGTAGCAAAAACACGATTTTATTAAGTCTCATCTTAAATAATTGTTATCAAATAGCCTTGATAATGCCAGATGATCATTATTGTTACTATTTAAAAAAGAAAAAGAGCACCAGCGTAGCTGCGCGCCACTGAGAAGTCACTTAGCAAAATGACGATCAAATTGGTAAATAAGGAATCTATCAGCTTAATCAACAGGTCCATCAAGAACTTTGTAAAGAGACTCAAAAGAAGTTTTGGCACGGGTGGTGGGCGCACTGAGCACAAGTTGTGAAGCACTACCAAGGTCATTTGACAACAGTTATTTGAGATGAGACTTATAAAATCGTGTTTTTGGTACTTTTTGTTGCGTTTCGTTTTTGAATCGTCAAAAAACAGTGGGAGGCCTCACTAAATGTGGTATAACTTTTGTCCTGTTTGAAATATGTTGATGAAATCTGAGCATCATGTGCAGATATGAATTTTCTATAGGCCTGTAAGATTTCATTTCGATATTCTTAATTTTGGCCAAGATATTGGCAAAAAACCTAATTTTTTTGCGCTTCGTTTTTGAATCGTCAAAAAACGGTGGGTGGCCTCCCTAAAAGTGGTGTAACTTTTGTTCCGTTTGAAATATTTTTTTGTAATTTGACCATTGTACGTAGATATAAATTGCCTTTAAGACTGTAAAGTTTCATTTAAAAATTCGTATGTTTGGCCAAGATATGGGCTAAAAACCGTAGGGGATTACCTTTTTTTGGCGCACCCTGTACAGTGTATACAGCACGAGAAAAAAGCCACGTACAGAAAGAACGGCGGAGAAGCAGACACAATGAAGCTGACATGCATGCATGGATTTGGACAATGGAGAACAAAAACTCATTGTTAAGCATGCGATCAGCATGAGTAAAGAAAAAACGTGGTACGATAATTATGACATTATTCCCGTGATGTACATGCGCTCCTATCTCTAGAACCCATCACTGTATAGTGTATACATTCGAATGTACAGTGATGGGTTCTAGAGATTTTTTCGCCTCCAAATTTGAAAGTTCACACTGAATGCTGTGCATTTATGTATGTATACATTGCATGCATAAATGTATGTATAAATGTATGTATGTATGCATGAATCTGTGTATATGTTTATTATAACATCACAGCTGTATTAGTCATTAGTTGGCCTCTCATTACTGCTCTTCCCCCTCCCACTCCCCCAAATGCTGTAGGTCAGTGCATGATGATATTGATGATAGTGAGCCTGTCACATCAGAAGTTCCACCGGCATTAGATTAATGAAGAAGAGGGCCCAGCCTTCAACAGTTTCATTTACACATGTTATATCTTTCAAGTCCGCACAGACCGGGTATAAGGCTTAGAGTGTCTATATATATATGATTCGCGCAATATATACATATATATTACTATCCTATATATAGACCTGGTAGCACAATTTGTGGGTGGGCATTCCTTGCCATTCTATCCCCGAGCTTAACAGTGAGGAGGTAGTAATTTCCTCCCCTTCTCTCCCCTGGCTTTTCGAACCTGATTTCAGTCTGACAACATTGCGCTCTATACCTATATAAACCTAGATCTATAGGCTTATTATAATTATTATCACATGTATGTTAAAATGCAGTCCGCGGCATGCGTTTCTTTAGAAATCTTTATTGTTCTTCCTTTCCAAAGTGTAAGCACTAATTATAATATTATTAAATACTATTATATTATCGCACTGTCATGATCATTACGTGGTCGCGTCGGGATGTTATGTTTTGTGTCGCCGCAATTAAACCTCCCCTGTTTCGTGCCCCTATAGTCACGTGCCTCGCATGCATAAAGACCTTAAAACGGCACTTCCAGCAGGTCACAGGGTCATTACATATAGGCCTACATTGTCTGCAGCTAGTGCTTTGATGCCTAAGAGAGGTTATTTAAATTCGTTCATATTCTAACTATCTCTGCCATTCTGCATGTGAAATTATGAACATTGTACAGTGATTCCCAACCTGTGTGCCGCGGCACACTGGTGTGCCGCGAGAACTTTGCAAGTGTGCCGCGGGAAAAATTCTATTATGTTGTTAATTAATAGTAATTCCAAACAAAATATCCGAAAACATCATCACTGCAACATCAAAACTTAAGTCAATTGGTCTTAATCTCTCACATGCACTACATGCAGCAGGTTAAGATCTCCAAGGGAAATCTGGATTGTTTTTCCACGGTCAATGAATCTCAGTTAAAAACGAAAATTGCACATAAACTACAAGCACATTGGTAGACGCACAACCAGCAGTGCAACATTACTTCCCTTCGCTTGCAATCGACAATTTGTTTACTGGGTGATCAGTCCATTCGTAATCGGCGAAACAAGAAATCTTACAAATCACCGCTCATTGATTATACGAAATGACAAAATTGGTCAGTCAACATTTTCAGAAAAGAGTTTGGATGAGTTTTAGCTTTCCATTCAGAAATCTAGCCTTCGATCAGTTCAAGAGCAGTCAAAATTCTTATGCCATATTTTTGCACCTTCGTGGTTTTGTGAATTTGTATTTTCAGACTGAACTCAAATCAAGTGTAAAAAGATGGAGAGACTTCGTAGAATCGACGATCAAATGCGAGCATGAGTGTCGTCTCTGGAGCCTCATTTCAATTTGATCTGCTGACTGAATATATGCTCACTATAGAGTATTATAAGACAGCAAGCCAAGAGCATTAAAACTGGAATATTATTAAATAATAGTGACAATACATTAAAAATTGGTAATTATTACTAATTAAGTGTGCCGCGAAATTTTTTACTCCTTCTTAGTGTGCCGCAAGCCAAAAAAGGTTGGGAATCACTGACATTGTATAAAACATCAAACCTTATAAGAAAATGCTCGTTGAAAATTTTTAAGTACGTATCTTAATATACATAAATTACAATTGCAGTAATAAATAATAATATGCAAAACTTATTCCTTCTAAACTCATTACTATTATTTCTTATTATATAGTCTATTATTATTATCTCCCTCACTTCCTGATCGTATATATAGTTTATACATACATCTGATTCATTATTTAAATATATATATATATATATATATATAGTTTCAAATATGCATGCTTTAATCTTCGTGCGTGTTTGGAACGTTTGGTAAAGAATTGAATGAATACAGTCGCATGTAATGAAATTTTTCCGCCGATCTCTTTTCCACTTATATTTGGTCAGCCACCTTTCGACGCCCAGTAACTCCCATGGATGCTTTGAGTTGTGGCCTACTGGGTTTTTTCTATTTCAGCTTGTTACATGTTTAACGACACTGCATGCCATATCAAATATATGGTCAGTGTCACTCTCCTCCTTTATCCAGGCTTGGGACTGGCACTGGCAGAGAACAACCAGTGGCGGAGTTCCTTTTTCCTAGTTCTTTAGAAAAGTCCTTTTAAATCCTCCTGCATGTCTTTCCCTATCAAATATATAGCCGCTTTGCATGCAGGATATAGGAGATCCTCCCTGATGGCCGATAGACTTCAAGACACCACGTGATGAAGTCATCGAACTGGGTGAGACTGGTTCTCTGTTTGCAGACCAGTTAATTGCGATTTATCGTCTGTTCATCAGTGGATGTGCGTGTGGTATCGATCGGTGGATTCTGACAATTCATCCAGTGTATCAATGGATGATGGAAATAGGATATAGACAGGGTGAGAATTGCCGGGGGGGTTGGGGTTTTCGACCCCCCCAGTCTTTCTTAGAGCCCCATGTTAAAGTATGTTTTTACACCCCAAATTCCAAGTGGATAATGGTCCAACCCCCCCCCCCAGTTATTTTTCCACAATTCTCACACTGGATATAGATTTAGATATACAGAAGAACGACGACGGACGGACCGATGTCCAATCGATGTCCATCCATCCATCCAGTCCTCCGTCTTCTTCCAAGTCTTCCGTATATATACTGGAGCATCGGATTTCATGTCGGAGGAACAGACACTGCGATGATGAATAATGAATAAGAAATTGCTAACGATGAATAGCTAATGAGACTGCAGATTTGATTAGGTTTGCCAGTGATGGGAAGCTTTCAGTTACCAGCAGTTGTCGAATGGATCATAATTGCAGATCTCTGTGTGTTAGGTGTCTCATAATTTAAGGCTTTCGTGAAGCAGAGCTTTTCAAAGAAATCTGTAGAACTGCACAACAAGGAAATTTTTTAGCGCGGATTTTCTTCAGAAATGTCGCAAGTCGGCGACGAAGAAAACTGATGACCTTTTTCAGACGTCCACTTTGAAAATCTGTTCCTTGTTTCGCCTTCCTGCTTGTTTTTTTAATGCACAGGTCTTTCGTTCTTCCATCGTGAACCGACTGCAATTACCTCTTTCTAATGATTTTCACTGCATATAATTAACTGCTTTTACAACTGCACAAATTCATTTACAACTGCACATTTTGTGTAGAACTGCACGTTAAAAAAAGTCCTGTCGTGAAGCGTCGAGTAACCTACAGAAATACTTGTGCTTTGACTACATTTTGAAGAGTATTACATTAGTCTAAAGTCTTAGAACTACATGTATCATGGCGCCCCCCCCTTATTATAGAACTTGGCTAGTTCTTGGTCGTAGTAATTCAATGACGCGTGACGAGTAACTATAATATGCATTGTTGTTTCATCTGCCCGTATTGAGGATCCTGTGTGGCCGAGTGGGTTGTAGCCCGCTCGCCGCGCCGGCGGAGCGGGTTCGATTCCCCGGTCGGATCTTTACATACTGCGGGTGGCTCGGTCGCAATATAAACGTGGAGTCGACGCTGAAATCATCTTCGATATGAAAAAGAGTCGTTAAACCCATACATTTCATCTGCCCGTATTCTTTGGCCAATATTCTTCCGATAAATAAACAGTGAGCGATGAAGCTCTCACAGAATCAATCAAACATTAAAGATGGATTTGATTGGTCTAGATTTGACAAATTACTATGAAAAAAATCACGAATAGGTCTATAGTTTGTTTCTATCACAAATGCTAAAACAGTTTTATTTAATATATTAAAGACATAGTCTATAATTATAATCTTGTAACGAATTGCGAGCTCAAATTTGCCGTAGACATGACTCGACCTAAAATAGGATTGAAATTAAGAATAGACCTATGTATAGGCTGCAAACTTGTACCGTGTATAATAGGTCAATAAATAGCACATCATGCAAGTAATATAAATCTGCAGAAAATTCATTTTGACCCACGCACTTTACTTGTCAGATCTCTGCAGGATTTTCAGGTTCCTTCCTTACATTGTAATTCACAGTCAGACGTTGAGATTTCTGTATGCACTCAGTTTGAGAAATCTATCGAGAAATCCATGTATTGATCACTTGACAAAAGCCCAAAGATCGAACAATGTCACTCAGTTCATACTCTTCGACCGATTTCGTTCAGTCCAAACGTTCTTTTATCTAATGAACAATACAGCGATTGCTATATACAAATAAGCAGAGAACGCGCTTATTTTTGCGCTGCTTATACGTGATAAACGGCATCTCTTAGTGTTTGTCTAGTGCAGTGATTGAGCAATTTTTTAACTGATGTAGTTACTAACTATACTAGTAATGACTACGTTCAAGTAGTTAACAATTAGTCATAACTATACGTTGAGCAATATGTAGGCCTAGTTAAAAAGTATAGTTTGACTATAGTCAAACTATAGCCTACTTGTGCAATATGTAGTTACAAAGTATAGTCAAACTATACTTGTGCAATATGTAGTTACAAAGTATAGTCAAACTATACTTGTGCAATATGTACCTACAAAGTCTAGTCAAACTACTTGTGCAATAGTCATATCCACCGTATTGTTTACAGTACCTGCTACTCGGTGCCTAGAACTGTGGAAGCTAAATCACAGTCATTGTTTTTATTGTTTATTTGAATGCGCACTTGTTATAGCGCCTCTTCCAGCCCTCAACCGCTACTCAGAGGCGCTCCCGACTACAGCGCGGACACTGCATCTGAGTTTCACACCGAAGCGCTGAGCAATTGCGAGTGAAGGACTTGCCCAAGGTTCCTAAGCGGCGACTTGAGGTGGATTCGAACCTCGAACCTTCCGGCTTCAAGGCAGCGACGCCACCACTACACCACAATTCAAATGAAGCAGAAGAAACAAAATGGCAGAAAGAAAGAAGGAAGAAATAAAAATGAAATATGGCATATAATAAGAGGCAGGTAAAAGAACTTTCTGCACTGCAGCGGATGTCTGATAAATTAGGCCTATCCTATTGTGAACGGCGCTAAATCAAAGCAATTAAATCAATCAGACGAAAAATGGCGGACGTCATCAAGATAAACGTTGCAGAAGCAATTGACGTCTCCGGATATGAGCAACAAAATCAATGATATTCACCTGCAGAGCTGCAATAAAATGCAGATTTCAATGCCATGAAGATGTTCGCATTTGCAGCTAATCTGCATGCATGCATAAATCACATATTTTTATATTCTGATATGCAAAAGCTGTTCTTATATCTATCGAAACGCAGAACTTTGGTCGTAGTATAGACTATTTTATATGCGTGCAATTTGGCATTTATCGAATTCCGTCCATAGATAGATGTGCACAACTGCACATGTATGTATGTATGTAGGCCTATGTATGCATATGACCATTTACATAGCGCCTTAACAAGAATCTCACGAAGGCGTATTGCTGTCGGATCTAATCAGTTCTGCTTTGATGTCTCCTGTCCACGTTGGTCATCCGTCCGTTCCGCGTTGGTCAAATTCAAATTGTTCACTTACGCTGTTCAAGCGTAAAAGAATCGAATCCACAAAAGCTCATTCAAGCGAATCATAGAGTTCCGTCTGTTCGTGAGATATATATACAGAGATTATTGGATGGAACGAATGAATTGTATTCCAACAGTTATTGTCTCGAGGGTAGTGATGATGATGGTGTCGGTGATGGTGATGGTGATGTGAGTTGTATAGTTTGTATTAGTGGTATATAGGGTGACAGCGGTGTGCGTGGTTTGCGTGGTGGCCTTCTTTCTGCAGTGCCTTGCGGCGGTGACGGTATAGTAAAGATGGCTGTGCACTGTGCATGTACTGTAGATGGTAAGTTGCACTGGGGGCAGTGGTTAGTAAAATTGGAGTATATAGTGGTGATGAGTATGCATGGTTGGCATGGGCGGAGTTTATCAGGGGCTAGGGGGTTAAGCCCCCCCATGAAGACCCAGATTCATTTTTTACCGTGTAAATTGTATCTTTTTCCGGGCTTAGCCCCCCCAAGAAGGTTTTAGCCCCTCCAAGAACGGAAACCAGACTCCGCCCATGGTGGTTGGTGAGTATGAATGGTCGATGTGGATGAGTTGAACGTCGTGGTGAAGGTGAAGAGCATTTTTTTACACGGTCTACACACGCGGTGCATATATATATATATATATATATATATATATATATGGTTTGGTAAGATGCGTTTTATCGCAACCTGAAAAGTCACGCCCTTTCCAGCCGAGATTGGTGTCGGGAGCGCTTCTGAATTGTAGTCCTGTATAAATCTCCATAACGAATTTCCGGTAACGAATACGGTTGCACTGCTAATATGGAATTGAATAAGTTCCGTGTGATTCATATATATATACATATATAGTCTATATATACATATATATATAGTCTATATATATAGTCTATATATAATTCCTTCTAAGTTCTGTTCCGGTTGAACGACTTTCTGGATTTTCAACTGAGGATCTTATCAGAGGCCTTAATCGATAAAATTAATGGTCGTGACGACAACCACGGATGGCATTGTTAGCATCCGACTTATAAGAGGCCAAGATAATTTTTAGCCTGTTTGAAAGTCATTCTGTTTCTTCTCAGTCGAGGTCTCTTCCGACTAAAGGCCACAGGTCAATGTTTACTTGTGTCTAGCACTTGCGAGACACTTACAGACACAAACTATGTGTACCGAGTTGTTCCTATAGCGATGAATCTTCAGTTCATTTCCAGGGCATCTGTTCCTCTGGAATGATTTTGTGTCGATGGGAATGGATGTGGAAAACGGGCGAATTCCTGGAACTCAAGTTTGTTTGTCTGCATGGACGCTATAGGATAATGTCACTCCTTCGCGACTATTTTATCGCTGCCACCATCGCTGCGAGGATTCAAACTCTTTAGAAAGCATTAAAAGTGTAGAAATATATATATAAGCACAGACCGAATCTATATAGTCCAGCTCCAAGAAGAGAATGCTTGGAATGCAGAAAGCACAGTTTATAAAGGCCCCTATAGTTTCCTGTTGTTTATACAGGCGCGAATAAACTATACACAGCAGGCAGAAGCTAACCAGTTCCTAAGAGGTTTCTATTTCGAACCTCGATAATAAATGAGATGCCGCGTTATATATAATATATATATATATAATATATACATATACACTCTATCTGGTTAATCATTTTGGTTCCTCTTCCTCTGACTCCCCTTTATATCGCAGAGCAATGTGAAATACATGGATGCATACAATGTTTGTCTACGTGTGGGAATATTGAACTGCACGGGGCGAGTTCTGAGCGCTTATATGCCTATCCCTGTCAGAAGACAATAACCTTAAATGCGTCTACAATGCAATACCATACAATGTCGAGTATTGATGACGCAGCGAAACAATTAAGAAACTGTAGGAGAGCCAAATGGGCAAATATCTCGCAAAGTATACCACCGCCATTACCACCATTCATGACGATTCCAACTAACATAGGTTAATATCAGAAAGTCAAACTATTATCTGTCTTATAAGACAGATATAGTGCTAAGCTCTAAGGTAGGCAAATTCACAGCAACATCACAATAACTGATGTAAACTATTCAATACTTTCTTACAAGGAAAGACAGAAAAACTCTGACTAAAGATCTAAGCAACAAAACATTTCGGTTTACTGCGATGATCACTCAGACAATCAACAGACCTACATGTAGATCTGGATTTTCTGTGGCGATAGAGACAAAATAGCCAGAGCGAACACAGTGGACAGCTTGAGGTGTGCATAATTACCTATGTAGCCTAAACACACTCGTCTCAATTATCAGTATTAATTATAGACAATGGATCTTTGGTTTAAAGGATCTTTCAACTGCGTCGCAATTCAACAACCTTGGCTGACATAATTATATACAATCCGATCCTCCGTATAATATTATATGCGCACTTCGTGGCTCACTGAGATGCAGCCCGACCGACTGACCGACCAACGAAATACTAAGGGAATAACCGACTAAACGACTGAACAACCGACTGTAAGACCTGTAAGACCGACTGAAAGACGACTGAAAGACCGACTGAAAAACCAACTGAAGGCCTTAAAAGTCGAAGATCATTCAAACGACATCTATATATAAATAAAGAGAAGATTATGTCTGTCTGTCTGTCTGTCTGTCTGTCTGTCTGTCTGACTGTCTGTCTTTCTGTCTTTCTGTCTGTCTGTTTGACCGGGATGCATTTCCACAGTTTTTGAGCTTTTCACTCCAAACCTTCACTACTGTGTAGGTCTCGGCATGAGACACCCCAACGAGGGGTTGGCGTTTCTCTACCACCATGGGGGCCAAGATGGGGAGGGGTGAGTCCCAAATTGTTTTCACTTTTTTGGCAATTAGTCTGAAACTTTGTACCTAGACAGAAGGCCATCAGAGCCACCCGGTGGAGTGGTTGGCGAATCTTTAACACCATGGAGGCACGGTGGGGGCTGCGAAAACCCTAATTTTCGCTATAAATTTCCATTCCCTTGCCATAGTTTCACAGTTAGACAGATTTTTACGCGGGCCAACTCGCCTCTACTCAGCCCACACCTCGACCCGCAGGGCCGGGTGGGGCATGGGTGGGGGTGGGGGGAGGCGTGGACGCGGTGGAGAAGAAAACTTTCCCGAAAACCGAAATTTCATGGGTGGCATACCGCTCGAGGTCGGAGTGTGGTGTGGTGGGTGGAGTGGGATGGGGTGGGGTGGGGGTGGGGGATGATGGGGGGAATTTTTCCGAATACACAAATCTCACGGGTGGCGTACCTGTGGAGGTCGGAGTGTAGTGTGGTGTGGTGGGGTCGGGGGTGGCGGGTGGGGGTGGGGTGGGAGTGAAGTGTGTGGGGGGATGGGGTGGGGTGGGTGGGGGCGTGGGGTGGAGAGTGGAGTGGTGGGCGGGGTGGGGCGGGGGGTGGGGTGGGGAGGAGTGGGTGGGTGGGGTGTGGAGGAGTGGGGGTGGGATTGGGGTGAGGGATGGGAAATGGGAGTGGGGTTGGGGTGGGGGATGGGGTTGGAGTTGGGTTGGGAAGGGGTGTGAGGATTCGGTGGTGGGGGGAATTTTTCCGAAAACCCAAATTTCACGGGTGGCGTACCGGTGGAGGTCGGAGTGTTGTGAGGTGGGGGGTGGGATGGGGTGGGTGTGGTGAGGTTGTGGCCGGGAGCGGGTCGTATCCTAAATTTCCCGGGCAACGTCGGGTACCCCAGCTAGTCTTAGATAAGTCAAGATAGAATGATGTATTTTGTTGTGAAGCTATTATTATATCAGCTTCACACAATGTTCTAGCACCATCTTCTGCCATCATACATGTGCACCATCACAGTGTTCGTGCTGCTGCATGGTCCTTTCATCCACCTTTGAAGCCCTCTCCCAAACACCATGGCAGTAGAGGCCTTCAGGCGCTTCAATTAATCGTCGGATAAATCATTAAATGTGCGCAAGTGCAAATCCTTTTTTAAGGTATAGGCCCACATGCATGCATAGCCTCCCATCATTTCTGCCGCAATCTCCTCTCCCTCCTCCATCCAATCTCCTCTCCCTCCTCCAGTATAGTCCAATCTCCTCTCCCCCCTCCATCCAATCTCCTCTTCCTCCTCCATCCAATCTCCTCTCCCTCCTCCATCCAATCTCCTCTCCCTCCTCCATCCAATCTCCTCTCCCTCCTCCATCCAATCTCCTCTCCCTCCTCCATCCAATCTCCTCTCCCTCCTCCATCCAATATCCTCTCCCTCCTCCATCCAATCTTCTCTCCCTCCTCCATCCAATCTCCTCTCCCTCCTCCATCCAATCTCCTCTCCCTCCTCCATCCAATATCCTCTCCCTCCTCCATCCAATCTCCTCTCCCTCCTCCATCCAATCTCCTCTCCCTCCTCCATCCAATCTCCTCTCCCTCCTCCATCCAATATCCTCTCCCTCCTCCATCCAATCTTCTCTCCGTCGTCGTGACCTATTGGTTCAAGTGTTAACCTTGCATTATAACGCAGAGAGCACATGCAGGTTCGAATCTCATCTCATGAGACGGTTGCAGTGTTACGGACCTTATATAGCGCCGTTGTTTGCCACCTGACGTTCTGCAGTTGCGCTGGATATATATATATATATATTCATGCGCAATGATGATGATGATGATGATGATGATGATGATGATGATGATGATGATGATGATGATTGATGATGATGATGATGATGATGATGATGATGATGATGATGGTGATGATGATGATGATGATGATGATGATGATGATGATGATGATGATGATGATGATGATGATGATGATGGTGATGATGATGATGATGATGATGATGATGATGATGATGATGATGATGATGATGATGATGATGATTGATGATGGTGATGATGATTGATGATGAGGATGATGATGATGATGATGATGATGATGATGATGATGATTATGATGATGCTGCTGCTGCTGCTGACGATGACGATGACGATGACGATGACGACGATGATGATGATGATGATGATGATGATGATGATGATGATGACGATGATGATGATGATAAAATAATATAATAATGATTCTTGTTTCTGTGGATAATTTTTTTAATTCCTGAGGAATGAGTCTGAGGTATTCAACACGGGTAAATCATTTATAGCATAAACGATCTATTCTTCCGTCTTCTATTATTATGTTCTAGCAAAAAACCTTCATTCGTTTCGCATTACCAACTGACATGACTTCAGCACCCAGCTGACAGTAGGACTATAACACGGCAGAGAGAGAAAACGGATGCTGCACTAAATAATTCCAAACATATTCATCCTCCTCTTTCTGCCATTCATACTTCCACTCTTTTCCTATTATTTCCACCTTTTCCATCGTCTCCTTCCGCTCTCCCACTCCCATCGTCACCTTGCGATTCCAATCATCACCTTGTATTGTCTCACTCCCATTCATCAGGGCTCCGGGTCCACTTTTCATTCTCTCTTTTCCAGCTTCATTTCTCACCTCCTCAGTCTCATCTGCAGATTCGCAGTCGAACTTTATCTCTCATGCACTGCCTCATCTTTATCCTCCAACTCCTCGTTTATTCTTCTGTCGATTTAATCATCACTATCGATCCAGTTTTTTTCCTGCATGTCTTAAATCATCGCTTCCTCCGTTGTTTCTCCATTTCCTCCGCATATTTTCTCCGTTTCATTCCTTTCCTGGCTATATCCTGTCTTCCATCATTGACGTATGAGTTCTCTTCTCTTCTCCTATATAACTGCACTTCCTTAAATTTATTCTTTGCTCCGAATTCCATTTTCTGACTCATCGTCGCATTTTTTCAAGTGCTTTCTCCTCATTCATCATCACCCTGCACACTCCTCATGATTATGCTTCTTCCTCATGATTATGCTTCTTCCTCATGATCATGCTTCTTCCTCATGATTATGCTTCTTCCTCATGATCATGCTTCTTCTTCATGATCATGCTTCTTCCTCATGACCATGCTTCTTCCTCATGATCATGCTTCTTCCTCATGATTATGCTTCTTCCTCATGATCATGCTACTTCCTCATGATCTAGCTTCTTTTTCATGATCATGCTTCTTCCCCATGATTATGCTTCTTCCTCATGATTATGCTTCTTCCTCATGATCAGGGCTTAAAGTGTGGCTGGACGGTCATGGACGGCGTCCATGCACTTATTTTAAAATCTGAACGCCGTCCTGCCACTTATTGGCTAGCACAGGCTGGAAAGGTAAGGGGCGTCCAGGCACTTCTTTTGGAGAGGTAAGGGGCGTCCAGGCACTTATTTTTCCACACTTTTAGCACTGCTCATGATCATGCTTCTTCCTCATGATTATGCTTCTTCCTTATGATTATGCTTCTTCCTCATGATTATGCTTCTTCCTCATGAGTATGCTTCTTCCTCATGATTATGCTTCTTCCTCATGATTATCCGTCTTCCTCATGATTATGCTTCTTCCCCATGATTATGCTTCTTCGTCATGATTATGCTTCTTCTTCCTCATGATTTTGCTTATTTCTCATAATTATGCTTCTTCCTCATGATTATGCTTCTTTCTTTATGATTATGCTTCTTCCTCATGATTATGCTTCTTCCTCATGATTATGCTTCTTCCTCATGATTATGCTTCTTCCTTATGATTATGCTTCTTCCTTATGATTATACTTCTTCCTCATGATTATGTTTCTTCCTTATGATTATACTTCTTCCTCATGATTATGCTTCTTATTCCACTGCTATATATTATTCGATCTCATGCATTGCATCTGTATCAGAAGTTTCAGTATCGTCTGCTGTTAGTCTATACTTGTCCTGCACGTTCAGTAGACGGACGTCGTAATCAGCCGACAGCGATTGATACCCGAGGCAGGCTCTTTCCTCTACTGCTCCATTCTTCTCCATCTCCATATGTTTCATTCCCTTTCCTTTTCCTGTGCACTTCTCCACGTTTCCTTCCACTCAGACCACCAGACAAATGCAATCGACGTTCGTCATCATCAGCCGACGCAGATTAATGAGACGTATTCGCATCTCTTAGGTTATGAATAGCAGCCACTCAGCCTCAAGCGATTCAATCCATTTCTGCCACTTAATCCATCATCATATCAGCAGCAGCAGCAGCCACATCTTCAAATCTGCACTGCTTAAGATAAGGAGTCATTTTGTAGCTCATTTTCCTCAGAGCTACGCCGCACCCATTAACCGAGAGGGTCGTAAAAACGCGACAACAACCGGCCGTCGAGATGTTCCAATCCATCAAGTTCAATCCGATTAATAATATTATTCGGTAGCGATTCATCCTGAAGTCAATAGTGTGTCGTTCCTCTTCATCGCTAGTGAAAGTATACCATATAGCAAGGCAGCCAATCACTCTTTAGGGATCACGAAAGGGCGCTAGATGAATGTTTGTTCACATTAAAAAATAAGCCTGTCGTTAGAGACCTCAGCGTGTTGAAGCGCAGATATGATTCTTAAATTAATCGGATTCCTCGGTTATGCACCCAAAACCCGATGCAGATTAAATGCCTTTACACTCGTAGTAAGATTTTTTCCTATAAAAATAAAATGCATGTATCGGGTATAATTTTTTATGATCAGGATAAAGTTATTCAATATAACAGATCGCTTAACTACAGCCACTGAATAATATGAGGTGTACATAATATACTATAGGCTATAGCCTATACGTATAGCTGAATCTGGCTGAGCGTCTCTCGAATCCGTTTTTTTTCTCTCGTGGAGAATAATAAACAGTCTTGACAGAATCTGATATCGGCAAATATCGACAAGTTGGTCTATATCGGTAACAATGTAGATTGCGATTTCGACAGGAAGCAATGCGTCTAAATCACGCAGTTCACGTAGCATTCAGCCGTTGCTTTCTCTGTGGGTCACTCAACTGCGCTTTCTGATTGGCATTTCTATTCAAGGTGGCTGAATAGAAATCCGATTTCGCCTGGCATTTCTATTAAAACGCACCTTTGATTGGTGTTTCCATGCAAAGAACCCACCATGTCTATGTATGCATGTCTTTTTCTGACTGTTCTTCACCAGACCTTGGCTAACCATGTGTCACCCAGACACTAATGCGTAACCATGAGCAATGTCAATTTTTTTATTAAGAATAATATCTAGTACATCTATACTTCTAACCAAATCTACTATAGTAAAGTTCTAGAAACACCACAAACTTCATCGTTAGGCCTACATCACGTTGCTAAGATACACAAGGAGTTATTATTAGGCCTAAACAAGTGTTAATTGGCTTACTGTAAAGACATGCTATATATAAAGTGCTTCAAAACTCAACTAAATTATAAATTTAAGACTATAAAGGTTTATGCTTCTTAGCTCACTATGGTTCAATGTAGGCTACAACATGCGATTAAAAAAAACTAACTAAAATATACATAGACCTTACATGTACGCAGGCAAGCATGCAAAGGGTGCTCATTAGTGTAGTGCTGAACGTATTGAATATTCAATCGATAGATCTGGGTTCAAGTCCTTCACAGACATAAACTTGAATCGAGCTTTATGGTTCGTCTGAGCACACTATACATGCAGGGTGGGCCAAAAAATACCCTCTACGGTTTTTCAATATCTTGACCACAAGCAAGAGTTTCGAAATGAAATTTTACAGACTCGTAGACAATTCATATTTACACATCATGGCCAGATTTCATCCAACTATTTCAAACAAAAAGTTATATCACTCTATTAATGCATGTATCGGGTATATCAGGATAAAGTTATTCAATACAACAGATCCATATAACACACATCCATCCATGGCAGACTTCAGGCTACTTTTTGTTGCGTTACGTTTTTGAATCGTCAAAAAACGGTGGGTGGCCTCACTAAAAGTGATATAAATTTAGTTCTGTTTGAAATATTTTGATGAAATCTGGCCATGATGTGTAAATATGAATATTGTGTCCTACGCCTATGATTGCAGCCGTCAGCAGTGCTAACGTGTAAGCAACTGAACGATGAACTACTCGTGCTGTTCCTGCTCCAGAGTCGACTGCACCTGTTGCAGTATTTAGTAAACTCCAGTTCACCTGCACGTCACTCGGTGCAAACCCGAATGCTCCGAATAATAACAGCCGAACTCGGATCTCATTCCAGGTGTGATCTAACCGCCGCTTCAGTTCAACGGACGAGGCAGAGTATATATTATAGGGCTCTAATAGAGGGGCTCGTCGGGAGAGGTGCCAAGCTCCGTATCCATCTCCTGGCCTGCACGAATAGCGTAGAGGCTGCGGAAGATATGAATGGAATCGAAGGAGAAAGGGAAGGAGGTGCAGGGTGGGCGGAGGGGAGCGTAACAGCTGCTGTCAGACTAACCATGGCAACCTGAAATAAACAGCTGTCTATAGATAGCAGACACTACAAACCGACGTCAGACATTACGGTATAACCGTGAGTCAATAAAATCTCAAATGATCTGCAGATCAGCGTTACAGCACTCTTGTTATTCGGTCTTTATTCTTATTTACTGGACTCTTGTTCCGGTGTCTAGAGCCTCCGTTTCCGTTTCTTCTCCACGCGTGACGTCACTCTTTTAGAGTTTGTTTACGCCTGCAATTCAACGCTTCAACAGTTTCCTGCTTCATTACCTCATCATATTTTTGTTTTTTGTAGCGCTATTCCGATCTATTTATTCATTTAATATTCTGGTGCTAAAAATGAGGGGAGACAATGAATGGATAGCCACAAATATAATTTTTGCCACCGATCATCTTATACCGATCAATTTATATCGATCATCTTATACCGATCATCTTATACCGATCATCTTATAATCGATCATCTTATACCGATCATCTTATACCGATCATCTTATACCGATCATCTTATAATCGATCCTCTTATACCGATCATCTTATACCGATCATCTTATATCGATCATCTTATATCGATCATCTTATACCTATCATCTTAAACCGATCATCTTATACCGATCATCTTATACGGATCATCTTATACCGATCATCTTATACCGATCATCTTAAACCGATCATCTTATACCGATCATCTTATACGGATCATCTTATACCGATCATCTTATACCGATCATCTTATACCGACCATCTTATACCGACCATCTTATACCACTCTCTTCCTGACTTGTTTTCAGACGAAGAAACGAATATAAGGCGATCGAACTCTTCTCCAAATGCATTCTATATAATATGACATGCAGTCAACATCATCCGAAATATAGGCTTCAACTTTTATGAGGCAAAATGCGGACTGATCGATAAATAGACAGAAAGAGAGTCATCTATATGGATGGATAGATGGATAGGTAAATTGATAGAATGCATAGATGGATGGATGGATGGACGAACGAACGGACGGACGGACGGACGGACGGACGGACTGACCGACGGACTGACGGACGGATTGATGGATGGATGGATGGATGGATGGAAGGATGGATGGATGGATGGATGGATGGATGGATGGATGGAAGGATGGATGGATGGATGGGTGTATGAATGGATGGATGGATGGTTGAGTGGATGGATGAACGGATGGATAGATAGATAGATGGATGGATGGATGGATGGATGGATGGATGGATGGATGGATGGATGGATGGATGGATGGATGGATGGATGGATAGATGGATCATAATGCCATCAAATCAGATAGCATTATATGACTGACAGATCCTATAGAGGTAGACTATAGCTGCTTTGTTCGACTTCCTACACAGGTGTATATCCGCATCCGATCTACATATTTTTTAAAGAAAATCTGCCTGAATTGGGACGCGATAAAAACGCCTGCAGGGGTCGTCCACTCAACGAGAAGGCGTCCTTCCCTGTTGCATGTCGCAGAGACTCGCTTGCTTCCATGGCAACAGTTCCGAAGAGGTCGCCTGATTGGCCTGATGGCACTTCATGTCTGTGCTCTTGAGCCACTTGTGGCCCTCGATGGGTAGCCAGCGTATATTGACTGAGGACAGTGTGCAGACCTCGAGTGATGCTACATCGTCACAAGACAAACAATGTAATGACAAAATGATATATATATACTGATTGCATATCCATCGATTTATCTATGTATCTATCTACCTACTTAGCCATGCATGTATTGTATAATATATATTATGTCAGTATGTATGTGCGACTATCCGCCCATCCATCAATCCATCCAGGCTCCATCCATCCATCCATCCATTCATCCAACAATCCATTCATGAATTCATCCATGATCCATCCAACCATCGATCCATCCATCTTTTCCTTTTACTCATGCATCCACCTATCTATCTATCCATTTAATTATTATGTATATATAGTATGCAAATATATGCATATATACTACCTATCTTACTATCTATCTATCCATCCATCCATCCATCCATCCATCCATCCATCCATCCATCCATCCATCCATCCATCCATCCATCCATCCATCCATCCATCCATCCATCCATCCATCCATCCATCCATCCATCCATCCATCCATCCATCCATCCATCCATCCATCCATCCATCCATCCATCCATCCATCCATCCATCCATCCATCTATCTATCTATCTATCTATCTATCTATCTATCTATCTATCTATCTATCTATCTATCTATCTATCCATCTATCTATCTATCTATCTGTCTACCTATCAGTCGGCCAATGCACATACGCCTGCCTGGCAACGATTTCTTTGATAGTAAATTAACAGCCAATTATCATACTATCAGAACTGTCGCAGCTGCTGATAATCCCACAACTGCTATTACAATACTGTTGCGGAAACATTTCGTCGACGTCGTCGTCATCATCATCATCATCAACATCATCATCATTATGCTCATCATCATCATGAATATTGCTCTCGTTGTCAGTAATATTAAGTTTTAGTGTTCCTACTAAGTTAGTACTGACTTAGGTCATGGAGTTTGATTCAGGACAAAATTCCAGAGTTGCTACTTTGACGGCTGTCTTCGTGTCTATACTAAGTAGGCCTATTATAAGGAAGAAGAAATGACCTTTAACAAAACAAGTAGCAGTGATCCCGATGCATTCTCGCCTTGCCAACCTACAACTCATTGACGTAATTACATATGATCAACAAATCTCCAGGTACATTAAAACTTTTATTTTATTTTATTTGTTTCTCCATTTCTATAGCGCCCATTGAAGCTCCCTACTCAGAGGTGGTTCCGACTACAGCGCGGACACTGCGTCAGAGTTTCACGGAAAAGAGCCAAAGCAATTGCGAGTGAAAGACTTGCTCAAGATCCCTACGCGGCGGCTTGAGGGTGGATTCGAACCTGTAACCCTCCGACTCCAAAGCACCGACGCCGCCACTAGACCACCGCACCCCACAATGGACTACAGCGATGCATTGGACGATGTCGGATGGCGGTGTAATGTAAAAACAATGTAGTCAATGCATTGCTACAATAATTATACTCTCGCATAATAACATGATCTTCTCCTGCTCTCCTGCTAGCCGTTGTGCTGTGCTATGATCATGGGCGGAGACCTAGAAGGGGACAGGGGGGGCGGTCCCCCCCAATGAAAGTGTTGGGGGGGGGACGGCCCATGCATTTGTCCCCCCCAATGTTTGAGCGTCAAGACGTTTTGGGGCGGCGAAAATAGAAATATTTCGGTGAGATTTGACCCGGATGACTAAAAAAAAAAGGTCATCAACTTTTTGGCGGCGAAAAAAAATTTTTCCCCCAGATTTCGCCGGTCGTCGGAAATTTTTCGAAAATCTGGCGTCTTTCCGTCCCCCCCAATTCTCGGCCCAGGTCTCCGCCTATGGCTATGATCCTCTTCTGCTCTCCCTTCTCTCTGCCTGTGTTTGTCTGTGTCTGTCTGTGTCTGTCTGTGTCTGTCTGTGTCTGCCTGTCTACCTCCCTCCCTCCATCTCTCTCTCTCTCTCTCTATGTCCGTGTCTGTCTGTCTCTCTGTTCCTCTCTATCTCTTTCTTTCTCTCTTTGTCTCTGCGTGTGTGTGTCTCTCTCTCTGTCTCACTATCTCTACCTGTCTCTCTCTCTCTCTCCTTCTCTTGCACTCTGGATGTTGATGGTCCTAACGGCAAAAAATTGTTGCTCGTGATTGGAACCTATTGTACATGTACGTGGAATAGTTTATGCCTAAGCCAAGGAATGACAAGTTCCATGTGCGCTGCTGATGTTCACAGTTTCACACCTGCAGACCCATCTACATGTACATGTATGTCGTCAAAACAGCCGTCTGCCTGAAAATGGTCTCATGAAATCAGTGACATATTAAGTAAACCGTTGCAGCTCAAGTCATTCAATGCACCACTGAGTCTATATAATACTGATAGAACTTTTTATCGTCGGTCCCCCTATCGGCTCAAGTTGGAAATCCGGTGGTTGGGTTCAGTGTGTGTGTGTGTGTGTGTAGGTGTGTGTGTGTGTGTAGGCGTGTGTGTGTGTGTGTGTGTGTGTGTGTGTGTGTGTGTGTGTGTGTGTGTGCGAGCAGTGACATCTCTAATAATTTATTAAAGCAATAATTCTTGATAACTTTTGACTGTTCTCTCTCAAAATGAATCTTAGTATCATTTCGGATGGTGCGCCTGTAATTGGATTCCATGACGGCGCCACAAAAATGTGAATTTTCAATTAAAATTGCGTGCAATTGGTTTAATCTATTGAATGACTTTTCTGATTTTGGTTTCTGTTCTTTATGTCCGAGTTCTTCTTCTGCTCTTATGCTCTCTATGGGACTGAGTGTTATCCGTATACAGTCGCTGGTGAGTGCGTGTCTGAAGTTGTGGTCCAAAAACCAGACAGAGCAGTCCTGAGTTATTACTGGCGCTAAGAATGCAGAGACCGATTGAGCATATAACGATGCCTCTGCATTAGCTACAGAGACAGAGGTCAAGCCAGATGCTACAAGTACCAGGTCTGTGCTGATGTATAGAAGAGGATGTAATTTTTACGCTGCTCTTAAACCTGGACCCCTGGACCAAGGTTCTGAAGCGAAGAGAATTGTCCGCAAACTAAGCTAATCGCCAGATTTAGTCGCTGCCCGAACTGAACGACTGAATTGGAATGCGAACAGATCAAGGTTAAGGACGAATTGGTGGAATGTGATGTGGAAGAAATGTGAGGCAAGTGGAAGGAGGGAAGAATGGAGGAAGAACAGGTGGGTGGTCGGAGACAGTGAAGGATCGAGAATCGGATGGATGGAGAGAATTGATCGTGGAAAGGCGGATGGCTGCATGCAGAGAGAGAGAGAGAGAGAGAGAGAGAGAGAGAGAGAGAGAGAGAGAGAGAGAACTTAGAGAAACAGAGAGAAACAGACAAACAGACAGAAAAGACAGAGGCAGAGACAGAGAGATGCAGAGAGACGCAGAGAGAGACAGACAGGCATACATGTAGAGACAAGGAGACAAAGAGACAAGGACAGAGACAGAGTTAGTCAGAGAGTCAGAGGCAGAGACAGAGACAGAGGCAGAGGCAGAGACAGAGACAGAGATAGATACAGAATGAAAGAGGATGAGACTGATGTTTGGAGAGACGGACGGACGGAAAGAAGGAGAGGGAATCATCTCCACACGTAGGAGGTTGCGTTGTAGTTCAGTGATGCAATTAAGCGGATTTCAATTTTTATTCTAGGTTTAGATGCATCGATAGAAGAATTTCGATTGTACATAGTGAGACCGGATGAAGACAATGGAACAGAGGTGAGACTAATAGCACCTCGGCTGATAATGCTGCGGAGACTAATGTTGGTGATGTGGCCACCTAGGATCGGCTAAACGATGCGGCCACCACCACCACCACCACTACTACTACTACCACCACCACCACCACCAGCAGCAGCAGCAGCAGATACAGCAGCAGCAGCCGGTGCTACGAAGGAAGCGATAAATTCCTCTTAGGACGATGACTGAAAGCGATTAGTTAATGCCTGCACAAAGTGCACAGCTTCTTCTCCAGCGTCATGTATAATGCATGCATTGCAGTCTGTGTGTTTGCCTCTGTCTCTGTCTGTCTGAATCATGGCTGTCTCTCTCTTTCTTTCTATTCCTCTCTGTCTGTCTGTCTCTGTCTGTTTGTGTGTATCTATCTATCTATCTATCTATCTATCTATCTATCTATCTATCTATCTATCTATCTATCTATCTATCTATCTATCTATCTATCTATCTATCTATCTATCTATCTATCTATCTATCTATCTATCTATCTATCTATCTATCTATCTATCTATCTATCTATCTATCCATCCATCCATCCATCCATCCATCCATCCATCCATCCATCCATCCATCCATCCATCCATCCATCCATCCATCTATCTATCTGTCTGTCTGTCTGTCTATATGTCTATCTGTCTATCTGTATGTCTATCTATCTGTCTATCTATCTGTTTGTCTATCTGTCTGTCTGTCTGTCTATTTTTCTGTATTTCTGTCTATCTATTTTTCTGTATGTCTGTCTATCTATCTATCTATCTGTCATCTATACCTTGTATCTCCAGTTACTACAAGTGCCTTCGTCTGTTTCTGTGTATCTATCTATCCTTCTGGTGATCTGTACTTGCGTTTCGTCTGACTATCTGCATGTATAGTTGCTTGTCCAGTGTCCACCCGTCTGCCTGTGTGCGCGTCTGTGTGCTTGTCTCTCTGCTTGTTTCTCGGTCTCTGTTGTTCTGTTGTTCTATGTCCATATGTGGAGTGACTGAATTAGAAGCATACCATGGATTGTACAGGAAGTTTTTCTACGCCTTAATTTGTTGAAAATAATATATCGAGACATTAATTTTCTTCTATTCTACAATTTCTATTTAAATATAAGGACCAAATAACCTGCGCATTGAAATATTAAATGCACGTGCGCGACTGCGCGCGTGGCTACATGTATGTCTGCATGGATGGGATTGAAAATACCGACAAAACAATCTGGCCGTATACCTACTCACTTTCATAATTTATTATGACCGTCTACACCAACAAGATCTTGCTGGCTTTGCGTTGACTTAGTCGGAGTCCTCCTTTGCCTTTGGTCTTTTACATCTTCTGTGATCTTCGAGTTGTGTTGTGAGTCGCTTCCCACTCAAATGACAATTCGATATCAAGTGCTTCCTTGCATCACACTCGACATCGTCCGTTCAGTCGATAAGTCTGTCCGTCTCATGTGTATACGCTTCTCAGTGATGACGCCGACGACGCCGCCGATCAGTCGGTCGGTCGGTCGGTTGGTCTGCGGTTCGACACCGCCTGCCCTCTGCGGCGGTTGCGGCGGCGGTTGCAACGGTTGCGGCGGCGGCGGCTGAGGCGGCGGCGGACGGGTCTTGGGTCATGGGCGTCGAATCGATCGGTGCTATGATGAGGGTGATGGGCTTCATGGAACATGTGTTGCTAAGTCAACATGGCCCGGATACGATCACAGACATGGCTTTGAAATCGTATCACGCAAACGGCGATGGCGTCCTGGAAACTGCGGAGGGGTCTGGCCGAAGGAAGGGGGGGCGAGAGAAATTAGGGATGGACGTGAATGGGATATTACATATATATATATTATATATATATGAAGTGGAAATGTCGATCTCTGAATCAGCCACGTGCTTTATTAAGCCAGTTCAAAAGCCGATTTAAAACAAACGTAGCTGCAATCAATTGAGTATTATGTCGTCTGTTTGATGACTCGTGAGTGATAATAGAGGATTGCTGAAGTGACGGTCAACACTGACAGTCGATCTGTCAACTGAGGCAACGATTTGTGGTGTGATGTGTTTAACCTAGTCAAACGACGGAGGAAGGTAATTGAAACAGAAAAACAGATGCATGGTCTCATGCCGTGGAAGAATGAAATCGCCAGAGCAATGGAGAGAGAGAAAGAGAGAGAGAGACAGAGAGAGAGAGAGAGAGAGAGAGAGAGAGAGAGAGAGAGAGAGAGAGAGAGAGAGAGAGAGAGAGAGAGAGAGAGAGAGAGAGAGAGAGAGAGAGAGATAGAGAGTGAGAGAGAGAGAGAGATAGAGACAGAGACAGACAGAGACAGACAGAGACAGGCAGAGACCAACAGAAGCCGAGAGAGACAGGGAGAGAGAGAGCTATAGAGAGGGAAATGCAAAGGCAGCATGCAGGATTTTGTAGCCTAACTTCTTTTTGTCCAACGTTTGGTAAATGTGGATGTATACAGCTGGCAAAAAAGTAATCCCTAACGTATTTTGCAAATATCTTGAGCGGAAATTAGAATGTTAAAATCAACTTTTTACCAGCTTAAAGCCAATTCATATTTACATACAATAGCCAAATTACGCCCAAAAAATAAAATCGATCAGCAAATTTCAGTATTTCACAGACGCTTCAATGCATGCTGAAGTTAATTCTCATTATCACCAAAGCCTTCTTGATTAAAATAAACACTACAATTAAATTCTATATAATCTTATATATATGACCTGCGTCTATCTGCCAATTCTTAGACTGCAGCTGATTATGTAAATCGATCCGAACTATAATAGTTCAACAGTCAGCTGATCACTGTTTCTTTCTCTCATTGAGCCTGTGTCTTTTAGTCTGTTTCTTTGATTGCTTTCTCTCTGCCTGCTTGTATACACATAATTATGCCCTACTTCTGCCAGTCCCTGTCTTTTCTTCAGTCAATCATGCAGACTGTCTGGCCATATGTTTATCAAAATGGTTTTTCGTCCGTCCGTCCGTCCGTCCGTCTGTCTGTCTGTCTCTCTCTCGTCTTTAATTCTTTTGTGTCATCGCAAATGGCTGTGCTTTTGCGCTGTATAGTCTCCACCTTCTGCTTTCCTCTGATCGCTCGTTCTTTTCTTCCGTTCTTGGTCCATTGCTTACCTGCCTACCTGCCTGTCTGCCTGCCTGCTTACCTGCCTGCCTGTCTGTCTGCCTGCCTGTCTGTCTGCCTGCTTACCTGCCTGCCTGTCTGCCTGTCTGCCTGCCTGCCTATCTGCCTGCCTGCCTGCTTGCACCGTCGGCACACCTTAGTGCTCCATCGCCATCCCGCCCACTCTGCCCCATCAACCTTTTCGTCTTGATTCCCCTTCGCCTGATCAATGGACGACGATTGTGTTTGCATATCCTTCGTCAATGGGATGAAAGTGATTCGAATTGTCAACTGCATGCATACAGCAGATGTCAGACACGAACAGAGACAGAGACACAGAGACAGAGACACAGAGACGGAGACACGGAGACGGAGACGGAGACGGAGACGAACAGAGGCATAAACAGAGAGAGACGGACGGACAGAGATAGGCGGCGATATGTACAACGAAGGAGATTGTTCAGATCGAGCGGGAGTTAGTATATATAGCACAGACAGATAAATGCTGAGAATTAAGAGGACAATGACCGAGAGGGACAGAGAGACAGAGAGAGACAGAGAAATTGTTTTATATAAAAGGGGCTCTGCTGCCAGTCAGATCCATCGCTCTAGAAACCGACGAAGTGGAACGCGATGTTCGATTCGATCACCACGTATATATAGACGACAAGATGAACCAGATGACCTGCACGATTCTATCGCCCAAGAACTTTTGCTGCTCCAGTGACTTTGCAAACGACCCGGGTACCGACCTTTCGGGTGATCGATGCGTGACCACGTGGGGCTCCTCCACCTGCCGCGAAGGCATTGAAAGGGGTTACAGTCATCCGCACCACTGCGCTACTTCTTCATATGGCGACGACCTTGACCCCGATGACCTTATCGGCCACACCTCCTCCGTCCTCCATCCAGCACCGATGAACTCGACTGAATTCAACCTCCTTCGATGTGGACTTGGATATTTGTCTCCACCTCCATCTCCCTCTCCCACCACCTCTCCGTCCTTTGACTACATTTCCAGTCGTCTTGACGCCAATGCGTTCTCCGCTTCGTCGCAATGCTTTCACGGAGGATATACCTTCGACGAGGGTAACGCTTGGTCGAAGAATATACAGTCTTGTCCTCCAGTCACTGATACATTGGCATCATCATACTATGAACACGACGTTCTGTCCTTTCTTCATCCACATCCCCCGCATCCTTCTCATGCTCAGTACTTCGTGGATTCGTGTTACGTGGAAGACCAGAGATGCCAGGATGCCGGTGATGCCAATATGGACGAAGCTAGTTTACATTTAACTCAATCCGACGCTGAAAAAGCAGCAACGATATCTGAACCGCAATCAACACGTAAACGAAGTCGACGAAAGGTAACGGAGTTGAGCTTAGACGTCGCTTGCCAATCCTCTCCAGAGTCCCAGTCCGCCTTCACCTCTTCCGTCCCCTCTGCTGTCTCCTCCTCATTGTCTTGCAGTTTTTCTTCCGTGCCGAACAAGTGGCACCAAAGACAAGCGGCAAACGTGAGAGAGAGGAAGCGCATGAAGACAATGAACGCCGCCTTCGATGGTCTGCGATCGAGGATTCCACTTGCGATGCCGACCGGATCATCAAAGAAGCCGACGAAGGTGGACATCCTGCGACTGGCCATCCACTACATTCGTCAGCTGACCGGCTTCATTCAGAACTATGACGTCATCGGGATCCCGGCTCCAACGGATGTGCAATCAAATATCAAGGGTAAGGTGATCAGAAGTTACCAACTGTGACTTAGTAATTGGTCACCAGTTCACAGGCAATTAGACTTAGTATAGGTCTACACATACGCACATTCAAAACAGCAGCAACAACTATATACTTAGATCTATGCCACTATTAATATACTACTCCTACAATTACCAGGCCCGACGACAGAAATTTCGGGCCCCTGGGCAGAGCAAGCATGGGCCCTCGAGCAAATTTAAATAAAAACAAATGGAAAAAATGTGGGCATGAATGTACGATTGGTCTTATATTTATGATTTTAGTCAGTTCTTAATGTTAAGAATTTAGTTTTCAAATAAATGATTATCCACAAGCAACCTTTCTGGATTTAACTGCAGGAAAATCGTCTATAATATCTCGGTAGTTCTACATTTTGCCTGTGAACCTTAACAGTGCGTTTCGGAAATGCTCTTTCTCCATCACCTGAGAAATTGTCCGGTTGTCTTGAAGTAGGCCCACCGTTTCTTATAGGCCTGTAGTAGCCTAGCCTATATGCGGTCTCAATCGTTTGTGTATAGACACGGGCTTTGGGGGCAGCAGGGCCGCATTAAGGCTAGTGCGGGCCCGGGTGCTGTGGTAACCTTGCGGGCCCTCCTCTGAGTATATTGTCAACCACTGGTCTACCATGGAGGCACATATACATGTAATTATACCGTGTTTCCTAATGAGTATACACTATACAGCCAGGAGATTTCCTTTGGTACGCGTGCAATTGTTTCTAAGGAAAAGTTTCTTACACTAGTAGATGTAGGTCTATACGTGACAGAAGGAACGAACGACTAGCTTCTTCAATTGTTACTTATATTTATAAGCCCTATGCTTATGTTCCATCCAGTTGATTTTCTTCATTGTTCCCACTTCCACATCTCGAACGCTTCCAGTCTTCTTATGATTATATTGCTTGCTCTCATGGTTCATGTGTCAAATCCATGCAAACAACACCACGTGCACTACATATCAATGTTTTATCATCCATTTATCTGGATTCCTGCTTTCTCTTTTCAGTTTATCGTATTTCTTAAATTTAAATTTATGAGTTCCTTCTTCCTGTTGTCAGGTCTAATAAAATATAGCATCATATTTCTTTCGCAGACTCCAATAATATCATGGCAAACCGCTTTATAGAGCATCATGATCTTCTTGCACCAATTATCTATAGGTCAAGAAATTATCGCAGAAGAGTAGGCCTACACAGTGAAAGAGATCGAGACAAAGAAAGTGGGTAGGACACAGGTTGTGGGCAGACTCATTGCGAAGAACGATCATGAAGGAAACACGAAGGGAAGCGAACAAGATGAGGACCACGACAGGTTATGGATAATAACAAATGGATAGGCCTATGGAAAGTTTGAGGAAGAGGCATCGGACATTTCAGCCAGCCTCAGAGACAGAAAACTAGAGAAGAAGATGATAAGCTATAATAGGTTTAAGAAATTAAGAGTTATACAATAACATGTTTTCTAACGTTATTTCTCTTATTATTTTAAAGGAGACAGTCAACATGATTGACCCGCATGGCTTATAATTTAAGATAGCCCATCACTTTTGATACCTTCTAAACAGGGCCGGATTAAGGCATGTTCAACATGTTCGACCGAACAGGGCCCCCACACTTTAGGGGGCCCCACACATGCTGGAAAAAAATTTCAGATAATTTTTTAGATTTTTAGCAAATTTCAACCAAACGACTAAAAAAAGGTCATCAAAACGTTTGGCCGAAGATCCGGAAAAATTTACCGAACAGGGCTCAACATTTCTTAATTCGACTCTGGTCCCAAAGATAAATTTACAATAACAATAAGTTCCTGTGATTTCAATCAATTCATAAGCTGGAACTAATAAATCGGATGTGTGGGAGAACTTTGCCAACATTTCGTTGACGATAACTTCGTATTTATTATTGTTGCAATATTGTTCCTAAGAAATTTCATCATTTCCGAAAATGCGGGCCCCAAAACCCGCGGGCCCGGGTGCTGCAGCACCCTTAGCACCTACCTTAATGCGGGCCTGGGGGGCAGCGCCAATATCAAAGCCAAACCTTTCTACAGTTTATATAATTTCAGCATTTTTATATGTCTTATCTATAATGTCATCTTTTGGAATTGCAAACTTCATTTTCATCCATTCGGTTATGATCAGCATGCATGCGCGTTTAATTCACTAAAATCAGCCGATGTAGAAGTGATTAGTGTACGGGTTCTGATTTGTCTTCTGATTTTAGATTTCGAATTGAAATAGTGTGCGACTACCAACTTTTGCCTTTTCATACATATTAGCATTTTTTAAAATCTTTTTATACTCCAGATAAGGGATTTTATATAGGTTGAGCCCGTCACCAGCAATCAACATTATGACCAAATTTGAATCGGTGTAGCCCGGGCCCCATCCGGGCCCCTAAAAATCGCGGGCCCTGGCACCCTCTGCCCTCCTCTCGGCGGGCCTGACAGCTACTCCTATAAAGGTTATAAGCCTACTACCACTTCTACTCCCACTACTGGTACATACGGTACGCCATCTCCTTCCGACTTTCAACTTGTGGCAAACTGAATGTCAGAGAAGCGATGAAACGTAATCCCAAATATTGAGCTTAGACAATAAAGTACGTTAAATAATTATACCACATGAGCATTGACTGTCATTCAACGCACGACAAACACAACGCTGAAGGCCACCGGGTATACATCAGAAGTCTAGCTATAGGTCTCTGACTCCCATGGGTCATTCGCTGGTAATATGTCACCATCAGATTTTGTCAATGAAAATATAAATTATTCGAAAAGGCATTGTTAGATATTTATAGACGGAATAATTGACAGTGAATCACTAGGGAATTACGGTTCAGCCCATTTTTAAATTGGTCAAAGATGGATCTATAGGGGGCTGCAGGAGGCAATTTCGCATTTCGCATTTGATCAATGGTAGCCATGTCAGTGAGTAAAGCGAATGGATAAGCCTGCTTCTGCAGGGACTAAAAAGTCTGCCTAAAGTTGATTATGTGGGTGGTGGATGGATGGATGGATGGATATATATAGGTGGATGGATGGATGGATGGAAGGAAGGAGGAGAGCAAGCGTGCAGAAGACAGACTGACAGCTAGGGAGGGCATGATGTTTCCGGGAGATGGAGAGGAAGGAAGTTAGGTAGACACAGAGATTTTTGCAACTACTGTTACATGTATAGTAGTTGCCCATCATGAGTGCCATCTGCTTGAAGTACAGCGATGATTCTTACAAATAAGGGGGCAGTGCTTGACGTGTGTGAAAAATAAGTGTCTGGACGCCTCTTATTATTCCAAAGGAAGTGCCTGGACGTCCCTCACTTTTCCAGGTTTTGCTGGCCAATAAGTGGTAGGACGGCATTTTAAAATAAGTTCATGGACGCCGCCCATGACCATCCAGCCACACTTTAAGCCCTGGAGAAACGTTTCCAGAACCTGAGCACAGATGAACCATGAATGGCAACTTTTTATGAAGAGGAGTTGCCAAATGACAACTCAATTAAAGCGCAGACGGAGCGCTAATCCGTATAAAATAAGTCTATTAAAGTTCGCTTCAAAATTACTGCATGCGAAATCATTGCCAGATGATCAAGAGCAGATTCGGATGAGCAAAGTTGATGTCTACTTCAGCGAATACTGCGTTTCGGCATCGAATTTAAGAAGTGGAAGTGGAAGGGACGGGACGGAGGGAGGGAGGAAGTCTAAAAAATCGACTTTGTTGTAGATTTTATTCAAACAGGCACTTCACAATTTTCTTGTTTAAACAGAGCGGACAGGAGGAGCGTGTCTACTGCGCGCCCGATAGAAATGCGCGCGCGCATCGAAAATCGTTGATTAGAAAAAGAGATCAGTCAGACTGGCTAATTAGTATTCATAGCTTCGCTGCGGCTGCGTGGCCTTGCAGACGGCCGACCACCCACCCATCCCCATCCCCATCCACCCACACCACCCCTCCTTCCGTAAATAAACGGAGAGTCCGTCCTTTGATTGCGTGTCATTGAGAGGGGAGTTGGCACACGACTGCCGACTGTGCACGAGGAGAGGTGGGGGAAGGAAGGTGGGTGGTGTGTGTGTGGGGGGGGGGGGTGGGGGTGAAAACAATCAGCTGGCAAATACTCCGCCGTCAAGGAGTTTGTTTGAATGTGTCGAGGCCCCCCTGTCTCTCCCTCGCCCTCCGTTTCACTGGAAAGCAATTGAAGGTTATAAGAAAGGGATCGAGGAGCAGCTCTTACGACGGACGGTGCAGCTAGATACCACCACCACCCTTACCCCCACCCTCACCCCTCCCAACCAACTCAGCCACAAGGGCAACGCACGTGCCACTGGTGGGGTAGCATACGTTGAAGAAAAGAGGGAGAGCGGGTTCGTCGACTGTCGTCGTCGTCTTGTTTGAACGTTCCTATCTGACCCCTTCTTCACTGCAGCAGTCGTCAGTAACTTCAAGATCTCTGCTGCAGAGGGATCAATCATTATTCGTCTGTTGTCTGTTGAGTCTATGCGCATTGCGCAACCTTGACGTAATATTATGCAGTGCAGTATTTCGGTCACCATCAGTGTAGTATAAGTAAACAGGCACACGTCGTATAGTTAACTATTTTATAAGGTCAGCCACTGCTCGTATACTTTGGTGGTACCAGTCTCAAGCCTGAAGAAAGGAGGAGGTCTATACTAATCAAATTAAAATCAAATTTGTTGGAATCGATTCAGTGGCAAATACATTCACAGTGCATGCACACTTTGCAGTCCAAGTAGCCTATTATATACGTGTAGATAAAAAAAACTTACCAGACTAAGTCAGGCAGGCTTGAGAATGGTAACAGATAGGATACAGTGAATCGACTCCTGAGAAGAAGAAGAAGAAGAAGTTCAAAGAGTTATCTAGGCATCCACAGTATAATAAGAATGAGTAAAAAAGCAAATGGAACAAGGATCGACACCGTGGCTTATAATTATTAGGTCATAGTCATTATCTTACATGCAGTTATAGCCTAACAGGTTCTACATAAATGGTTTTTGAAAGCCACCTGAGTGGAGTTCAGAGAGTACCTATACAGAACGTCCATAACGAGTTCCATAACGAGTTCCATCATCCTTGATATGGCACATTGTCATTAGTTAAAAAGCTAATAATTAAGTTATTGCGAAACTTTCTTATTCTGATCGATAATAAAAATCGGTTAATCACTATGAACTTTATTCCGAAAATTACATAAAGTGGTGTGGTATAAATCGTGCTCTTTTACAACTGGCAGCCACGAAGCACAAAACACAAGTGCCTAAGTTGCCTGCAGAATTTTTACGGAACAAGCTTTTTTAGAAGTAAGCCGGAAGGCTTAGCTTAAAAAATAGTAGCCTATTGAACGGTTGTGAATACTGAAAAATATTGCTAGCGCTAATAATAATAATATGATTTTAATATAATTAATGATCGTATAATTATCATAATCGCAATCTCCAAATTTCTAATGCGCCACTCGAAAACCATGCGCAGGGCACCAGCATATTCACGAGCGCTGATGGTAATGATGGCAATTTCTGTGCCGCAACCGTTGAATGCAGAGAGTATTAACCGATGGCGCGCCAAACTAATATGTGCATTGTCTCAGATCAATGGCAGAATGAAAGAATGAAATTCCAATGGGACAAAGAGGCAGATCATGACAACGATTGCTCGCATTGTCTATTTCTATTTCTGAGCTTCTGGAGAAAGCAAAAAATAGAGAAAAAATGAGATATTAGGGAAGGCAAAAATGAATGCAAATAAACACAACAAGACCCGCTAGTTAGCCATGTTTAACGTTCCATACAAGAAACCAGATATATCTACACATGCAAATGATATTCTCAACTAACAGGTCTGATGTATCATGTCAATTTTATTACAAACTGAAGGTTAACATCTGTTATTGTAATCGATAGCATTTCAAGTTCTATATAAATTTCACGTCGAAGGCATAGATCTACATAGTTATTCCTCTCATTCATTGATCAATGGCAGCCGGTCTTTTGCTGTGTAAATTAAACCCATGCAGCTCTCGCTCGATTCTATCGTTAGGAGCCACATGTGGGTTTCTTTTTTCGTCGTTATTAACAGTAATATGTCCACAGCAAAAGCTGCATTCAAAGCCACCGAGGTTGCAAGTTGCATTATAGTTGTAGGAAATATTTAGTCTACATAGACATACATATATATATATATAGACTATACATATATAGTATACATATATATATATATAGACATACATATATAATTATATATACTATATATATAGACTGTACATATATATATATACATATTATATAGACTATACATGTCCCTTTGGTGCCACCAATCACGCGTCGACTTGGCGTTCTTTGTGTAAGTTCCAGATGTCGGAATATAACTCAATTTTCGTTACCGGTTCTCAAGATTGTTGATTTTTTACTCTGTGTATGAAGATTGACTAGACAATATACAGGGTGCGGCCGAAAAAAATACCCCATTACGAAAATCGCGATTTCTAAAAAACCGATTAATATTTTGTTGTAAAACTTCGCCAGTCTATTTGACACACATCTATCTACAACTTGGCTAAATCTAATGAAATTCTATTCATGAGCACCAAAATGGTGCAACCCTAAAGTGAAACAATGTTATTTTCGTTTCAACAGATATTTAGTGACAGCAATAACAGCGCTAAGTAACAAAGTAGCCACGCAAACAGAAATGTAACAAAGCGCAAGGTTACTTATTCTAATTGACAAGACTATAGGCCAAACTGTTAAGTTTTGTGCAATGAATGTTCGAAGTGACCCCCGTTTGCTTTTACGCAAGCTTGCAGGCGTTTTCGAAAGCCCAGAACAGACTTCTGAATGGTCTCAAGTGGCAAGTCATTCCAGATGATTTGCAGCGTAGTTTTCAGTTCAGAAATGTTCTTTGGCTTTGTGGGAAGTTTGTTGTAAGTCTCAAGCATTGCACCCCAAACATTATAGTCGAGTGGGTTCATATCTGGGGAATTTGGCGGTCATGAATCCTTGTCGATGAAGTCCGGATATATTGACTTCTTAACCAATCTTGGGTCAGCTTGGCCCCGTGAGCGGGCGCTCCATCTTGCTGAAAAGTGAACTGATTTTCCAAGACAGTGCGACAGTCATCGACAAGCTTAGGCAAAAGATTCTCCACGTAGTACTTAGCATTGACTTTGGCCTTCTCGTCAATGAAATAGCGTCCTTTGCCCTCATAGCTGACACCTGCAGAAACCATGATGTTGGGAGAGAACTTGGCTCTCTCGACCAACAGGCGGCTTGTATGGATATCGGCTTTTTTCTGCTTCGCCCAGACGCGGTTGTTTTCAGTATTAATGGTTGGATTGATGTAAATGATCCTTTCATCGGTGAAGAAAACCTTATTATGGCACAATGCAGGCTACTTTATCTAAAATAATGATTTCCTATTTCGTGAATGCTGTGTTAAATTGAAAAAATGCAGTTCTTTCTTCTGCCTGATGTCATGATCACAAATATAAAGATACTGACATAAAATTTTCAAATAATATGCAGAAATATGTTACCAATAAGAATGAAAATATTTGTAAGAAAATATTCAGCGGTTTTCGAGAAATCGCAATTTTCGCAATGGGTTATTTTTTTGGGCCGCACCCCGTATATCCAAGGGCATAGATCTATAGAGTGCTTTTATTGCCTTAATGAGGAGTGCTATATATAAATGTATGAACGAATCATTCATGAAATAATGAGGGTTGTGGGTAGATCGAGTAATGGACAAATGGAAGGAAAGGTATGAATGATGAATGATGAATTACGAACGATGAATTATGAATTATGAATGATGGATGATGGATGATGAATGATGAATGAAAGATGATGAATGCAATGAATGATTAAAAGACGAATGAAAGGATGAATAGAAGATTCGTGGGAATTGATTTGATTTTTAAGGAGAGAATGGATTGAAATTTAGTAATTGAGAAACGCATGCAATAAAAAACGAAATAACACAAGTCTCGGATCTAATTGAACAATGAGCCAAGTAAACGATGATTGACTGAATGAATAAATGAATGAGAGAACGAATGAATTAATAAATGAATGAATGAATGACTGAATGAATCAATGAATGAATAAATGAATGAATAAATGAATGAATGAGAACGATCTTTGTTTTCTTATTGTTGTTTGTTGTTTCAGATTATCCCAGTAATTTTCCGAAGAAACAAGGCGACCATTTAATCAGTCAGGCTAGAAAGAAAAGCGGGCAGATCATTGGTGAAGAAGCTCAAGTCAGCGGCCAAGACGATCAGGTCATCGTCCGTGAAGGTCAAATCGGTCAAGCCACTTCATCTGCTTAATTACGATGACCCGGTCAACTAAAGAATCACCGAGCCTTGGAGGAATCAGGATGACCACGTATTTTATATTGAATTTAGGGCAGATGAAAAACTGATTCGTTGACAGGATTCATGGCACTGTTCGGTTCGAGATTAATTTGAGAAGAGGTCCTACTCGTCGTCACGGCTAAACAGAAAGGTTTGGCCGACGATGAGCGACGATGCGATCGAGACATTACCAGCGTTCAATAATTGCATTTGTACTATTTTCTTATTTTCTTTACCAATAAATTGAAATGAAATAAACCTGGCGTGATCGTTCAGCGTTCGGGTACAAGGAAAGACAACAATGAATATTCAGGAACTGCCGAAGCAAATTAGGAAATTATTCCAAGCTGATTATCTTCTCAATGTATGTACGTGCCACTATAAATATACGGGTGTTGTAAGTCACGTAATGAATGTATTATACGCGAAATGCACATTGCATAGTTTGCCAGAGGCTCATCATTACTGCGGTCGTAATTGGAAATTCTGTTGAACGCCCGCAAACTAATCAAGGGCATATGATTCTCTACGCTATTCTATGCGATGTTGAAGGCATTATGAGCTGGCATTTCATTAACAATGAACATCAATGAAACAATGCACTGAAAACTGGAACTATGCGCATCAGAGTATCAAAGGTATTATAGAGCAGACACCGGCATAGTTCAATGCCGGTGTCTATCGTAAAAAACCACCGACCTCTTGCATGTGCACCAACACAATTAAAAAATCATTTCGATGAAGCAGAGAAAGAGAGACAGAGAGACAGAGAGACAGACAGACAGACATGCAGACAGGGGAGAGAGAGAGAGACAGAGACATGCAGACAGAGACAGCGAGAGATTATGATGGATAAACTTTTTGGCAGTGTACTTTTTATTTGACGGCGCAACGACACAAAAGACTGAAACATTATTTTGACTATTGTAATAGAGACAGAAAATAGTTTTAAAATCCGATGACGTCGCTGAATAGTGATACGATAGACGAGTAAGTGTTCACTTTAAAAACCCGTAGTTGGCTGACTATGTAGTTCAGGAATATTTTTTAATAGGACTTCCGATTGGACAGAGAATTGCTGCTGCATGAACATGACGTCAGTGCCATATTTTAAGCATAGAATGATCATGGCTTTTATTAATGATGACTCTGGATCTGGTCAAAGAGTTCTGATAATGCATGCACAATTGCACATGTAGAGTTTCTGAAAACAATGATCAACGACGTCAATAAGAAGCAAAGAAATGAGTCACAGCACGGTAATCCAGACGACTGGAGTCTAGAGAAACATGCATATGACAATGCCGCAGTATGCGAATTTTATCAAATCAACTGTGGTTAAGACGTTGATTTATATGGACTTGAGGTATGTAATGAGGACTTTACTATAATGAGGGTGGTCCCAAGAAAGACACTGGTTGAACCCCCTACAATCCCCCCGGCAATTCTCACCCTGCATAAAATCATTAAAATGTATAAACAGGTTAAAAGCAGACATAGACACGTGAGTCAAGTGGCTCCCAATTCTGAAATAGTCACGAATGTGCAATTGTGCATGAGTGATAATTGACAAATGCCATTCACATGTTCGATATAAGATACATGGAAGACAGTCAAAATCTTAAAGACAACGTCCAGGTCTTGAGCAGAAGTAGCAAACGTAAAATTAATTGGTCACCCTATTCAATGTTTTAACCCTTTCATACATGTTAGGCTGTAATACAGTTGTTGAATGTTTAATAACAGCAAATCTGTTGTTTACGGGTTAAGGATGAGCAAGTTTTGCCGTCACCAAAACCTGTATCTAAAAAAAACATTAGCAGCTCACGTGAATTATATGATGAATTGTAAATTTTGGAAGTACCCGCTTGAAATGACATCCTAGCGAATGAAGCGTTAGTTAATGCCATTTGACCTATTGTCGATTCGCTAGATGGCATTTCAACTTCGACACAGAATGATGTACCGATTGGATAGATTAATATCATGAATAGTCGCTAGGGACGCTGCATTCGCAAAATATTAGCTCGTTATTAAAGCGCCACTCGGGAGCCAAACTCAGGGCACTAGAACGACTAGGCTAGATTATTTATGCACTGTGTCTAGTCAACGCGGTTGTCCAAAAGGCTATCCGAAAGGGGAGTCCGAGTCCGGTTCCAGAGGGTCAGAGGACAGAGGTCAGATGTAGATGTCAAAGTCGATGTAATTTGTGTCCATAAATGGAAGGTGGGGGATAGGGTGAGTCGGGATAAGAGCACTTCACATATAATATTGAGACTCCAGTATAGAATGGAAATCCCGATGGAGGTAGGGCTGTTTTGAAGGACTTTTCAGAACTGCACAACCCCTTCTTTCCTTTCCCATCTTCCATGGTAAATTACTTCCAATCGGACCTTTTTTGCTAGTTTTAACTTACAGAAGTGCGCATATATACAACAGCACAAATCAATTTAGAACTGCACATTTTGCGTAGAACTGCACGTTAAAAAACCTGGATGGGGGATGGATAGAGAAGACCGAGGAAGGTGGTGGAGAGTGATTGGAAAGCCAATCCACTTGGTTCAATACTGTAAATTTCATGAAACATGAATTTCAAATTCATAGTGGAAACTTTAACTCTCTACATTATTTACAGCTCAATTAGTTTCGCAAGCCTTTCAACATTCTGCCCTGTCACCTCACTCTACCTAATCATCTCTCATTCATTCATTCATTCATTCATTCGTTCGTTCGTTCGTTCATTCATTCATTCATTCATTCATTCATTGTCCAACTTGAAATCTCACCTCTCTAAGAATTCCTATTCTATGAACCATCGAAACGATCGCCCATCAACCTTTCCAGCCATCAGCAAAACGGATCTTAGCAGCCCCTCCACTTCCATTGCCGGAAGGATCGAGGTTCGAATCTACCTAGCCGCGTAAGGACCTTGGGCAAGTCCTTCACTCACAATTGCTCAGCGCTTCGGCGTGAAACTCCGATGCAGTGCCCGCTCTGCTTTCGGGAGCGCCTCTGAGTAGCGAGAGAGCTTGAAGGAGCGCTATAACAAGTGCACATACAAACAAACAAACAAACAATTATACTCATGTATACCGTTTCAAATTTTCACTGTAGTTCTCTGGATACAAAGAAGCGTTCGTGAATAAGATGGTGCCTTAATTGCGTTTAGCCTGAGAACAACACTTAAGATATTTGGAGTCTGAGGTCGCGATTTCGATTGAAAGTGTTAGCCGTCCGTTTATTTTGCAGTTGAAGTATATAGGCTAAGCGTAGGCCTATAGCCTACGTTGAAGAGAAGTTGGAAAGGTGAATCATGCCAGTAACATTCGAAGTTCAACAACATGGTTTCTTTTTACAATTAGAGAGTCATAAGAGTCCAATTTTTGAAGTAGCCTATTACGGCTGTCTTGCATTTCACTTTTTGCAACTGTCAACTCGCGTCATCATTCTTTCCGTAGGCTATAGCCTACTAGTTGGTTGATAGTTTTGTTGACACCTTTGATGCCTTTCGTTTCTCTTCTCCCATTTCCTAAGAAAATGACAAAGGAAGTACACAAGTTATCATTTTGGAATTGTACCGCAGCAGATATACAGATAGACTTTTACATCATTACATAGGCCTATGGATTTGAATGCCAGTCTGCATAGAATAAAATGCATTGACGAATATTTAATCGCTCTAGTCTTTTTACGTTCAGGACGTAATTCAATATTATTGTGATGACAATTTCGTTTTGTTAAGAACTGGCAAAGGTAGGCATGTGTTGGTTTACTGGGCGCGTCTATTGGGCGAGGTTCCATTGAAGAGGATACACGTATTCGAATTCAATTTGTGATTTCAAATTCTCAAGCACAATATATGCAAATACAAGCACTGAACAGTGAACAGGCTACATGTCTGGACTTCAACAGAACTGCAATAAAATTTCTCTCATTCTGTGGAATGTGTTCTTCAGGCTTGGGCAGAACGACTGAATCATAGAGTCTCAATGTTTTCAAAAAATGCCCATTTAAGTTTGGTCCAAAAACAGTTTTATCTCATTCTGATCCTGTCTTGAGTACAATCAATCAATCAATCAATCAATTTTTTTATTGGTCCATATGTATCAAGCACACTAAGATATAAGGCAGGAAAATAGTTACATAAAGCATAACAAGTATCACAAATTAAACAGGCAATAATCAAGGTAAGAACTAATTAGTTAACACAAATTATAAAAAAAACTTTGGGCTAGATTGGGGATACCCCCAGAAATATATAAGAAGAGATTAGTTAAACCCAGTGGCTATAGGATAGAGTGATACCAGTGGGAAAAGATAACCCTAAACCTGGAGTGCGTTAAAGAAAAACTCTAAAGTACAGAATTAGGACACAAATGGAGACCCAGAATGGAGGGAATCCCGCTAAGTAGGGCCCTCAAGTAGCTATGAAGAATTCTAGTTAATACACACCACAAAGTACTATTCGATTCAGCGTATACACTCATCACAGGCATTGGTTGGTCTTCCTCGTAGAACTTTCCTGTCTCTTGCCGATCTAGAATTGATCTGAAATGAATGCGTTTGATGTACATTTTTTATGCGCTAACACGTCACCGAATGATGCATTCGCATTTTAACAACCGCACTATATGAAAGGTAGAATCAACCTTTTATCTTAGACCGTAACTCGTCTTATCGTATATTCGTTTTCGATACCGTGCGTCACAACACCCGACCTTAGTCATTCAATCAATCAATCAATCAATCAGTCAATCAATCAACCAACCAATCAATCAATCAATCAATCAATCAGACAATAAATCAATCAATCAATTCATCAGTCAATCAATCAATCAGTCAATCAACCATTCAATCAATCGATCAATCAATCAATCAATACTCGTTTATTTGATCATGATAAGCTGACATCTATAATAGACGCAACTTACAAAATAAAAATAAAAATTCTAGGCTGGAGGCAACCTCGAAGCGTCATGTAGGCTACAACATTGTTGATAGGATCTTAGCAAAACTTTACTAGCATACATTAACAGACTAACTATAATGTAGCCTTGAATGCATATATAATATTATGTAGCGACATCTGTTGAGAAAATGCCATCGACGTTTTTGCTTTTGTCGTTGCACCTGCCTCTTCAGTCAATCATCATCATCTTACCTTTATATTATATGCAGTCGCTGTCACTGATGGTGATGATGACGACGACGACGACGACGACGATGGAGCGTGTCATAATCTCACTCCTGATTCCCTCTCCTCATCTGCAGCCTCATCCGGTTTTCCAGGTATAGTCGTTCTCCATGGCAACTCACTCCATTCGCCCCAAAGGGAAGACGATCACGACAGAGAAGCACGCAACGCGCATGCGCACAGCGATGGAAGAATCGGAACGACTGGAAAGTGAGACTGAACACACAAGAAGTGAGGAGGAGGATCTACGCAAACATCGCAACTTCAGGTCGTCGGTAACAGGGAAGACATGTAGACATACAGGCAGACAGACATGCAGACATACAGGTGGACAGGCAGATAGACATGCAGACATACAGGTGGACAGGTAGATATATGCAGGCAAACAGATAGGCAGACAGACATGCAGACATACAGGTGGACAGGCAGGCAGGCAGGCGGGTAGGCATGTAGCCTGTAGGCAGACAGGCAGACAGGCAGACTTGCAGACATACAGGTGGACCGACAGGCAGGCAGGTAGGCATGTAGCCTGTAGGCAGACAGGCAGACAGGCAGACTTGCAGACATGCAGGTGGACCGGCAGGCAGGCAGGTATATAAGCATGTTACATGTAGCCTGTAGGCATAGCCTACAGGCAAACATGCAGGTGGACAGGCAGGCAGACAGTCAGACAGACAGTTATGAGTGGCATAAAAGACAAAGTAAGACAAACACAAAGAAAAAAGTAAGTAGACAGGCAGACAGACAGAAAGACATTAGTAAGAGACAAAACGAAAGTATTAACGATGATAGTTGGAGAAAGAAATGACCATCATGGCGACGACCATGAAAATGAAAAGAGATAAGTAAAATGCAGTTGAACCCGGCCGGGTATCGGACACATAGCCTACTCTGTATTCACCATGCAGTGTGAACTCTCGGTGCCCTCCCCAGCAACAAGTCTTCTGTCTGGTATTCTTTGGTCATTGTTACTTCGCTGAAATATTATAATCATGCTTAACCTATAAACATGACATATAAACTATAAACTTCTGTTCGTGACCTAGGTGTCACTCTTGACTGCTCGCTAACATTCCCAACACATGTAACCAACTTTACGCGCTCCTCTTACTTTCACCTCCGCCGTCTCAGGTCCACTCGCAGATCTGTCTCCCTTTCAACCATGACATCGATAGTCCATGCTTTTGTCTGTTCCAGAATTGATTTTACTGTAACTCCCTTCTTATTGGTCTTCCAAAGGTCTGCCTATCTCCCATTCAATCTGTCCTTAATGCTGCTGCTCGATTAATTGCGCGCCTTCCTAAGTACTCTCATATATCATCGTTTATGATTAACCAACTACACTGGCTTCCTCTCTCTGCCCGCATACAATATAAAGTCCTTTCTCTGGTACTCAAATCCAAACTGGGTCTTGCACCGATGTATCTCAGTGATCTCATTCGTTCTCCTCTATCAGCATCTTCTCATCGACCTCTCCGTTCTCTGGACAGGGCTGACTTGTTTGTTCCACGAGCTAGGACCACTATTGCTCAAACTCGATCCTTCACCATCATTGGGCCCTCCTTGTGGAATTCTCTTCCCTCCACTCTGCGTGGGACTCTACTTTCAGGATCGTTATCTACATCTCTCTCTCTCTCTCTTCTTAAGACCTATTTTTTCTCTAGGGGTTATCGCACTGGGAGCGCCACTGAATGGCCTTGGTTGTGAGCGGCGCTATAGAAATTACTAATTACATTACATTACATTACATTATGACCAAGTGTCATGAAGCACCTAAATCATTCGAAGTTTCATTCAAGTGTAGCCTTGTCGTGGAGAGCAACTTCTAATGCGCCGGTGTCAAGTGTTTGATCTAGGTATCTCTGTGGGAGAGGGGAAGTTATCCAGGAATGACACTCCCCAGTAAACTCTAGAACTGTCGAAAATAAAAATAAAAAACTGAAAAAGGTCATAAGATTTAAAGTACAGTCTACAGATGAGATTTAAAATAGATTTAAAATACAGATGAGATATAAAGTACAGATGAGATTTAAGTTACAGAAGGTACTATAATTATTTTGTTTCTCGGAAATTGCAGCAGAAAGACTATAAAGGTCGTCGGAAAAAATCGAGCAGACGAGAGAGCTTCGAAAACGGCCGTTTGTCCCGGTACTCCTCCCCCTCCCCCCCCCCCCCCCCAGTAACGCGAAATACCCACCCACCCCAAGCAGCTAGGGAGACTATAGATTAAACACAAAGATTCATGTATAAATCATAAATAAAATTATAAATTACAAATAAATTAGATTATATTGTTCATAACGAATTATTGAACCTAACTCTAAGCTTAAATTATAACTAAACCTCAGAAAGTGAACGCATTAATTTTATGAATTCGAAACTCTTAATCAGTTCAGATGTTCAGAACTCTGTGCCGATAGAGCAATAAGCTACATTCATAATTATTATAGGCTTTGGAAATAGCCATGCGCTTGAATCTTTGCCATGGCTTCCTATTCTGCAGCAAAGAATTCGTTTCAAATTATTGGAGGCTTGGAACTGGTGTCGCAAAAGGTTTGTCAGTCACTCATTCACGTGAGTAAAGCAGGGAGGAGACCTGACCGACGACTCCAATTGGAGCGTAGACTCGGAACCGACCTGGGCTGGCGAACCAAAGTCCACCGTGCCCACCTTCTCGTGGGGCGACCTGTTAGTAACCCCTCCGTATGGAGGGGTGAACGAACGGGCACGGACGGCAAACGGGGGGAAGGCAATGGCAAACCACCCCTTATCTTTGCCAAGAAAATTCATGATGTATCCAAGAAGCAGGATACATCAAGAATATCGCCAGAGCTCCAAGAGCTGACGGCACCAGGTGACCAGGTGGAACTCATAGTTTTTACATCTGTGATCTCTGGCATGCCCCAGCACTCAAAATCAGAAGTTATGACCGAAACGAAATAATAAATTAATAAGCAATTAATTAATAATTAATAAATTAATAAGAAATAATAAAATCGTTAAAGATCTAGCTTTTCGAATAGGCTACTGCGAATGTCGTCAATTACAATTATCAACCGTAGCCTACGTCTGACGGCCGAGTTTCATATCGAGGCGGGAAGATCTTTGCTACTCACCTGTTGTCTATGGTTCAGTTCGTCATCCTCTGTTGTTATACTGTGCCAGTAAAGTTCATCTTTGATAGTTTTATTTAAAATAATTCGATCCTTTAGCAAAAGTAAGCTTAGTAGAAGATTAGAGGAAGTTTATTTCCAACTTTAATCCTTTTATTGTTATTTGTGGTGAAAAATAGCCTACGGTACAATAATTGCAAGTTTTAAGGCAGGTTTTTACAATAAATAGACCTAGTAGTAATGCCGTTTTTTGTCAATAAATTAAGAATTTCGTCTATCAATTGCAAAGCAAATATGGCTGAATCTGTTATGCCGAGAATTCTTCTTCTCTTCTTCAGAAATTTTCGATGCATTGCCTAAATTAGTTAGATGTATAGGAAAGCTAGGAAACTGCTTTGCAAACGATTGTGCAGCGTCTTTAAAAATAGATCTACATGTACATCCTCGCAACAGGGCGAGTCCATAGGCGGAGACCTGGGCAGAGAATTGGGGGGGGGGGACGGAAAGACGCGAGATTTTCCGGAAAATTTCTGACGACCGGCGAAATCTCGAAAAAAAAAATTCCGCCGCCAAAAAAGTTGATGATCTTTTTTTAGTCTTCACGCTCAACGATTGGGGGGACAAATGCATGGGCCGTCCCCCCCAACACTTCCATTGGGGGGATCGTCCCCTGTCCCCCTCTAGGTCTCCGCCTATATGAGCGAGTCACAGCCACAGGGCAACAACATCTCCACGTTTGATTCTGCAAGTGTCACGAATGCGCACATATACTTTGATGATCTACAGATACCGTTTATATACATACATATAAAAGTACATAAAAATGTGTGTATAATTATGTGAACACTGTGAGGCATGGTAGAATATTATTGAAGACGACCGCAATTACGAGCAGCATCTGCTCAGCAGCTGAGTGACCCAGTTTGAGAAACCTAAGTTAACCAAAGTTGCGAAGAATTCAGCCATTGTTTTAAGTTGAAATAGTGTACCGTAGGTCTAACCAGTAGCAATAAAGTGAACATTTATATGGTTGTGTTAATTCAGTCTTCAATGCTCGAGTTGACATTGATGGCCGTTTATTCGGCTGGATTCAATTCCTGGCTCTTTGTTGCCGCATCTTATAATTATCTAGGCTCAGTGTTACAATTGGGGGAAAATAACTGATGGGATTGGACCATTAGCCTATATATCCACTTGGAATTGGGGTGTGAAACACATACTTTACTATGGGGCTCTAAGAAAGACTGGGGGGACTGAAACCCCTCAGCTCCCCCGGCAATTCTCACCCTGTCTAATCTGGATTTTCACTTCCACTAAAATTCTAAAAATGAGACAAATCTAAAATGGATCCGAAATTGTACTAGAATGTGATGTTTAGAACCTAAAAAGCAGTGTAAAATCTAGAACAAAGATTGACCTCTACATTCTCACTTCATACGCCCAGCCTGCGTGTAGACAACAGAAGTGCAAATTTCTTTTACACATGCAATTATTTGGCGCCGACCGCGCGGCTGCGTGAGATCATATTTTCGTCACTTAATTACGCGTTATCACACCCGAGAATGTTCAGAGTCGGGAATATTAAGGTTGCACACACAATGTTCTCTTCCTCCATTCAGATGACATCGGATCTCGCGATGCTCGACTTTTGAATCGTATATCGTCTATACATGTAGGAGCACGAAATTCTGGATGCTCATGCCAGTCCAAATTAAGAAAATATGTTACACATCTGTTCATAATTAAACTAATTAGACTCACCTAGGAGCGCGGCCTTAATAATCAATTGCATAATCCAATAGGATGGATTTCGTTGTTTCTTTCCATAGTGTTTCACGTGAAAATGGAAAATTCCAGAAGTTTAGTTACTGTATTTAAAGCAGTGGTTCCCACCCCGTGGTCCGCCAAGCCTAAAAAACGGCCCTCATCTCTCAACGAATTTTTAAAAATAGTCTATATATGAGAAAATGACAATTTGGACTGGAGAGAATGGCCTAAATAAGTATTTTCTATTACAAATTATTTTATTTTGACGTAAATAAATAAACATCAAACATTCTATTTTTTATTCAATTATAACAATTTCATATGCTTTTAGTTAATTTAATTTTAACCTTGTGTTTGCCTAATGTCCTTCAACTAAGAAAAAAGTGATCCTCGATATCGTGTCCACCAACTTATAAAAGTGACCCTAAAGCCAAAAAAGGTTGGAAACCACTGATATAGAGATACTGGTACTTGTAAGCGCTCATTTCAATATCGCCTGCTCTAAGAGAAGAAGTAAACTGCCAGACAAAGTCAGCAACAACTTCAGAAGCAGTGACCACATTATTATCATTATTATTATTTTTTTAAATTTTTTTTTTATATTTTTTTGTCGCCCGAGGTATAAATGATCCCTCAGGCTTTAAAATCATTAATAAAAGCATTTTTGTTCTGGAGTTAACGGTCATCCTTATTATTATTATTATTATTATTATTATTATTATTATTATTATTATTATTATCATCATCATCATTATTTTTTTTTTGCCCCGAGGTATTTAGGATCCCTCGGGGACTTATCTCCTAACTACTGCTATAAAAACCAGTCCGGAATGGCCTTATTCGTCTGCTTCCAGGCTTGCGAAAGTGCCTCTGAAAGCAACTGCGTTAAACCTTTGCGTTAAACTATTGTCAACGACAGGCGTTGGAATAAAAACGTGGTTTCTCGTGGGTCCTCTGTAATGGTGCAACGCTTTTGGCCCAGTTATTATTATTATTATTATTATTATTATTATTATTATTATTATCATCATCATCATCATCATCATCATCATCATCATCATCATCATCATCATCATCATCATCATCTTATCAGCAGACACCAGATTGCAAAGACTTAGTAAACATCAGTAATGTCATTGTACTAGTAGAGTTGCATGTTGAATTATATAACTATGCACAATGAGTAGTTTTTAAGGCTTGATTAATGGCATATACAGAAGATAGAATAAAGAAATGATGGATGGTGTCTGAATAATTTTTTTCTGCCACAGTATATTAGCAACGGCATCAGTTCCTGCAGAGAAATAGAAAACCTCAACAGGTAACAGCCTTCTAGTAATAATATTTCACGTGCTATTTCACAGTTTGAAGTTCCTTGGGGTTATTAAATTTGCCAGAGAAGCAGTAGGTACAGAACGATAGGGATCGAGTAGGAGCAGCAAAAGAAATGGCAGAACAATTGAAGTTGGAAGACAATGGAAGTTGGAAGACAATGGCGAAAGTCTCAGCAGGAGTCATTTCTTTGAACCACATAGCTATGGTCGAGTGTTATCATGAATAGTAAATAGAAAAACCAAAAATGATTTTGTATATTTATGCATGGACTTTGCGTGGACAGTCGCACATTTTTTACTTAGCATGTTGCCTAATTAGCTCTCGAAGATTCCACCATCACCTACCGTCATACTGCATATGCGCAAGAAACCGTAAGCCCACATTCACGCACAAATACACATTAGCGCACAAGTACACATTAGCGCACAAGTACACATACGCTCACACGTGCGTGTGCGCGCGTCTATGGCTGCGCGCATACTTACACTTACAACGGCAAGCAGGGAAGACATCGACTGCATCTTAGCGTCCTCCAGCTCCTCCTCTTCCTCCTCTTCCTCTTCTTCCTCTTCCTCCTCCTCCTCTTTCTCTTCTCCTCCTCCTCTTCCTTCTCCTCCCTCTTCCTCCTCCTCCTCTTCCTCTTCTTCCTCCTCCTCTTTCTCCTTCTCCTCTTCCTCTTCCTCCTCTTCCTCCTCCTCCTCTTCCTCCTCTTCCTCCTCCTCCTCCTCTTCTTCTTCCTCCTCCTCTTCCTTCTCCTCTCCTCTTCCTCTTCCTCTTCCTCCTCTTCCTCCTCCTCCTCTTCCTCTTCCTCTCCTCCTCTTCCTCCTCTTCCTCTTCTTCCTCCTCTTCCTCTTCCTCCTCTTCCTCCTCCTCTTCCTCTTCTTCCTCCTCCTCTTCCTCCTCTTCCTCTTCTTCCTCCTCCTCCTTCTCCTCCTCCTCTTCCTCGTCCTCCTCTTCCTCCTCCTCCTCTTTCTCTTCCTCCTCCTCTTCCTCTTCCTCCTCCTCCTCTGCCTTCTCCTCTCCTCTTCCTCTTCCTCTTCCTCCTCTTCCTCCTCCTCCTCCTATTCCTCCTCCTCCTTCTCTTCCTCTTCCTTCTCCTCCTCCCCTCCTTCTTCTCATTCTGTTGAGTATCAGTTCGCTCTGGTCGATAATTGCATCTGAATGATAGGTCCTAATATCCTTCGACGACGACGACGACGACGACGACGACGACGACGACGACGACGACGACGACGACGACGACGACGGCGACGACACCAGCGCACTTCCCAACTACACTCATACGAAGAGAGAGATATGGATAGAGAGACACAGGTACCAACGACTACGATGATTGTAGTCGCTCACACCTGGGCTTCTGCAGCAGCAGCAGCAGCAGCAGCAGCAGCAGTCGCTGATGATGCTCTTGGCTGAAAAACAACGGAGCGACGGACTCGTAATTATTGGGTAGAGACAGAAGCGAATGGGTGGGGTGGGGCAGGGAGGCTAAGCGAGGGGCGACCAGACCCCTTAAGGCGGAAATGCGCTGTCATGGCAACGAAATTGCACCGGATGACACGGGTCCAAAGTAGATGGATGAAAAACATGTTTCCTCGTGAACGAGAGAGACGTATAGTGTCCTTGATGAACTGGCGCCCATCAGCGACAGAAGTACTCGCAGGATTCGTCGGGGAAAAGACCTCGTTACACCTGACTATATTATGTGCACTGATCAATTATGTTGATGACGACGAAGACGATGATGATGACGTAAGTAGATGAAAAAGACGATGATGACGACGACGATGATGATGATGATGACGACGACGACGACGACGACGAAGACGACGACGATGATGACGTAAGTAGATGAAAAAGATGACGACGACGACGACGATGATGATGATGATGATTGTGATGATGATGATGACGACGACGATGATGATGGTGACGACGACGACGATGACGATGATGATGATGATGATGATAATAATGATGATGACGACGACGACGACGATGACGATGATGATGATGATGATGATAATAATGATGATGATGACGACGACGACGATGACGATGACGATGCGATCCTTCAATGAAGTGCGTAGTGGAAAATGAAGTGTAATTTGACGGAAGAAAGACAAGGAAAGACAGAGGCAGAGACAGAGACACAGACAGAGACAGAGACAATGAAGCAGAAGAAACAGTGAACCGTGAAAGAAGATTGGACAGATTTTTCTAATGTAGGTGGCGTGTCTAAATAACGGCCACAACGGTTCACACATCCAACACCATTCATATGTATCTATTCTATAATCTATCCATGCGTATGCATATCTATCCTTGCATCTCGATAGGCCTATACAGGGTGCGCCAAAAAAAGACCCCCCTAGGTTTTTGCCAATATCTTGACCAAAAGTAAGAATTTCCAAATGAAATTTTCCAGTCTTAAAGACAATTCATATTTACACATAATGGCCAGATTTCATCAAAATATTCCAAGCACAACAAAAGTTATATCACTTTTAGTGAGGCCACCCACCATTTTTTGGCGATTCAAAAACGCGACTCAATAAAAAGTAACAAAAACCAATCTAATTATTCTGGCCAATATCTTGGCCAAAATTAAGAATATCGAAATGAAATTTTACAGGCTTAAAGGCAATTCATATCTGCATATGGTGGTCCGATTCCATCAAAATATTTCAAACGGAACAAAAGTTATGCCACTTTTAGTGAGGCCACCCCCGTTTCTTGACGATTCAAAGACGTAACGCAGCAAAAAGGTAGCAAAAACACGATTTTATTAAGTCTCATCTTAATTAATTGTTATCATATAGCCTTGATATTGTCAGATGATCGTTATTATTACTATTTAAAAAAAGAAACAGGGCACCAGCGTAGCTGCGCGTCACTGAGAAGTCACTTAGCAAGATGACGATCAAATTGGTAAATAAGGAATCTGCCTGATTAATCAGAGGTCCATCAAGAACTTTGCAAAGATACTCAAAAGAAGTGCTGGCACTGGTGGTGGGCACATTAAACACAGGTTGTAAAGCACTACCAAGTTCATTTGACAACAGTTATTTGAGATTGGACATGATAAAATCGTGTTTTGTTACTTTTTGTTGTGTTTCGTTTTTGAATCGTCAAAAAACGGTGGGTGACCTCACTAAAAGTGATGTAACTTTTGTTCCGTTTGAAATATTTTGATAAAATCTGGCCATAATGTGTAAATATGAATTGTCTATAAGCCTGTGAAATTTCATTTGGAAATTCTTACTTTTGGTCAAAATATTGGCAAAAACCTAGGGGGGTCTTTTTTTGGCGCACTCTGTATAATATGCGTTATGCATACACATATATCTATATATCTATAGAGTTTTTAATCACCATATATATATATTTTTATTTTATTTAGTGAATATATATATATATATCTAAAATATGACAAATGTCACATAATTCATTATATATATATATATATAATATGAAATTTATCATAACAATGTATGCCGTATGCAAAGTATTCATGACCTTGAGTGTGCAGAATTATGCTGCAGCGATGCACATCATATACGGGATTGTGAGTGACACTGAAAGTACATTAGCTATGGCCATGTTCTAAGTTGTTCACAACGGTGACCTTCTTTGAAATCTCTTTCTGACTGTCATCCTCTTCCTCCTCTTCCTCCTCTTCCTCTTCCTCCTCTTCCTCCTCCTCCTCCTCCTCTTACTCTTCAGCGTCTTCATCGTCCCTCTTGCACTCTAATCCACCTCTCCTTCCCATTCCTCATTATATTCCAGCATGCAGAATCATCGCCCGAGGACAACGATTAGCAAACGCATCTGACTCACGTCATGCGTTTATCTAGCTCCACTATAATACCCCATTTGTACGGCATTCATTGAGTTAAAGAATAGGCGTTTTGTAGGCAGGCACTGGCAATTATAGGTTCATAACGCGTTCAACTTTCATGTAGTTGGAGTTCCATGTGGCAACGAAACCCGCTGGAGATCACCTCCCTAGATTCGTAAATTCCATCACCAAGCCACTGCTGTAGGTCGCACACACATGCCATCTGCTGCATGCATTGCTTGATGCTCTTCAAGAATTCTGTTTCAATCTGTTGTGCACACGTTATAATAATTTCTATTCTAGTCTGCCATGTTCTATTCTGTTCCATCCTGTTCTTGTCTGTTCTATCCTTGTATTTTCCTGCATGCTTTATATATGTATGTAGTCTGCCATGGTCTGCTATGATCTGTTCCATTTTGTGCGAATCTGGTCTGCAGATCTGTTCTTATTGGTTCCAATATGATCTGATCCATTATGCGTTGTTCTATTCTGATTCTATATGATCAGGCGTAATTCAGCATGGTCTGTTCTGTCTGTTTTCTCTGTTCTACACTGTCCGGTTTGTTCTCATCATTCTGTCCAGACTGTCTTGATCTGTTTTATTCTATTCGCTTTCTATTGACCCCTTTTCTTCTCTAGTCTGCTTATGTTCTGATCTGTTTCGATCTGTTCCGATCTGCTTCGATCTGTTCCGATCTGTTCCGATCTGTTCCGATCTGTTTCTATCTGTTCCGATCTGTTTCGATCTGTTCCGATCTGTTTCAATCTGTTCCGATCTGTTCCGATCTGTTCCGATCTGTTCCGATCTGTTCCAATCTGTTCCGATCTGTTCCGATCTGTTCCGATTTGTTCCGATCTGTTCCGATCTGTTTCGATCTGTTCCAATCTGTTCCATTCTCTTCTGATCTGAACTGCCATGGTTTAGTTTGTCAATTATGTTTCAATAGTTTGTTTTGAATAACTCTTCTTTTATTTTACTATAATCTGCTTTGTTTCGATATTTCCAATTCTTTTTCTGGTATGTTCTATTGTTCTATAATTCTATTTCGTTATATTTGGTCTGATCTCTTCTGTCTGCTATGGCCGTTTTGCCTCTGCAGGTACCTGCACTTTATGGGCGTCTAAGGAGTGCGCGTCAAGTTGTGCGTTGTTTATGCGACCAATTCGACCGAGCAGGGATTCACGGGAAGTGGAGTGCTTGTGGGGGGGTCGGGAAGGGGCGGGCACTGGCAGAAATGACGTCATTCGATGTTTACCCTTCGTGGCCTTGGGAGAGTCGGGGCTTAGATCTCAACCGACAAAGAACTAAGGTCGGTTGTTCACTGAATCGAACAGTGGATGAAATAAACTACAGTTGTGTCTAGCAACAGTTGCAGTGCAGTCTGATTGAAGGCGTACCAGGTATAGCTACATTACGGTTTCATTTTCTGTATACCAAACGAAGATTCGAATCTATGCTGATCTGGCGTAACTGGAGAATAATTTTTGACACGTGAGCCTAAATTTGCGAATCCATCCGAGCGAAACTCGTATCTCGTCGTAACTCCCAAAGTCAATGAAGACTAAATTGCTGATAGTCAACCAACTGAAATCAACTCGCCTCGCTTTTTCTTCAATAATTCACTGTCCCTCCACGTACGCTGGGTACCTCTCCCATTTAATCTATTTCATTTAACCTCTTTCATCTAACCTCCTTTGTTTAACCTCTTTCATCTAACCTCCTTTGTTTAACCTCTTTCATCTATAACCTCTTTTATTTAACCTCTTTTGTTTAACCTCTTTTGTTTAACCTCTTCCATTAAACCTCTTTCATCTAACCTCTTCCTCATTCTCTCCGCTTCCTTCTTTACTTTATTCTTTGATTCAAGCCCACTTTCTGTCTCTTCCACCCTTTCATCCATTCCTTCCTTCGTCCGTCCTTCCATCTATTCGTTCCATTTTTTCTTCCTTTCCTCCAAAATTCAGACTCATCCAAAGGTGATGATATCTACAGGTGCTGAGGAACAGAATCCGTGGACAGACAGGCATACAGACAGACAGACAGGCAGACAGACAAACAGACAGACAGGCGTACGCATCAGAGGATGGTGGGGGGCGAATCGACGTAATTGGCGACGAGCGCAACAGCCATCGGGCGTCGTCATCGCATCATCATCAGTGGCCCTACTACACCCACCGCACACCATCCACAGGTGAGATAACAATGAGCCGTGAGAGTGAGTGGGCTGGAAGGAAGAGGCTGGCAGCAGCAGCAGCAGCAGCAGCAGGCGATGGTTGTTGCAGAGACAGAGGTGACCCTGCTGGCAGTGGTGGCAGTAGTCAGTCGTCGACAGAGAAGGCATCACCACCACCAGCAGCAGCAGCAGCTGAAGCAGAGACGACCAGCGGATGCGGAACAGAAGGAAGCATCAAAGAAGATGGATGACAAGCATCGTACGACGATTTCTCACAGCAGCCGCTGAAACCGATGCCTAGACAACGATGACGTTGACGAGAGCACTTTTAATAGAGCCGTACGCCGCAGCAGCAGCAGCCGTGTAAGACAACGCAGCTGCTGGCCTCAGGTGAATCAGTTTTCAATCCAGGTAAACCAACTCATCATCAGGTGACGTCTTTACCTTTTCCTCCGCAGATCCTATAATTATACTTCACGTCAGATTTTGCGTTGTCTTATTCGGCAAACGCCTTCTATAAATCGGCAGTGTCGTTAGGTGGTTTTAGGAGACGACACTACAGGTAAAGTAAGTAGAAAAAGACTAAAAAATTATTTGCATGAACCGATTAAGAGAAATGTAGATGCCATGAGATTAGGAGAGCGTTACAATTACGCACATAATCTTGTCTATTCGTCTTAGGGTTTGAAGAATAATTGAGCCACTATTTCGCCTCTGAAACTTGAATTTATTCAGATGGTAAATAAGTGTGTCAGTAAGATTTCATTATTCACTTACTTAACACCCAATCGGCTACATTGTAGACTTAATATATGTTGCCTAAGTTGATTGTTGAAAATACTATTTCAGGTACGGACCTAGCACATTCGTCACATTTCGTGAACTCTTTTCTCACCTCGTCATTAAGCTTGTCTCGCTTTTACAAAATGTTCGGAATGCAACGCCTTTCCTACGCTGTAATGCCATTCTAAAACTTAGGATAAGCGAAGGTTAGCCTATCTGTAAATAATAATTAATAGCTTCAATCTCAAAGACGCATTAATGGGATACAGATCTACATCGAATTTCGTTGTCATGAAGATGGTCATAACCGAAGTTAAGAAACATTTAGAGAAGACGAGCCTTTATTTCGTGATAAGACAATAGTTAGGCTTCTTTGATTTTGGGAAAACAATTTAAGCTAATATTTTGTGGTAAAGCAGGGCTTTTTAACGTGCAGTTAAAATGTGCAGTTCTAAATGGATTTGTGCAGTTGTAGAAGCACTTCCGTCACGTTCCGTGCAGTTAAAACTAGTAAAAAAAATAGGCGATTTTCCTCAGATTGGGAGTAATTTACCATGGAGGACGAGAAAGGAGAGAAGAGGATGTGCAGTTCTAAAAATTCCTTAAAAACAGCCCTGTGGTAAGGTCAACAGCTGACATATGTTTTTGGTAAGCCGCGACAATAAGTGTGCAGGATAGGATAGGATAAAAAATCTACCAACAAGTAGCTGCCTGGCATCGATGTTAGGCTGCTGGCAGTCAAGTGGTATCGGCATCTGTCAGCAGTTTGATAACTCGGTGGCTAGGCGGCGGCACAAGCGACTCTGGAAATCGACGGTTGTTCTGTCATGGATGACGGAGTTAATATAGTATCAGAGAGGGATCAAAGATAGTGGAAATATGTATCATTGGACAAGTTATCTCCTTTCTATAATACTAGCATATTACAAGCGTACAGAGAGGTGATAGAAAGTCAGGAAAAATTGGATGGGTAAAGGAGTGGGGAAATGTGTGTTGACGTAGACGTGGATAAGCTACAACCAGCAGTCTCCGTTTTATAACTTGCTGCTCAGTTAACCTACTTAATTATTCTAATCGATTTATTAACAATACGAGATTATTTCACCGTGTATCAGTCTACATCACTTTCTAACGTGAAGCAAATGTTAACTTTGGAGTGAAACCACAGAAATCAGAAATACACTATAGGTCATCGGTCTAGGCTGTTTACTTGTAGGTATACGTAGGGCTAAGTGAGTAACGAACCCAGTTTTTCGCAGCTTAAAAAGTTGGTTGACAGTGGATAAACATCGAAACTTTACCGTTTTTTTGTAAATATACATATTCCGATCATTTAGCTATAGTTGCTAAGGGTTCTTCCTAATTTTACTTCTAACGACTAACAGCATTAGCATACAAATGTTTGCTTCTCTTAGCTTTAGTGCGTCGTCTCAATAGATCCGTAAAGGAGAGAGGAACAGAGTCAGACTCAGACAGAAACAGAGACAGAGGTAGAGACAGAAACAGAGACAGAGGTAGAGACAGAAGCAGAGGCAGAGACAGAGGTAGAGACACATACAGAGACAGGACGATGAGCTCGTTTTGTCGAACACAAAATGTCATTTGATCTAGGCGCCACTAATTCACTTGGATATAAAATAATTAATAATAAAATAATTAATAATAAAATAATTAATAATAAAATAATTAATAATGAAATAATTAACAATAAAATATTTCGCCTAATCTTAGGAAGACGATCAAAACATTTATGAGAAATGAACACATTCAACAGTAAAGTAAAGCTCAATATGAAAGACGCTACAGTAGAACGTACATGGGAAGACAAGCGACTAAGACCGTGCCCAGAAGGATAAGAATTCCTGTCTAATCACCACCAAATACATTTCTACCGCACTATTATCCTGGGTGCATGAAGATTCGGTAGACCTAAGTCAAAAGCTAGACCGTCAAGGGCGACGGTCGAGGGGGTGAGTGACAGAATTGTTTTGGTCCATTCCGCCTCGTCATTGGGTAACTGTTGATATCGTTCGATCCTGACCACCAGATGATGGCTGTCAGGTTTATCAGCAGTTACACCATTGATGAGATTGAGTGTTCATTTCGGCAGTGCATGGTCACGTGTTCATTTCGGCAGTCGTCACGTCATCCGAACAGACTTCTTCGATCCTGTCAAACCGAGGCCAACAATTCAACGATATTAATTATCGTCAACCAGCAACCAGAGCAGTCATCGGAAACTGAAGAAGTGTGCTTGTCTTCTGCCATCCTGCCATGGTACACCAGCCATGGTACACCCCGAGTCATGAGCACCGCTCCGAGCGGAGTGACACAATTATATGGGTCAAGACCTGTTTTAGTTTTTAACGAATAGAAATGTCTGCGTATATAGGCCTATACATCCTTAGTTATGCAATGATGTCGGTGAATCGAAAAGATGCACCGACTGAATCAATGGACTCAATCGTAATTATATCAGTCAAATAGAACGATTAATTGATATATTATATATTTCCTGAGCAGAAAGACTGCATACATCTTCCACAAAAGCAAGACTGGACCACATTAGACGTGAAAACCACTTATCCCTATATCAACACCACCGCAAATTAAGCCCAAGTAAACCATTCACAAATGTAACTACGGAGTAAGTATTCAACTAGCTATGTTACCATGAAATAAGAAACTAGCCAATCGTTTGCCCCTTTAACCTTGAGGTTGCCTTCAGGGGCTTCTATCCCCCCTAAGCAACCGGGCGCAATCCATCTTCTTCCCTCCCTTTTCTGAACCGGCCTTCCTCTATGTATGCATGTCTAGCGCATGCCCTCCTCTAGTGTGGGAATGAAGGTTTGTTTGGAATGGGGGCCAAACGAGCATCCAGCAGACGATCGCCGAAGCATGTGTAGCGCCGAGAAGCGAACTGGTATGGGGAGTGAATGTGCCCTCCCCGTAAGAAATTTTTGCGATTTCCGCATTGCAATCTCAGCATTTTAAGCTGTCCTCTTAGCGAAATTACTATACTATTTCAGTGGAGGAATTGCTGCCAAAATTGGGCAGCCATATATTTTGCGCCTCTGATCAGTATGCACTCGAGAGGCGTTACATAAATTTTTAGAGCACAATGCAATACAATAAAATACAATGTAGGTCCTACATTGTAAGCCCCCGTAATAATGATGTTGCTTTACTAATTATTTTAAGGACCAAATTTGACTGTCTGAAATTTGAAAGATAACATTGGAGAGAAGCCATTTAGTTGTGCAAAATAGTAGGCCTATTTGTATAAACATTATTTTTTCAATTATAATAAGATTGTATTATTTATTAAAATAGTAAAAACATAATTATAATCATGTAATAGGAATTTTTTTATTATGGTATATTATAGCTGTTCTAGCAGTTCATGTAATTAAAAAATGCAGATAGTAGCCTAACTAAAAACTCAAAGTGTATAAAGTGTATACATTTTGCTAAAAACTATTAGGCTTACCCTTTTGTCCAAATTTATATGGAAGGGAAGTATTTTCTGGGGGATCTTCCTCCTAGTGGTGCCTAGATTGAACGCTGCATTCCATGTCCGACCTTCCCCCCCCCAACCGACGTGAATTTTGGCTGTCTTCTGATTCCCCCCCTATTTTTCACTGGGCGCAAGCTGCGCCCGCCATGTATAGGGATAGAAGCCCCTGGTTGCCTTCCAAGCAAGCAGTGACATGCTGCCTAAGACAAGTATCCAACCAGCAATTCACTAATGTTAAGATGAGTTAAGTATTCAACCAGCAATTCACTCATGCTAAGATGAGGTAAGTATTTAGCCAGCATTCACTCATGTCAAAGGTAAGTATTTAGCCGGCAGGCTATTCATGCTACACTCAGGTAAATATCTAGCCAGCAATTCTCAGAATGAATGAATGAATGAATGTTAAAATGAGGTAATTATTCATCCAGCAATTTACGCATGTTACATTGAGGTAAGTAGGTCAAGGCCTATTCAATAAGCGAGTCACTCAACTTACCATGAGGTAAATATTTTTGCCGTGCTAGAGTCGGGAGCGCCTCTGAATATTCCCTTTGAAGAGGCGCTATAGAAATGTGTGAGTGAAACAATGAAGCAATCAATGAATATTATTCAACCAGCTTTTCACCATTCTGCCATCAGGTAAGTATACAGCCAGCCATTCAATCGTGTCACCATCATCATCCGGTTCCTATGTGTTTGTGCCAATTATAATCGGTCAGTGAACGGCAGAACAATTGAACTGCAGTTCAGTCGCTCGTTCAGCCGTTCACTCGTTCAGCCGTTCAGTCGTTCAGAAGCGTTGTTCTTTTGCAATGCCTGTCTTCTGAAAAATAGTCGTTGTCAGTTTCTGTGTGTTTTTTTTACTCTGTCTTTGTCTGTCTGGGTTTTTTTATACATAGATACAGGTTTCTCTTCCGTAAGCATACCTGTCGCACGTCTCCTCTCTACTGCATGGAACCGACGACATTGGAGTCCTTCTGTCAGAATCTCCTTCTGTCTGCCCCTCAGTCCGTCTCTGTCCTCTCGGATGCCCGTTCAGGCCGCGTACTTCCCACATTATCGACACAGCCAAGTCAGCTTCCGTGTGCTCAGCATCAAAGGCCGGCCAGCTGACGGACATTAAAGGCCTTTGATGTGGCACCGCTGATTACGGCGGCAGAGGCAGAGGCAGAGGCGGCAGAGGCAGAGGCGGCGGTCACTGCAACGGCGGCGGCGGCATCCCTTTTGCAGCTGATATTCTCCGATAGCCAGCGAAGCGTCTCTTGTCACCCAGATTATTCTCCAGGTCGCCTTCCTTTACATGTCACTTTACTACTAATGTATCCGTCTGTAATATACGGATCTCTCTCTCTCTCCCTGCCTGTCTCTTTCTCTCTGTGTTGCTTTCTCTGTCTGTCTGTCTGTCTGTATGTCTGTCTCTCTCTGTCTCTCTCTCTCTCTCTTGCTGCCATTCTGTGCTAGTCATTGTTATATAGCGATTCTTAACGAGTGATGCAAAGTTCAGCGTCAGAAGCAGTGACCTTGTTGTCGTCGTTGTCAATGTCATCGAGGCCTCGGTCGATTGCCATTTGGTCCATCATCACTTGACGAGTGTTTCATCATCGTTGTCGTTGCCATCATCATCTTAAGCAACGACAACGACGATGTTTTTGGCTTCTGAAACGATTAAGATTCGATTAAAATGAATCAGGTAAATCACTACAGGTAAATCACTACAGGTGAATCACTACAGGTAAATCACTACAGGTGAATCACTACAGGTAAATAACTACAGGTGAATCACTACAGGTAAATAACTACAGGTAAATCACTACAGGTGAATCACTACAGGTAAATAACTACAGGTAAATCATATGAGGTAAAACAAGTCAAAGACGCATTTCTCTGTACAATGCTGGACATTGCCGGAGCTTTTCACATTGACTCCTGTTGTTCAGTAATCAATCATAACTACCATCATAATCATCCCAGTCTCCATCATCGTCATCATCATGACCATCGTCATCATCTTCATCTTCTTCTTACTCATCTTCCTCATCCTCTTCTTCAACGTCTTTTCTGATTCATATTCATCATCATCATCTTCTTCTTCTTCTTCATGTTCATCATCATGATCATCGTCATCATTGTCATCATCTTTTTTTATGATCATCATCATCATCATCATCATCATCATCATCATCATCATCATCATCATCATCGTCATCGTCATCGTCATCGTCATGGTCATCGTCATCGTCATCATCATCATCATCATCATCATCATCATCATCATCATCATCATCATCGTCATCATCATCATCGTCATCATCATCATCATCAACAACAACAGGATCATCAATGCAGCAACAGTTGCATCAACTGCAGCTTGGTCACAGCAACAACTCGATCATAGCGAATTAGATAAATTCTTTTTCGTCCAATCAAACTAAAGACGATCGACGACTCGACGTAAAAGCAGAACAAAGTCATGGATAGATAGAGAGGCAGAACACAAAGCATACAGAACACATAGCATACAGAAACATGGAGACAGACAGCAAAACAAGCGAAGTGGTTGGTGGTCTGCCACGTGATCGGAGCATAGACCTACTGGCGCTGGCGCTTCAAATGTTGAGTATCATTTTTCGTACTGTATATCCAATTCAAATTCTAAAATTCCGTCACATCGTTGCAATTGCTGAGCTTTACTCTTTGTGACATTCAGCAAAACGGTTGCTCCTGCCGTCGGTCTGCATGCCGACAGAGACACGGACAAACAGAGACACATGCAGAGATAGAGGCGGGCAGAGACAGACAGAGATGCAGACGAAGACACACACAGACAGATAGAGACACACAGACACATACACAGACAGACAGAAAAAGAAGATTAGGAATTTGCGATGATTGGCGCTTAAAAGAATCATTGAACAGAATTCAGATATGACGTCGGCAGAATCGAGCGACGGAATGATAGATGGAAGAATTAAGAACACACAGAGAGACAGACAGACAGAGACACAGAGACATCCGGACAGTGAGAAGCAGAAGGATCCATATATATACAGAGGGACAGTTGCGGTATCATCGCTAGATCCTTCAAGTGTAACGACGGATGCCGATTTGCAGGTGGGATTATTAGGTTTATTCAGCATAGGTAGGTGGGCCGCCGAGCCACACCCATCCAGCAATCGCCCGCCAGTCGGTCGGTCGGTCGGTCGGACTCTCTCCAGCCGCAATGGACGCAAGCACGCAACTCCTAACAACACTAGGTGTGGCTTCCAATTGATTTCCAACCGCAACGGAGGGCAGACAAAAGGAGGGACAGAGGGAGACAAGTAGGGCTAAGCAGGAGGCAAGCGAATAAGACCTGGTAGAAATCGGAACGAGGAGCTGTGTACAGAACGGAGGGGGAGGAAAAAGCTATATGGTGGGAAGCAGAGGAAGAATTGATTCGGCTCTGGGAATAATGATTTACACGCCCCGCGTAAAATGCGTAAAGCCAGATACATATTAGTAGAGTCTCATTAGGAATGACGACGACGCTCGGCGTTTCTGTCTGTTTGTCTGTCTGTCTGTCTGTCTTTGTTTGTGTCCGTCCGTCTGCGTCTGTTCGTCGGCGCCTGTCGTCTGAAATAACCGGACTAATTATAAAGGAACCGCAGGTGTCACTGCCCCCCCCCCCGCTCCTCCCCCACCAACTGGTATCGAAGGCATAATTAGATATCGATAACGACTGAGATATTACCTACAACCACGTCTCCCCTCCCTTCTCTCTCTCCCCCCTCCAACTCTCGTTACGGTTGCTGCTGCTGCTGCTGCTGCTAATGATGATAACGACGACGATCATGTGATGATGACGACGACGAATGCTGCTGACCAAAACGATCGTAAAGACGATGACGTAGATCGTAACGATGCTCCTTTTGATGATGAAGATGAAGACAATGATCATGATAACGATGACAACGGAAATGACGATGATGATGGCAATGACTATGACGTCATTTGCAACAAGTCTAAATATGGATTTGATGACGAACATTATTCTGAAAATAAAGAAGATGACATGTTATGTATGTATGTAATGACATTGTTGTCCATTAGGCAGTGCTTGCTTAAAGTATTAAAAAAAGAAGTGCCTGGACGCCTCTTACCTTTTCAGTCTGTACTGGTCAATAAGTGGAGGGACGGTGTTCAGATTTGAAAATAAGTGCCTGGACGACGTCTATGGCTGTCCAGTCACACTCTAAGTTTAAGCCCTAAGTCTGAATATCATCCAACCTACATTATGCAACCGTTTGACTAGCTGCCTGCTTGATTCTCCGGATATATTGACCTCTGTCTATCGACTTTCTTATGATTGAGCGCCTGTGAATAAGCTAGTTTCCGCTCCTTATAGGCCTCCTTAGGCCTAACTTTTGTGGCGCTGTAGAGTTCCGAGTTTATAATTACGATTACCTTCCTGACATTAACATCTCAACACGTTTGGTCACATCATGCAAAACCATATTAGCCTATTTCGTTGTTTGAAGCCGCGATTCTTCTCTAGTTTTTTAATGTCACCGCAAAACTAAATTTACAGTTAAGGTGTTGGCAAGGAGCCAACCAGCGAATTTACTTTTTTAATTTTGACGCTGCTTTCTTTGTAAGCGCGGTTGAGCATAGAAAGTCCTTAATGACCTTTGTTACCATAATGCATAGGCGAAGATAGAATTTTAGGCTGTCACTTTAATAAAATTCCTCATCATTTCAGTGCTGACAGTTGTGGTTTAAGACTTCAAAAGTGTCTTTTCCAATTGTTTAAAATTTTCTAAATCTCCGCACTGTAATGGTAACATTTTAAGCTGTCATCTAAAAAACATTTCTCATGATTTCATTGCTGAAAGACATGGTTTAAGACTTCAATAAATGCCCCTCTCCAATGTTTAAATTTAATTAATTTCCATATTGTAGCCTAATGGTAGGATTTTAAGCTGTCAGCTTAATTGTTCACTTTTCAATGCTGATATTCATGGTTTAAGACTTCAGAGTGTCATCTCCCAATTGCTTAATTTTTTTAATTTGCACACTATAACCTTAGCTTTTTAGACTGTCATAGGCCCTATTGTCAAAATTACTCATGACTTCGGTGCTCAGAGACACGGACTCCAAGACTTCAATAAATGTCTCCTCCCATTGTTTAAATTTGTTTTAATTTGCACTCTGTAATGGTAGCATTTTACGCTGTCATCTAAAAATATTTATCAGAATTTCAGTGCTGAACGACGGTTTAAGACTTCAATAAATGTCACTTCCCATTGTTAGCAGTGAATAACACTTTATAAATTCATAATATTTGTTAAATATTTCTGCAATATTAGGGGATATAATCACCTCCTCCCTCACACCACAAACTTTGGAGAGATCGTTTCCAAATTTTCTCCCAAGTCTTCGCCCATGTCACAGCGTCACGAAATTGTTACTACATGTACATTACAACTCGGAGCAATGTCTCTGAACTAGTCGGATGAAAGGGAACAATTAGTCCTAAGGTATCAAGGTCCAGCAGGAGGGGACCACACAAGCAAAGCTCCTATAGGCCTACTGGGCCGTAGGGGCATGCATTTGAGGGACAGCCAACTGAGTGACCACGGCTCACAGTCCTAAGGGAGGAACGAACGGCAGAGTAGAGACTGGAGTATAATAGACCCTGAGATAGCATGGAGTAGACCCACTAAATTAAAGGCAGTTTCGCATGAAGCCACAAGAAAACCTGGAATTGGATGCATTGGCAAATGGGGAGCCAGTGAAGGAGTCCAAATGTTAAGTGAAAACTTAGCGATACCCCTACAGGGGGGGAGTGTTAAGGATGGATTGAAGCCTAGCTTACATTTGCTGAGAGGACATTGCAGATCACATTACAAATAGTCCGTCCTAGAGCAGGTCCAAGCATAGACCAAAATTGCGATAGAGGATCACAGAGGAAATGATTGACGCATGGAGTCAGCGTAAGTTAGAAACATGAATGGAAGACACCATTGACGTGATCAGATAGAGACCGGACAGGATCAAGTATGAATCAAATATCATTGACAAGGAAGGACAAGTGCATAGCATATTGGGAACCTAACGCGAAGGGACTTGGCATCAGTCCTGGCAAGTTGGGTACGGCTAACATGGGCAACCAACCAGCATGGGTGTCTAGCATAACTCAAGCATTTAATAGTAGCAGTTTACACGTAACTCGCATCTTTAATTTGCTAATATTAACCAATAAAACTTTACTCACAAGTCAATAGCTTTGATTTCACAATAATTTAGTTTTATACTCAAAACAGAGGTAAATCAGAATAAACTACTAAATATAAAAACTCGGTAAGGAGCGTTATATGATAGTATATTAACACACTTCAAGAAAGCCTGTAAAATAATAATAAAGAGAAGCTAAACCGGATTTATGGCAGCTTTTCTAAGTTACAATTATTGCCATATAAACGAAGAAGAAGAATAAATGAGCTTTACTCATTTAATAAAAAAAGTTTGATTTTCCGGCATTATTTAAGTCCAGCACAATCTGAAACAAGAACTGCTATCCTACACCAACCACGTCACGGCCATATCTGTCGTCATACTCCAAAACTGCCCAGTTCTCAATTGTAAATGTCAAAACCCTTGCTCCGAAACACTACCCAAGACCCCCCTCAGATCTGCTGTTGCGAGGCTCAAGAATGCTGATTGTTATAGAATCAGGAGCTTTTAAAATAAAAAATAAATATTCAAAACAGTTTTAAAAGGATCTGTTTACAATAACAGACAAAGCACAACTGCTCTGCATTTATCCCTGCTTTTAAACATTTACAAATCAGCTGAAGCTATTCAACACTTCTTCTACAAAACCTTTGGCTGGTCAAGACATCAATACTCAGTCACAAAATTCTATTGTTCAATCAGATAATAACTGCAGAAATGACCACAGGCATGACAACACCAGTGTGTCAGAAAAACGAATTCATATAGTGCTATGATCTAACAACTGGCCAATGTCACCAGATATATATGCATTTATTTCACACAACTGTTAACAATACTCTGAAAGATAAATACAACACAGAGATATCTCTAAAAATATCAATGCCCAACTTTTGAGGTGTTCTCCAACGGTAAAAAAATTCTGCAGCACACACCAAAGGATCACAAAAAATCAGGTTCACTTGGTCGTGAAACTCTGAACATCTTGCAGCAGTGTTCTTGGAAAAACAAGTTGAATGCAGAGAAACACATACGACGGCATCACCGTAAATGGCAAGCATATATTGCACATGAATATAAGTCAAACTTTCTGTGACACGCTGTTCTTCTGCGCAAATGGAGATCTATGTCCTTTTGATTTTCATTTAATTACAGTTGTATTCAATCCAACAATCAACAATAGATAGTTTACAGGCACACCCACCAAAGAAGAAAGCAGCCAAAGGAATTCCAGATGCTGGCTAAGTGATGGCATTTACAACTAATATGGAACAAAAAAACTGAAGTTTTAAAAACTTATAACAAAACCCAGGAGTTCAACTTAAAGCAAAGATTGTGAGGCCAAAACGCCTACAATAGAAGCTGGATTGGCCAAATACTTGCCTTGAGATCAGCCTTCCAATAAAATACTGTAAAACAACATTAGGCAATGAATCTTAACGTCAACCTAAAATATTTTACCTAACATCCAAGAGTTCAAATGCTCTGTAAAAGTGAAAACAATAAAAATCAAACACCACAGATTAAGCATGACCCTGATATAAAAAAATTTGATTTCGCAAAAATATTGATAAAACATTGTCAACAGTAATGAGATGCATTCTCACCAGCAAAATGATGTCCTCAGTATAAGTTACCAGCAGAAAAAACCACAGTGTGATGCATGCTCTGAAAGACCAATATATTTATCTAGTGAACTTTGATAAAACATTTTCGTCATCAGTAAGAAGCGCAGTGAAAGAAAATCAATACAGCATTACAACAAATAGATTTTTATTTCAAATACTGTGCTCTGTAGATCAATAAGCAGATCAAAACAGCATTTCTTTACAATGCTCTAAAACAAATGTCCAAATACATTTTTCAACAGCAGCTAAAAAAGCAAATAAGAATTACGTAAAAGCAGTTAAGCACTGAATGACATGTTGTACATCGACTGTCACACACACCAATTACATTGTGAAAAACAATATACTTCTAATAAACAGCTGAGTATTTATTCACTTGGAATACATTTACAACATATTCAAGCGATCTCTTCTGTTCCAGAAAGGCACAAAGAATTGCATAACATAACAAAACAGACATCTATGGAATTACATATACGGAAGTACGATTCATTTGTTGCATAAGAACAGAAATACTGGAAAGGAATATGACTCAACAGAAATTGTTAAAGCTCATTTCATAGACAAGATGCAAAATTGATGCATTTTGTTACTGCATCAACTAGGGAAAGTGGACGGGATTCAAATAACATTTGAAGGATTAGGAAACAATAATGATTGTCACTGTGCTTGCAGAAGGGTTTTTGTATAACTGCTCTAGTAAAAAAAGAACTTAGAACAGGGCATTAAGCACAACACTGCAGTATGACTAAAGCCAATTTCTTTTCATGCAAAACCCAAATAAAAAATAGCTTTTTCCAGCAAGCCACCAAATCTTTCAAAGTTTATACAACGATTAGCTCCATATTTCAACCAAATGGAGAATTTCCTGTCAGCACCTCAGTCATTAAACAACTTGGGAGATCTGTCATAAGTAAATTTTCAGTCCACAGAAAAACTACTTGAAAACTCAGTGAAACAAATAGGCCATCTACTAAGTCAACACAAATGTAACATCAAAAACAACATAAAATAAAGAAAGTAAACAATACACTACGGAAATAAAAATAATCACCAAGTTGGATGCATTTTAAACAGACACAAACTCTTTTATAATCGCCGATGCACCACTATAACCTACTCAAAACATTCTCTACATCAAACATCACAGGGGAGATGAGCTTTCACATTACAAACCACATTAAAATCGACCATCAATGAAATGGGGTTTTCACATGAATAGCTGTTTGAAACTATGCCAAGTTCATGCACATATACTTCTTTCCGTAGAAATGCTTAAAATTTAAGGCCATGTGTGCAGCAATGACATCCTTCCAACTAGCAACAGGCTTCAAAACAGAATGCATTGTGCTCAACAATAAACTTAACTACTACTATTCACACACGCACACTTGGAATGCCAAACGACAATTCAAATGCAACAATTCTTTTGTCAAGTCTTCAGTTGGTTTTTTGTTTCGCGTGACCATTCGAAATTTCAGTATTTTGATCGGAAACTTTCTGACTTCCATTGGCATCTTGAGACTATGTAAGAAATAAACAAGCTCACACTTACTTCTGCAGCCATAATTATATTTGCAGTATATAGCATACTCCATATTATTTTTACATACGATCTAAACTGCAAAAGAGAAGTAACTCTGAGATTTGCCAAGGCCAAAGCAGCACTTGCTGCTTTAGACAAGATTTGGAAAAGTAAAGAAATAGCACTAAAGACTAAGCTGGCAGTCCTGGATACCTGTGTGTTCAGCGGAGCATTATACGCATGTGAAACATGGGTAATTACCAAGGAAATTGAAAGACGAATACTGGCTTTTGAAAGAATATGTTATCGAAGAGTATTAAGAGTCGGATGGAGAGAAAAGATGAAGAATGAACAACTATACAATCGAATTGGACTTAGAGACACTCTGCTGCAAAAAGTAATCTGCAGGAAATTACAACTGTTTGGGCACATATGCAGAATGGACGACTCCAGGAAACTCAAGACGTTGATGTTTGGCATTATGGAAGGGACGAACAAAAGGGGACACCCCTTCAGAGAATGGAAGGATGACATCACGGAATGGTGTGGAAACATATCACTGCAGCAATTGAGCCAAACAGCAAGAGAAAGGGACAAATGGAAGGAGGTGATCAAAAGAGCATCAAGCACCTACGGGCGATGAACCCATGGACATTGATGATGATGATGATGATATTATTTTTTAAATGAAAAACCAATTGTGCAACACTTGTATTATTCAATTATAATATTCAATGATTCAATGTGCAAGGGTTAAGTGTAAAGTCTCATGCAAAAATCTAATAACACAAAAGTGCTTTAATTATATAAAATGCAGCAGTTTGTGTAAATAATCTACGAAATGAACAAAGTCCTATATTTACATAGCTGTAAAGTGTCCAAGTCTTTCTATGGTGTATGATATACAAATCTATGTACCAGAGAGCAGTCACCAGACACCACAGCATTTACATTAGTCTCACTAGATAAAATAGCACTCAGGTTCTATACCATCGGGTTAACTAGTGGTATTTTCTTATAAGAAATTATATAACTTCTATCACTTAGCGAACAGGGCTTCATTCTGAATCTAGCTTATTGCGCTAAACAGCGCTAGCAGAAATTTAACTTGTAGCTACAGTGCTACATCTCATTTCAAATTATAGAGGTATAAAATTTATGTAACATAATTGCTCTCAATGCTTCCAGATAATAATTGCTTCCAGATAATAATTGCTTTGTAGGAACCTGGTCTTCAGTTAAGGATCTTAGCTCTAAGAAAACTCTTGACCACAGCAACCGAAAAAGGACAGCTTGTTTACACCCATCCCAAGCTTCTTTACCAGTAAAATGGATAAGTTGGCCTTTAGAATCACTTGACGGATAGATACCATACAGCAATAACAATGAACAAATAATCTCCACATACCAATGCCGGGGGACAGACAGACACAAAAAGACAGACACAAAAAGACAGACAGACAAACAGAGTCCATCATACCACAGCACAAAGTTACTTCTGATATCGCAATACCACAGATGACAAGTACATTTTCTAGTGCTCCATAAATTTGTGCGATTCATAGAAATTAAAGTTTCTAGACTCTGGATGGTAAACAATTACGTAAACTAGATTCTACAAGTGAGCACCATTCACACGTCAGGCATGTCTTACCGTATCCTTCTGCGGTCTGATGTACGCCTGGAAGTAGAAATTAAGGAAGAGAACGAGGATTGATCCTCCGTAGAGGATTAAAGCCCAATGCATCCACTCTGGAAAGTCACATCCAAAGTAGAGCGACTGAGCTGCGTGGAACATTGCCACAACAAACTGAACCTAATCACAACACAGACACAATATATAAAACAAAAAATCAAATCAACTGGTGACTATATTCCTGCCTTTATCAATTATTTATATAGTATTATAACTTTTTTAAATGTACTAGTGTTAGTATTGTTAAGTAGTTTAGTATTTTAGTTCTCCATAACAGTTACAAAATTATAGCTGAAGAATAGGATGTTTAACAGAAACAACATAAAATAAATATTTTATAGACGACTGTCGAAATTAACTTTTTTAGCCAGAAGCCGATTTGAGGCCATCTAAGAGGAAAGTGCGAGGGCAGTGAGGCTCATCTGGCACACAGTATTAACTGCATCTAATGGGTGGGAATGGATGTATGCTTGACTATTGTCAGCAAAGATTTGGTGCAGGAGTCCCTGGGACTTCAGTAGAGGCAGAGATCAACTGCATAGAAAAGATATAATGCCTTCTTCACCAGGTCCTTCCAAAGTACAGAGGACAGAACCTGAAGCACACCAAATGGGGCAGGGATCCAGAGGGACCTAGAGGACCCAACAACCGCACAGTTTAACCAGTCAGATGGGAATGAAAGAAGCCATTCTAAAGTCTGGTCAACCAACTCAAAGGATGTAGAGAGATGCTGAAGAAGGATGGAATAGTCGACATCCGAGAGCGGACCGAGACATATGCAGACAAAACACAAAAGAGCGAAGAGAGTAACCTAACTGGCCAATGGCCATGGTCCGTAATTGTTTCTTATCATCAAGGAAATAAATTAATAAACAATTAAATAACCTCCCATCCCTCACTCAGAATAAAATTGGTGGCAATGCCTGTCAGATACTTTTAAAACTTCCTACTATCCTTGCAGTAAGCCTCTAACAAGATAGTGACTTTTGGGCCATCTAAATTCGTCAGATTGATCTACGCTAATCAAATGCAAAGCTGTGCTATAAATAGTCAAGGTGTTTGCTGTTTTTCAAATGTAAACTACTACAAAGATTACTTGCATAATGCATATACATCATCATCATCAGCAGCAGCAGCAGCAGCAACCGTGGGCTCAGCGCCCATAGGTGTCCGATGCCTTCTTCACCAGGTCCTTCCATTTTCTCCTATCCAGCACCGCTCTGCTCAGCTCCTGAAGCGAGGCTCTGCCCCAATCGAGCCATTCCCAGTGCGGCCTTCCTCTCTTATTTGTCCCGTCCATTCGTCCGATCATCAGTGCTTTGATCTTTCTGCTGTTATCCATTCTGCAGATGTGCCCGAACAATCCTAGTTTTCTTCTGATCAGCTTCTGCATGATGTTTTCCTTCAGCTGCACTCGTTTGTATAGTTCTGTGTTGTTTACCTTCTGCATTGACTTGCATATACGCTGCTTTATTAAATTGTAAATTTTTTTCCTTTTGATTCTTTATTAATTGGTTAACAAATAAAATGATTTGAATTGAAAAACTTGATTTGATCTTGAGACAAAATACTATTTCAGCGGTCCAATATATATATATATATATTTTCTTTCTATTCCTACCAGTTGTATTCGAGTGAGGTACTTCTTCCAGCCCAGGTACTTCTGGAATTGCGGTCCCAGGGCAGAAACAGCATAGTACGTATACATGATGACATGTACACAAGAGTTGATCATTGCACCGAATGCAGCTGAAATAACACGAACCACGTAAGGCAAGCTAATCACTCGTTATAATGATACAGATTCTTCAGGAATTCTATGATTTGACTAGGGTCTGACAATTACACTGGATTCACAGTTTCACAACAATGACACTAAAGTGAAGGGTGATGTAATAACAATCATCTGCTACTTATCACTAAAGCGAACAAGATAAGAAGCAACATAATTAGCTGAAGAACGTGATGATGCATATCAATGATGATGGTTAGTTAAGAAGCAGGACAAGTACTGATGATGTGAAGGCTTTCATGATCAGCACATAATTGAACATGTCTACATAGACTTTCCTTTAACACTTTTGATTCCACAGGCTCTAAATGTGTCATGCTGTTCGCACTTCTTAACATAAGACATCTATAGACACTCAACATCACGAACTATTATATCTTATTCAAGCCTTAGCAACTATCACATAATCAGTGGCTGATATCTGAACTGGCTTCAATCCTCCCAATGAAATTAAGGCTGTGAAGTCATCATGGCTGTTATGAAAGTCAGAAAGCAACGCCTGCAGTAATTTTGATTATAATTAAAGCAGAAATTACAATAAATTCAGTCATCGACGATAAAACAGAACTGATAAACAAAGATGTCCAGCATATACAATGCTTTATTGATTTTGTATTGTACTGCATTGTATTCAAACACAAACATAGAATAGATTCACAGATCATATGATGAAGGCAGTTTCTAAATGCTAATTAAGTTACAAAGATGCTGATAAAGATAGAGTGCACAGTAAAACAATTGAATGCCTACACTGTCCACCGGGAACCAACCGGGCTCCAATCCACCAGATGGGGAACATTGTTGCATGGTGGTAGACATGGAGGAATGTTATCTGACTATCTTTTTTGCGAAGAACGAAGAAAAGCGTGTCTAGGAACTCAACACACTTCGAGAAGTAATACCACCAAATGGCGTGAGCAATCTACAACATTAGCAAAGCATAAAGCAATGCATGTGTGAATGTCTTCAAAGACAAATATAGCACATTTTAAATAACAATATAACACAGTCAATAACACTAAGTCAAAAGTATTGTTTTATCGGTTATCCCACATGCGCATGCCTGCAGTTGAAGATGAGGCAGTTTATGGGACAGGAATTCTGAAGAAAATTTTTAATTGTCAGATATGCACAACTATGCAGATGAAATGGACACATCAAACAGAAAATTATCTCAGAGGCAGTGAAAAATAAGAACACCTGCTTTTTAAGCAAAGTAGAATACAGATGATCGGTCTGTACCTGAACTGCACAGTACATTATATGTATAATTCATCTGATCCGTTATGCGATTTGCAAGCACGTGCTCTTTTCTGCACCTTTGCAGTTCGACTTGCTCTGATTCATGCTGTACTGGTTTGTTTCATTGTATACGTTTAAAAAAAGAAACGAGAAAGGGGTGACCTTGGCAGCGGAGTGATATTGTTCCTTTCAAGTTTGACCCTTTAACCCGTGTTACATGAACAAGCACTCGTATTTTTGGTGATCAATAAAGCAGATGAATTGAATAGAATTGAAAGATTAAAAATTTACAAGAATGTAAAGAAACCATAAATAATTGTCTGCAGTTCAAATCTTAATTTATCAATTCAAATGAATATTAGACGAATAAACAGCTCATACCCTCAATTCATCAGGATCATCGGACCTATCAACGGGTTGGCAGACTAGACTGTAGTTTAGTCTCCAGGCAGAAGTAATTATCTACAAAACACACAAAAAACATATCTATAAAACTTACCAATTACAGATGTGAAAGGTACAGCTTTTACAAACCTTTTAAAATTGTTCTTTATCCCCAAAGTTGAGCTTGGAGCAGCACCTTTAAGTTAAAGTATCTTTTCAAGAAATATAAAGTGCTCTGGATGAATGAATGAATGATTAACTGAATGAATGAAAATGAATAAAGACCAAAATGAGTCTGACTTAGCAAGTTTAAATCACCCAGCATGACAGTGAAGCTTGATGGCTGGCTGGCAGTTCAAGGTAAATTTCTGCATACAGCAAAATGAGAAAGCTTTTAGAATGAAACAGTAATGGCAGTCAATGATTTGAATGCATGTTTCAATGAAGTTGGGAAAAAAGAGCATATTATAGAACAGAATTGCAAAAAATAGAACAATCAGCTAATGTGCAGCACTTTGAAAAATAAAAAATACATTAAGATAACAACACTGACAGATTACAGCATTATTGAATTCAGATTCATTACCTCGTAGAAAATATGAAAGTTCATGGCAACCAAGATGATGTTGTAGAAAAACAGTGTATACCGGAATTCAAAAGCCTCTCGGTCACGCATAACCTTGGGACCGATATAGACCATGAGAAGATATGCGGTAACTAAGGCCCAAGTGGGCCAGTATGACCCCAGAAATAGCCAGTCAGCAACTCTCTTATCTGAATCAAAATACAAAGAAAATCATTGCTGATAGCACATCCGAATATCATTTTTAAAACTATAAGCGCACATTGTTTAGTTGAGCAAAATCCCACTGAAAGTAACAATGAAAACCATTTAAAGAAATTTTACAATTTTTTTAAAAATTGTGTACAGTTACTTTTTGTGCAGTTAATTGTCACTGTCCTGAGTCAATGAGTCAACGAAAGTTTGCCGTCTAACCACATTTAACAACATTTAAACAACAATGAGAATTTTAAGAAACATCTTCATTACAGCTGGTTAAAACTTTGAATTCTTGACAACTTAAGTTGGGCTCTGCATTGGATTTACATATATCACAGTCTCTATAATATTATTTATGGGCTTTGTAAGAGACCAAGTAGAGAAACCTACAGTAGTAGGGTGAGGGGGAGCATGTGGGGCAGAAATCTTTAACCAACTTTTCAACTGTTCAATCACATTAGATTTCGTTACATTACATGTGAGAAAAAATTAGAATATAAAACTGACCACAAGGATTTTCGTAAATAGTTATTCAAAATCAGGTAATGTGGCTACGAAAAACGATGTCACTAAAAATAAAAATCCCTATTGATATCTCAAAGTAATTAAAAAAAACTTTACTTTTTCTATTAAAAATAAAATTTCCACATGAAATAACCATGACCAATAGTGCATCAGACTTTGCAAAACAAAAATTAACTAGAAGCAATAACATTACTGGCGATAAATTTGCAACAACTGGAAAATGAAACACTTGTACAGACTCCATAAATAATGATTTCAACTAATAATAATTTCAACTCATGGTCATTATGATTATTCCATTTAAAATCACTGACGACCAACCTGCTGGTGCAGATATCGCATTCCAATAAGAATCCCACATATCCATAAATGTGTCTTTTAACAGATCCATTTCTAAACAGATTCAATAAAACATAAGTTTAATCAAATCCAATTCCTAATATTAACTTTCATAATGAATGCAAAGAAGATCTTAACTGAAATCCAGTGGCGTAACTAGGAACTCGGGGGCCCCTAGGCAAAATATGAAGGTGGGGCCCTCTCCCTACGGTACTTATTGAAATGTATTATTACTTATTAATTTACTGAAATGCTGATGTATATGAACAAGATACAAGTACAAATAACAGTAAACTGTAAGTTCCCGACTAGGCTGAAATGACAATTATGACATGTGCAACTGAAGTTAAGTAGGCTGGCCTTAATGGCCCGCCGCCTATGTAAGGTTTGGTTGAAGTCCTTTGCTATAGTTTGAAGTCATTCAGTCAAAACTCAGAACTCTTTTTTCCTTGCCTTAATGTTTGCAAATTTGTCTAAAATCATGTCAACACCATGCAAATGCAATGACATCATTTCCGGGACCGGAAAGTTATCACCATTGATATGTACTATATAGTTACTGGATAGCTAATTGCCTATGAAAGTTCGGATTATCGCTCACTAAGGGAATCCCAGAATTCCTTGAGGCAAAGTCAAGAGCAAATCCCAGGATTCTCTGGGGCAAATCCCAGGATTCCTAGAGGCAAACCAGAGTAAAGGATAGGCGTCATACCACGTCGCTCTAAAACGCAAATTTCTCAGCAATGTTAACAGAATTGTTTAAAACTAGGGTGGGGATTTTGAGTTGAGTGACATACAAAACTATCAACTTAACCATTTTTTGCGGCCACTCACCAGATTTCTGGAAAATATCGTTTAAAGTTGACGAATTTAACATGGGTTTACATATAGACAAGCACACGCTGCCCATACCGGAAGTCAGAGCTGATTCGCCATCTGCCATAGACTAATAGCCGAAGCTTTACCTATCCAGTTACTATATAGTACATATCAATGGTTATCACTAATTAAACATTAGTGCTGTGCACTGCTGGAGCTGGGCGTCTCCGACTCGTCGCGTCGTGTCGGGTTGACGGAACTTGACGGGTTCTATATTTAACATATTTTTTCGGAGTCTTGCAAACTCGGGGGCCCCTCTGGGGCCTCTACACTCCGGGGCCCATAGACTTTGTCTACCCAGTCTACCCTATTGTTACGCCACTGCTGAAATCAAACAATATTTCTGATTTCATAAACACACTTTCAACAGTCATACCAAAATAAAGGTTTTACAAAGTTCTGTGTTTTGCTAGCAGATCTCATAAAAGAAAGCAAAGTTCTAAGTGATTTCGGAACCTAAGGGCGACAAAATATTATGAAAATATGGCCCGTGTACCCGATTTCATTTCGGGCAAGTACCATAATACCCCACTCCTTCACAAAACACCATAATGTAAACCAAGTGGTCTCAAACATTCGGCCCATAAGCGAAGATCACTTTTCAAGTTCTCAAGCGACGACCAAAGTCATAACCCTGGAGGTGGAAGCATGTGTCCCAATACTCTTAACCACGCAAGTACTTGCAACGCTGCAAGAAGCAGTGGCAGTGTCAACAATACAATTTCGGCAGGTCGAGTCCGGGTCATGGCAATTATAGAGCAGGTCGAAGAAATTAAATGTAAAGAAATAATACAAATTTCAAAGAATTTTAGCCAGGTCAAGAGTATACTAGGCAGGTCAAATGACCTGCTACGACCAATAGTAGCACTGCCATCCATGGAGAGACTTGTAAGCCAGCAAACCGATTTTAAATTTGATACAATGTGGAACAGCCTAACAGGCAGCAGTGTAGGACATCATGGAGTAGTGGCGGAACATGGTTGTACTACCTCCAATTGCGCTGAACTCCAAACTGGATTGATGATGATCAATAATTTTTAACTAAATGGAAGTTTTGATGATGAAAAAATATCCTCTGCCTAAATAGAAGCGGGATTGAAGAAACGAATTTTGACTAAATAGAAGCTGGATCGATGGGAAAGATTCTGTTCAAACTAGAAGTTGGACTGACTGAAAACAAAAAAATAAAGTGCTCTCCGACACTATAACACAAAAAATCGACGTGCAAAAAACGTCTAATTAAGCGGAATAAAAACAACTGGTCATGGAGCTAAATAAACTCTATGAGAACCTAACCGACGAATGTCGAAAGTTTAATTCTAGGAAGTGCCGCTTGAAAAACTTTCAGTTAAGTGACTGTTATACGGTTATACCTAACGACAAACAGTTTTCATACCCAGTTTACAGCAACAAGATTAGAGATCGGAGGGTAAGTGACAGAACAATCAGGAAATAGTATATGTTTGGCTAAAACGGTGTTGCTACGGACAACAAAATAAAACACATGAAAGTACATTACCTCCTAAAGAACTTCCAGGATGTCCCTGAGGAGAAAACCATTTAGAACACTTCCGGTCCTTCCGCATACAGACTTCGAATCTGATTGGCCTAAAATATCAGCTGCGAAGCTCTAATATCATGAGGCGCATTTTCTGGTTAACATAATTATTATTGTCGTATCATCTCATCGGCCGTGTGCGCTAGTGCAGAGCATGATTGTGTCAATAATTATATAATTATGTATATATAGCCTATGTTTACTAGCTGGGGACTCGGCGTTGCCCGGGAAATTTAGGATTCGCCCCGCTCCAGCCAATTCCTTACTTCCTCACCATCACTATAGGCTCAGTAGGCCTATACTTCACTTCATCCCATATCCTCGCTCCTAATCGCCACCCCACTTATTTTAGCCATCCCACTCACCCACCGACCTCCTAACTCGCCGGCCCACCTTGCCTCCACCTGTCTGGGGTAGACTGCATTGCTCCATAAATTTCACTTTTGGCCCACTCGATTCCCCAGCCCACCCGGAGGCCCACTCCACCCCCACCCAACCCACCCTTTGAACCCGCCCGTTATCCATAGAGTTACAGGAGCTCCGGGTTCAAAGGGTTATGACACTCTGACCTCCTAACCGGTACGGCGCGTCTCGTGATATAATTTCCGTTTAGGCCTACCGGCAAATTGTTTTTCTCCCCCTCCCAACAATACCCTGCCTCCACCCGGCTCCTCCGGAGCGAGGTGTGTGTCGGGTGGGGTGAGGTAGACTCTGTAACAGTAACACTAGGCCTATAGCTGTCTAGATTGATAATCAAGTGACTTATACTTAATTCACAGTGGTCGACTTGCAGCTGTACACTGGTACAACATACGTTCCTTTCCTATAGGCTATAAATAATAGGCTAATAGGCTAGGATTATTGGAAATATCAACACTAATCGATAGCAAATTAATTGTTTGAGGTTTGAGATGAGACTTAATAAAAATCGGCTTTAAAACTTTTTTGGCTGCGTTACGTTTTTGAAGCGTCAAAAAACAGTGAGCGGTCTCACTAAAAGTTATATAACTTTTATGTTTGAAGTATTTTGGTGAAATTTGTCCATTATACTAAACATTCTTACTTCTGGCCAAGATATTTCTAAAAAGCCTTAGAGGGGGTGTAGGTACGTTGTTTGACCCAGCCTGTATATAAAATGATTGTCGTAAGTAGGTCAGCTGATGATCGCCTTTCTAACACAATACGCAATAATAAATCGCAACTCTACCGATTATCCCCCCGCCTCGCCCCTCCTGTGGTCATGATCGAGCTCCGTCCTCGGGCTCATGACTTCTCTTTCCCGGAAAAAGATAATTATTGCCACTTTATCCCTAGAGTACCGTTCCAAAACATTTTTAAAACCTAGCTAGACCTCAAACCCAATATTTATTTATGTCGCTTATAAACTCTAGGCCTATACTTATACATAAAACCTTTATAAAATTTGTTATATGTAACATAATATTTATTATGCTGCGTTCTGCCAGCCTGAAGTTTGATTAAACGAAAATTGATTGATTGATTGATTGATTAGATGCATGGTAGATGCATGCTAGATGAGGTAGACGGGCTGACTATAGGTAGGCCTAGTTGTGTGCATCATGTAGACGGTATAAGCATGGGCTTAAAGTGTGCCTGGACGGTCATGGACAGCGTCTATGCACTTATTTTCAAATCTGAATGCCGTCCTGATACTTATTTGGCCAACACAGTATGGAAAGTTAAGGGGCGTACTAGGTACTTTATCTGCCTATAGACATTATTGTTAGGCAGACTAGGTAGACGGTAGGCCTAGATAATATATAATGTAGACGTCATAGATGGGTATAGACTATAGGTAGAGTCGGTAGACGGTATAGATAGGCATGCAGACGGTAGATGTTTTAAGACGGTTATAGGCCTACTATGCAGGCAGGCCCTGCATGGTTACCTCTCCAATTCTAAACATTAGACCTACAGACGTTGCCGCCCAATTGCCTGCCTGCATAACTGACCCTTTGACCTTGACTTGGAACCGACCGATTATCTACAAGATTCGACGCTTTGCAGGATGACATGCAAATGTAAAGTCAAATCTTGTTTAACTTCTTGTCATTTACATGTGTTCTAAGTTTGCCGCACATATGTTACCACACTTTGGTTTGTCACTGAAAACTGAATAAAAGATTATTATTTTTGGCCCCGAAGTACACAGGATCCCTCGGGGACGTCACTCTCGCACAGGCCTATAGTACAATATTAAAAGTCTGGAAAGGTCCTGTTGACGGGAAGAGAAACTGTTATAATTTTTATCGTTATTATTTTTATTATTTTTATCATTATTACGATTTTTTATTTTTAAATTTAAAGTATTTTTTCGCCCGAGGTAGTAAAGATCCCTCAGGCTGTAAAAGATTCAAATTAGTCTCCAACGTGCCCGAAGGTGCCTCTAAATGAACCGTTGCGTGCAAATTGACAAACGCTGGAACAGGTGCATGGTTTCTCATAGGGTCGCCCGTTGCCTCTGACATGCGGCGGTCCAGCTCCTGAAGAAATGATAGACCCGTTCCGGGCCGTCCGGTTTATCGGGCCCAGTGATTCAATTGCCACGGGGATGAATTCGTGCGTAGCGGGGAGTGGTGTACCGGTATACTTTGTGCTTTTTCGATCAGCAGCTTGCTCCGCCGCTTCACCCGTTACTGTCGACGTCAGATGAATGTACGACGACGCGCACGTGTGGATTGCTGTTGCATCCCATGCGATGAATCTGCCTCTTGTCCATGGGACCAGCGTGGCTCCGCTTCGTCTGGTCTCTTTCCATCGGTGCGGCTTAGTCCTGACGGTTCTCTTGAATTAGGATTCTCTAGGAATATCCGCTTGCGACAGGGCTTTCCAGATAATGTCATTTAGTGCAGCGTGTCGCGCTACACTGCGATTTTTACGATTAATTTTTATAGATTAATTTTTAAATTAATCCTACACTGTTTCCCTTTTGTGCATGCATGTTCTATACACTTGTTGCCCTTTCATGATGTGGTTCTGCATCAGACCTGCACTCGATGCACTTTTCAACACGTCGTTCTCATCTGTATATATCAGACCTGCACTGCTCATCCCTTTTAACACCTTATCTAGATTGGACCTGCGCTGATCTTCCTTTACGGCTCCGGTCTAAAATTGAGGCTCTAAGGTTGGTCGTCGTTCTCGCTATAATGAGGATCCTGGGTGGCCGAGTGGGTTGTAGCCCGCTCGCCGCGCCGGCGACGCGGGTTCGATTCCCCGGTCGGATCTTTACATACTGCGGGTTGCTCGGTCGCAATATAAACGTGGAGTCGACGCTGATATCATCTTCGTAATGGAAAAGAGTCGTTAAACCCATACATTTCATTTCGCTATAATGAAGTCTCCACGATCTTGCACCGAATGACCTTACCGAATGGCGCATTCGATTCACACATCATCCTTCAGATCATAATTAAATAAACGATCGGGCAGCCCGGGGCAATATATTGGCATTCTTCCATAATGCTCAAATTTTCCAAAGAAGATTAGCAGATTTCCCTATATATAGTCTAGTCTACATTTGAGTCGTCTGGTCAATTTCTATGGAGTTGAATTATATTCACGGTCACCAGTTTCACGGAACTTTTCGCCTTTGTAATCTCATAGACAACGCGCTTTTGAATTAATTCATTATCTGGCGGGAAAATGTTTTTATCATCAATGATGACACAAATCTTCATAAAATAGTAGGCCTAATAGCCTATAGGTCGATAAGTTCTTAACATAAGCAGGATAAGAATTGCCGGGGGAGTGTGGATTCAACCCATAGTTTTTCTTTGGACCCCATATAGTAGAGTCCTTATTGCAGGGTGAGAATTGCCGGGGGGTTGGGGGTTTCAACCCCCCTAGTCTTTCTTAGTGCCCCATAGTAAACTCTGTTTTTCACACCCCATTCCAAGTTTAACATAGGCCAACCCCCCAGTTATTTTTCCACAATTCTCACACTGCCTCATTGCACTTCCCATGTCCACATGAATCATCGTCTGATCCCACAGTTATTTTTCTACAATTCTCATGCTGATTGTAAGCGTAATATCTTCGAAATTTCTCAGATCATGCAAAGCCACGTCGCAAAAACCACCTACACTGTACATGTAGATATACATAGGCTTACTGTCGAATCAAGTCTGCAATATCATAGACGGAGACCTTGTCTAGAAGTTGGCGGTAGCGGCGTTAGGGGGTGGCTAGGGGGGAGGCTAAGCCCCCCTCCAAAAGGCCATCCATTGTTTTTTCATGTAAAAATGAAAGTTTCCTTGCTCAGCCCCCCAAAAACTGAAAACCATATGCAGGAGATTTCGGCCGAATGACTAAAAAAGGTCGTCAGAAATGTTGGCGGCTGGAAATGAAATTTCCCCTCCCCGGAGGTGGGACCCCCAAAGCTGAAATTCTGGCGCCGCCACTGGAAGTTGGGGGGGACGAACGAATTGCCGAAGGACGATTGCCGAAGCGCGACAGACACTTTGGGTGGACGGCTGAGTCACCGACGACATTTCCCATTTTCATCGACCAAATTTTCCGACGATTTGTTTTAGTATAAATCTTTAAATCTTCTATGATGTTACAAGTATTAACCAAAAACGTCCTGGATGTCGTAACACTGTAAACCATGTTACCACTGTGCAAATTTACCATGCTGTTCATGATGATCGAATATTTCTTAAATATTGGGGGAATCAGCATGGGCGGTCCCTACCACAAACATTGGGAAGACTGTCCCCCACCTAAATCTCCGCCCACGCGCAATAACCAGTAGCTATTGTCCTTTCCAATGCCATTCAAGAATCCGGGAGTCAAGACGGGGTCTGCAAGGTGCTGATCGAATGCTATGCAATCGGTGATGCTGGTGGTCGTGTCGTGATGCAAGTGAAAAGAGTTCGGTTTTCAGTCGAGAGTGTTAACAACTGAAAATGTATCAGAGATCAGTGTTTAATCTAGACGTCTCTGGGGGGGGAAAGTTCCCCCCCCCCAGGATTGACATTTCCCCCCCCCCCCAGAAAAATTTGACAAAATGATATTGGTTTTTATTTACTGTTTTCATCATTGTTTTACATGAAGTGTTATAATACACTGTGATATTATTTATTATTATATGATTATAATGACATTATTTTACTACTATAATATATGATACTATTATGCTAAGATGACACCTTAAAATGCTGCCATTGCAAGGTGGAAATTCAAAAAGTTTCTAATAAGTCACTGAAAAAGAACAGCTATTATGTCAAGAGGTCACCTTAAAATGCTGCCATTGCAATGTGGAAATTCAAAAAGTTTCTAATGGGTCACTGAAACAGTACAGCTATTTTGTTAAGATGACCCCTTAAAATGCTGCCAATGCAATGTGGAAATCCAAAAATTTTCTAATGGGTCACTGAAACAGTACAGCTATTTTGGTAAGATGACCTCTTAAAATGCTGCCATTTTAATGTGGAAATACAAAAAGTTTCTAATGGGTCACTAAAACAGTACAGCTATTTTGTTACGATGACCCCTTAAAATGCTGCCATTGCAATGTGGAAATTCAAAAAGTTTCTAATGGGTCACTGAAACAGTACAGCTATTTTGTTAAGATGACCTCTTAAAATGCTGCCATTGCAATGTGGAAATACAAAAAGTTTCTAATGGGTCACTGAAACAGTACTTCTATTTTGTTAAGATGACCCCTTAAAATGCTGCCATTGCAATGTGGAAATTCAAAAAGTTTCTAATGGGTCACTGAAACAGTACAGCTATTTTGTTACGATGACACCTTAAAATGCTGCCATTGCAATGTGGAAATTCAAAAAGTTTCTAATGGGTCACTGAAACAGTACTTCTATTTTGTTAAGATGACCCCTTAAAATGCTGCCATTGCAATGTGGAAATCCAAAAATTTTCTAATGGGTCACTGAAAAAGTACAGCTATTTTGTTAAGACGACACCTTAAAATGCTGCCATTTTAATGTGGAAATTCAAAAAGTTTCTAATGGGTCACTAAAACAGTACAGCTATTTTTTTAAAGATGACCCCTTAAAATGCTGCCATTGCAATGTGGAAATCAAAAATTTTTCTAATGGGTCACTGAAAAAGTACAGCTACTTTCTTAAGACGACACCTTAAAATGCTGCCGTTGCAATGTGGAAATTCAAAAGTTTCTGATGGGGAGGGGCGCATCCCCCTCCCCATACCTCTCCCCCTCCCAGTCTCGGTGCTACGCGCATCACGAGCGTCCTTCGGACGTTCAAATGTCTCCCCCCCCAGAAACCCCAATTCCCCCCCCAGAGGAGGGGGACTAGATTAAACACTGATCAGAGATGAGTGCAAGAGGAGGAGATGCGAAATTATCAGGCGGAATAGAGTGCTTTCATAGATAGGCCTATACGTTGCAAAATGGACTTCGCGACCACATTGGAAAAAATTTCCATAGCTTATAGGCTATTCTTTAGAGTTGCATCGGCCAAAAATTGTTGTAGGCTTATCTCAATTTCTTGTAACATTTGTTTTCTAAGTTCTTCGCTTCTTTTCATTTTCTATGCACGCACTGGATGATCTTTGTGTATCATTTGATTGAATAAACATGCTGTAAGCTTAATAATATTATAAGTCCTGATTGCAGGTCTACCATTTTCTTTAAATTTCAATCTTTAATAGTCTATTTAGAGTTTAGACTATCTTAATAGGCGAATGGGCAAAATACCTTTCAAAATGTAGCCTAAACGAAGGGAGAGAACGCAGGTGCTGTCGTAGGTCTAAACAGAAAAAAATTGCCTAAAAAGTTGCCAGATGTTCTGGCCAGACCATTGACAAACCATTTTCAACATTTTCAAACCATTTCCCTCCTAAGATCAAACGTCTGTATACTCTGAGACCGCGTTCACATGACTTTGATTTGCCAACTAAGGACAATAAGAATTTCATCCCAAAGGTCTTGTACAAGCACACGCACTATATATAGTTCTCTGTGCTCTGTATGAGCATCTGTAACAATGCCAGTTTTTGCTTGTTTGACATACAATCATACTTTTTTCATGTTCTGTACTGCATTACTCTATACTGTTACTATGCTTACTGGTTGCGATTATTGAATAAACGAAATTACTTACTTATTTACTTGATAGAGAACTATGCGTAGGCTACATAGATCATTAATTTTTTTTAAACTCTCATCGCTATAGAATGTGTAGCCTACATTTACAATGTATGTCGTAATCAAGTCAATATCCGGCGGACCGATCGGTAAGACGGATCTAGAGAGACACAACCCGAGGACGATAAGTAATTTTGAAAGTGGACAGTGATCTATTATAGACCTATAGGCCTGCGTGTAGTCTCTTACGACATGATGCATTGATATAGGCGTAAAGTAGCAATTGTAACTAGCAACTTATATTGCGACAGTGCCTAGATAAGACCATAATTATAAGACCAAATATTTCAAATTGCCTAATTTTTGTCGAAATTCGTTATCATCACAGAATTAATCGATCTGCATGCAATTCGTCAAGTATATAATATAGGACAGGGCCTAATATAATATTTAATTATATATAAATAGGGCCTATATAGCCTACATATATAATTATGCCTGGGCCTCTATACATCGATACACCACTAGGCTATTGATATAGGCCTGTGGTACTTTTATATCGCCAACTGTAATTAGACAGAAGAACTTCAAAAATTCAATTCTTTCGAAAAATAAGACATCAATTATTCATAATCTTCTCCTGGAACTCAGAACTCAGAATCTGTCCAGCAAACGACGTCAGCGTTAGAACTGTGTAAAGTCCTATAATATGTGGAACCATGCATGGTCCATAGGAACTTGTAAGGGAGACCTTTGTTCTCCATAGGCCTACAGCAGCCTCACTATTAATTGTCTGCATGTGCGCATGTTACACACCCCTTCAAGTGCTCAGAGGTGCTCCCGGTCGACTACAGAGCGAACATTGCATCGGAGTTTCACGCCGAAGCGCTGAGCAATTGCGAGTGAAGGACTTGCCCATTGCCCAAGGTCCTTACGCGGCGACTTGTGGTGGATTCGAACCTGAAACCTTTCGATTGCAAGGCGACGAACACACCAACTACACCACCGCGCCCCACAATGAATGCAATAGCCTAACACTATTTGGCTCAGCGCCAGCTTCACCATATTGGCAAGACACGAGAGTGCGCCACCACATGATTTATTATCCCAACGCGGCAGCTGTGGGCCTCCGTTCCGTGTTTGTATTTCGGTAATATCACCGATTTACGACGCAGGAGTGTCTAGTTTTACGCTGCCATCTGCTATTATTTGGGGTTCGGCTGCAGATGATCTGGAGACAAGTTCCTAATTGCGTCATCTGTCCGTTAGTCCCTCTATCTGCTATTGATCGTCAGCTGAGAGCGGCGAAAAAGTAGGATACGATACCGACAGCCAGAAGCATTAGCGATAGACAGCCAACTATTAGGAAAATGTATTTTATTTGCATAACGTTGTCGCCGTTGTAATCGTTTGATAGGGACGATGAAGACGATGACGACAGCGATGAGGAGGGCGAATGGCGGTTGACGCCTTTCGTAGGTTTGTTTCCAGTGTGGATGACGTCATTTCCGCCTTGCTCGCTTCTTGGGCGTTGACTGTCGTGGACGCGGCGTGTAGAGAAGGCGATTTTTGCTGTCGGACAGATCCAGTCCTCGATTATTTTGGCATTCGGTTTGTCAGCTGCCGGAAGAGAAACAAGAACGAAAGCGATGACAAACAGTCGTATGTACAATGCGACAGATGATAGATTTGAACCATTAGCGGCACGATTATTGATAGACGTCTAGAGCATAGGCGCAATACAACCACGGTCTAGAAGTTTGGGGACAGACTCAATCTACGTCCCACTTCGTCGTATCGATTTTCTTCAGCTAAACGCTTTGCAACACACAGGTTAATGTAGGTTACTTACCGCCAAGGCATATTGACCGGTCTTGTACTGCATGGCCGAGCTTCGAAGTACATGTAGCCTACCTATGCGAACCTCATTCGTCTGCCGACCTCGGCCACTGCTCTTCGAACGCTCCGCTCCTTTTATTTAACTGGCATGATCTAGTCCCGAGAGCCTAGGATCACCATGGCTAACACACGAGCCTCTGCTTTCATTGGTCCTGCGCTGTGGAACCAGCTTCCTCCTTCGACGCATTCCTCCTTATTAACTGGTGGGCCAAATGCCTCTTTCCGTTATCTCAAAACCACTTTTTTTTCTCTGTTGGTCTAATGCACTGGGAACGCTTCTGATTGGTGTGCACTTTTAGAGGCGCTATATAAATGTATTGATACAATGCAATACAATATAACCAACAAGCCTGCAGGCGTGAATTCAACTTTTAACTAATCAGACTAGGCCTATCGACCAAAACACGAATCTGATAGACATAGAGCTAAGCTTGATTAATATAAGAAATTCACTGTTTAACCACACGTATATCCTATAGGTCTAGACATTATTCTACAGGTAGCCTAACTCGTGAGTAGGCTAGCCGAATCATGAACAAGTTAAGTGCATTATAACGCCGCTTTGGCGCGATTAAAGTGGCCATGACGAGTGGGCAGGAAGGCTGCATGGACGGAAGGAGGGATGGATGGAAGAGTGAGAGAGAGAAATGGTTCATTCGCAAAGTGAAAAGGTGAAACCTTCTCGATGTCTCGTTCTCTCGCGGGGAATTACACGCGGAACGCGATGATCTAGAAGATTCTCGAATCGATCGACTCCTCGTCTGCTGCTGCTCAGAGCAGTTTCTCTGCTCGGCGCAATTTCTCTCGCGCTCATCGCAGATTTATCGCTCGCCGATGCCAGTCACGCGACAAAGGCCCAACAAATGCAATTACAGCCTCCCACTTGTCACGCACCGACTCCCACTGCCTACCATCTATCCCCCACCCCTATTTGCCACAGACACGGCCGTCTTAGACTCGACGGTGTAGCCAGGAACCTAAATTCTGTCTGACACATTCGTTGGATTTTTTTCCGACTGTACGGCACATTGTGGCGTTACTGATCTTTTTCAATTCCGCTCTTTTTCAAGGCTTAAGGCAGCTTTCCTTTCAGTCTTGCGTTCACTTTATGTAAGCTTAGGTCCTATTTTTCGTTTGTTTGTTCGTTCGCTCATTCATTCATTTATTCATTCGAAACCTGCTCAGAGTCGTTCCCAGCCCGGTCACGGCCAATCTCTTAAGCAATTGGTAGAAAGCAGGTAAATTATATCGGAGCAGTAGTCCTAAACGCAGTGCAAGTTAGCGCCCATTCAAAATTGAGGGGTCAAAACCTAGAAGGGTCCACCCTGTCTGATGCCGGTGGGAACCCGATGGACGTACTTAGCTGAAGAATGCAGAGCTCGTCGGTAAGCTAAGTCGGACTGACGGAGATCAGATAATTCTTTACGAGCACAGTGGAACACCGCGAAATAGACTAAGCGTTGCTATATTATTCCTATATTTAAATTTTTATCAATCAATCATTCAAAATTTATACAGCGTCCCTTCAAGATATCTAGGCTACTCAGAGGCGCTCCCGACTAAGATCAAGCGAAAAAACAGTCTTCAACAGTTTGTGAAATTGATAGCAGTTTGGGAGGTGTCGCAGAGTCAAGGGAAGCCCATTCCAGGTTTTTGGACCAACCACAGAGCAATGGTAGTAGCAGCAGCAGCAGCAGCAGCAGTAGGCCTAATAACAACAATTAACCAACATCAGTAATAAGTATAGACAATAATTAAAAACATCGTTTCTTTTCACATCGTGATGACGTTCTTTGTAAGTAGACCTATAATATGTTCCTGTATACGCATTCGTCTATACACTTCTACTTGTATAATGTATAGGCCACAGTTTATGGGGAGAGATGGCTTGATGGAAGACTATAGACTATTAGAGGCTATGTTATGCTTGAATTGGTTTTATAATTACAGTTAGGCTAGGTGTAGGAATATAGCCTACGTAAGCCTATGGCTGTACACATGCACACACACACACACACACACACACACACACACACACACACACACACACACACACACACACACACACACCAGTACACATACACATACACTACACAGGCTTTCAATGTATAGGCTATGTAACCTATAATGTATATGCCAGCATTCAATGAATTACAAAGATTAGAATCTGGAAGAACTGCAGCACTGCTTAGGACTATTCTACTTCGGAAACAGCGATGATAACCGAAAAAAAACTTTGAATTAAGCCTAACGATTGATTAGTCCTGATTTTAGTTGGCTCGAGGCAGACAAATTGCACGAAGTAGCGTAAGGTTCTAATGAAATCCCTCAAGTTACACGGTGTTAATCGAAGAGTAAAGTCGCCTTACGGTCGTCAGTCAGTTAAAAACTCGAGATCGTATCGTAAAGAGCTGCATGGACAGTGTTTCTGTCTATGGACTTCAATCTGTAGGCTATTAGTCTAGAGATTGCATCATACAATGGTCATCGTAGTTGGTCGTCCATGTTGGTCATAATATTAAAGTATGACAGAAGTAAGCAACAAGACGACGATAGCGAAGCGTCGAAGCGAAAAGAGAAGAGGCATAATTCGTGAAGAGACATTTCGTCGATTCGAAGACAATATTCCAATCTGTCTTTTGATGCTGATCGACGTCGTGTGAAATCATCCTCAACGATTTCAGAGTCGGTCGGTCGTCCAACGCACAGTCTGAGAAATTGACATGAAGAATCTTTGACGAGACGTTGGCTGGAGATTCGGAACGTTCAACGGAGACCACTAGATTAGGCCTACGAATGATAGGCCTACCATTCAGGAAATACGTGGGCCTACAGCCAATAAGAGCTGTCCAGTTGGTAGGCCTGCGACTGCAAACTACTGCAGGGTAGACCAAAAGCAGCTGCAAGTCTGCATTTCCTGGCTTCTGAACACCAACCAGGGTGGTTCTATGGCAGCGGTTCTCAACCTTTTCACACTCACGGACCCCTTTTAAATTTTTGGTCCCGGTCACGGACCCCCACCGAAATTTGGCGCATTATCGTGACTGTGCGACTCTATAATTTTATATAATAGTAGGCCTACATGTATGCTAGGCCTATTCTATAGCATAGATATGCCCTGCACTCCTCAGTACAAATTTTATATTGCATATAAGATTATATGAAATTTATTAGAAAAAAATGTATTTTATTTTAAGGTAAGCTTTGGGCAATGGGCATGCATATTCGAGCACGGCTTATCTGCTCGAGACACTCATGCATCACGCTAACTCTTGCATGGATGCAACGTAGGCCTACATCTTCAATGTAGGCCTAATGCCATTCCTAATAGTCACTTCAATGATTTGGTTCAATTCCGATGTTGGTAAATTCTACCAATCCAAGTTTGCAAGAAACTGACTGGAAGTCAACGAAAAACTGTGAAAGTTCAAATTACCGAATTAGAAGCTGAACTGGTCAATCTATGATTGACCGAAAATTAAATTAACAAATTTTGGTTGATTGATCCGAGCATTTCCTTATTTTTATGTGAATTCATGCAATTGATCAAATGTGTCAAAGTTATAACTACCCCTATCCGTTTTGCGCCAGATATCAAGTTTTTTGTAAAAGAAGACTCTTTCTCATTAAAGGCCAAGGTTTTAGGTTTGGCGGTTTCCCTCGTAGAATGAAGTGACCAACGACTGTAGGCGGTTCAAGTAAGCATCTGTCGGCCAATGGGCGTTGATTTCATTTTGGTTTACACATCTTACAAGCATAGGCTGCTGAATTTAATTATATGCATAGCCTAGGCAACATCGTCCGCTTTGTGGAATGGAGGCGAGGCGCAGGGACGGTCGGTCGATCGGTGGTAGCCCCCACCCTAGGCCCTTCACCCTCCCTCTGGCCCTCTAGCGGTCGGACGGATGGATGGAGATGCATCGCTAGGGCAGACTAGACCCGACAGGGCATACCCCGTACAGGCCCTACCTCGATCAATTGACCACTTGTATATATATATAACCGAGCTGTGGGTCGACTAGTTTGTGTATACGAAAGCCAGCTAAGCTGGCTAGAGGTCATACCTGTACTTCTAGAATGTATACAAGTTGTTCCAATTATCCAAATTTACCCCCCCCCCCATACACTCATATTACTATGGAGTTCATTGCTATGAAGATACTTACAGGGTTGAGAAACAAGTCTGTAGTTTCTATATGCGATTAGATTGCCATGAACAAATACGAACTTACTATTGTGGTAGATGGCGATCAAGAGGAAGCCATACGGGCATTTTTTGCTCACAACAACTGTGGATGAATGTTGTGAGATTGTGTCGATCAACTGGGCAATGCTGGAGCACTGCCCAACAAAATTCTCATGTGCAGTCTCCAAAGCTGTTGCTGGAGCTGCTGATATTGCTGCTGTGACAGATGCTGGATCAGTCAGTGAAGTTGATTCACTTACTTCTTCCGTGACTGAAGACATCGTGAGTGTCTGCTGCGGATGTTGAGTTGCAGAAGAGAGCTTATTGGTGTCAACATCCATTATGACTTTCACCAGAACTTCGATTGGTTGGAGATATATTTATAATGTCATCAACATACAATTAGCTCTTTCGACTTGACTTGAACGACAGCTTAGCTGGGTTATGCATATGTTTATTGTCTTATTACATATCGTAATAATAATAATCATGGTAATTTTAATAATTACATTTTTAATTGGCCATTTATTATCATTACTGCTGTTACTGCTGTTCACATCAGTTGTCATTATACTAACATTGCTGATGTTATTATTACTATGTATTTCTATAGCATGGTTTGAGCTAAATATTTGCAAGGATAATAAATGCAATTTAATTTAATATTTAGAAATCTTAGTTCAATCTTATTTGCGCACGTATAGCGCTACCTGAAGAACAATAGGGCCTACTTGTACAGGGTTCACCACACAAAACAATTTATACAATTTCAGTATATATATATATATATATACGCATCGTCTTCATAATTACCAATTTTTTCAAAATTCCAGTTGTTGTGAGCAAAAAATGCCCGTATGGCTTCCTCTTGATCGCCATCTACCACAATAGTAAGTTCGTATTTGTTCATGGCAATCTAATCGCATATAGAAACTACAGACTTGTTTCTCAACCCTGTAAGTATCTTCATAGCAATGAACTCCATAGTAATATGAGTGTATGGGGGGGGGGGTAAATTTGGATAATTGGAACAACTTGTATACATTCTAGAAGTACAGGTATGACCTCTAGCCAGCTTAGCTGGCTTTCGTATACACAAATTAGTCGACCCACAGCTCGGTTATATATATATACAAGTGGTCAATTGATCGAGGTAGGGCCTGTACGGGGTATGCCCTGTCGGGTCTAGTCTGCCCTAGCGATGCATCTCCATCCATCCGTCCGACCGCTAGAGGGCCAGAGGGAGGGTGAAGGGCCTAGGGTGGGGGCTACCACCGATCGACCGACCGTCCCTGCGCCTCGCCTCCATTCCACAAAGCGGACGATGTTGCCTAGGCTATGCATATAATTAAATTCAGCAGCCTATGCTTGTAAGATGTGTAAACCAAAATGAAATCAACGCCCATTGGCCGACAGATGCTTACTTGAACCGCCTACAGTCGTTGGTCACTTCATTCTACGAGGGAAACCGCCAAACCTAAAACCTAGGGCTTTAAGGGTGATTAGATTTGTCTGCATCAATTTATTGCGTAGAGGAATTCAGTTTATTCAAAAATGCCAGCCAGGTAAGCCAAAGTTGAAACTCATGAGTTGTTTATTAAAAATGAATTACAGGTTGTGGTCCTTTTCTAAGAAACTCTCTCATAGGCATCCCGAAATCTAGAGTCAGTTACAAACAGACCCATCTAAAACAAATGAATTTGTCATTAATCAACGTATTATTACCGGTGGTTTCATGTCGCCATTGAAAAGGAGAAATATTGAAAAAATGACAAAGATTTGATTTGTTTCTATGTTTTTAACTAAGAAATATATAATTTTCAGGACTTGCTCGCGGACCCCCAGGCAGATGGCCGCGGACCCCCAGGGGTCCGCGGACCCCCGGTTGAGAACCGCTGTTCTATGGAACACATACATGTAGGTCTAGCGACTCTAGCCTATTAGAATCGCTGGCTTAGGTATAGGCTAGTGTAGAATGTAGACTGGCTCGAGCATGGTTAATTAAAACAACTGCTGACTGTTTACTTTATTGGATACGAATGTATGTAGGCGCTGTTTGGAAATGAATATATTTTTTATAATTGAAAAGAAGAACTGATTATGATCAAACATCTGTGTCTGCAATCTGTATGTTTCAATTAATACTGCCTATACAGAACATTCGGGTATAGAAGATAAACCTTCAGACGTCACAGACTATTTATCAAGTGTCTTGGTTCACTGGCCACCACAGTCACTCTGTGCTCTACCATTTGTCTATGCGATGGCAACATATTCAGTTATTGATTCCATTCGACACTTCCATCTGTCTCCTTCCTGCCACTGATGACAGAGACGCCCATGGACGACGACGACGACGTTCAGTCTTAGTCCTATAGATGGCGTGATATAGTCCAATGTTGCTGTTGAATTAATCTCAACTGTCTTATTTAGCGCAAGTATAGAGCTGAATCGATTGACCTACTTTAGTTTAGACGACTACAAGTACGGTGGATCGATCGACATATTAAGCTAATGCTGCACGTATACAGTGAAAGCTATTTTTTGGCCTAATTATTGAAAGACATTTGTGCCTGGCCTATTATTGTGTTGCATAGGCCTGTATAGATTTATAAAGCGCCTCTCACAGTGCACACAATCAGAGGCACTACCAGAGTGAAAGATCCAGATCAAAGAAAGTAGTTAGTATAGGCCTACAGGCTGTGCTTATAGTCGGTTATAGCCCAGTTATAATTAATTTGTATTATGTGTCCTACTTTAGTGATGCTAGATCAGTTGTAATTCAACTATATAGGACATTCACACAATTGAAACCGGTAGGCTACTATCAATGACAGGGAGAGGTCACACACATAGAGATTATCTCAGATCATTTCTTAATCATTAGTCAACAATAATTATTGCCTACACGTTTGCATCGACCATAGAAATGATTAGAAATGATTCGAGAGTCGTCTGTCCATAACAAAAGCGACGACTTCAGATCAAACCGTTTAAACACTTAACCGCTATAAAAGCTTTTAAATCATCCACCATCCATTTCGAGTATTTACAGGCATTCATTCATTTTCATTTCAAGAATTTATATAGCGCCCCTTCAATAAATCCACTCAGAGACGCTCCCAGTCCAACCATCGGCCACACTGAAATGCAGGGAGTAGGCCTATACCAGCCCCATAGAGAACTATGCCTCAATCATATAATTATGACTGGTTTGTTGTTTGAAACTTATTCCTTTTTTCCTCTGCTTCTACTCTGTCCAAGTCGACGTAGGCTTAGAGGCACGTATCTTCATCAGCAACTCAGCTGGGAGCCTGAGAATAGCAGCGGACAAATAGACCATCGTCTGTCTCCCAGTAGGAGAGCCTCCTGTTCTCGAACTCAATTTGATTTTATAACGACGAAAGCCCGGTGCATTACAATAGATTCACTCCCCATTTATTGTAAGATGAGCAAAATTATTTATTGCAGATGTGCAAAACCATTAGCATGTATATACTATATGCATTTAGTCAGTTATAGATGGCCTGCTATGACGAGCAATTCAGAACGTACCGATCGAAGCAGCGGTGGTCCTGTTTAGCCAGACTGTAGGCTATAGGGGAGGGTGCGGCAAAACGCCCATGGGAGGTAAGATGCCCATAGGCATTATTTCAGTCAACTGAAGTGCCGAATCCAAATTTTAGTTAGAACCGTTTAGTTTTATGTATTTCCGGTTGAAAGACATCCTACTTTCGTTTTCCCTGTGACCAGGTCACTCGTTATCAAGAAAAATCGATTTTTGCGAAAGCTGATGTAAGGGTTCCCATTTTTCATTAATTTGTTAAAATTACTTAGTTTCGCTTTTTCCGAAAGATCCATGCTTTGTTGGATTCATACTTATTTAGGTATGCTACATTGAACTTAAACCTGACATTGAAGTAGTCGTTTTAGGCGAGGAGTATGGAATGTAACTACTACTGCTTGGGGGTAAGATGCTCACGGGGCTGGGCGTCTTACCCCATGTGACTGGGCGTCTTACCTCACATGACGGGACATACATACCTACATACTACAGAAATACATATATACATACATACATGCATACATACATACATACATACATACATACATACATACATGCATGCATGCATGCATACATACATACATACATGAGTACATACATACATACATGCGTACATACATACATGCATGCATTCATACATGCATACATACATGCGTACATGTGTACATACATACATACGCACGTACGAATATACATACACCCATGCATACAAACATGCATACATACATAAATACATACATACATACATACATACATGCATACATACATGCATGCATACATACATACATACATTCATGCATACATACATACATACATACATACATACATACATACATGCATGCATACATACATACATACATGCGTACATACATACATACATGCGTACATACATACATGCATGCATTCATACATGCATACATACATGCGTACATGTGTACATACATACATACGCACGTACGAATATACATACACCCATGCATACAAACATGCATACTTACATACATACATACATACATGCATGCATGCATACATACATACATACATACATGCATACATACATGCATGCATACATACATACATACATTCATGCATACATACATACATACATACATACATACATACATACATACATACATACATACATGCATGCATGCATACGTACATGCACGTACGCTAGTCAATTATCTAGTATACATTATCATTGGGGTAAAATGCCCAGGCTATGGGCATTTTGCCCCCTAGGTGGGGCAAAACGCCCTTTTTGGACCAACAACTTTCAGACAATTTTGTGCCGAAATTTGAATTCATTTAATTTTTTTATTTAGTGATATTGTAGCTTAAGTGCAGATGTTTATGTTGATAAAAAAAATAACATTAGATATTAATGTGTTTTGCTCTCTACACCCAGTTTTTCCTTAAGGGGGGCGTTTTGCCCCACCCTCCCCTACAGACTGCAGTCGTGAAGAATAGGTTTCGCGTGTGGAGTGGGAAATTAGAATTTGCACGCAGAAGGTTAATCGATAGTTCTTATAATAGGAAAAGTAGTCTATCATTCAGAATGCTCAGTGCATCCGACATTCACGAAGGCTATTAATCGAAATATCATTCGTAGGATATATACCAATCAAAAGATTTCTGGTTTGTTCTTCAATAAGCTTACAATAATAATTAATAGGCCTAATCGTTGTCGCTTCAGTGCGTGAACCCGGACTCGAATAATAATAATTACGATTTTCAAGATACAAGAAGATTGCAAAGCGTTTACGGTCTACTGCATGCAGCCCGGGTTCGGTCCTTCTTCGTACTTTCCATTGGACAACCTTTCTGATTTGACGTAGCACTTGTGAGTGAACTGCAAACGCTTAGCTTTCGAATGACGCTTCAGAAGAGATTGCGATTACTGCTGGACGGTAAGCAAATTGCAAGCGAAGGGCATTGAGATTTGAGACTGCACTTGAGAGAAGAAGTAGGTTAACACGGAAGTAGGCCCTACTAGGCTGGCCGATGATCAATCCGACTTGCTTTCCTGCACCGACTTGCACAAGACAATAATGCTTCGTGTATATTGTTCGTCTTTCAAGTGCAATCTCACAAAGCAGGTTCCGTGCTGCACTGACAGTCTTTATGACACTCGTCATATATCTTCGATACTTAATGGACACACTCAATGCCAGTAAATATTATTCGACTAGTTTGAGCTACACCATCCGGAAGTGCACTCTAATTCAATGCTGTTCATCAACATTGTCAAAAACGCCACAGACCTATATACCACATTGTTGAAACTCCACCATGGCATATACCCCATATCAACTATATACACCACTCAAACCTTCGTTAGAAACAGTAGCTACAATTTGTGCAGCACCTCTAAATAGTATAGCATATGGCCTGAAAATAGCTGCACTATCGTGGGGTGCGGTGGTGTAGGTGTTTGCTCGATGCCTTGGAGCCGGAAGGTTGCGGATTCGAATCCAGCTCAAGCCGCCGCGTAGAGACCCTGAGCAAGTCTTCCACTCGCAATTACTCATGCGCTTCGGCGTGAAACTCTAATCCAGTGCCCGCGCTGTAGTCTGGAGCGCCTCTGATTAGATCTTGAAGGGGCGATATATAACAAGTGCTCATGCATACATACTATTGTCCAAATATTTCTAGAATACAGCATACCCAGTCCTGAGACGGAAAGGATACTACGCGTGAGAGGCTCTAAGCAAGCGCTATAAACTTGTCTCTTACATTATGCCACGCTACATGGTTGGTGCTATAATTATATGTATGTGTGTTTCTTGTGAATCAATACATGCAAATGCAGCTCGAATTAGACGGTCTTCAGTTTAGTTTATAATTACAAACTATCCATAGTGAATTACAAACTATACTCGGTGAATCACAAACTATCCATAGTGAATTACAAACTATCCATAGTAAATCAAAACCTATCCATAGTCAATTATAAGCTATCTACAGTGAATTACAAACTATTCATAGTGAATTGCAAACTATCCATAGTGAATTACAAACTATCCATAGTGAATTACAAACTATCCATAGTGAATTATAAAGTATCCATAGTGAATTACAAACTATCCACATAGAATTACAAATTATCCATAATGAATTACAAACTATCCATAATGAATTACAAACTATCCATAGTGAATTACAAACTATCCATAGTGAATTACAAACTATCCATAGTGAATTACAAACTATCCATATTGAATTACAAACTATCCATAGTGAATTACAAACTATCCATAGTGAATTACGAACTATCCATAGTGAATTACAAACTATCCATGGTGAATTATGGGCTATCCATATATGAATTACAAACTATCCACAGTGAATTACAAACTATTCATAGTGAATCACAAACTATCCATGGTCAATTTAGGGCGATTGTCGCTTCACCATCGTCAGCCAAAGCGAGCTTGTTATTTGAGGAGAAATGTTTCTATCGCTGCCAATTATGCCAAAGAATCCCAGAGGACTGGCTTTGAGCAAAGCCAAAATGATGTTGTGGACATAGAAATAGGGGCACATACAAGCAGACATGCAGCTAAGCAGACAGAGAAAGATAGAGACAGATACATGCATCCAGTCTCAACGCGTGTATCTATTCGACCGTGGTGGTGATGATAGTCTATATTATATGTCGAGGTAGCTCGGCTCAAGTTGATTGGAGAGATAGAAGCGCGTGATTGGAATCTAGTTTATAGAACAATCGGCTTAACGAGCGTCGTTTCTATTATAATCGAATACGTAAATTGGCGCCGACCGAGGATCTCAGTTCTCCATCCATGCAAAGACCAACAGCAACAACAACAACAGCTTCTTCGAGAGGAACATTTTCTTTCTCCTCGGAGCATCACAATGTTGGCTAAATCATGCATTCTGCCTGATTTCACTCTCGCAGTCGATTAGCATTTTGCCAGGGTTGGGCCAATAATAATGGTTCGTTATATATAAGGTCTTCAGACTCTGCCCAATCTATAGGACTATCTGCGTTAGGCCTACTGTTTAGTCAAGCAGTGCATTTGAGACAGAACTTTCCATTATCAACCAGTCTCAATTAGCCTAGATTCCTGTTAATAATTTTTTAGCCATGATTAAAAAGCAAGCTTTATTCCAAGCCATGAGACACTGAGACAGCTCATCATCCGAGCCATAAGAGCCAATGCTATTCATAGTCCTTATACGGCTACATCAAATTTTCAACCCACAGTTAATAATTAATTAAACCTTTAAAGATGTTGACCCTAAACTGTCTAGACAAAATATTGAACCAAATGCCAACAAAACACGTTTACATGTCGGAGTCAAACTGGAAAATGGGATTTCAAGATTTTAGCCTTTATTATTATGCACACACTTACTTTATACATGCACTCTATGCACTCTTTCTAAACACACACACACACACACACACACACACACACACACACACACACACACACACACACATCCGCACACACACAAATACACACACACGGCACACGCACGCACACACACAGACGCACGCACACACACAGTGCGTATACAGTGTAATACCTAAACACACATAATTATATATAGGCCTACTAGGCTACTATGTATAATTTTATACACATCTGCAGCAACTATAATAACACGCCAAAACTGGATGTCCATTTAAATGCAAATGATAAAAGATAATGAATGTTTTTTCACATAGAATCGATTTTATGATGTCTGGTTGTATCTATGTATATCTGGAATCGAACGGTCAAAGAAGTTGACACGCATCACAGCATTTAACTGTAAAACGTCATCTCTCTTCTCCTTCCCTCCCTCCCTCCGTCCCTCCCTCCCTCATTTGATATACGCCCCTCTCTGTTTCTTTCTCCCTTCATACCATGCAAATACCAATTCCCCTTTCTCCATTTTGTCAACTAGGCCTACCTCTCTGTGTGTCCTACGACGGCTTTTGTCTTCTTCTTTCCATTCTTTTACCTGAAGCGACTTATTTATTCATTTCATTGTCTTCCTGCAGGCTCTTTTCTCGTCTGGCTATCTGTCTTCGCCATTATCTCCGTTACGTCCTTTGTCTTCTGCTGCTGCATTGTGGGCAATCAGTCTTCTGTCGCCTGGCACTGATGGATCGACTTTTGCGGATGAGGTGTGAGAACACTCTGGAAACGAACGACGTGTCTTTTCCACTCTCTAGGCTACAAAACACCGTTCATCCATTCAGTCGATTGAGCTTTTGCCGTTGAGGGACTTTTCCAGAGACTTTATATGTGTACCCTCTCACAGTCGTCAGACCTTCGTTTTTCCGCCCTTGTTCCTCGTCATCCTCCTCGCTACATTCCGATCACAATCGTCAATTATTATTGCGTCCTCCTCCTATATTATACTCCTCGTCCTCCTTGGCAATAGCCGCCATGCACTTGCCACTTGCAATCCCCAATTGCCACATTACAATTGCCGCCACGGAGCGAAGGGCGCCGATAAAAGGCGAAGGCAATCGTCAATTTCATGAGCACATCAACCGGAAGTCATGTCGCAGTCAGACCAAAACGTACAGCGTCCGATATTTTCATAATCTTCGTTGCGACGTTTACGACTGCCGCTGTCCGTGTGCTTCCGTTCGGTTGTCCTTCTCTGTCCGTCTAGATGTCTCTAGGCGCCCGTGTGCGTACGTTTCTCTTCTGCTTGTTGCCGTTGTCTTTCATAAATAATAATGTGGGACGATTTGTCAGAACTTAAGCTCTCTCTTATTCGCACCTTGTGCCCATGGCTAAGTCCTAATTCCTTCCGCGCTGCCACTGGAATGTCAATTGAGAGCGAGAAAAATTAGCTGCACACATGGGCGCAGAGGTATGGAAGATACGATCGAGAAGGAACGGAGGGAAGACAGCTGACCATACTCACATAATTATAGAAACGCAGACAGGATGAAATAAAAAGGCCTATGTTGTTTAGGGTGTGCTCAGAGCTAGAGAGGAGCGATAATATGAAGAATTGGGGATTACATTCAAGGCAGGCCTATGTGAACAGTGAGAGAGAGCATTAAGATGGAAGAGAGAGAGAGACAGAGAGAGAGACAGACAGACAGACAGAGAGAGACAGAGAGAGAGTGAGAGTGAGAGAGACAGAGAGAGACAGAGAGAGAGAGAGAGCAGAGGACGAGCAGTCTTGTAACAATACACATGGATGCGACAAGCGTGTCATGAGGAGTTGGAGAGCGAACAGAGAGAAAGAAAGAGAGATTAGAGAGAGAAAGACAGAGATACAGGCACAAAAGATAGAAGAAGTAAGCAAAGGGATAGAGAGAGATATAGAGAAGAGACAAATGCAACAGTCGAGAGAAAGATGCTCTGAGAGCATAGGACAGGAGCGCACAATTTTCACAATAAATCAACTGCTTCTGCTTCTACTTCTACTGCTGCCTCTGTCTCTGCTTCTGCTGCTACTGCTTCAGCTTCTGCTTCTACTGCTGCCTCTGCTGCCTCTGCTTCTGCTTCTACTGCTATTGCTTCTGCTTCCTCTGCTTCTACTGCTACTGCTTCTACTGCTGCTGCTTCTACTGCTGCTGCTTCTGCTTCTACTGCTACTGCTTCTACTTCCTCTGCTTCTACTGCTACTACTGCTACTGCTTATGCTTCTACTGCTACTGCTTCTGCTTCTACTGCTGCTGCTGCTTCTGCTTCTACTGCTGCTTCTACTTCTGCTTCTACTGATGCTTCTACTTCTGCCTCTGCTTCTGCTGCTACTGCCTACTTCTACTGCTGCTATGCTTCTATTGCAGCTTCTGCTGCTGCTGCTGCTGGTGGCCCTGGTTATTACCTGATATAAAACGGATGATTATCTTGCTATTGCTGCTGCGGCTGTTTTTGTTTTGCAGCAGCAGCAGCAGCAGCAGCATCCGTATCAGAGCGGATGCGACGATTAGCATCCTGCATCCTGCGGTCTTTCACAATGATGACGGTGGCAGCGTATCAAGGGAACGGTTGCTAAATAAAGAAGTGGGAGGGTTGAGGAATCAAAGACAGCAATAAACTGTCCAGGGAAGACTCGCAGGGGCCATTTCACAGCCGATGCACTTACTCCTAACGACTCACGTGGGTCAACACGTGACCAAGTGCTCCTTTCATTGCTAAGCTAATCGCTGTCCCTATGTATGCCTAGCCTACTGCTCTTCCCACCTCCTCCTCTTCTTCCTCTTCCTCCTCTTCCCCTCCTCCTGCTCTTCCTCCTCCTTCCTCCTCCTCCTCTTCTTCCTCTTCCTCCTCCTTATTCTTCCCTTCTTCCTCATCTTCTTCCTTCTCCTGTTCCTCCTGCTCCTCCTCCTTCCCTTCCTCCTCCTGCCCCTCCTGCGCATCCTCTTCCTCCTCCTTCTTCCCTTCCTCCTCCTCTTCTTTCTCTTTCTCCTCTTCCTCCTCCTCCTCCTCTTCCTCTTCCTCCTCCTCCTTCTTCTTCCCCTCTTCCTCTTCTTCTTCCTCCTCCTGTTCCTACTGCTCCTCTTCCTCCTCTTCCTCCTTCCTCCTCCTTCTTCTTCCCCATCTTCCTCCTCCTCCTTCACCTCGTCTGCATTCTCCTCCTTTCCAGCTTTCTATTCCTCATCCGATCCCTCCTAGTCGGCCTTCTTCGCCTTTAAAAGAACGAGCACGTATATGTATAGCGCCGAAATATTGGCGGCCTTATTAGCATCAACAGATCCTTCTGTCGAGTGCGAAGGAGTTAAGCTGTCAATCAAAGGTAACACGTGATCTGGATGCGATGAGATCAATGACACGATTAACTCCGGAGCACACCATGCATACACTAGTATTGCCAATGACTGCCTTATAGTAGACAAACAGAAGGACATACAGACAGACTGGCAGACGGGCATAGAGATAGACAGGCAAGCAGATGGCCAGTAAGACGACGTGACTAGGCATAAAGGGAACGATTCAACATGAAGACGTATGGAGCAGAAGACAAGACTAATTATATGACGACCTGCGTGCATCAACCCACATTGATACACAGCTTAGCCTGAGGTATCAAGAAACTGCATGCTGGACACAGATACAGACGACGACAGACAGACAGATAGACAGACACACAGACAGATATACACACATACAGATAGACAGACGGACAGACACACAGACAGACAGACACATACAAACAAAGATGCACAGACACACACACAGACAGACAGACACACAGACAGACACACAGATATACGTTGAATGCAGCAGCTGATTAAGTTCCAGATTTTGCATTTAATTTTCATGAAGCAACGCCTAATCTATTGACCTAATTTATTTAGCGCCTTAATAAGCAGTAGCCTATATATATATATTATATATATATATATAATATGCGCCTTGATAGGCTACTTAAGGCTGCATTCTAGATATACTGGGTGGCGTTGAGAACGGCGAATTGCTGACCCGGTAGAAGACAGCACTCCACCTATGAACCCAGTCTGACCAGTTTTGCCCAGTTGGTATAGCCTATAGGAAGGAAGGAATTGGGCTTTAGGTTATAAATGGACAACAGACTCTCAGAGTCTGCATAAACTCAAAGTCAGTTGGTGGACACACGCGAGTAAGAGACTCTGAACTGACCGGTTGGTCATCGTGCCGATGGTCAACTGAATTATTCGTCTTCAGGGCAAATTCGATAACTGACCAATGACCATGCAGCTCAAATATGACGGCGGGTAGTCAAATTGGATTTGGCTGCAGGTTGATTGACGATATTATGGAGTTAGGGCTTAGAGTTGACCAGAAACAGACGCGTAGAGAGAGAGACAGAGAGACAGAGAGACAGAGAGACAGAGAGAGAGAAAGAGAGAGAAAGAGAGAGTAGCAGAGAAAGTAAGAGAAAATTTCGTAGAACATTAGTTATATATTATGATGGTATCCAATCTCGAGATTTCCCTCTTATATTCTATACTGTCCATACAACTACCCATGTAATCTATCTTCCATCGTCTTTCTATACATGTAAGTCTGCCTATTCTTTCGCATCGTTTTTTCTATCTTCACGCGTTCAGCCTGTTTTCCTTCGTCGCATATAGTCTACCCTTCCAATCAATCTCTTTGTTGCATCTCTTATAACTTCGTTGCGCAAAACTGATTCATTACACATCGAACAACTTATGACGCAACAAAGTATACTGCGCCGATTGCGGTCTGGTCGTCTATCGATCCATTCATCAGCATAGACTAGTTGGTCAATCAATTTGTCAATCCTTCGATTTATTGATCCACCCTGGCCGTTGCTCTTCCAGTCATTTGTCCATACAATTATCTCTCAAGTCGCTTTCTGATTTACTGCCTCTGATCCGTTCTTCAATCTATCATAAACCATGAATTCCTATTTCCAAGCATCTGTCAACTACACGTTCTTCGTCTTTGAAAAAGATCTTTTAATCGCGAATTTCTTCAGCACGAAATTACATTAACATCCCGAGCTTCTTTCAACCATCTTTAGAAATATTAGATACATCAACCAACCGAATTCCTCTTTCCATCACTGAGCAAATCGTGAATATCTTCCAACTTACATTTTCTAAATCACAACTATCCTTTCATCCTCGTTCCAACTATAAACTCCTTCTCTAAGCCATACTCCTTACAAAGTTCGGAGGTGCACATTGAAGTGGGAAAATACTAAGAGCCCCACGTAGACTGGAAAAGGTATATACGCCTATAAGTTTTTTGTTTGCAGTTAAAGACAGTCGTAGTAAGAGAGCGACGGACCAAGGCAAATGGACGGACACACGACAAGGTAGAGAGTTTCAGATGGAAAGACCAACAACATGTGGAGTAACGCCGGTCAACGACAAGACATGCATACCATGTAGGAAGTGCATACTTTCCAGCTGCAGATCGTAATCATGAATTTATTTAGCGCCTCTTCGGAGAAACTCCTCAGAGGTGCTCCTGATCTGACAGCACGAAACCACAAACAGAATGCTTGAAAGCGCTTGCAATGCGGAAAAGGTCAAAGGAAGACCCAGGAGTTCATTAAAACGAGACTGATAGGTAATTATTCGGAAAGTTTTTATGCAGCACTGTGGAAGTTCGAGCCATGGGAGTTAAGTACAATCAGATCGGCTTGGAACATAGAGTGCAGGGTGTTAACCATATATCACATAACCGGGCCTATAAAATAGCAAATGATTTGCGCGTGCTTTATACATTAAGGATTTCAGCATAAAGCACGTATAAACTCACAAGTTACACAGCGGTATATATATATACACAAAGTGTCCCAATAAATCGGGCACCCTTTTTATAATGTGAATAGGCTAAAACTGGTAAATATTCATCGATTGTCAAAATTTCAAAACAGGCTTGATCCTGAGATAATTATCTACAAATCGGTAATTTATGAACGACCCTCACTAAAAAAATTACGTCATAATGACGTCGTTAATTTACATATCGAAACCAAATGTCAACAAAAATCGTTAGAGAATGGCGTTCAGTCAAGAAGACACAATAGTAATAAAATTCTTACGGAAAAATAAACATTACGGCGCAAAAAAGGTAATTCGAAAGTTTCCGGACAAGGGATGGACAGTGAGCGGTCTAAATAAGCTTCTAAGAAAAATTGATTTGACCGGTTCGTCGGAGCGTCGCGCTGGCAGCGGTACTTAACATTTGAATTCTCTGATGCAAATGACGTAATTGTGACGTCAATATTCATTTCAGAAACTTCATATTTGAATCCGTGTAAGATAATTATCTCAGGATAAAAACAGTTTTGAAATTTTGAAAATCGATTAAGATTTGCCTGTTTTATTCACATTATAAAAATGGTGCCCGATTTATTGGGACACAGTGTATATGCGTTATTATGGTCTCTGTGTTATAGTCAACACCAAGCAACCAATTCAAAATTCACGTTTACCCAAATTCCAATCAGGACACCAAACCATCACCATATCACTCCCCCAATCCTAAAACACTCAACTGGCTGAAAATTCCACAACGCGTCCATTATTTCCAAAGCCCTATCGCTTTCGAATCCAAACATCTTCAAGAATTCTACTCTAATCCATTATCCTTCTGACATCCGCTTTCCAATCTTTCTCATCCCGGATGAAGTCCGCAATGGCTTCGCCTCTGTCTCCTTCGTCCTGTTCTTCCCGCAGCCTGACCTAGACTTCTATACTCGGCATCTCGTGACAACTTAGCTTACGCGAAGCAGCGCTCGTGAATAAGAGGGCGCCCTGTTCTTATCTTTCAAGTTGCGTTTAAGAGGTTTCAAGATTACTGTTACGACAGTTTTGAATGACAAACTTCATAACCAAATTCTCGTCTTTCAAAGAAGTATCATTAATATCGTAGAAGAGTATATTGAGTGAAGGCTAGTATATAGCAGCATTATAGCTGGATAAGTAAGTAGATGCTGCAAGTGTTTGGCTGGATGGACAGATAGTAGGAGGGTAGTAATTAGACCTCTGGCTACTAGATGTGTACGTGTGGGGTGCATCAGTGTGTCTGATCGTGCTAGTGATAGTGGAGAGCGTGAAGGAATGCGAGTGTAGAGGCGGCGGCCTTCGAAGTGACGTACATTGGTCGATGATAAAGGCGACCGCTGCCGTCAGAAACGAGAAGTGATTGGCTTCGTTAGACTCGAAAAGAGAGAACACAGCGGCTTTGGCTATCGCTTCACATCCGTTCAATCAGTCAGCCGCTGCGAGGACAGACAAGCCGCCCTAGACGTCCGTCGAAATGCGTGGACCTGTTCGCGCGAACAGCTTACTTACTTATCACGAGGTGCAGGCTTAGAGGCTTATGAGGCTTAGAGAAAACAGCAAAGCCAACGGTGAGGTATAGGCCTATATGGGCAGAAATCCATTGAAATTTCCAGTTCTAATCAGATTAGCTTTTCTGTAAGATATATGCTGCATTAATTTGATCAAATTCTTCGGTCCGAGCAAGGGGACTAAAGAAGAATTCGCTCGTAAATAAAATTCAATTATGTTCCGTATTTCTAATGAGCATCCGACTGGTCACATGTGCAAGGATAAGCCAGAACAGATGTTGCACAATTGATGATGTACACGTATTGACATTTAATTAGATAACGATTAATTATGCTGACATTAAGCAATAAGCACCATTATTTCTACGTAGGCCTAAGCATAGGTAGATTAATCTACATGTAGGCCTATTAACTTACATTAGGTAAAATAGTAACGATAGCTGAGGAAATATTATAACTTGGCAGAAAAGAAAAATAACAAAAACCGGGAGCGCATCTATTTTAACACTCACGTATCTTTCTTCGCAGTTTGGCATAGCTTCTAAAGCGCCGGATTCTAATAGGAATGGCATCGATCTATCTTATTTGTGAATCAAGTCGCCCTCTAAAGCTGCCATAACATAATTCAGGGGACCAGCGTATCTCTCGAGGCGTCGGCCAGATAAGCCACCAGAGAAAGGAACGAAATGGAAACGATAAATCTTCTTTGTCTTTCCGGCCTAAATGCAAACAGTGAACTATGCACAGCTTGTAAAAAGAAGGAAGGAAGGAAGGAAGACGAGAGAAGAAAGAAGAGAGAGAGAGAGAGAGAGAGAGAGAGAGAGAGAGAGAGAGAGAGAGAGAGAGAGAGAGTGAAAGCGAAAGAGGAGGATGAAGAGGAGCCGTAACGAACAGTCGAAGAAGAAGGGTTGAGGGAGAGGGAGAGGAGAGTGAGGGAGAGGGAGAGGGAGAGGGAGAGGGAGAGGGAGAGGGAGAGGGAGAGGGAGAGGGAGAGGGAGAGGGAGAGGAAGAGGGAGAGGGAGAGGGAGAGGGAGAGAATATGGCGAATGAAGAAGTATACGAAGAGAACGGACGTGCAAAAGCAATGAAGGACAATTACCGGAAGTCTGAAGAAGGTAGGTTATATAAAGAGCTTACCTGTACTCGTATACGGCCTATACATTCTCTAATCAGTTAAAGCTAGGGCTCTATGAGATAGCATAGTTGCTTTAACCGCCGTGAAGCCTAATTTGGAGAAGCTGTACATTTCCTATCGTGGTTGTAATTAGGCCTAATTACGTTTGGATAATGAAGAGATTTCGTACAAATCTTAAAGAGCAAAAATAGACCACATTACTCCGTATATTTAAAGAAGAGATTGTGCACATGAAGGCCTAGCCTGTAACACGGCGAAGTCAAGTCAAAGAGACAATTGCATTCAACAGAATAAGAAGCAATGGAATGATTTCAAGGTTTCTGTTGCTTTTTATAGAAAAAAGAAATTTCAGTCAAAATTAGAAAACTCACAGTGCGGCCATTACTATTATTCTTATCTGTCTTAGTACATCGCCTACATTTCTTACGCGCGCAAGGTCACACCGAAATGTGAATCTGAGGCGCAAACTGTTTGAGTTTTAAGAAATTCTAATAGGGCTTAATAAAAAAATTCGACAGCAATGTTGACTTGAGCATATAAAAGCGTTAAAAGAAACTTCGTGTTTTGAACTGCTACAAAAGACCTCGGCAGCCTATAATTTAATTTTTAAAAAGACATTCAGCATTGAAAATGAAAATAAATAGTTTCGTTGGTTACGTTTGATCCAAATTGATCGTTAGGCTATACATGTAGTTCTATAATTCTGTGATTGTAGGCCTAACTCAAAAAATCAACGCATTTTTACTTTACTATTACGCACACGTAGGCCCTATAAGCCTATTCCTACAAAATTAGAGCTTATAGGCCTAATATAATAAGTGCATCTAATAAAATGAAGTAAACCATCCTCGTTAAAGCTGGTACGACTAATGTTTACAAAATCGACATCATAATTGCAATAATGTCGCTTGATAATAAATAAAAAAAATTATAGCCAACATTAGCGATGTATGCAGCCATAATATAATGAGGTAGGTCTGTACTTTGCTTTATTTGATGCCCTAATGGAAGTAAATAAAACCTAGATCCAAGTTAATCCATGTCTCCAATCAAAAATGTCATCGGTCCACTGGTTTCCTGCTTGTCATTACAATCTATCGAAATGGCAGAAATAATTTGTTTCATGTTGCTCATCAATGCCCCTTGCTCCCTACCTCTCGCGTGCTGAATGTGAATCTCCGAAAGTTTTTGGCGTCGCACAAAAGCCACGTCATGCAGAAACGAGACCAACAACTATATATAAATGCTGGCGCTACATCAAGTCATGTCTTTAAAGGCACGGAAAACATTATGTATGGCCATCGTGGGGCACGGTGGTATAGTGGGTATGTTCGTCGCCTTGCAGCCGAAGGGTTGCAGGTTCGAATCCACCTCAAGTCGCCGCGTATATAGAGACCTTGAGCAAGTCCTTCACACGCAATTGCTCAGCGCTTCGGCGTGAAATTCCGATGCAGTGTCCGCTCTGTAGTCGAGAGCGCCTCTGAGTAGAGAGCTTGAAGGGGCGCTATAACAAGTGCACATACAAACATACAAACAAATCCATGCCAATATATTGTCATGATGTTGCGTGAATAATTAGTTTGCCTGCATGAAAGGTGGTGCATATATAGACAATGTTTAATCTGTAGTCCATTTGCTCTGGGGGGGGGGAGGGGAGAGAAAGAGGTTTCTGGGGGAACTGCCGTTTTCGGCGGACGGCAGTGGTCAACCAGACACCGACGACACCCGTTGACCGGAAATTAAATTTTCTGATATTCTGACGACCTGTTTTTACCCTTTTTTCTTTTCGCCAAATGTACGTCTTCTCGTCAGAATTTCCGAGAAAACCGAGGTAAATTCTGTACTTTCAAATCTGGTGACCTATTTTTAATACTTCAATGCTATACGCAGTAGAATAAGCCTTCGAATGCTTCTTGGGGGAATGTTGCGTGTACAATTTTTCTGGGGGAACGGTACATAAATACATTGTAGCAACACCTCTCGATTTTTCTAGGGAATTTTCATTACAGAGGGAACTTTCCTCCCCCCAGAGCAGTCTAGATTAAACAATGGCGCATAGCGGAGAAATACATAAAAAGTTGAGTGCTATCGGAATGGCAGTGATGAACGACAGAGCCATGCAGGGAAATGAGTTTGCTGAGCGATGACGTGATAGGAGTGAACAGAAGTTGACAGATGACAGAACCTGGAGGAACACCGCGTTATGGCAGTGCAGGGATAACTTGAATGTCCGCTGTCCAGCAGTAAAACAGGCGTGAATAAATGTAAAAGGCAAGACTTTATTCAAGAAATGGCAGTATAAGCTATATATATATATATATATAATTATATATATATATACCACAGATTCAAAATACAGATAAATGGCGGCTGATACCTAAGGATATAATTATTGATTTATAGGTTCAAAGGCGGGAGAGATGTCTTAAAGACACGAACACTATACCTACATATATAGTCTATAGACGACCCTCGCTGTGCCAAGTTTGTCGTGCAGCGGAGTCAATACAGCTTCTTTCGGATGATACACCTATGTGGTGTAGGTTGATTGGTGAATTTAGGAAGTTATTGAAGGGAAGACAGCAAGTGATTTGATAGATTACAATCCGTTCAGAGAGTTTAAATAAGACTGAGATACTTGGAATCGGTTGGATGGTGACAGGAGAGGATTAGGCTTTCTTATCTAGGAAAACGAAAACATTTGTTAAAAATTACCATGCCACGACTGTTATTTGTTAACTTTTTTATTGCTAACAAATAATCGAACACAATATGAATTTAAACAGTTGAAACAACAATTGCGGTAGGAGACACTGTTCATTGATAAAGGCAGTGCATGGAGACAATGGGTATACCCCTGTGTTGACTGAACTTATTCAGTGAAGGCTATATTTTTTGCCGTCCAATGAAATGCTCAAGTAGGTTACATGTAGCTATCTCCGTTGTGGATTAAAAAAACTATTCATCATCTTTGCACTTTGTTGTCGATCATTATATATACGATGACCTTCCCGATGAACCGTCCTCCCTCTAATATGCTGATGAGAGCATGACAAACGTTGGATAATAAATCAGCTGATTTGTTACTCCATCATAGACCTTATTTCTCCCTAATCTCCCAGGTCTAACATCTATCAGCGATTGAAACGTAACGGAAACGAAAGTCTCCCTAAGGAATTTCTCGGCTTCAATAGAATTTATGATTCCCACAGCGCTTCACATCTTAGTGACTATATTTATTACTTTCCGTGATGAAAGCTGATTATACTGTCGCATCGCCTGTACGTAGTATATATATATTATATTTAGGGCCTATATATGCTTTCACAGGATCAGATTATTTCTAATTCTGGACAGAAAAACAAAAGCCAGCTTGAGTTACACATACAGTAACAGGCTTTGATCAGATTTCAATGACATTGAATTAGCTTGGCGCTAAGACCTGTTCATCATTAGAAAACGAAAGGATGGAAATCAAAAGAAGCTATACAGATGACACGCTGATTAATACTCGTTATACGATTCTTGCAGAAAAGAAGACGAATGATATTTTAAAAATCAGGTATAGGAGCAATACACTAAAGACTCAGAAGAGGGAGAAACTGAGAACTAATTAAAAATTATTTATGACTAGCTGTACCCGGCCACGCGTTGCTGTGGCTGAAAAGACTGTCCAACCCTCCCTTCCTAGGTTCCCTCCCCTTACCCCTCGCTCTCTCGCTCATTCCCTTCCTCAGTCAGTCACTCACTCACTCACTCATTTATTCACTCATTCATTCACTCATTCCATCACTCTCACTCATTCCCTCCCTCACTTACACATTTACTCATTCATTTCCTTGTTCACTCATTCACTCACGTTCTTTCTCCCTCCCTCACTCACTTGCTCAATCATTTCCTCACTCACTCATCCACCTAAGAAGCCCATCCAATCAATTCTAAATGTGCCCACCCAACCACAACACCCACCATCCACGCACACACACACTCACACACACACACACACATATATACACACACACCCCCGACACACACACACACACACACACACACACACACTCACTCTGTGGATCAATTCAATGAATCATTCAATCATTCGCTCGTTCACTTGTTCGTCGTTCACTCACTCACCGCTATGTCTTTCCTAACCCTGTGCATGCTTACTTTTACTTAAATGTCTTACTGTGCCGTCGCTGGAGACTGGTCAACACCCACCCCACTCCACCCCACCCCACCCCACCCAACCCCACCAGACTCAACGCAATCAGCATTCTGCAGGCAGCGTTTCAGTGCAAAATTTAACGGTAGGCTATACATGTAACTACTGTGACAGATTTCCCAGGAGTTTTTAGGATTTGCCCCAGTAGTTTGGAAGATTTGTCCCAGGTAATACTTTACATTTGATTGATGTTAGTCTACATTGCTGAACTATTAACCTTCTCATGCGAAATAATCATTGGTCAACGAATGAGGCATTTATCTGAAAGTCGAATCAAAGTCGATCAAATACATAAAAAAAATAGTTTGTAGTTAATGGGTTATACACAAGTATAACAATACCTCTGGCACAGATGCATACTTTAGGTTTTTATATTAAACTCGAATTCAGAGACTTTGAAGTTTTTAACAAGAAACTTATTAAAGTTACTGATAGGTCTATACCCTATGCGTCTCAATTTTTGTAGGCTATAATAATATTTATTCAGTAAAACGTTAAACGTCTCTATAAATGATAAAATGAGTAGGCTACTAAGAATAAAGAATTTCTTGAATTAACATAATATTCTACGAATAATTATAACATTCGCTGGAAGTTTTAATATTCGTTAATATTTGCAATTCTTAATATTCGTAATATTCGAATACTCTATCTATGACGCATAGCAGCATAGGCAACATAGTATGCTGCTAGTATTGTATAGACTGATATCGGAATGACATCGGCCACATTTGCTGGCCAGCGGAAGAAAAAGGACTATTATGCCCACATCACGGGCGTATACAGTGGTTAAAGAGGTTTTGGTGAGCAGTGGGAACGTTGAATGTGAGCAGTGCATGGGAACGCTGATGAAGAATTGCATTGAAATGCATGTGTTTTAGAGTTCCATCATTGTGAGCAGTGGGAACGCAAGTCAGAAATTTCGAGAGCAGTGGGAACGCCGTTCCCACGCGTTCCCACTTCCCACCCACTTAAACCCTGCAGGGCGTATACAGTTCAATGTGCATTATGAAGACCGCTGCAGTGTTTCAATTCCGGTTTTACCGTTTAGACGCCATTACAGACTAAGTGTATATTTATTGCAGAAATTTGCATTTCTAATTCTTCATTTCATTGCTATAACTCCTAAGGGTTCAGACCGTGGTAATCCTGGAGGAGGTGATGGGTGAACATATCGGCTTTGAAATGCATATAAAACGCATATTATGCGTCCAAGCTAGACAGCTTATATGTCTGTTCTGCGCATCATGACGACTCGCGAATTCGCAGGATCAATGCTTCATCATGTTGTGCGAATAGCCAATGTGGCCCGCTTGCTGTATACGAGTCACCAGCATGGTGGGGTTTTGTGGGGTGGCAGGAGGGCAGTGGACTACAGTCGGTGATGGAACGTCTGTAGTCCAACCACTGAAACCACTCCTCCCTCTTTTACGAGCACTCCCTGTTATTCCATACGTTCCAGACTGCAACACCCAATTGTTGCTGAAGACAACGCCTTAACAAGAACGTTTGATATATTCTGCATGCTCAATGTCATATAAACCAAAATGTAGTTAAATGCAATTGCATAACTAGAGAATATACTCGCCCATTTAATTGCTTACCTGTAAGCACGTAATTGGTTGGAATAAATGAAATATTCTAATTTATTTGTCATTTCTAAGTTCAGTTAAAGGTCCGTATATAGTCAAAGGCCGAAACATGAGTTACATGCATCCTGATGAATAGACTACGGACGAGTGCACAATTGAACCGTTACCACTATATGATTCCATACTAGGGAGATTAATTGGCCGGTGCCTCATGCGACTAGACTCCGAATTTCATGATATACGAAGCTCGGCATTGGGTCATTCCGTGCAAAAATGAGATCAATCACCCAGTATGTTGTTCGTCATCTATAGCACAATGCTCGTGAATAAACTGGTGCCCTGCGCTTGGCTTTCGAGTGGCGCCTACAAAATTTTGAGGTTACGATTACGACAACCATTACTGTACTATCATAACTATAATGGCTATATTTTACAAGTACATTAATAAACTAACATACTGCAGAATTTGAAGACTCATATAGGAGTGTGGTAGTAGGCCTGTAAATCCGCGTTGCACAGTGATGCGGTTTAAGGAATGAGTGAGTGAATGGATAAGTGGTTTATGGATTATGGATGGGTGAGTGAGCGAGTGATTATCACTGTGGTAGGCGGTATGCGTAGGTTTCTTTCATCCCTAAGAGCAGCCTATACATGTAGTTGCCCTAGTAGGTCTGAAAATTAAACTAATTGAAGACATCCGTCTATTTCATTCACAGAGATTAGATAAAATTTTGTCTTGTTAGGTATATAATGTAGGTTAACACGCATAGCCTGACAAGGCAATGCAGGTTAATGACATCTATTTCTATTGCCTATGATTATAGGTACATTATGTTCTGCGCTTACACTGTAAGTAATGCTTGAAATCGATCTCAAACTCAGATTGCTTAGAATAGGGTATACGTGGCCCTGTCATGCAATGCATGTGACATTACTGTTTTTAAACCGTTTTTGCTCAATTTCCAGAATCATGACTATTGGACCATCATATATAAACGACCAGGTGACTCGCTCTCTGATCTTTGGTCTGGCTTATCAAAAATATTTCTTGCCAGGAGACGAAAAGCTGTTGAGCCGTTAAAAAGCAGTTAAAACTGTACTATCTTTAGAACTTATAACGCTGAATGCTGACTGTTGACAGTGTGTGTAAAGAATCCCAGAAATAGCTTGCAACCGACGATGCAATAAAAATTATCGTAGGCTTAAATGCGATACGATGGTTGAACTAATTATGCCTCGAGTTCAAATTTCCATGAGTGACCTCAAAAGACTTACATAGAGATTCGTAATATTGTAACACAGATTTTGTCAAGTGTCTAAATGGGGTTCCATTTTGTATCAAATGGTCTGAATTGATCTGTCGACCCAGACCCCACTGAGGGTAGGGGCATCTTACGACACTCTCTCAAACCCATAGATATATGCATGACAGGCTTCCCAGTTGTCGAAATCCACTAATATATTATATGCACCATAACGCTTCCGTACATGTAACTACAAGTGAGTTTCAGTCACTACATTCCATTCAATTGCCGTTGAGTCCACGGAACAAACGTCTCCACCAAGAGAGAGCTCCTCCTCCTCTCTTCCTCGTCTTCCTCGTCTTCCTACTCGTCCTCCTCTCCTACTTCTCTTCCTTCTTTTCATCCTACTCCTCCTACTCTGCCTACTCCTCCTCTTCCTCTTTCTCCTCCTCCTCCTCCTCCTCTTCCTCCTCTTCCTCCTCTTTCTCCTCCTTCACCTCGTTCTCCCCTCCTCCTCCTCCTCCTCCTCTCCACCTAGTCCTCCCTCTCTTTCTCCCCTCCTCCTCCTACCCCTCCTCCTCCTCTCCATCCTCCTTCTCCTCTTCCTCTTTCTCCTCCTCCTCCTCCTCCTCCTCCTCATCTTCCTCCTCTTCTTCCTCCTTCACCTCGTTCTCCCCTCCTCCTCCTCACCTCCACCTAGTCCTCCTTCTCTTTCTCCACTCCTCCTCCTATCCCTCCTCTTCCTCTCCATCTTCCTTCTCCTCTTCCTCTTTCTCCTTCTTCTTCCCCTCTTCCTTCTTCTCCTCGTCCTCCTTCCCTCTTCCTCCTATTCCTCATCCTCCTTTTCCATCTCCTCCTCCCACTACTCCTTCTCCTCTTCCTCCTCCTTCTTCCTCCTCCCTCTCTTCCTCTTTCTCCTCCTCCTTATAATCCTCCTCTTTCTCGTTCTCCTCCCTCCTCCTTCTATTCCTCCTCATCCTTTTCCTTCTTCTTTACCTCTTCCTCCTCCTCTTCCTCCTCCTCTTCCTCCTCCTACCCTCAGCCAGAACCAACGTTGTCATCAAGACAACGTCAGTGGAATCATAGAAAATGCCAAAACTCACCAGGCAGAGACAGACACTCGGTTCTGCTGTCAAATAACTTCAACAGTGCAAAACAGGGCTTATACTGAGATTGGCGAAAGCCGAGTTCAGTGTGAACACGACCGCTGCTTAACCGGTGCGGTTCAGACACCTCAGAATGCGACAAAAACTTGCTAATGACAGCTGGTCAACGTCCGTCGAGGCGACGGAAGATTTCGTCCTTTTCGACCTTTTGCCTTTTGTGTTCGCTGATGGATTGATCGATGATTCGTTAAGAGAGCAAAAAAACGTTTCGGCTTCACCATACACTGAAGCTGAAAGTTATTTGGAACTTCTGTTGATACAAGGAAAGACTGACACGAACGAAATTAGACTTGAATGTCCACAATAATTATGATCATTTTCTGTAATCACATTGGTTGTCGACTCAACTGTAAATTATGTTGCATTATTTTTTTGCATGTTATGTTTTATTGTGGGAACAATAAATGATTTTGATTGATTGATTTTGATTGAAGTCCGCATAATAGTCCAGTGGATGGCGTGTTGGGCCGTCGGTGGATAGGTTGGAGTTCAGATCTCCACCAAGACAGAGTTGCTTCCACTTTAATAGTGCCTCCTATGTATTATATTTATACAGCCCACTCAGTTGCAACGTACGTTGATTTTAATCTAAGTTTATCAGTGAGAAGATATTTAGGAAGGAAGAGATCTGTCCATCCAGTCCGGTAGGTCAAAGCTTAGGAATAGATATTCATTTGCACTTCATACCCAACCCATGGCTGCTTCAGTATTGTATAAGGAACTCTTCTTTATTCTTCTTGTTGTGCATCGTCATCATCATCATCATCATCATCATCATCATCATCATCATCATATCATCTTCATTTTCTTTTTCATCATTTTCTTCTTCGTCGTATTATTATTATTTTTCTCTTCAACATTTATTTTCCTCAGGCTAAAAACTAAACTAAAAACAGAAGTGTATTCAAGTTTAGGGTTTCGTGATTCTTGTCCAAGGGGAGTGGTGCAAAAGTACGTCTAAAAGCAGCGGCGTTGAAACGTTATGTTATTATTATTATTATTATTATTATTATTATTATTATTATTATTATTATTATTATTATCATTATTATTATTATTATTATTATCATTATTATTCGAAATGTTTGGTGAGAACATGTCTGTGATAGAAAGGCATTAATTATTGTAGTTCTATCTATGAGAAAACTTGCTTGCGTTTATGCTAACTTGGAAAGAAACAGTAGACGTTGGCCCACAAACTGACAGGAAACTGTATGAATACAGTGTATAGTGATCTAACTCATGCGCTAATTCTAATCAGCACTAGTGATGTTTATTCGCAGTTCTACAGCAGCAATATACCGCTGCATCCACACCAATCTTCTCAACCAATCAATCGATCAAATTCTTTCAATTGTGGTCTTCTGATCAAGTCGACACAAACGCCATTGAAACAAACTAATCGAAATTGATACTGAATAGCAACACGAAGAGAAGGAAAAGAAATCCAGCTCTTACATCTCGCAACTTTATCGGCATCCAGGGTTGTTTTCAAGGAATTTTTAGAACTGCACAAACCATTCTTTTCTTTTCCCATTCTCCATGGTAAATTACTTCCAATCCGAGGACAATGGCCCATTTTTACTAGTTTTAACTGTACAGACGTGCTTCTACAACTGCGCAAATTCGTTTAGAACTGCACATTTTGTGTACAACTGCACGTTAAAAAAGCCCTGTCGACATCAGAGAAAACAGATGAGAGATTTGAGAATCCAGCAAACTGATCATTCATTTATTCATTTATTCATTAATTAATTTGATCTTTTATTAATCTATTCATTTATTAATTTAGTAATTTATTAATATATCAATTCATTAATTTATTAATTTATGTATTAATTCATTTATTCATGTATTCATCTATTAATTAATTTATTTATTTATTCATTCATTCATTCATTCATTTATTCGTATATTTGTTTATTTATTAATTAATTTGATCACTTACTAATTTATTAATTTATTAATTTATCCATTTATTCATCTATTCATTTATTCATTTATTCATTTGAATCGTCAACCACCGAGACATTTAATATGACGTCTTTTAAGTTTCTTATAAAAGCCATCCATCGATCTGATGTCTGCATACATGTGTTATAAAATATCTTCACCACCAACCGAGCTCCAACGCTGCGTCACATTCCTTTAATTTTATTCCTTATTGATGACTGCAGGGAGGGGAAGGACCGGAGCGAGCCAAGGAGGTGGAAGAATTGCAGCGACGGAGGAAGGGAGAGAGACGGGTGGAATGAAGGGCAGAAGGGAGGGGTAGTTCGCTATTTTCACAGACATCACATCGCATCAGTGCTAAGTGTTCTCACACTCGTATCTTATATAAATTATTCAGGCGTGTAAAGTTGCAGCTGTGCACTGCTGAACAGACGCATGCACGTGCCATGAAGCATCCAGCAGCAGCAGCAGCAGCAGATTCAGCAGCAGCAGCAGCCGACAAGATGCAATCCCATACCCCCTCCCCCCAGACCGTACGAATAGGGTAACGCCTGATAAATACATCGTAATACGATGCACGGCTGGTGAAACGACCATTGCGTATAATATGCCACAGATGCTAAACATGTCCACTATTCATTCTCGCATGAAATGTTATTCAAACATTAATGTAGACTATAATATATCTAGTACATCTAGTATATACGTATATATGTGTCGCTATTTGTTTATGTTCATTGCTATATCTGTGTAAGTATGAGCATATATATATAAGCGAAGTAATTCGGTATAGCAATATATATATATATATATATATTGCCATACCGAATTACTTCGCTTCATATGTACATATAAATTTGTGTGCATGTAATTATGTATGTACCTATGTGTATTGTTTGTATATGTATATGTATTTGGATTGTGGCGCTTGCACTATTCATATATATATATATATATATACATGTATATATATCACTCAATATAAATGCATATTGTATGATCTTTATGCAATGAAGCGATGACATCCATGCATAATTATATATGTCAATATTAGCGACAAATGAAGACCATTATACATATATATATATATATATATATATATATATATATACACACACACACATATTAAGCATAACATATGATCTGCACGTGGAATGGCGTCATCAAGTTTCGGAGAATGGCATAATCCTCATTTTTATGTTTTAACACAAATCCATCTGACTCCGACACATACAAGATGGACGACACATGCTTCCTTGTAGCTGCAGTCGGTATGTCTTTCTCTCTGTCTGCCTGTCTCTCTATCTCTGTCTGTCTGTCTCTCTATCTCTGTCTGTCTGTCTGTCTGTCTGTCTGTCTGTCTGTGTCTGTCTGTCTGTCTCTGTCTCTCATCTTCGTCTCTTCTGCTTTCGTTCTGTCCTTCTGTCCATTTCTGCGTTTATCTCTGTTCTTATCTATACTCAGTCTTCTTTCAAGTCTCTGTCTCTGCCTCTGTTTCTATGTGTTTGTTTATCTATCGCTTCATCCGTATCTGCCGCTGTCTCTGCCCATCTTTGTTTGTCTCTCTTTGTTTGTAGCTTTCATTTTATTTAATCAAGCATTTTTTCATATATCGGTCAGTGTTCCGTTTCTCTCTGTCTTATAAGTCTCAGTGGAAATAATGTTCCGAATTTAGCATCAGTGTGTGTGTGTGTGTGTGTGCGTGCGTCTCTCTCTCTCTCTCTCTCTCTCTCTCTCTCTCTCTCTCTCCTCTTGTATCCACGGCTGTCAACACAGTCCATTCGTAACTGCATAGATGCTCTCTAGCTCCTAATTAGCCCAATGTTCCCATACTGCACCGCGCGATCTCAGACGCAAACCCGACAAATTCCCAAGCGGGCATTCACTAAGCGCTGACGATGATGATAACGCGCAGTTCACTATAGCATAGCATAGCTTCTAATAGCATAGCAGTGTATATATGTCTAATACGCCTTGCCATTCCATCCTTAATACTGGTGGCACGTATACAGCCGAAGAAGCACTAGTTGTACATCATCAGTCACGTGACTGAACATAATAAGGAAAGTGGGTATTTGGCTAAAATATTAGTTTGCAAATTGATGATGTTTGTGGATGAAGTGCAGCGCATTACGAGGCTGGAAATGGTTGAGAAGCAATGCGAAGATGGATGAACGGAGATAGATCTTAGTCGCTTGATAAGAATGCATGCAACTGCGGCTGAACCATCCATGGGTGGGGGAGGGCTTAGAAGGGGCAAAGTTAGATTTATGACCGTTTTTTCACAGCTAGAAAGAAGGCAGAATAAAGAAAGTGACGCTGAAGGGTCATCTCCGGACGCAGATGATGGGGGGGGGTGTGGGGTGGGGGTGGGGGGGAGGGTTGATTCTGAACGACGATTAATCAAAGATGAAGATTCTAAATCCGTTTCTTTCTTCTCACTAGTCTGTAGCTTCAACGGCTTTCCTAATCACTCACGTCATTCACCCTCTCATATAATGTTCCTCCTCCTCTCGTCCTCTTCATTCTTCTCCTCCTCGTCGTCGTCCTCCATCTCGTCCTCTTCCTCCATCTCCTCTTCCTCTTCCTCCTTCTCATCCTCCTCTTCCTCCTTCTCCTCCTCCTCTTCTTTCTCGTCCTCGTCCCCGTCCTTCTCCTTCTCCTCCTCGTCCTCGTCCTTGTCCTCGTCCTCCTTCTCGTCCTCCTCCTCCTCCTCCAGCGTTTCCGGCTTCTCGTGACGCAGGACTTCTTCTTCTATCTGTGTAATTAATATCCTAGAGCCACCTTACCTTCCGCCTCCTCCTCCTCCTCCTCCTCCTCCTTGTCTTCCTTTCAAGAAATATCCCCCTCCCTCGTCACTCGTCCAGTTCCAATCCGTTTGATTTGCTCCTCCGAGTATTTATAAGGCTTCTAATTCTACTATTTGCACACCTGTGTCTCTTTGAAACGATTGCCTCGATTGGCGCAACATAAATGAATCCTTCATGGATGGCCAGTGTTTGTAAAATCGATCACAGCACCGGTCGATATATTATGTGCGGCTGCAGAAGCTGGAGCGTGCTTCATCGACCATTGTCTGCCATTGTCCAGCTGTTAGTTTAAGATGCGCGCCAAAGCCAAAGCCAAGTACGTGCTCTGCTGGGCTCAGTGGACCATGGCACAACGCATAGCAGCATGAGCAACATATGCTGCTAGAATCGTACTCACTGAAATCGGAATAGCATAGCATAAGCCACTAATTATAGTATTTCTCACTGAGAACGACATAGCATATGCTACATAATTGCTAGGCCTATACTCAGTGAGAATTGCGTAACATAAGTCAGAAGCAACTATATACTGCTACTATATAGTCTGCTGAGAACGCCATAGCATGTACTGCAGAATTATAAATATACATACAGGGTGGGCAAAAAAAGTACCCACCTAAGGTGTTTGCCAATATCTTGGCCAGAAGTGAGAATTTTTAAATCAAATTTACATGCATGCTTAAAGAGAATTCATATCTACACATTATTGCCTGATTTCATCAAAATATTTCGAACAGAACAAAAGTTATATCACTTTTAGTGAGACCACCCACCTTTTTATAAACTGGTTTTACTGTTTCTATAGTACTTACTGAGTATGGCCGTAAACGAGTACTGTCTACAGGCAGCATCACCAGGCGGCGCTGACGTGAAATTGACCGTTGATCCGACCTTCATGGGGTCACGTGTTTCGAAGAACTTGAAACGCTGATGTTCGTAGGCACAAGGCACGGTCGACCACGCGAGGGGATTGAACTTGGCGAGCTGAAGGCCAAGGACGTCGCCGTGTCGAATGTAGATCATCTGATGCGGCATAAGGGTCGTCTCCTGCAGCCTCAGCTCAGACGGACGATAGAACGTCTGACCGACCAACGTGTACGCCCTTTGACCAGACGCCTCGGCGGTGTCTGCAGCGTCCTTTGGGGCGGACCCCTTACCGTCGTGACTGGGGCGCCAGACCTGCAGGTAGACCCCGTGTTCAACGGATATGATGTTTGCGAATAGGTGCCAGCCCCTGATGACGTCGTCGCTGAGGGCCGTCTGAGTGGGATCGGGTATTAGTATCATGTCACGTGAGTGGTCTCGGTGGGGTCGAAGTTTTGCCTCGTGTCCCCAGACACGTGACTCTGAAACGTAAATAATGCATCGTTAGGCTTTTAGCGCCATTGATGATCCGAAAGCATTGTGGAATCGGACAAAGAAAGTATGGATGAGGGGAAGAGAGGACGAGAAGAAGGAAGACACGTGATGATGTAGAATGAACGCAGGCCGAGTCGCAGAAAGAAAATGAGACAAATGGTGTTAAGACAGAGAAAGCAAAGAACGAGGTTGGTGAACAATGGACGGTACAGAAGAAATGCATAGGTGATGCAAATGAATATTAATGAAAGAGAATCACCATTCCATGCGGCCAGAGAAATTGATCTTTATTCAAAGAAAGGAACAATCAAAACAAAAACGAAATACAAAGAGGAATCTGTTGCTATTGCTTCTTTCATTTATATATATATTATATATATAGTTATATACATATATTGCCTCCATTTGTGAAACATATAGTAATTAATGATCTAGTCAATTGCGCTTTGTCATGTTTGGTTTCTTATCAAGAGCTTCATTGTCACAGAATCTCACACGATCATTTCTCAATACAGCCTACTGTAATAAGCTTGACGCCTACGATAAGAGTAGAGTAACAGGCAAATTTATATATATAAATATATATATATAGAGAGAGAGAGACAGACAGACAGAGACAAAGACAGAGACAAAGACAAAGACAGAGACAGAGAGAGTTACAATTATTTCGCCAAAACTGGAAAATAGATTAGGTTTGCAATGAGGCGTTGCATGACGATTCATTGCCACTAGGCTGCGGCAAATAGCTATGCATGAGTGGCATTACATGTCTTTCAGTTGCCAAGGTAGCAGGCATTTCTCAGCGGGGTGGGGAGTGGAGTTGGTCGGGTTTTGGCTGTTGTGACAAATCAATCGACTCGTTCAGTCTACGCCAACAAATATTCAACTGTTCTAATTGAATTTCTCTGTGAAGTATAGGCTATATCTAGGCCTTTAATACTCGTCTGCAAAAAACCTAACTGTGACCACATAAAAAAGTCAAAGCAATGTGAGAATTCATCAAATATGTCGCAGAGACAAAAATCTAGTCCGTCAGATAGTAGTGTCAACAAGTAGTTGTCTGCCAGTGTTTGATCTGGCCTCTGCTTCGGGGGGAGGGGGTTGTCGGAGTCCAGGTTTCTGGTGAGCGTGGAAGCGAGGACAAACCACCGTTTGGCGGACGGCAGCCGATGAGGCTCACGCTGACCAGTGGAAGGCCTTTTACTCTTGTCATCTCTCATTTTTTCCGATTACCTTTTTTAGTCTTTCAGTGCTAATCGCCGTATAGTGAACTCACAATTTGAGGTCTCTGAAAATCTGATTACCTTTTTTTCTTTTCTTTTTCGTATATAGTCTTATGATTTCCTCTGTTTATTGATTCTACCTGATTCTACTAGGCCTATTTACTTTACAGTTTACATGTTAAAACAGCTGTTAAATTTTTCTGTGGGAGGAAATGTCGTTTTATGGGATAACTGGTGAGGGATGAAATTTTATGGGATAACTGGAGGAGGGAAATAAAGTTCTATCAGATAACTTTAGACGTCTAGATCAAACACTGGTTGTCTAAAGTAAGCAACTTTAGCGACGGATTACTACTGCATAAAGCTCAATTAATGTCTCATTGAAAAGTGAAAACTTCCATTTCTTCATCGCGATTTCTTAACCATTCTAGCCACCGCTAATGTCTGCTACTATCAGAGGCTAATTAATTACCGGTATTTTAAGCGTATCCGTGACAAACTGCATACCTCTTGGCTGCATGTGACCAATAAGAATTTGCTTCATAAAACGAGATTAATTCTCTTTCCCAATGAATTGTCTTTTTCAGATTATTTTGTCTTCCTGTTTATATTTTCGGTTGTTGTAATAGGGCATAGCAATGGGTACATGAATCTCTCTGCGGTAGATATTAACATAGCCCAGCAGGCTGGCTTTTGATAGAAGTCTATAAGATACTCCGGAGCAATTCAATATATGCCGACCACAACCATTAATAAAGGTAAGTAGGTAAGTAAGTATGTATGGACCTTACTATTCCCTTTGCAAACGCTCAATGAGACATTGGCAGATTGATACAATATATAACACATAGAAGTAATGCAATACTAATAAATCATGGGGGTAAATGACGAGTTAAAAAATAATGTTACAAAAACAATGGATTATGGATGAGATTAAGAAAATGGGGGAAATGTACTTTCTTTCTCCGCTAAAATTCCTTAATTTAGACTAAGTTTCTCTTTGCGATTAGATATAAAATGACAACAGTTCAACATCTTCTTCATTTTTCTTCATACACCTCCTGTATATATTCGCTGTCTTTCTTTCTTAGCCTACCATTTGTCTTTGGCGATTGATCTTTTCCAACATCTTCTTATTCTTCTTTCACCAGTTTCTTTTCCAACATCTTCTCTCCCTAGTTTCGTACATTCCTTCTCTTTCTATTGCCTTTGTTGTGCTTTGTGTCGGCTGCTTTGTGCTTCTTTGTGCGATTGCATTTTTTATTTGACCGCAGCTGGACATCGGCGCCAGAATTAGTGTCCGTTTACAGTGCGCGGTGCCACTGCTTCAGCAGCACCAATGTCCAGTTGCGAACCGGCCTTCGTGTTTAGGTAAATAGAGATTGCATGGTTGGTCGAGCTGAAGCTTGAATTCTCTGGCATATCTAGCAGTAGCATTTTCTGGCGATGGCTATGATGATGATTCTCGTGTCGTCTGCTTCTGGCAAGACAGAAGTCGAGAACATCGTCCTCACCCCTGTTTTTCGTCACCGATTCATGTTGACATTGCTAAAGGATGCAATTAGATTCCAAGAGACTTGACCGCACCTGAGGCAGATGACGCCTGACGTATGAGTCCCATGGAATCGACCTTTAAAGGAAACGACGGCTGGAGGAAGATACGGTCAACCGGACAAAACGAAGGTGGAAGGGAGGAAGGAAGGAAACATGGAAGGAAGGATAAAGAAAGGAGGAAAGAAATAATTGAAGAAGGAATGAAGACAAGGCAGAAGGTAGGAAGAATGGAGGAAATAACAAAGGGGAGTATATGAATGGAAAGAAGAAGAATGTTAGTGATTGGGAGAGAAGGAAAGATCGAATAGTGGGAAGAAAACTGAAAAGAGTGAAACAAGGAAGGAGTAAGGAAAGAAAGAGCAAAGAAGGATGGAGCGTAGAATGCAATGTCACTGAAAGGAAACCGATGGACAGAAGGAGTAAAGAAGGCAAGGCAGCATCGCGAGGCGCTCAAACCAAACGCGCGGAAGAAAATTTAGCATTCAACCTGTTGTCTGGTCCAAACATTGACCTCTACAGCAATTCAATCTGCGATAGGTCCTCTTCTTCCTCCTTCAACCGTCCGTATAGTGTTTGTATCGCTGCAAAGTTTATTTATGGTCCGAGGTCGACTACTATTAGATTTCGGCGATGGAGTCTCGGATCTGTTTATGTCAACTGGATACTTGCTGACGCTCTTCGCGTGGGCAATAGACACATACTTTTATTCGATAAGACTTCAGTTGTTGTCGTCGTTGTGGTATACTTAGGTGCGCGTTTGTAAAGCTTTGTGTGCATCTCTCTTTTTCTTCTGTTTAAATAACAGCAATGTACGCCGTATACCTAGCTGGGTATGTTCACGTTTTCCGTTTACCCATGGTAAACCGGTTTGAGGGTTTGAAACTCCGACGTTTCGCAGAAATTTAATTAGCAGGTAGCACTGTTGCAGTAGCCCATAATTATACCACTCTCGAAAATGCTTTATGACAAATTTCACGCAAAGAAACATGTCGTTGTGGTATACTTATGTACGAGTATAGGCCCTACTTTGGACCTTCTATGTGATCAATATCTTCAATTACACCAACCAAAAGCAAAGACTTAATCGTTCATGGCTGCAAATACATTTATTTATTCATAACGATGATTTATAAAGGATCCTATCAAGGTTAGGCCTACCACTCAGACTCTGTAGTAGACTAAAGTTTAACATGCGATCGCGCCTGCATTTGGTCGATTTCGTCGCAATAACGGTGTTTTTCTGTTTTTAAACTATACATAGCCGGTGGGTCTCTGCCCATCAACAGTGTTTTTGCCAACGAGTTGATAATATTCCAAACATAACTGTTAAGATATTGGAATATCCAGTTTATCTACATATCGTGCATTGAAACTGTTGGAATTGATGTTCTCATAGCGTGCGCGAGAAGATGGGGAGACCTATAACACATAGCGAGTCGAACGTGCCTCTATCACGCTTACAACTCAAGCAGTCATTGACCCTGTTGCAAAATTCATAAGCGCTCGATTGTTTCGCATCGTATCTATGCATTTATATAGCGCCTCACGAGTCATCTACGTTATATATTGACTATATTACAGGGTAATGCCATTATGCAGGTCTAACACTCCTTCCTGAATTGATCGGTTACAATCTGTGTTATATACATGTATATACTGCATGCCTACATACATACATACATACATACATACGCACATACATACATACATACATACATACATACATACATACATACATACATACATACATACATACATACATACATACATACATACATACATACATACATACATACATACATACATACATACATACATACATACATACATATTACATACATACATACATACATGCATACTTACATACATACATATATACAATTATACATACATACATACACAATTATACATGTATATATATGTATGTGTATATAGTACCATATACATACATATTCATACATATATATGCATATATGATGCTTGGTCTTAAAATCCAATTTCAAGCGGCAGCAAAACTGAAACAATAGGTATACTGCAGAAGCGCATGTAGCTTAATGCAAGAAACTAAGAGTGCAATTGTGACGCGTTTCTACCCATCTAGGCTACATGTATACAAATAGTAGTCTCCAGCAGAAGCTTTGCTTCTTGCATGGTCTGCTTCGTACGGCGACAGATTCCCTCGCTCAGCCGCACAATTTGACCTGGTTATTCCTCTGTATGCATCACCACACGTTCACACGTTCATAGTCTAGGCCAGTGTTTAATTTAATCCCACCTGCCATGAGGCAGGTATACAGGGTCGACTCCCTTTGCTCAGTAATTTGTTTCTGATGATCTCTTATTTGTTCTTATGACCTTTTGAGTGCATTGTTTATTTAGATATCCTATTCACGGATAGAACTCTATCAGCGAATAACACTCTCATCATATTAGTAAAACCTTATTGAGCACGATAAAAAGAAGAAAACTCACTTACTTTGGACATTTGATGAGGAAACAGGGGGGCTGCATAGAAAAGGAATTAATACAGGGTACAATTTCGGGAGCAAGGGCAAGGGGAAGACCGAGGATGGGATGGATCGCTAACATCATCGCGTGGATGGAACTACCATTCGAGAGGATACTGAAGGAGACGGAGGACAGGAAAAAGTGGCGAAGGCATGTCCATGAAGCGACCAACCCTCGAATCGAGGATGGTTAAAGACAAGACAAGACATATTAGTAAACCGTTCATGCATGATGCAATGTATGGTTGTAAAAAGAACCAACACTCAAAATTTTCTGGCGAGAAATGTCATTCCTGGGGGAACTCCCCAAACCCCTGGAGATGCCTGGATTAAACACTGGTCTAGGCATAGAAACAACGCAATGGTCTGTCCATCTTCTGTCGGAGCTTACATGTTCTTCAATTGCTTTCCTCTTTTCTGTTTCTTCGTTTGAAGCCATTTCTCTCTGTTCGATTTTTTCTTGTGCGGTCAACCGGAAGAGTCTCCGAGGCGTTTATCTCCTCAGTGGCGCTATAAAAATGTGTGATTATGATTCATTATGCTTAAAGCGTCGAAGAACAATTAATGGAAGATAATGAATGGCGTTTCTTATACGCCTACTCGAAGAAAAGGGTTGTTGTATTTTAAGGCAAGCAGTGATAGAAGTTGATCGGTTAAATCTTTCGGCGTCCTTAGGCTAATCTCAACACATCCATCCACGGGTGTCGTTCTATCCCTTCGAAGAAATCGAGACAGCTTGATGTTTCATGTATTTTTAACTAGGTGTATACAACGTATTTACAACGGCGATAAAACTGAACATAGTTCTCTTTGGTCAAGACAGTAACCTGCGGAGAATCAACATAATTGTATAGAACATGTTTTGAACGGGTTAACTTGGCACGATAATCATGGACCTCTGACGAATTAAGGAAACACCAAAGAGAAAAATATGTTCGTTTTATCGCCGTTGGTTTTGTGAGTCGTTGTCGCCTTCTGCCTGGTTTTCATTGCGTATAAATTTACGGTTACAGCTTACAGTGAGCAACATTACTGCTGTAGACTATAATTATTACGAGGCAACAGTTGCATACTGTTGCAGGTCGCATGGATTGACAATAAGGTGTCAGTTTAACATAGCGCGTTAAAACTGCAACAGCGGACCATTATAAGACAGAAAAATAGGATCACGGTCTCAATGAGTTTCGGAAAGGCTACGTTTGTTTGTAAGAGAGGGGTGCACGTTGAACGATGGTTGTGAGTGTAGGTTGGGCCGGGAGCGCTTCTGTGTTGCCAACCTTGAAGAGGCGCTATGTAAATTTCTGAAATAAATAAATAAATAAATAGGTGTTTGATTACACCAACCTTTTGGTATATCACAGCTGGCCAGCTTCACGTAGACGTTATAGTATGAGCCGAAAAACGTGAAGCTGTTGAGGTCATTCTCCGCTTCGCAACGCCAATGATCCGTTCCCTTCGTGTCGAAGCTGACCGCTTTGATGAAGGTCGTTGCGCTCGTCTGCCCCGCCTCGGGCAGGAATCGCTTCCCACATCCGTTCTTCAGTCCCCCGTCGCAGAGCAACCTCTGCTTGTCCGGGGTCAGCGTCAGGTTCGTGCTCATCTCACACTTACGATTGTGTCGGAAGAGAATGATGCGGTTCTCCTTCTGCTTCGGTTCGAAGACGTCGAGGTGCGACGGGTGCCAACCAGACGCAACGGTCACGCTCAGGTCGAGGTCGGTCAGAACGCAGTATTCCGTGTAGTTGATCGACTGGAAGATGGTGATCATTTCCGGTTCGAGAATGACGGTCTGGATGCGAGCCGTCCGTTCGTCCTTGTAGATCCAGTCGAACGTCGCGTGGTCCCTGCCCGCCTTCAGCCAGATCGACCCGTCCCTGGTGGCGCTGATGTAGACGCTGTGAGGGTATCCGTGCCAGTCTGTGATCGTCGTTTGACCCGTGTCCAGGCTGCACCAATTGCCGCCTCCTGTAAGCAAATCATCACATCCATATGATCAAAGACCTGTGCGCCACCAACGTCACCGCAATAAACAGTGACTCACAGTAAAACACAATTGCCATTGAGTGATTTACACTGCCATAAAGCAGCATTATAATTATGTATAGATCTACTATAAACCTGGAATGGTCTTCCTCCGACCCTCCGATCTCTTTGTAAAAATCATTCTAAGGCTTTTCTCTCTCATCTATAAGACAGTTTTATTTGGCCGCACTGAGGCTGCATGGGAGCGCCTCTGAGTAGCCCCATGAAGAGGCGCTATATAAATGCATATAATGAGTGGATGACTACCAGTAATGAATAATGAATAAACTTCGTAATCGTCTAACGAGGACTGCATAGAATTCAGTGAAACATTTCGGAATTGAAAAGAATTTCAACTATAAAACCTGCAGCAAATTGTTCGCCGTTTCTGTGAACATGCCCTGAAAACCATCATGGTACTTCTGTCATTCAGAGATTTTACGCGACAGTCGGGAAGGTGTTTCTTCATTCATTCATTCATTCATTCATTCATTCATTCATTCATTCATTCATTCATTCATTCAGAGCATTTATATAGCGCCCCTTCAAGAAACTACTCAGAGGCGCTCCCAACCACGAACAAAGAAAAAAGACTTGAGAGACTTGCATCTAAAGTTTTTAATCAAGTAGGCCTTTCTACAAAAAGCGTAAAAACTTGGAAACAACCAAAATTCATCTCGAAGAGATTGAATAGGGAATGGATCGAAACTAGAAGAAGACAATGTATTTAAAATGAATTTAGAAGATCAACATAAATTAACTGAATTTGAAGCTCGAATAGGAAAAGAATTAAATAAATTAGATGACTGAAGCAAGAATATTACGAAAACGAAACATAAAACGCGGACAGAGTTTTTTCAATTACTTAATTTTCCAATTGGGAAGATAATTTTTCACGAATGGTAGGTTAAGCTTTTGCAGTCAGCTCCTTTAATTGAACATCCTGCTCTAAATCGTCTGCTCTTGGTCCTGAAGCTATAGGGCCTTTGTATTTTTTTAGAATTGATCAATTGTCAATTCCATCTGGCAATGACTGGCATCCGAATTTTTGACACGTCATCAACTGAGGCAAACGCTAAGCAGACGACTTTGAGGGTATTACTTGTATATACTCTCGAACTCACTATATAGTGTATACTCTCGAACTCACTATATAGTGTATACTCTCGAACTCACTATATAGTGTATTCTCTCGAACTCACACTATAGCAGCCCAGCTCTTCTACGCATGCGTATCATCGCAGACATCTCGACTTCGTTGGATCTTATTGTCTGTTTATTTGTTTCTTTCGTTTGTCTTCCGTCCTCTGTTACACCGACGCAAACAATAAGATGCATTTAACTTTGATCAGCAGCCACCAAATGAAATTAACTCCGACCTTTCCTCCTCCTTCTCCTCCACGTCCTCCTCCTCCACCTTCGTTCCTCTTTGTTCCTCTTCCCTCCTCTCATTCCACCCCTTTCGTCTCGCTTCCAGTGTGTCCCACTGACCGCTTGAGTCTGCTTCATTTCAACCCTTCCATATAAATAAGAAACTTGGTCGAAGTCGCTGACTGTTCCATTTTCCTCAGGGAGCTTTGCCTGTCGACGATGACCGCTTGCGTCAACTTTTCCATCGGTCGCTTAATCCCTCTGGATTAGGCACTGGCTTCAGCGGCTGACCAGGCGACTGGCTGGACTGACCACCACGAGGGGACATTGGACGTCACCAGGAGAACCCACGCAACGCACGTCGACGGCGGCGAAATGAGTATCAGGTCCCGACTGCAGCGTAAAATCCCTGAATGACAAGCAAAGCAGGCCAGATGCTAATTTACTGACAAGGAAATGGCCAACATTGACCCTCCGTCTCCTCATTCGCATCCTCATCCTCTGCCTTCTTCTCCTCATCCTCTTCCTACTCCGCATTCTCTTCCTTCCCACCATTCTCTTCCTTCTTCTCATCCCTCCTTCACTTCCTTATCATCCTTTCCTCCTCCTCCTTCTCTACTTTCTCCATCTGCTCCTCCTTCTCTACCTGCTCCTTCTCCATATGCTCCTCCTTCTCCACCTTCTCTTCCATTCTCATCCTTCTCCTCCTTCTCCTCATTTCCCTTCTCTGCTCGTCGATTCCTCTTCCTTAGCTGTCTCTGACGCCGTTCTTTGTCCTGTATAGCGTCCTTCATTCGTCCTTCATTCGTCCTTCATTCGTCCTTCATTCGTCCTTCATTCGTCCATCTGTCCATCCATTTCTCCATTGCTGGAAATCACGAGAAGACTGGATGCATTAGACCTTCGCCTCATCTGACCTTCTTCTCTCCGTCGGTTCTCGTATCTGTCTCGCTGCCTGCCTCTGATGTCCGTCTGCATATCAGTCTGCTTGTAGGTCTATCCATGCTCGTGTGCGTTGCTTCATCTGTCTGTCAGTGAGCTGTGGTGAGGGTGTTGGCCAAGCGACCTGAAGACCCCCTTTCTTCGCCATCGCCCTTTAGAATCTGTTGCGTTGCAGGAAATTCGCCAATTCCAACCTGCCAGACACCGACACAGCCACGGACGACGACGGCGACGACGACGACGACGACGGCGGCGGCGGCGGCGGGAAACCGAATTATCAAATATTTATTGGTTCTTTGGACGCCATCTTGGGCGCCATGATATAAATTCTGTGGTCCGGTGACGTCGCCACTGCATACCATAATAAGATAGCGACGGGCGTCCACTCATATATACATGCATATATATATATGTATATTATATATATATATATATATACGGACCATCTGCCAGAACTGCAAAACGGAAGTAAAACCATTTCCGTTTTAGGGCCAGCCGACAATTTAGTGCTAGTCAGTGAAATGACCCTTCCGCCGTTGTAACTACAAATGGCGAGTGACCCGCTCTGAGAAGCAGCGCAGGAGAAGAACCGCAGACGATGTTCTTAGAGAACATTTCAGAGAGATAAAGCAAAGTAGTGGCATTCGATTTTGAGGAGTGGCAAAATGAGGTTGATAAAAGTGCAGATACATGCTTGCATGCATGCACAATACACATATTTATACATTACAGTGGCAGCAGTAGTGATAGCAGTAGACAGTAGTAGGCTAGTATAGTAGATCTATAATTATTGTAGAAGCAGTGGCAGCAGCAGCAGCAGCAGCAGTAGTGGTGGTGGTGGGTGGTGGTGGTGGTGGTGGTGGTAGTGGTAGTAGTAGTAGTAGTAGTAGTAGTAGTAGTAGTAGTAGTAGTAGTAGTAGTAGTAGTAGTAGTAGTAGTGGTAGTAGTGGTAGTAGTAGTGGTAGTAGTGGTAGTAGTGGTAGTAGTAGTAGTAGTAGTAGTAGTAGTAGTAGTAGTAGTAGTAGTAGTAGTAGTAGTAGTAGTAGTAGTAGTGGTAGTAGTAGTAGTAGTAGTAGTAGTAGTAGTAGTAGTAGTAGTAGTAGTAGTAGTAGTAGTAGTAGTAGTAGTAGTAGTAGTAGTAGTAGTAGTAGTAGTAGTAGTAGTAGTAGTAGTAGTAGAAGAAGAAGAAGAAGAAGAAGAAGAAGAAGAAGAAGAAGAAGAAGAAGAAGAAGAAGAAGAAGAAGAAGAAGAAGAAGGAGAAGAAGAAGAAGAAGAAGCAGCAGCGGTGGTAGTAGAAGCAGCAGCAGCAGCAGCAGTGGTATTAGTAGAAGCAGCAGCAGCAGTGGTAGTAATAGAAACAGCCGCAGCAGTATTGGGCGTAGCAGTGGTAGTATAGTTGATTAAGAACTTCTATCGAGCGACGAAAATCCAATGTAAAATCTGTCTTTTGTTTCTCAAACAGTCTTCTAAAGTCAGCCGACCAACTTGTCACCTCTGCTCATGGCTTACCCCTTCCCTCTCCCCTCCGCCTGTACATGTCAGTCAACAGTCATGAGCCTGGCTTTATCTCTGTTTCACACGAACACACCGTTGGGTTCTCGGGAATATTCTCTGTGGCTGAATGGTCCGCTGCTTTGGAATCAAGCGTTCAATTTTTCTCTGTTCTATCGGTAGATATACATATCTGACATCAATCAGACGAATGAACTCCTAAAACTCATCTGTTCCATCTCGTCAACCGTTGCGTTCTTCGTCTGCCTCTGTGATCGGATTTCACCCTCGTTGCTTCTTCTCTCCTTATCAATATTCTAACCATGACGTCACGTGATCTCATCCGAAGCGAACGTCGTCGTCCTGTGATGTCTTGTTGTGCATCAAGAGAACGGCGCTATAGAAGTCACTAGAGAAGAGCAAGAATGAGAAACAAGTGCAAAAACAAGAACAAGAACTAATTCAAGACATTTAGATAGCGACCATATACTGTGAAGACGAAATTAGCTCCGTCATAGTTTGCACTCTCATAGTGCCAGTCCCAAACCTGGATAATGGGGGAGGGCGGTGATAATTATTATTATCCTTGTTACGGCACAGGGTCGTTTAATTGAAACAGCCAACCAAGTTATAATTAGATCTATGACTATATGATAATTATGATAATTATGACAATAATTATGATAATTATGATAATAATTATGATAATTATCATAATTATGATAATTATAATGATAATTATCATAATTATGGAAATTCCTATACATGTAATTGATTACTTCGCTCAGAACCTGCGATTTATATCATTTTAGCATGTATCCCTTTTGCACTTGTCCTTAAGCAACGTAGTGCATGAAAAACGTGTGAAAGGTGTCGATGAAATAATTATAAGCGTCAGTGCCAGTGCATGTGCTCATGCGTGAAATATTCATCTGTACCTGTCCACGATGCTGCATGCTGCCACTATGGAAATGATAATTGCTTCGGACGCATTTCCTGCTTACTATTTGATGGCTGATTTATAATTGAATGAGGCTTCTGCTCCAGCTGTCGTTGTCGTTGAGATCGGTGCAGAGGAGTAATTGAGGTAAGATGGAAGAAGATTGAGGAGGGAGAGGAGCAGGAGGAGTAGGAGGAGGAGGAGGAGGAGGAGGAGTAGATTGTGGAGGAGGAGGAGGAGGAGGAGGAGCAGGAGGAGCAGGAGCAGGAGGAGCAGGAGGAGCAGGAGGAGGAGAAGAGTAAGAGTAAGATGGAAGAAGATTGAGTAGGGAGAGCAGAAGGAGCAGGAGGAGTAGGAGGAGGAGGAGGAGAAGAGGAAGATGAGACAGGAAATGACAGAGGGGAGAGGAACGATCGTGGAAATTATCGTTTCTTTTATCTTGCACGCAGTCCGTGAGTTGAATGGTTCATAACTAGACATGGAACGAATGTTGAGAAATCATCACCGTCCATCGTATACGATAATATGTTGAGTGCAATGCGCCGAAGACATTCTCACACCCCTTTTTGCCTCATCATATTGCTGACATTTGCTGTATATCGTCGGTCGGCATTCCGATATTAGCAACCGGTTTCCATAGATTAGTTTTATGCGTCTGTCCTTCTGTCTGTCCGCTTGTTTGTCTGTCCACGTGTTCGCCTGTGCGTTCGGTTGTCTCTTGGTGCATCACGTTTTCTTTACGTATACATAAAAATAATAATATGCCCATTGCCCATGGATGTCTGTTCCGTTGTTCTCGCCCGCTAATCGTCCGTCCGTTTGTACGTTCTTCTGCAGGTCTGTCTGCTTGTCTGTCTGTCTGCTTGTCTGTCTGTCAGCTTCACACCTGTCGTTGAGTAGGTTCGTTTGTTTGTTTGTTCGTCCGTCTGTCTTTGTGTTCGTCAGTCGCCATTGCTGTTAGTCTATTGTTTGTCTGTCTGTCTGTCTGTCTGTCTGTCTGTCTGTCTGTCTGTCTGTCTGTCTGTCTGTCTGTTAGTCTGTCGTTTGGTGGACATTCAAGAAACTGAGAATTTGTCCCAGCGTCATTAGATCGCCTGATGCATAGAGGACGATGTATTGGTTGATGACATCATTCTGTAAATGGTCAACGGATGAAGGAGGGAGCTGTGTCGGGGGGGGGGGGGGGGGGTAAAGGTCGTGCCATTTGCAGTCAGGCTCCCAACCTCACAACCTCTCGTTGCTTCTTTGTCATCTTCTCCTCTCGCACTCTCTCTATAAATCTGTGTTTCTCACCCTCATTATCACTCTACATTCTTCTCTCTTTTTTTTCTTTCTCACTCTTTTTCTTTCTTTCTGTCTCTTTCTCTCTGCCTCTTTCTCTGTCTCTCTGTCTCTTTCTTTCTCTGTCTCTAGCTGTCTCTTTCTGTCTTTGTCTCTTTCTCTGTCTCTGTCTCTGTCTCTGTGTCTCTGTGTGTGTCTCTCTCTTTCTTCCTTAGTAATTCTATCCCTCTTTCTCTTTCTCTCTCTTTATTTATTTCCTTCTTTTGCTTTTCTTTCTAATTCCCTCCCACCCTCTCTCCATCCCACCCTCCCTCCATCCCTCCCTCTATCCCTCCCTCCCTCCCTTCCTTCCTTCCTTCCTTCCTCCCTTCCTTCATACCTTCCTTCCTTACCCTGTTTCTATATTTCGAGTCTTTCGCACAGCCTTTGTTCATCTCAAAACATCTGTCTCTATCTATCTGTTTCTTGTTCTGCAACTTATTCGTCCCTTAATTCGCAACTTACATCTGCCTATAACACGCTGCTGTCGTATGGGATGCTCCGTCCTCCAGAGTAATGTAATGTATTGTACTGTACTTTGTCTTCGTTATTAAAACTATAAAACGTGCTTCGAAGCCAAATCCAATAACTTGTTATTATATACTGCTTTCCTGTGCGTAGTTATCTGCCTTGTTGAACGTGCGCCTATCTATGTCCGTCCTATATCCCTATAGATAGCACACAGTCGTGCATTATCGTAAAAAACATAATTCCTACAGTGGATGAATTAGTTCCTTGGGTCCAATGGTTGTTCTTCAGGTTCGGCCGCATGCATATTGGATACACATGTAATGCGCGCGAGTGTGGTGTTTGCTTTTTGCAGTGTCAATACTAGTTCTGTAGAATGTCTAACTCTTCTCCGAATTCAAGTCCTATAATTATATTGCAACGGATGAAGTGTGATGTTTTTTAAAAAGGTTTTAAAAAAAGATTTTTTGCCACATAGTCTAAAAAAGTGTTTGCTTTTTGCCTATAGACGTCTATATAATTATACAGTGTCAATATACTATAGCTCTGTAAGCCTCTGTAGATTCTTCTCTGAATTCAAGTCCTATAATTATATGGCAGCGGATGAAGTTGGATGCGGCATCGTTCATCTCGTAATAGCCTTATCTACATGTATATATTATTATTCTGTCGACTTCGAATTTTCTGGTCGTCGTTTTAGCCGAGGTTCAATTAAGATGGAAACGTCTGAGATGATGACGACGATGATGATGATGAAAATGGTGGTGGTGGTGGTAGTGGTGGTAGTGGTGGCAGTGGTGGCAGTGGTGGTGGTGGTGGTGGTGGTGGTGGTGGTGGTGGTGGTGGGGTGGTGTTGGTGGCGGTGGTAGCGTGTAGTGAGGGCAGTTATAGCGATGCGGGCGATGATGTTGACACTGTTGATGATGCAGCGACCATTGCTACTTAGAGATTGCAATTGATGATAATAATATTGTGGGCATCAAATTCAAAAGCGCTATTTAAAAGCTAAGCGGTTGTCTAGCGAAAGCGCAGGAAGTAGAAGATCCGGCTGCTTGGAGACGAGAGACAGAGTGGCATAGAGACACAGAGAGAGGGACAGAGAGACAGACAGATGGAGAGAGACAGAGAGAGACAGAGAGAGACAGACAGGCAGAGAGACAGAGAGGCCGAAGAGAAGCAGAAGAGAGACAGACAGAGAGACAGAGGGAGACAGACAGAGACAGAGAAGCAGAAGCAGAGAGGCAGAGAGGCAGAGAAACAGAGAAGCAGAGAGAGACAGGAGACAGAGAAAGACAGACATACAGACAGGTATAGAACTTGAATTCGGAGACTGACAAAGAGAGGCAGAGAGACCGAGAGACAGAGAAACAGAGAAACAGAGACAGAGACAGACGGATAGAGGAAGAGAGAAACAGATAGTAGGAGAGACAGACAGAAAGAGACGGAGAGAGACATACAGACAGAGACGGAGAGAGAGGGGCAGAGAGACAGACAGACAAAGACAGACAGAGACAGAGAGACAGACACAGACACAGACAGACAGAGACAGAGACAGACAGAGACAGACAGAGACAGACACACAGACAGATACAGAGAGAGACAGAGAGAGAAGCAGCGGTCCCTGTTTAGGATTTAAGACTTGAGAAGCATGCATAAGTTGTTGAATGTGAAGGCTCTGCTGATGATAATCATGTTTGTCGTAATGGGGCTGCATGAAGGGGTGGGTGGAGTGGGGTGGGGTGGTTGTGCTCGCCAATGACGACGACGACGACGATAATGACGATGGCGATGATGATATATGCCTGTTTCGCCCTTTAAAAGCCGCTTGCAGCACACACACATTCACGAAGGACGCAGGCAAACTGTCTACGGACATCGAATGATGACCATAATAATAATAATAATAATAATAATAATATAATATTATATTGCTATGAATGCGGTTTATTGATGTGGATCAACGCAATATATCTCAGTAATATCTGGCATCATCATATTTTGACCACACATTCATTACGAGTATAAATAACATAAATAAATAAGCAATAAATTCAGATATGATAAATATAACGTGGCCCAGAGATATTGATCGAGCATTAACGAGACGTGCAGGGCCATGTTCATTGTTCATCATAACGAATATTGTGGACCAGAAGACCTTTGATGAGATGGGGATAAGCTTCGTCATGAGGGGAATATACAATGTATGAAGATTTAACGAGAAGCGAAGACGAATTCTACACCGTGTCTCGATGCAATGGCTTTCAGTGCCGCCAAGCTTCGAGACGACGTTATATGAAAAATTGGTAAAAATCTGTGTTTAACAAGGTAGTGCGGTGATATGAGTCAGGTGAGGTAGAAATTTTATATATAGCATAAAATTTCAGCCATTTTCCCGTCTACCTACCAAAAGTTATTAAGATTGGTGGAAATTTGACGAAGTTCTGACAAAAACAATTTTGCAGTTTTTTAGACACGGTGTAGAGCGCTAGATAGCGCGCGCTAGAATCTTAAAATCTGAAAAACTTAAGTTTTATGCATTGATCCCAGGTTCAAGTTGACAATTGCAATGGCATTGATTGTCCAGATACATGTATTATAGTCAGCAACAGTGGAGTTAGGCAGGGCTGTTTTTAACGTGCAGTTCTACACAAAATGTGCCGTTTCAAATGAATTTATGCAGTTGTAAAAGCAATCTTGTGCAGTCAAAATTATCAGAAAAAGGTAACTGCAGCCGGAAGGCCAAATTAAATTTAGGTGAATGAAATTTTTTTCAAAAGGTTATCAGACAGATTTATGACGAACGACTGATTGATTGATTGATTGATTGATAATTGTGGGGCGCGGTGGTGTAGTGGTGGCGTCGTTGCCTTGAAGCCGGAAGGTTCGAGGTTCGAATCCACCTCGCCGCGTAGGGACCTTGGGCAAGTCCTTCACTCGCAATTGCTCAGCGCTTCGGCGTGAAACTCCGATGCAGTGTCCGCTCTGCATTCGGGAGCGCCTCTGAGTAGTGAGATTGAAGGGGCGCTATAACAAGTGCACATACAAACAAACAAACAAACAATTTATCAGTTTGACGTAATAGAAATTTTCAATGTAAACGCGCTTAAAACTTGCTGAATATATCTAATATTATAAGTCTGAATGTTTGTCCTTCCAGATGTGCGTGTGTGTGTGTGTGTGTGTGTGTGTGTTTGACTCTTCGTTACAAATAGGCTCGGAAATGAAACAGCGTCGGTTTAAAAAAAAATTGCAATTGATTCTTACCCAAATTATAAGGTCAACGCAATTATTTTCAGCTTTTAATTCAATTTAAAACCTGAGTTATTAGCGTTTTAAGACAGATTTCATCAATAATCGTTCACGGTAGCGCTTTATTAAAGAGTCTACAGACTGCATGACGTCATACCCGCCCAGTAATAATATCCGTAGCGCCCCGCAGGGGCGGGTCCCGTTTGGCTTTTTTGGGAAGCGGGGTGGGGTGGAGGGTTGGCGAAAACCCGAAATCTAGCGGTCAACGATGGGTACCGCAGTGGAGTAGTTTTTTAAAACCCTAAATTTCCCGGGCAACGCCGAGTAACACATCTAGTAGTCTATAAGCGCAACATTACATTCACAACGGTGCAAGTGAGATATAAAACGCGCAGATCCGGCTGCACTTTGACTTATACAGCGACATGTACAATGTACAATGTACAATGTACTTCTTCATGTGTATCGTCCATGCACTGACCCTTTGCCCTCTCTATGACCTTCAGACCTCACGTGAAGATGTCAATCAATGACCCTTCTTTTATCAATAAAAATGTCTACGTCATTAATCACCTGCAATGTCTATCAGTGACCTTTTGACCGACGACCTCTGAGGTCCCACATTACACGAAGATGTTGGTCGAATAGACAATAAACAGGAACGTACATACAAAGCCACTGCTTTGTATGCAACTATATATATTTATTTTTATATATATATGTGTATATATGTGTATATATATATATATTTATAATATATTTTGTATAGACGTATAAATTGTCAGAGTTATGGCATGGAATGACTGGGCCGGACACTGAGACAAAGAAACGGAGGCCAAGTGGCAAGATGGAAATGCAGCGGGGAGCACTGCAAAGGGAGAGAAATGTACCCGAAAAAAAACGAAGCCATAGAAGTGGAATCGAGAGGAAAGCATTTAAATGGAGAGAAAACCCGCCCACCGCCTTCATTACATAGGTTACATTATATATAGGCTAGGCCTACATATAAACAGTGGCGTATACACAGCGGGTTTCGGGGGTTAAACTCCCCCTCCCCCCCCCCATTGGCATAGGAAAAAGTTTTTTAAAAGGTTATTTATCCACTTAAATAAGAAAAACAAAACAAATGCTTGTAGTAACAATTGTTTTTCATACTTTATTTCCTTTTTATTTACTGTAATACTGTTGGGTTGATGTCAGAAAGGGCATCCGGCCAGACCAAAAAAATCCAACCCCCTCCATCATAAATTCCTGGCTACGCCACTGCATACAAACATGCATGGTGACCCGTCAAAAATAGCTCGTCAAAACAGCCCCGTAATAACAGCCCCGTCATAACAGCCCCGTCATAATCGCCCACCGACAAAACAGCCCAGTAAAAAATCGGTCCCCGACAAAGCAGCCTCGTCGAAATATCCCTGTCACAACAGCCCTTGAAAACAATTCCGTGAAAATAGTCCGGTCATAGACGCCACCGACAACTTGAGGCATTTCCAGACTTCCTCAAATGTTTAATGTTAACAGCAATGCAATGAGCAGCGTATTTAAAACAAATTAACAAAATTACTAGTGCGAAAAGTTGAAATGTTTTCATCGCAAAAATGTCAACAGAACTACTACGAAAGTAGGCCGACTAAGGTTAAGGCATTCTTGTACGACAACTGAAGAAAACTATTCTTTCAGATAATCATTTGATCCTAGCTATCGATGTTGCCATTGGAACACCTGAATAGATTTTCAATTAACCGCTTTGATCAAGTTTATTCTGCACCAATTAATTTTGTTTGACATTACATAGATCTTTAAGAAAATTGCGCGTTCTTGCGCGACGTTGTCGGTACTACTTTCATGGTCTGTTTTGACGGGACAATTTCGATGGGGCTATTTTGTCGCTGAGCCATTTTTGCGGGGCTGTTTTGTCGGTGGGCGATTATGATGAGGCTGTTTTGACGGGGCTATTTTGACCGGGCTACTTTGACGGGGTGCTAAACATACGTATACATACATTCGACGGCTTTTGACCTATCCTTGAAGCTGGGTTATCAGTTCCTCGAACATGAAGTCGTGTGAGCTTGATTTGCTCCAACCGTTCATCATTGTTAATGTGCTAGATGACATTATTTCATTTCTCGTGTATATGCTTAATAGGTCACTCTTGACAGTGCTCTGACATTTGCTGAACACCTGTCACTCTTGACCCGTTCCTGTTACTACCACTTGAGACGGCTTAGGGCAATTAGAAGATTGGTGTCCTCCAAAGTGTTTACGACTATGGTACATGCCTTTATCTCCTCACGAATTGACTACTGTAACTCACAACTAATTGGGTTTCCTAAGGTTCGCTTGTCATCTGTGCAAACTGTCCTAAATTCTGCTGCTATAGACTTATCGCACGACTTCCTCGATACTAGCACATCTCCACAAGTCCACATACATGATTCATGGCCTTCACTGGCTTCCGATCTTTGCCCGAATCAGATTCAAGGTCTTGCTCCTAGTTACTAAGTCCCTGCAGAGCTTAGATCCTAAATACCTCTGCGACTTAATGTGTAAGCCTCTTTCTGCAACATCTTCACGTCCTCTTCGTTCTGTTGACCGCTTTGATCTATTTGTACCTATATCACGAACCTCATTAACCCAACATCGGGCTTTTGTTTTTTGTTTTTTTCCTTTTTTACTCTTTCTATGTTCTCCTCTTTTTCTCTATTCTGCTTAACAACAAATTTTCTTCCTCAGCTGCCATGATAATTTCTTTTCTTCTTTTTCCTGTTAGTGGGTGCCTAGGCTAGCGGGGTCATTCCCTTTCTGGGTCACCCTTTCACAGGGATCATCTATTTCTATAGCTGCTGATGTTTTGTTCATGATTTACATTGTGTTTGCTTATTTTGTCAGTTTCGTCTTTGTTGTTTATTGATTGTCCTTATTCATTGATCTCTTTGAATAAACAAATTTGACTTGACTTAACTTGACTTTGACTTGCTATTATTTGTCCCTTAATTTGGAATCACATTCCTTCTGAAATTCGTGGCAGGATTCTTGTAGGAAATTCACCTGCATCTTTTCGCTGCTTGAAGACATTTATTTTCATGGGCCTGTCACGCTGAGAGCACTTCTGAATAGCTCTGCCGTGAGAAGCGCTTTACAAATGTTTTTTTAAGATTAGATTAGATACATGCATATATTATGCATGCGCACATGTACACATAGTCTACTCAAGGGGATTATTCAAAGGCGCCCCAACCCCTTGTAAGTATATATTATGACCATATGCATGTATTTAACTGGATGTGTTTTCGAATAATTATTCTTTCTCTTGTCGAATTATGTTATACAATTGAAAACTCTTGGAACATCAACGTGACATTAGGCAGGTAGACATTCGCCTCCACACAGAGATTTATCGAAATGGACATACATGTATATAGAGAAGCAGAAATAATCCAGATTTGACGGCGTGCATATTGGAATTAAGATGGATGGTTGATAGTCGAAGCTATTCAGTATGAATCCACAGTGAGTCAGTCATCTGATGTACATGCGTGTACGACGGGTACATGTTTAATTCAGTATGACTGTACAGTGAGTCAGTCAGCTGATGTACAATTGTACATGCGTGTACGACGAGTACATGTTTAATGTTGCGCGAACGCACACACAAAGACGCACGCACGCACGCAAACGAAGACGCACATCGTTCTCCATCCATGCATGTATGGTTGGAAAAATATTGGACGTGAGGTAAGGACAACTTGGAGCTAATTTCTAAACCACGCATCGTTGCTGGAGAAACAATCAAAATACACCTGCCTATTATGATGCTTGTCTGCCTAATGATGGCGTTGTTACCTGAAAATATACAGCAGCTCATGAGACCCGGATGTTGCCGTCTGTCCGCGAGTATATATAGGCCTATACATTATAAATAGGCCGCTCCTAATTTCTGCGAATGGATCATTCGTCTAATACAAAGCTCATAATCCAACCACGTAATCTAGGATTAGGCCATATATTTTATGTAGCCTAAGCTTTTATCATATGTATACTAAGCTCATAATATATATATATATATATATATATATATATATATATATATATATCTTCGTTCTGCTGACCGCTCTGATCTAATTGTACCTATAGATCACGAGCCTCATTAACCCAATATCGGGCTTTTGCTATTGTCTGATAACCATAAGAGCAAATTTTCAGGTATACAGACAATAACGTCGTTGGTATATATATATGTGAGGCCTAATAAATATAGGCTGTACAGTGTGTACACCCACTTTACATGTGCACATGTGTACCGATATAAACATACAGTCGTAACGTCAGAAATTCAAAACATTTGACAGAAAATCTGCCTATACAACAATGATGAAGCAGCCGATGGGATAAAAGGAACAACTGGCTGACCAGAGAATATATGCAGCGGAGATCAGATATTATATAGACCCAGGTTCAGAGAATAAATCACAATTGGACAATGCAATTAGGAACTTAGGCAAAGTGATCGACCTTCACTAAAGTGGTATTCAAAATAAGAAAACTGGAGAGGTATTGGAGTATACATGGGCTCGTCGTTCCAGGGACAAGATAATTTTATATCCATCGGTTTATGGTGGATTTTCCACGGTGGCTGCAGTTATGGCAAAGACGAAGATCGATCCGGTCGTCCATGTCAACAAGTGTAGCTGGAGGGCTGCTACCAACTGCAGAGTCCCACACAGATTGGAATGGGATGCAGGCCATCGAATCATTTTCCATTGCAGGGCTGCAGCCGAAGGCGACCATTACACGCACAGAAACAATCGGGTCCTTTATAACTAAGGAGGAGATGGAAGAGACCCTTCAGACAGGCGATCCTGAACAACTGGGACCATGGAAGAACATTACGGTCGTCTGCTAGAATCCGGACTATAATTATATGTGCAGCATGGAGGTCATAGCAGTGGCGTAGCTACCATGTGTGCAATGTGTGCAAAGCACACGGGCCCACGACCTCCATGGCAGGGGCCCACGGAGATTGTTGAATTATTAGCCTATAATCTAACCTAATTTGTAATTCACATTATTTTGTGATAGATGTAGTTTTCGTGAACATATACTTGCATTAGCCATTAGGCTGTACTTTACTGACGCCTGTCAACGACCGTGCAGGCAGGCAGGCAGGCAGGCAGGCAGGCAGGCAGGCAGGCAGGCAGGCAGGCAGGCAGGCAGGCAGGCAGGCAGGCAGGCAGGCAGGCAGGCCTATTATACTGAATTCCCTTTAACTTGTTTTTCGTCTCGAGTTAATATGGCGGTCAAAACTTGATTGCGCAATTCCGCTAATGTGTGTGAACGACAATAAATAGGCCTAATACAAGTCTAATTCAGTTTTTAGTTGAGAACAGTAAACGAATCATACTCGAGGCTGATTTTCGTTCACAAGCTTTCCTATGCAAAGGTCAAAGGCGGGTCTATGCTGTCGTTTAGGATAGGTGTGATCATATCCGTCTATCTGTCACGTTCTTGTATACCCTATTGCAATAAAATGGTGCGCTGCAGAAACTTCATAATTGTCACAGGCATGCTCGTGTATTCGGGTCATATGCTGGATAGTAACGGTAGTAAACTGACCTATCCGTCAACCAGCATGAGGATTGCCCGGGCGTTGAGGTCGTTCAACCCTCGCTAGTCTTTCTTAGGGTCACATAGTTAGATCTAAGTCTTTTCACCTTTTCACAACCCAACTCCACGTGGATCATAGCCTAATCCCCCCCCCCAGTTATTTTTCAACAATTCTCACACTGCTCTCAAATCTTATCAGCCCTCGCCCATAAATCAGGTAGACACCAAATTGAGCAAGTGTGGATCAGGATTCTAGGGAATCACGTATTTCCCCAATTTCTGCACTTGTAAAGAACATTGCTAACTTATTTTTAGGTAGGGACTACTAAGACAAATTGATGGTTATATCGTTTTTGGTGTGCAAATTGCAAATCGTGGACCGGAATAAATGATAGATGGACGAAATTTTTGCAGACAAAAATGCTACAAAGAAAACTCTATGATGCCATATGGCCATGGCATTGTTTTAGGTAGGCAGCTAATATTAAAGATGGAAAAGTCTTCAACGTGATAGATTTTAAATTCTACTGGGAAATCGCTTCAGTTAGGCCCATAACACTTTAATTCATCTGCCTCATTCGTGCAGCTGCAGCATTCATGTTTTTTTCTCTGAGTGAGTTGTATTACATGTGTTGGGCCTAAGAGCAAATGCCAGAGATTAGTTTTGCAATCTTGATTGCAAGAACGAAAAGATACCCGCCTTACAGGGCCAAACAGGGGCCCATGCAGGACCCTGCACACGGCCCACAAAAAGCTAGCTACGCCACTGGGTCATAGCATCTATAGCTGAGGACGGATATAGTAAAAATGGAAATGTTCAGTTAAGAAGCACGCCATTGATGATAAGGACGATGACGACGACGACGACGATGATGATGATGATGATGGTGATAATGATGATGATGATGACGACAACGACGACGCCAACGACGACGATGACGACGACGACGACGATGATGATGATGATGATGATGATGATGATGATGATTATGATGATGATGATGATGATGATGATGATGATGATGATGATGATGATGATGATGATGATGATGATGATGATGATGATGATGATGATGATGATGATGATGATGATGATGATGATGATGATGATGATGATGATGATGATGATGATGATGATGATGATGATGATGATGATGATGATGATGATGATGATGATGATGATGATGATGATGATGATGATGATGATGATGATGATGATGATGATGATGATGATGATGATGATGATGATGATGATGATGATGATGATGATGATGATGATGATGATGATGATGATGATGATGATGATGATGATGATGATGATGATGATGATGATGATGATGATGATGATGATGATGATGATGATGATGATGATGATGATGATGATGATGTTGATGATGATGATGATGACGATGGTGACGACGATGACGGTGATGACGACGACGATGATGATGACGACGATGATGATGACGACGACGACAACGATAATGATGACGATAATGAACGACGACGACGATGATGATGACGATGATGATGGCGATAATGGCGACGATTGCATTTCATCATACATTCTTTCTTGCGTTATTTTTTGTGATTGATCTATATAAATGTGTGCAGTTGCTTTATAAAACTCTAGGATTTCTCAGAACCTAACAGTCTACAGCGTTTAGTTCTCCAAATGGGAGCCTACTCTATCTCTGTGAGTTCAATCCTGGCTGCATATTGTCGCGAGACTGACTCAGTTCAAAGCAACTGGACTCTGGAAACTGACCGAATTAGGAGAGTGATGAGACTGATAGGAATAGGCATCCTATTATTAAGACCATTCCTATCTCACTCCCTCTCCTTCCCTTCTCTGTTAATTCGTCTCCTGCAGTTCGACTCTACAACCTGCAGCAGCGCATAAACATTTGCAGTCGACGCAACAAAGCAACTAATCAGCGCGCGACCAAATTACTTCCTCCGCCAGATTCATCCGCCAGATTCATCCGCGGTCCACGGCGGCGGCGGCGGCGCAGGCACCGACCGACCGACCGACCAACAGACGACCGTCAATTCTCTGTCTCTCTCGACTCGTTATTTCTCGCACGTTATTTGAGAACAGAAACGGGACAAAACAATCGCATCATGAGCTCAAACACTGCATCATCGTCATCATCGTCATTGTCATCATCACCGCCATTCCATAATGAGCAATATCACCAGCATCAGCAGGAGCAGCAGCAACAACAATATCAGCATCATCATCCGCAACAGCAACAACAACATCTCTTATCATCCTCTTCGATGGTTGCGACCAATTGTTAATGCTTCTTCATCTCGTCTTTCTCGACTGAGTCGAAACTTGCGAATAAAATCAGGGATTGGTCGACTGCCGCTTAATCCGCAACGTGTATTATCAAATATGTTGGTGCGGTTCACATGATAAGTCGAAGAAGGACGGATTAGTCCGTCCGCCGCATGAGATTTGAGGACCATATAGGACAACAGGTACTCCGACTTCCAATACGACGACGACGACGACGACATGTGGGGGGAGCGATGGTGAGGATAGCAACCAGCGGTAGATGCGAGTCTTCCGTAAAAGCACAATGCTTTTAGCAAATATGGGTTTATCTTTGAATAGAATTAGGAGAGAAGAGCGATCTCTAAGTCTAAGCTAACCCCGTATATGTATGTAGATGTGTATACATGTATATATGCATATATGTATTTATGTATATGTATATGTATATATAATGTATATAATATATATGTATATGTATATATGTATATGTATATGTATAATTGTATATGTATATATGTATATATGTATATATATGTATATATGTATATATATGTATATATGTATATATGTATATGTGTGTGTATATGTATATGTATATATATGAGGGCGAGTGAGTGACTATAGTCCTCTCCCACGTCGTCTGTTCTTCCCTCCAACCGTGGCCTAAGGTCAATAATTATTTACTCATCAAATCTGAAATGGGGAGGGGAAATTTCTTAACGCATTTCTATCATGGTGAGGCTTTGAACTCCAGACCTCTCGGCTGACAGTCTATAGCGTGCTAACCAATCAGCCATCGAGCACTCTCAGATGGCTCTCAGATGGCTCTCAGATGGCTCTCAGATGACTCTCAGATGGCTCTCAGATGGCTCTCAGACGGCTCTCAGATGGCTCTCAGACGGCTCTCAGATGGCTCTCAGATGGCTCTCAGACGGCTCTCAGATGGCTCTCAGACGGCTCTCAGATGGCTCTCAGATGGCTCTCAGACGGCTCTCAGATGGCTCTCAGATGGCTCTCAGATGGCTCTCAAACCCTCTCAGTGGATATATGTATACGTATATATAGGGACGCGAAACCAGGGAGCAAACAGGACAAATGAGTGGGAAGAGAAAGGGTGTGAAAGCGAATGAATTGACGGTGAATAGGAATTAAGAAAAGGCGGATTGGAAAAGGACGGAGGAAGTGAAGGGTAGAAATGAGGGAAGGCGAGAGGATAGATAGACGAAGTAAGACTAATGTATAGAAGCACGGAAGAAAAGATGGAGCAGGAGACAGACAGACAGGCAGACAGACACATGGATAAAATGTTGAAGTGACCGACTGTGAATATAAAAACAATAATTCCTTTTGCTTGCTAATAACTTACAAATCATGAGTCGGTTGTATATTAAAGCAACTGGATTAGTCATTGTCACTGGATAAGCCATTGTCACTGGATAAGCCATTGTCACTGGATAAGTCATTGTCACTGGATAAGCGATTGTCACTGGATAAGCCATTGTCACTGGATAAGTCATTGTCACTGGATAAGCCATTGTCACTGGATAAGCCATTGTCACTGGATAAGCCATTGTCACTGGATAAGCCAATGTCACTGGATAAGCCATTGTCACTGGATAAGCCATTGTCACTGGATAAGCCATTGTCACTGGATAAGTCATTGTCACTGGATATGCCATTGTCACTGGATAAGCCATTGTCACTGGATAAGCCACTGTCATGCTAATTCAACTGTCGCTGCCTGATTAAATAATGAATTATTAATATAAATTAGTTAGAGACTTAATCCTTGTATACATTTATTCTAATTAAATCATCGAGAATCGTGAAGAACACTTCGAATTAAGGAAAGTTTAAGCAGTCCGTCCAACAACTGAATGAATCCGCTGCCGCTTCATCTCTAGCAAGCACATTTAAAAATCAACTGCATAAAAAGGATTGAAGATACATTGCCTGTCGTCGACCTGAATAATAAGTAAACTTACCCTATACACACTTAATTAATTTAGCGACCTGATTGAGCTAAACGGATCAGTTTAATCAAGCTCCATGGGCGGAGTTTATCAGGGGCTAGGGAGCTAAGCCCCCCACCCAAGAAGCCCCACAGTCATGTTTTTGACCGTGTAAATGGTCTATTTTTCGGGCTGAGCCCCCCCCCCCAAGCACTTCCAACTGATGACTTAAAAAAGTTCATCAACTTTTCGGCCGGGAAATAGGCCTACATAGTAAGTTTCATGAAAATTTTAAGTTGACGACAGTCGACTAAAAAAAGGTCATCAACTTTTTCCCGGCCGAAACAAACAACTTTTTTGGCGCCGCGCCTTCTGGACCGAGTTTTTAGCCCCCCCCCCCCCCCCAAAAAAAAATGGCAACCAAACTCCGCCCATGTCAAGCTCTGAAATTCGTATGACTCACTTCCCACTATAATAGAGATCACAGACGTTGCAAATCAGCGTATATATATCACGCGTCTAGAGAAAGTGATACTACTTACCCATGGCGGCGTAGCATGTCGCTATGACAACCGTCGTCAAGACGATGAGGTTACACGAAGGAAGAGGAGGATTCGTTGAGGTGAGATGGGTTGAGTCGATTATCATCTTACGATTACGCGGACCACATCGTCTTTAGACAAGATCACGTGTTAGCTCAATTTCACTCACACACCCACGGAGGTATATGTATCCATGCGATGGTACCGTGGGCATACCCGTGACCGTGCACGACCGTGCAGCGGGCAGACGTATCCTTCTCTGATTCTGACTTTGAAGCCCTGAAACAGTTCATCGGTTGTCAGAAGACATCGGTTGTCACGCATGAGTAAGCCTCAAAGACAGCTGCGCTCCAATGACGACGCATTTCGCTGTCTGGTACGACACATAATAATAATAACAATAGTAATAACAATAATAATAACAATAATTATAATAATAGTAATAATTATTATTATTATTTTGGTACAGAATTGGACGAAATTTGAATTCGTGTTTCATTAAACTGATACCGATCAAATCGAACCATCCGAGGTGAGCATCATCTGATGTCGCAGATATCCATCCAAAAAGAACTACAGTAAGTAAGTAAGTGGTCGTTATTGTCCTCTGCCACCTTGGCTTGCATGCGGATGCAATGTCTTCGTCGTCTTCTCTCTATGGCATAGAGGGCGCCAGTCGGCGATGCATTCGCTCGAACCGAAGCTGCATTGTGCAATTGCTGCTGCTGCTGCTGATGTTGATGATGGTGAACAGCGCACGATAGCATCCTCCGCTCTTCACTGTAGAAAGCCGCAGCAGCAGCAGCTGAAGCATTGCAGACGCACTGCAGGCCAGCAACAAATGTCGACCGCTGGTCAATGCCAGTGCTTTGCAAAAGACCAACGAGTTACCAGAGAGTGACCAACGGGTGACCAGAGAGTGACCAGAGAGTGACCAACGGGTGACCAGAGACTGACCAGAGAGTGACCAACGGGTGACCAGAGACTGACCAGAGAGTGACCAACGGGTGACCAGAGAGTGACCAGAGAGTGACCAATGGGTGACCAGAGACTGACCGCGATGCTGACCCGTCGCTCGCTCTCTGACCTCGACCCAGACCACCCACGAAAGAGGCACATATTTCAGACAATGGATTGAATTAATAAATCGGTCAGGACAAGATTCTTAGAACAACGATCCAGTACACCACTGCATATTAACGGAGACATCACAATCTCATTCTGTTTTTCTTTCGGTATACGTCCATATTCTGTTTTTCTTCCTATAGTTTAATACTCTGTCATTTGTCATAATTTTACGGGCTATACAGATAGTTCGCATATCGGTCGTCGTTTTAGCAAAATGCTATGGATCACTTGGGGCCAAATGTCACAGCGCTGCCGTCGCTGCATTCAACTTCATTCATAATCTGAAATGATATTTTGGCACCTCTTTAATTAAATGAAACTCTTCAATTATTGAGATAAACAGAGAATCATATTTTAAAAGGTTTGATTACGTTTGACATTTAGTTTTGCATGCATGTTGGCAAAGCGCTTAACAAACATGCAACTCTCTCTTCATCCACAGCCTTCCACCTCACTCTCCATTCCATCCCTCTGCACACACAAATTTGACTTACACGCATAAGAGATAACCAACCAGTAAGCGCCAAACCATAATCTAACCACGAACCAATCAGGAGACGAGAATCTCCGTATATGCACCAAAAATATGGCCATATTCACTATTTCATTCAGAAAATACGCATAAATCAGCCATATCTACAATTAATTTATCCAAAAGTATAACAACTATTCTGTATTTCCTACAATACTAAGCAAACTATAGCAGACAAGCTCCATTTTCTTCTGCATTTCTTGTACAGCCAAGCGCAATGAACACACTATCAATTAAGCAGACTTCATTTGCCAATATAGTGCTCTTTCTACAATTCAAGCATGCTCAAACTCAAAAACATGCGAAAAGCCAAGGCGACTGGATCACTTTCAGATGTGGCGTCCACTCTCTAACTGCATATATACTCACGCTGAGTGTTTTGCAATAGATATTGATAATTTGCTTTCCCGTCTTTTTATAGCGCAACTATTGGAGAACATATTCGTTGATCTTTGCTCAAATGGTTCGTTCGACGTCAAGTTTAAGGGATCTGTCTGTTCGCAATACAAATTTTCATGTGCGTTAAGCATTGATAAAGCAATCAACGGCTGAATTGCTTTAAGCTGTCAAAAATCCAGTTTGACTCTTGAAGTAGAAAAATCTTCATTTTATTCGAAAAAAATTACATGGTGATTAGAACTTGTTTCATCATTTGACAAAAGTTTAAACTGTGCGAAACATTTGTACCTTTTGGTCGAAAACTTTGCAACTGATTAGGCATAGGCCTACTAATTTCGCTATTTATTTTGACATTGACTTAACAGTCACAGAGTGGGCCTACTGCAATAGGCCTATTCAATAATTGAATCCGCATTAAGCTGTACGTGACCTATTAGAATAATTAGACGAAGAACAGCGTTTCAAATACAAAGCACGTCTTACGCCTAATATATCGTATACCGTATTCTATTATCTTTTGGACATAGTTCCGTAACATTCGAAACATTCACCACGAAACACACACCACTACCTACATGTATGAGTGTCTTCCATTTAAGGATCCTGGCATCGATTAGCCCCACTGCAGCAGACCTATAAATTATAAGAACCGGTGAAGCAAATGGAGCGTATTTACGGATGAACTAATTGGAGTCAGTAACGGTTGTTGTTGTTGACATAAAAGATTCAGTGTTGACAGAGGAGAAGCGAGGAGATCGGTCGTCTCTAAACCTGTGGTTATGTTGACGTGATTCGCCGTTACAGCTGCTCTAGCGTGCTGCTGCTGCTGCTGCTGCTGCTGCGCATGCGCTCTTCCGTCCCCTTCAATGGCCGATCGACGCTCGACAGTTTCTAAAGGTCATTACGCATGCGCGGTCAACGGCGGCGGTCGTTTCGTCGTCTGCTCGCTGCTTCTCATACGTCACGCAAAGGCCATCAGTTAAGTCGACGTTCGAGGGGACCATTCATTATTTCGTCGTCATTCTGGTCCGCCCGACGACGCTGCGGTTTGTCCAAAATCCGATCATATATCTGCAGTCGTCCGACTTCAAAATCAGCAGCCACAAACGCTGCTGCTGCTGCTGCTGCTGCTGCTGCTGAACGTACGACGACGGTCGAGTCAAACAAAGCCGGCGATTTTCGCCAGTAATTGATCTAATTAAGATTACAGCTGGAACGTGACAGCGCCAATCCGTCCGGGCTTTTATAGGGGCGTGGCATGCCAGAACTGCATTGCGTGTAGCAGGAGGGTGCCGCGTACGTGAACGGGCATGCAGAGATCCGACCAGGCAGACAGACAGGGCGAATGGTAAGCAGTGCCTGACGTAGTAGTGCGAGAAGAATGGTTGGGCTTAGAAGTGCCTGGTTCGATTGGTGTGTCTTCCGCTGCCTACGCCACTGGACCACGAGAGGTCTTCGACCTTCACTGGTTTATGTGATATCCGTCTTAGCTGGGTGATGGCGTCCGGTTTAGCTGCATTTTCGCGCCCTGTCAGCGGTGAATATCAATTGGCAACGCAACCGATTTATTAATAGAAACCTCTCTCTTCCTCGGCCTCGGTCTTCTTCCACGTCCTAATGCCCTCGGATAAACGACGGCAGCGTCCTCTCTGCTTGCTTGTCCGTGTGAGTATGTGTCCATTGCCCCATCTGTAGGCACAGTACGTTTGTGCAATCGCAGACATGCTTGTGTTTTGCGTTCTTGTGTTTGTGTATAAATGCATGCGTGTGTGCATTCTGTGGGCGCGCCGGGTAAATCGAGAGGATGTGGAAAGGGAAAAGGGAATGTGATGGAAGAGACCAAGTGATGGGAAGGCAGAAGGAACTATTGGGAAGAGGAAGGATGGAAATGCGATTCGTCGTCGGCGTTGTCATCGTGGACAGAAAAAATGTCTGGAAGAAGAAAGACGGCGTCGGATAATTACACGGAGAGAGTGGAAGAGATCATCGATATCGAACTGCATGTCAGATCTCTGTCTGTGTTGTTGAAGTTAAACCCATAAGCTCCAATTAGTATCTTGATATAGCAATATGTATGCGTGTGTATATAGGAGAGCTGGTGTTATTCTCATGCTTGCGGGTCGCTGCTCTTTCGGCCGCCGCTCCGACTGTCTGAGAGGTGTCTGACACATAAGACGTGGCCATGGTGTCAGTCACCGTCGCGTCCCAGACAAGGCATCGGCCTACCCGCCATGGATCCAGAGTATGGCCGTCGGGTCTTTGCCGTCAGATCTCAGCAAATCCGCTGGCTCCTTATTTGACGGATAGCCCGCTCGGATCAAACCTCGATGGACCAAGTCATTCAGGGATGCATGTCGAGGGAGTCTGCCAGGTCCCAGGGCGCAGGAGAACCCATGCAGTCCACCGGGGCACCGCAAGGGCATTTGTGTGGTTCGCATAGACGGACACCTAGCCGAAGGCTGACTGCCACTTTGACTGACTCGTATCCAACCTAAGGTCGCAGTTGGCAATGGGTAAAGTCAGTAACCAATCGCCAGCATGCGGGCTGCAGTGGCCCCGAGGCGCGCCCTGTGTTCCATGTCAGGGTGGTTGGTCTGAAGAACAGATATTGTTTTGTCGACTGTCCCAGGCCGACTGTCTGTGGGTGAAGTCCTATTATTATTATAATTTTTTTTTTAGATATTTAAAAAAATATTATTATTGTTGTTGTTGTTGTTGTTGTTGTTGTTGTTGTTGTTATTGTTATTATTCGTCATCATCATCATTACTGTGTCCATTGTCATTTTTATTAGGCCTATTGGTATTGCTATCGCCGTCATCATCGTCGTCGTCATTGTCATCGTCATCTCCAGCATTACTACTATCATCATCATCGTGATTTATAATGTAATTATTTGTATTTTTATTAATCAAAACATTAAAATGTGCTTCAAAGTTAGTTCAACTTTTGCGAGTGAGTAACGACGCAAAAAACTGAACAGTAGGCGTGCATGGGCACACACACACACAAACACGCACACAAACACACTGACACACACACACGTAGGCAGGCAATTGAGCAGACAATCAGACGAACCTTGTCATCATAACAAAAGCAGGAGGTTGCTGCAATGTTGCATGGAGGAGGCATAAGCGAAGTCTGAATTGATGCCATGGTCGGAAGCTCAGGTGCGCCACACGCTAATAAATAGCTTCTTATCATCGGAAAGATCAGCCGTCGCCAGGGCGCATAGAGGGAGGCAGCAGTCTATGGGCGGAGCCAGATGGAATGAGGAGGAGGAGGAAGAGGAGAAGGAGGAGAAGAGGAGAAGCAGAAGGAGGAGAAGGAGGAAGATGAGTAAGGGGACGAGGAGGAGGGAAGGAGTGAGGAAGAAGAGGAGGAGGAGGAAGAGGAGGAGAAGGAGGGAGAGAAGGAGGAGAAGGAAAAGGAGGAGGAGAAGGAGGAAACGGAGGAAGAGGAAGAGGAGGAGAAGCAGAAGGAGGAGAAGGAGGAAGATGACTAAGGAGACGAAGAGTGGGAGGGAGGAGGAGAGGAGGTGAAGAGGAGGAAGAAGGAGAGGAAAAGGGGCGGAGGAAGAAGAAGAGGAGAAGGAAAAGGAGGAGAAGGAGGAAGTGGAAGAGGATGAGAAGGAGGAGGAGGAAAAGGAGAAGAAGGAGGAGGAAGAGGCTGGAGGCAGTGGGTCGTTTTATTAGGCGATGGGTTACGTAATGTTTATGAGGCAACGATGCCGCTGCTGCTGCTGCCTCTCAGGCTCGACTATAAATCGTCTGCTGCAGCCCTTGCTTGGACTGGGATTCGCTGGATTCGGATGAGGGATTTCATCGATGCTGAACTGCAGGACTCAACTGGAGAGAGAGAGAGACAAAGACAAAGACAGGGAGACAGAGACAGAGAGACAGAAACAGAAACAGAGACAGACATACAGAGACAGAAGCAGAAACAGAGACAGACATACAGAGACAGAGACAGAAACAGAAACAGAGACAGACATACAGAGACAGAAACAGAAACAGAGACAGACATACAGAGACAGAGACAGAAACAGAAACAGAGACAGGGGGACAGAGAGAGACATAGACAGGGGGACAGAGAGAGACATAGACAGAGACAGTGGTGGAGTCA